>CM028130.1:401215000-401826250 GCA_016271365.2 Neoceratodus forsteri | reverse complement strand
AGTGTTTAGATTCTTGAAACAACTGAACTAAATAAGGCTGGTGGATATGATGGGTTGACTCCAAAAGTGTTGAGACTAGCTTCAGCAGAAATAGCATATCCTGTCAGCTTAATTTTTAATTTGTCTTTTTGCTTGGGAGAAGTACCAGACTTATGGAAGTATTCATATTTTGTACCGATACACAAAGCAGGATCTATTAATGAGTTTACAAATTACAGGCCTGTCTCCATTTTGTCAGCTTTATCTAAAAGACAAGAAAAATTAGTGTATGCTCAGCTGATTAATTATGTCAAAACTTATAGCTTGTTTTTCACAAAGTCAGCATTTATTTCAAAAAGTGCATGGGACAGACTGCCTTGGTCAAGTTCATGAGCGCAGTCCACAAGGGCATGGAAAATGGTTGCCTGACTGGGGCAGCATTTGTGGACTTGACCAAGGCATTCAATTAGTGGACCGCACCTTATTAACAGAAAACTTGGAGCAAGTTGGGGTGAGAGAACCAGCACTTAGATGGCTTGCTATTTGCCAGAAAGATTTCAAATAGTTAATTATGGAGGGTGTGTCTCTGAGATGGCATTAGTTAAATGTGGAGTCCCACAGGACTCCATATTAGGACCCATTTTGTTTTCTGTTTTTTGATGCTATTACTATAGCCATACGAGTGCGTGTATTACATTATACGCAGATGATTCCATGGTATATTACCAAAGTGCATCAATATCCAAAATAAATATAATATTAAAAGGAGAATTAAATCTGATGCAAGAATGGTTAACAAATAACAAAGTGGTGCAGAATAAGAACAAAACTAAATTAATGCTAATTTGGACATCAGTCACATTGAAAGAAAACAACAATTATCTACAAATCAGATCATTGGATGGTGCTGTGTATGAAAATGTAACTAATTTTAAATATTTGGGAGTTACATTAGATTCTACCCTTAGTTATGGTACTCGTGTTCAAACAATTACATCCAAAATTCATGCAAAGTTAGCTTTGTTATCTAGGCTATGTAGTTTCTTAACCTTTGAGGCATGGTTGGCAAATACAAATCATTGTCTATTACCTGTACTTCAATATGCTTCTATAGTGGTTGACAATACCCCAGTTAGTACAGTATGGTGAAAATCTGTATTATTACACAGGATTGGGAGAGTTGCACTCTTGGCATCAAACACCACACATCATTGTGACAGTATCAATGCTTTGGGGTGGTTAACTGTTAAACAGTCACATAAGTTTGCTATGGCTAAATTCATATTCAAAGTACAGCAATCTGGCACACCAATTAGTCTCAAAGGACAACTCATGTCACAACGGAATAAAATCCAAACTAGATAAACATGTGATTGCACTTTGTTAAAAGTCCTGTATAGATGCACTTTAAGTGGGCAGTGAACTTTTGCATATACCGCACCTACAATCTGGAATGAAACTCCTTTAGAAATCAGAAATATAACAAGTTATGACTTATTTGTAACAGCTCTGAAATCACATTTTAGGATCTTGTCTGTTTGTGATTGTTTTTAAAATGATTTCTAAACCCATAGAAGTGGAATTTTTATTCCTATTTATATGTTCTTTTGTGTATTGTATATTGTAAGCTTGAGAAATGTGTGTGTTAATGTACGATTTGTGTATGTATATTGTATTTTTATGGATCACAGATTGTATCTATAAGAGGGATTGTATCCCAGTGTACTAACCTGCATACAAATAAAAATCAGATCAAATCCACTGCCTCCTCACAGTCACTTTCTAAGCTGGAATTTCTTTTTACTTGTAGAAATTGACTATATTGTATTGAGTCTACTAATGTTTTCGGATGGCAACTTTGTGCTTGTAGGATGGTATTTCTGTGTTTCTTTACAAAACAGCTTTGTGCAGAGTTTGTTATTCTCTTTAAAAATCTTTAAATCCAAAAAAGCTACCTCATTTTTACTGAGTGTAAATGTAAATGTAAGATGATCTGTTCTTAAATCTAATTATTTTAGGAATTTAATTACAAATGGAATAAGAGATTAATCATTTTGAAGAACTTGATAAGCTAACTGATAACAGATCAATTCCTAAAATAATTATGGAGTCAGAGGAACAAAAAATTTTGGAAAACTATAAAACCAAAAAACAATTTTCTGACTCAGTGTTTTCCTAAACAGTTACTAATTAATTTGAATTTTATAAGCAGAAACAACTGAAATTAGATTGGCACATCTTAACCTTAACAGAATATTTAAAACAAAAAAGAATTCCTAGGGGACTAAGAATCCTGGTATAATCAAATATGGGTTTTACTACCACTGAATTGGAATTGAGCAAGGAATAGATGTTCCAAAGATTTCATGCCTATCCTTGTGTAGGTTCTTACTAAAGAATTAGAAAAAAAATAGAGAAAAAGCTAGAAATACTACAAAAAGAATGAAGGAATAGTTTTCACTAGAAGAATTTGATGAACTTCTGAATAAAGTAAATAGGCAAATTGAGGATTCTGAAAATGAAATAAGAGCTACAAAGATATATAATTTTAAATGACACTTAAATAATTACACAGATAACAAGGTTTACAACTGGTTCAAAGATAAACAAAATAAACCAAGAACCAATTATATTTACAATATTGACTCAGATAGTACACTGTACAGATCCAGCAGTGATACAGAGGGTGATCAAACAAGAAGCAATAGGGGAATCATTTTTTAGGGATGGGTGGGTTCAAGTGGAGGGACATATGACAAGGACCCTGGAGAGGGAAAAGAGGATATCAATACACAAGAAGAGAAATAGAAAGAAATATAGCCAACCCAGAGGAAGAAGATTTGGGATTAGGAAGAACAGAGGGGCCAATAGAACAAAGAGGAAAGAAAAAAAACAGGCAAAAAGAACAACCATCACCAGTAATGACCAGATCACAGATCAAAATATAGTATTTAACCTAGCAGGGAATTAACAACAAATGAAATTAATTTACTAAGACGAGGTCTGTCATTCTGTTCACACGATAGATTAAATGAATTTGAGATCAAGTTAGAATTAAATGGGTTTTTCAGAAAATTAAGGTTATGTTATTTTTTGAAAACAATCCAGTGGAGATTACAAATTCAGTGGAAAAGAGGGAAAAAAGGAATTTGAGTCAGAAATTAAAACTGAATTCGCAGTTTTTACCACCAGGAAATATACCTCATATTATTGAAACCTATATTAGTCTGGTTAGTAAAGATACAGAACAACTACTCAAAAAAGAACAAAATATGGACTGAACAAGATTTACCTTTCCCCTGCAGAATTTGGGGATTTAAGGAACTTAGAAAATGATCACAATAGTGTGATCAAAAAAGCCAACAAAGGTGGTGGGATTGTACTGCAGGAGTATGAAAAATATAAAATGAAGTGTAAAATCTTGTTGAATAATAAAAATAACTATTTAAAAATAGAAAAAGACCCAACACAGAATATTAAGGATTTAATTGTAGGAATACTTGACAGGGCATTGGAAAATGGTTGGATTTCAGAGTGGGAGAGGGGAGATATTGCTGATGGGGGACCTGAATATGCCAGATGTTAACTGGAGCACCTTTGCTGCAGCCACATCCAAGAGCAGGGCCATTCTCGATGGCCTACAGGGGGCATGCCTCAGACAGCTAGTGTTGGAACCCACTCAGGAGGGAGCAATCTTAGACCTGGTGCTCTCAAATGAGGACAGAGAGAGGATTTCAGATCTACAAGTGTGTGGCCATCTGGGAACATGTGACCACCAAATAGTGTGGTTCATGATAAACTCAGCTGTAGAATCAAGCCATACAAAAGTGAAGGTACTGGACTTCAGGAGGGCTGATTTTGTCAAAATGGGAGAGTGCATCAGAAAAGCACTAGCAAATAGGCAAGAAGGAGGGGGTGGAGCAACAATGAGGAAATGTCAAAACTGACATCACACAGGTAACAAGCCTTTGTGTGAAGCAAATAAATCAAAAAGAAAGAAAAAAACACTATGGTTCTCAAAAGAGGTGGCGGTTAAGCTTAGGGAGAAAAAGATAGCATTCGGGAAGTATAAGGAAACACAGAAGGAGCAGGACATAGAACTGTACCAGTTAAAGCAGAAGGAAGCGGGGAAGGCAGTCAGAATAGAAAAGGCTCAAACTGAGGAAAAGATAGCCAACTCGGTTAAGAAGGGGGATAAAACCTTTTATAGGTACATTAGGGAGTGAATAAAGTCAAAGGGAGGGATACTGAGGCTGAATAAAGAGGAGGGTGGGTAGGCAGAGGGGGCAGTGAAAAAGCAGGGATGCTGAATGAATACTTCTGCTCAGTATTCACAAAGGAAGAGGATGGAGCGGTACCTAATCCAGTCAATAGAAGTACTCTGGATAGGGGGGTTGATATCAGTCCTTTCACAGAAGAAAGGGTTCTGAAAGAACTCCTAAAACTGAAAGTGGACAAAGCAATGGGGCCAGATGGGGTTCACCCCAGAATTCTAAAAGAACTAAGGGGAGAACTAGTAACACCATTGACTATCCTTTTTAACAAATCATGGGAGGATGGTGTGGTACCTGAGGACTGGAGGAGGGTGGATGTGATTCCCCTTCACAAAAGTGGGAGCAAGACAGAGGCAGGAAACTACAGACCTTTCAGTTTGACCTTAGTAGTAGGGAAAATTATAGAATAATTTCTGAAGGAAAGAATTGTTGAGTACCTAGAGGCCAGTGGGGCACAGGATCCAAGACAGCATGGATTCACAGCAGGAAGGGCATGTCAGATTAATCTAATCAATTTCTTTGACTGGGTGACCAAAGTAGTAGACCAGGGAGGGGCTATGGACATGGCCTACCTAGACTTTAGCAAGACTTTTGTCAAAGTCCTGCACAAAAGATTAATAAACAAGTTAGCCAGCCTGGGAATGGGTCCCAGGGTAGTAGCCTGGGTAAAACATTGGCTGGACAACAGAATGCAGAGGGTAATAGTAAATGGAGTCCACAATGAAGAAAGGGGGGTTACTAGTGGGGTACCGCAGGGTTCAGTACTGGGGCTGGTCCTTTTTAATGTCTTTATAAGTGACATTGCAGAGGGACTGGAAGGAAAAGTATGTCTCTTTGCAGATGACACAAAGATCAGTAACAGGGTTGATATGCAAGGTGGGGTGGAAAGGATGAAAAGGGACTTGACAAGGTTGGAGGAATGTTCAAATGTATGGCAGCTTAGATTCAATGCAATGAAGTGCAAAGTAATGCACCTGGGAAACAAAATCCCTGAGAAACAGTACACAATGGGGGGTAAGATACTGACAACAAAAATGGAAAGGGACCTGGGGTGGTTATGTCAAATGACCTAAAGGTGGGCAAGCAATGTGGGACAGCAGTAAGGAGGGCTAGGAGGGTACTGGGATGCATAGGGAGAGGCATCACCAGTAGAAAACAGGAAGTTGTTATCCCTCTGTACAGACAGTTGGTGAGACTCCATCTGGAATACTGCATGCAGTTCTGGAGACCCCATCTCTGCAAAGACATAGACGGGGTCGAGGTTATCCAGAGGAGGGCAACTAAAATGGTGCAGGGTCTGTACCAAAAGACAAATGAAGAGAGACTAAAGGAGCTTAATATATATACCCTCGAGGAAAGGAGGAGGGGTACAGGATAGAAACTTTCAAGTATCTCAAGGAATCAACAACGTCCAAGAGGGCAGCATCTTTCAGAAAAGAGATGTGCAAGAACAAGGGGTCAATCTGAAGATAGAGGGGGATGGCTCAGAGGTAATGTGAGAGTATTTTTCACCGGATAGGGTTCTTGGGATGCATGGAACAGCCTTCCTGAGGTGGTCGGGAGTCAAAAACAGGGGGATTCAAGAATGCATGGGACAGACATAAAGGCAATTCTAGTGGGAGGGTATGAGGAAGTAGGCTGTTGATTAACTAGGATCTGCAGCTTATCCATTAAGTAGGGAAATGGGCAGACTAGGTGGGCCAAGTGGTCCTTATTTGCCATCAAATTCTGTGTTTCTATGTCTGTTTCTATGAAGGAACATCCTCTCATTCCACTCTTTTATACAGTTCCAAAAATGCATAAAGATCCACTGGATTCACCAGACTGATCCATAGTATCTGAAATTGATTCTGTACTTGAACTGCTCTCCATTTATGTTGATAATCATTTCAGAGAGTTAGTTGAAAAAACATACTTGAGAGTCAGCTCTCACTTGATTAGTATTTTGGAGGATTTAAATAAAGAAGAATGGTTGTTTGAAAATATTCTACTAGTCACATTTGATGTGAAGGACTCATACACCTCTATCCCTCATAATTTGGGATGCCTGGCACTAAAATTGAAATTGATGGAGGAAAGAGAAAATTCAAAACCATCACATGAGTTATAAGAAAAGTTCACTAAAACAGTGTTAACACATAATTATTTTAAACTTGAGAGGGAGTTTTTCATAGAGATAAGAGGAGCAGCGATGGGTTAAAGTATGGCCCTTTCATATGCAAATTTGTATATGAACCAATTTGTACAAAAACTTTGTTTACCAAAATAACCTATTTGTTGATACAATTAAATTATGGAAATGTTTTATTGACAATATGGGATGGGACAGTGGAAGAGTTGAACCAATTTCATCAGTTTCTAGATTGAAGAACAGATCATCTTAAATTTACATTAACACACAATGAAAATGAGGTAGCCTTTTTGGATTTAAAGAGTTTTAAAGAGAATAACAAACTCTGCACAAAACTATTTTGTAAAGAAACAAACAGAAATACCATACTAAAAGCATAGTAACCATCCCAAAACATTAGTAGACTCAATACCATGTAGTCAATTTATGTGAGTAAAAAGAATTTCCAGCTTAGAAAATGACTGTGAGGAGGCAGTGGATAATATGGATGATCAATTAAGACAGAGAGGATACTCACAAAATGTGGTAGAAAAAGCTTAGGATAAAATAAAAGGAAAAAATAGAAATTAACTGTTGGAGACAAGGAGAAAAACATCAAAGGGAACAGGGAACAAGGTCTTGCTCACTTTAAAATAAAATTACACTTTTTACGATATCAAAAGAACAGTAAATAGACACTGGCATATTTTAAGATCTACAAATATGGGAGCAAAAGCATTTTTACCTGAACCACAAATTGTTGCAAAAAAAGTGAGATCACTGCAGGATAGACTAATGCATACAGATCATGTGATATCGACACAAAGACAAACAAGTTTTTTTACAAGTGAGGACTTGTGGGGGAACTATCCATATGGTAGGTGTATCCATTGTGATAGTACTTATACAGTAGATAGGGCTGTATTATGTTCACAGTTGTCACATAATTCACAAATTCTGAGAAATTCCACCCATGCCTTGAAAACGGGAGTTTGCTATTTTATACAGAGTGACTATCTCCTCGCCACTCCATGACCCAAAAATTAGTCTACCTTTTTCCTTCTGGGAGCGTTACTTGTTTATTTAATGTATAGCTCAGGAACACTTTCAGGCAAACAGCAGTACAAGCTGCAGCGTGAGCTCCAGAGACAGCTCAGGAACACTTTCGGCTGGGGGGGGGGGAGAGAGAGAGATCACACTTTTGTCAGTTTCAGCAGCTCTCTCTCTCTCTCTCTCTGCTTTTTACTGGGAAAATGGCAGTACAAGCTGCAGTGTGAGTTCCAGGAGACAGCTCAAGAACACTTTCAGGGGAGAGAGAGAGAGAAAGAGAGACCGCACTTTTGTCAGTTTCAGCGACCCTCTCTTAGGGTAGATGGCAGTAAAGGCTGCAGCATGAGCTCCTGGAGACAGCAGAGGTTTTAAAAAAACACACAAATATGAGTAGGAAAGGTTTGAATATGAATTAAAAATACATTTAAAAAAAAATGTTCTACCTTATTTTTAACCCCCATGGTGGAGCCGGGAAGGAGAGACCCCCTTCCTGGAGCACAATCCAAATCCGGGAGAGACAGCTGCAGCAAACCAGTGGGACGAGGTCAGGAATCTCGTACAGCCCCCAGCTGCCATTTTCTGTTTTCTGTGCCCCTCCGGCATTCAAGGTCCCATGCATGCTTGTGGGTGCATGCACACACCACACCAGCCAGCTCCTTGCTTCCCTAGCCTGCGTCACCCCCCAGCCCCCATTAGAGGGTGCTCGACAGGCAAGGCGACACACCCTCCCTCCTTGAGAGAGGAGAACAGTCCTCAGGACACTCCATTCTCTCTCACCCCTGCTGACCCCTGGTGGCCCTGGTTCATTCCTGAACCCAGGTCACCAGTGTGGCACAAGGTGTGGTGTTCTAGCACCTCAACCCTCAGTGCCATCTAGCTGTTATTTTTTAAATCAAAGTTTTACGATATGCTGTGAAATAACTGATTTTTTCCCATGATTGTGCTGTGAAATTTTCCTCTTTTCACCATGAAAAAATGACAGCATAGCTTATAGATTGAAAAAATAAGGAATGCGAGTAACAATGAGGATTTTATGATTAAAGACTTTATTAACTGCCAAAGTAGAGGAGTAATATATATGGTATCAAATGTCCTTGTGACAGGATTTATGTAGGAAAAACAAAAGGGCAACTAAAACAAAGAACAGAGGAACACAATGGATATGTCAGAAACAAGGACATGAACTCCCCTATAGCAAGACATTTTGATGAAAAGGGAAATTTACTCCCAATACTAAGGTTCTTTGGGATAGAAAAAGTGAATAAAGACAGATGGGGAGGGAACTTTAATGAGAAACTCCGGTTGAGGGGAGCATAATGTATAGATTATTTTCAGGCTACAAATCCAGTCTATGGTATATGAATGTATCAACTGGACATCAATTCTGTAAAGGGTTTGGAGGAGTCATGCAATGCAGTAATTATCTATAGATACATCTTAAATTTTGTTTGGGTAAGTTGCACTTTAATATTCAAGAACACAAAAGAGTTCAAGTTAATTTTCCCCCTCCATCATCAATGTCCCCTGACCTAATCCTTACTTTACATGGATAAACATTAGAGGAGTGAAGCTTTAAATATGAAGTTTGTTAAAATATGCATTGTGGAGATCACCTTGGATTGAGAGCCACTCTCCTAAGTCAGTTGATCTGCTATGGGACTGGGTATGGCGGCTCTCATCCTCTGAATTCATATGTGGTTTAAATGAATAATGGACTTTGGTGACTAATGTATGTTTAGAATCCTGACATATATGTACAATAAATATTTGAACTTTAAGTAAGCTCCCAGCATCGCACACCTCCACAGATAGGTTCTGATACAGTGAGTCTGGCACCCAGGTGAGCAAATAATATGCTCACCAGTACACGCAGACTCTCAAAGGGAGGCCGAAGTGTGACAATACTGGATTTTGATGTTTTAGTTCACCACATAAAAAGCTGGTTTGAGACAGCACTGTTGCTTCCCATAACCTTCATGGGCATACACAGAAACACAGATACATAAAAACTATCAGCAGATAAGGACCGTTATGCCCATCTAGTCTGCCTGTAAGCCTTATACTTCTATGTAGTCACTGACCCTAAGTGATCAATGGCTTTTCATCACTCCCTCCCCACCCAAAGTTCCCCTGTACCTGTCCCAGGCATGTTTAAACCCCACCATAGCATAACACAGGTTGCAGCTCATGAATTGAGGTAAATGTTTAATGATTTGTGCTATGACATTTAAATACCTATACAGGTACTGTTTAACATATGTATACATTTGGTACATCTAAATGTAGATAACAGAAAGAAAATCAAAAAGAGTGCATAGCCAGATTTGAGGCTACAACTCACGAATAGAGGTAACTGAGTTACAGTCTGTGTAAAGACATGCAAAATGTTGACAGTTGTTTATTTGAATGCACTTGTTTGGTATATTTTAATGTAGATAACAGAAAGAAAATCATAACAGTGTTAAGCCAAACTTAGAAGTGAAAGGAGAAGCCCGTAATAGGTACAAATTGATAATACATTACTATAGATATGTATAATATCCCTGTTGTCAAATGCCAATAACGTGTCCATCTTAAACTATAGGACTGTAAAATTTGGCACACATCATTTCAGATCTAGGGTCTACTTATATAGAAAGTTTTATAGAAATCTGTTTATCCATTTTGGATTGATAGAGTGTTGACTTTATATATGTTTGCCTAATTTTGAGCCAATACAGTCACCAAAGCACAGAGGAAAAAACTACAAATAAATAAGTTATGAAACCTACAGATTAAAGAAAAATCTAAATATCACATTTCATTTAATAGTAGTGGCCCTTGAATACAAGCCACCCTCAAATACTAACTGCAGGTTATAATGAATACTTTTAATAAGAGCCACAGCTTCTAGAAAAGGTGGAATTCATGTCGGAGGAAACACTGTAGGTGGGAGCCAGGGAGTTTTATCTCTGTAAATATGATCATTATTGTAGTTTTTAGGTGCCAATAGCATAGCTTTTGGCACCTATTGTGTTCATGCATACCATTTTGTGTATTTAGTCAAGTTTAAAGATCAATTGCAGTGTTTTTAAAATGCTTTTACAGTATCGTATTTGTTCACCATGAGAACAACCTCTCCCTATATATTGCAAGTAATGTGGAGGAACAGTCATTTCTCATATTCAGATGTTGTTTTACTGCCTGTCTTTTTTGAAGGTTTCACAGAAAAATCCCTCAGACGTTTTAAGACCAGTTGGCGGAATCTTGAGTGAGTGCTGATTCCAGTCAAGCAACAATGACATAATTTTTCTCAAGGTCCTGGCAGCTCAGTACATCATATTATGAAATTTACAATCAGTCTTTGCTTCCAGTTTTCTGGTGGTGGTCTGTATTAGTCAAATTATTCCAGTAAAACACCATGAGTAAATACCTGTCAATTTCTTTAAGCTGATCAACACTTGGTGTCCAATATCACCCCCCCCCCCACATACACACACAAAAAAAGACATCAACAACATGACAGGCTCTTAGCATGAACATTTTTGTTTCTTTTGTTCTCTTCCTGTCCTGAATGAAGCCCAAAAAGCTTCCTCTTTATTTTAAAGTATTGTCCCCCAAAAATTACTGATTAATCTGTGAAAGTAACTAAATTTTTATATGCAATCCTGTACTGATAAACTTCAATAAGCAAAGATCCTCAGACAATTGAAAATAAGCATGAGTTGTTGCCATTTTTCAATCTGATGTACATTTGTGTGTGTGTGTGTGTGTGTGTGTGTGTGTGTGTGTGTACTGAGCTGCCAGAACTTGAGGAAAATGTCATTGTTGCCTGAATGGAATGAGCACTCACCCAAGATTCCACCAGCTGATTTAAAGATGTCTGAGGGGGGTTACGTGATGCAGGCAACCTAGTGGCAGCAGGGTTACAGGACACCGAACCCCAACCTCACATCATCGGCTTTTACATCTAGATTTCTACTGGAATCTCATCAGTAATACAAATTGCGAAGAGAGGGCATCTCCAGCATCAGATATCACCGCAACTTTCGTCGCTACTGGGAGAATTTCTTCTGCGATGGACGCAGATATGAAGATGGTGCAGTTTAAATATACACCTCCTCCCTCACCTGAAAAGCTGCCTAAAAAAGCCAGGCCTCAAGGGGGAGCCTCCAACTCCAAAAGCATAGCATCTATACAACCAGTTCCACTTACTGAAGATCGGTTTCTACAGGAACTGTTGCCTTTCAGAGAAACATTGCTTGAAATTTCTACAGAGATTAAGTCTATTAGACATGATATGGCAGATTTAAATAAAAGAGTGGGAGACACAGAAGCCAGATCCTCCACACTGGAATGCTGGAGAGATAAAGTAGACCCAGAAGTAACCCAGCTTCAGCAGCAAATACACAAACTGCAGTTAAAAACCAAGGATTTAGAAGGTAGGAGTAGAGGAATAATATTCTGATAATGGGTCTCCCTGAGACCGAGGAGAACCCCAACATCATAGCCTTTGTTCAGAAGCTTTTGCTGAAAATAGTGGGCCCTTCTCCACTCAGGAGCAACTACCAAATTGAAAGAGCTCACTGATCATTACGGCCTTGTCCCCAGCCTGGATCTCCCCCAAGACCCCTAATTTTAAAATTACGAGCTATTTGGAGTGACAACACATGCTAAATAAAGTAAAAGAACTCCAAACAATATTGTGGGAAGGTACCAAGCTCCGTATTACACAGGATCTACCATATGAAACATGCCAGAAACGAGCAGCCTTTCATGCCATTGTTACCAAAATCATCGCTGCAAGCATTCCTTTTAAAATGCTATATCCTGCCAAACTACAGGTCTCAGTATCTGGATCCTGGATATCCTATGACTCGCCCTCACAAGAGATGGCTGATCTAAAGATCAAGCTCCCAGAACTGTTCAAGAATGACTGAAGTCTCTGACTGCAATTAGTTCTATATGAGAATTTACTCTCTATGCACAAGATTTAATGAGAGAGGAAGATTCACCTACCCACCTCCAAACTTTTCAGATATCTAGGTCTGGGATTAATTTGTGGATGGGCATGATCTCATCGGTTGCAGTGCTAGATTTCCAACTCAGAGAGCAGCCTGCTGCACAGTTTCATTCTCTGGGGAAGGAACTGATTAATCTGTGTGAGGGTAGGGGGATTGTTTTTTCTCCTGGGACTGAAATTGGTCCGGCTACCCTTTGCTTTCCCCATCTAATTTCCTTACCCCATCGACAGGACAGGACAGGACTCCAACACTGAAGTACTGTATCAGTTTTAATTTCTTTTTTGTTTTCTAGCAATCGGTTGTAGCTGGTCAAGAGGTTTTTCTTCCTTAGTTGTTTTCCAAAATTCTGAAATTGGGGGGCCGGGATCTTATCTCCTCATCTCATGTAACCTTATAATGTGGGAGATGAAGCCTGAATCAAGGGTTATTGATTCGCTAGGCCTCCAGATACTCCCAGGAGGGACAAAATCTTGTGAATTAGGTGGAAACTTATATTTGGGTTAAGACGAGCAGGTTCTAATCCACCAAAGAGCATTATGAACCTCCAGAATGTTTACTTTGTTCTGAATATGTTAGTGCCTAACATATCAAAATAATATGGTGTTAACAAGATTTATAATCCAGATGATGATGTGGGGGGTAGAGGGGTGGGTGTCCTGACTCGAGGAAGCTCAGGGCTAACTGCATAATGAACTAGTTTATGGGGGGTTTAGCTCCTACACGTTCCCTACAAAGGGACATTGGTGGTCCTGGTATCTTTGGCTACAGTTTTTTTGTTTAGTACAGTACCGCCAGACCATACCAATCATCTGTCTCCTATTTTTCTGGGATTTGTGGCTAGGAGCTGTATGAGATAGTCTCCCTCACTGGGACCTGTTTGTCAAGAACTTTAACCATTTATTTTTTTCAAGGGAGACAAATGTATATAGGTGCTGGGGTTATGAAGGGAGGGACAGAGGGTCTACTGCTTTATACTTATTATGGTTTCCTCTTGTTGGATTAGTCCTGTACTTCAAAAATATCATCATTTTGGAGAGTGGAAACTATAACTTCTGGGCAATTGGGGGGTGGGGGAAGGGGCAAACTTATCGATTCACTTGCTATACTTTGGAATGGTTTCCCCTTCACTTAAATCATCCCTGTTATTACCAATTTGCAAGCTTAATATTGTTGAAGGGCTCAGAGAAGGAGGGGAGAAGGGCAGGGATTGGAGTGTGCCTTATAATTATTTCTGGTTTCATAATGATTTGTCCTCTAGAAAAATGATGTGGATGACGTGGTTTATTATTTGGTATGGCTATTAACACTTGTAAAATAGTGACCTGGAATGTCAGAGGAGTCAGGGAACCTACAAAGAGATATCAAGTATTAAAACATTGTGCCCTGCTAAATGCAGGAATAATCCTGCTACAGGAAATGCATTTGTTGTCTAGAGAGGCCATTTGGTTACACGGACTGGGGATTTCTCAAGTCTTCGCAGCTGGGGTTTCCTCAGCAAGCAAGGGGGTAGTTATTTTAATCAAAAATACAATCCCATTCCAGGCTGACTCCACAGTAACTGATCCCCAGATATATTCTTGTTAAAGGTACCCTCTTGGGCACCACAGTAGTTTTAGGCTCTGTATATGGGCCACTGGGTGGCGATCCATCATTTTTTATGGAACTTGCCAGCAAAATTGCACCATTTCTTCACATTTCCTTAATTCTAGGAGGTGATTGGAATGTCTCCCACACAAGATATAGATAGGACCCATCGACCCTTAAGACCCCTACTCCATCAACAAAGAGCCCTACAGGACTTGATGGATACACTAGGACTTTGTGATCCATGGCGTTTACTTAACCCATCACATCAAATGTTCTCCTTTTACTCTAATGTGCACCAATCCTGGTCCAGATTGGATTATATCTTAATCAGTATCCCTTTGTTAACCTGTTTACATTAAACAGGCATCGAGCCTACGGTAATCTCTAATCATTCGCTGGTATGGGTGGCCCTATCTCCTTCCCCCAACTGTCCCAAAGATAGATCATGGAAGCTGAATACTCAACTTTTAAAAGACAAAACTATCATCTCTAAAATTCGAACCTCCATTCAAACCTTCATAGATACTAATATAGGTACGAATCAAAGAGATGATTTATTATAGTGTACTCTTAAATGCTATATTCATGGGTAATTCATTAAATTAGCTACCAGAAGAAAAAAAATGAGTGAAAAAGAAACCTTATCCTTATTAATTCAAATAAGAGCTGCCAAGCTTTCTTTCTTATCCTCAGCAAATCCTGACTCCACAACCCAGCTCTTAGATCTCAGGAACAAATATGCAGACCTCTTAAGAGAAAAAGCAGAGTATGCACTCTTAAAAACTAAATCCACTTGCATAGATCAGTGAGAAAAAGCGGGCAAACTCCTAGCTCTTAGACTTCACAAATTGGAAAGCTCAAGACTTATACCTTCCCTTCAGGCTCTGGATGGGACTATTAAAACCAATCCCAGAGACATTGCTCTAAAATTTGAGAACTTTTGTAGTTCCCTCTATGGGAAAAGATCCACGTCCACTCCTACCCAAAAGATATACTCTTATCTGGATTCCTTAACTCTCCCGTCCTTACCCGAACACCTCCAACTTTCCTTGATCTCTTCTATCACCCATGAAGAAGTGACAGAAACAATTAAAGACTTAACCCTTGATAAAGCTCCAGGCCCAGATGGCTTCCCCACTAATTTTTACAAATCCTTTGCAAAGGAGCTGGTTCCACGTATTCTCAAACTATACCAATATATGCTCTCAGCTAAACCTTTGGATCCTGCTTTATTAGAAGTGACCATATCTCTTCTATTAAAACCCAACAAGTCCCTCCTGCTTCTGGGGAGTTATCATCCGATCTCCCTCTTAAATTGTGATATCAAGATCTTAACTAAAATACTAGCGTTACGCATTCAAAAAGTATGGTTTCATCTTCTAAGTCCAGAACAGGTAGGGTTTGTCCCTGGTAGATCCTCCGTGGATCACCTTTGAAAGCTTTCCCATAGTTTCAATGCAGCAAGATTATCTCAAACCTCGATGGCTCTAATCTCATTGGATGCCGAGAAGGCCTTTGACAGAGTGGACTGGGACTTCCTTTGGCTGACTTTAAGTAAGATGGGCTTCCCTCCCCTCTTCATCCAGTGGATTCAGGCCATATATTCCTCCCCTTTGGCAAAGATCCATTGCAATGGGGTATTCTCTTCTTGATTTCCCCTTTACTCAGGTACAAGGCAGGATTTCCCCCCTCACCTTTCCTGTTTAATCTTTATTTAGAACCCTTGATTCGTCATATCAAACAGTCTTCCCAAATACAGGAAATTCCAATACTCAATCACAACCTCATCCTCTCTGCATATGCGGATGATATCCTCCTCCATTTAAAGAATCCTGCTAAATCCCTGAGACAAGTAGTGGAGGTAATATCCCAATTTAGCTTACTATCCAATTATAAACTTAATCTGAACAAATCAGAAATCTTTCCCCTAAATCATTTCACTCACAAAGCTGACTTCAATGGTTTTCATCTAAAATGGACTCCTCATTCACTTAAGTATCTGGGCATTCACCCTAACCACGGATCCTCTTCGGACCAAGAAACTCAATCTTGATGACCTAGTGACAATCCTTCAACTTGATCTTCAAAGATGGGAATCTCTTCCATTATCTCTTTGGGGATGCATAAACATAATTAAAATGAATGTCCTGCCTAGACTTTATTATCCATTACATATGCTGAACATGTGGCTCCCACTATCTTTCTTCCAGAAGGTACACTCTCTCATCTCTGGCTTTATATGGCTACATAAACAACCCAGAAAATCCTTTATTAAACTGAGTCTCCCCCAAAGCATCAGGGGGTCTCCTCCTCCTCCCTAATTTTCTTCTTTATTATTGGGTGGGCCACTTCTCTAGGATTGGGAAATGGCTTACAGATCCCATAGATGGAGCATCTCCTATTTGGCTGCAAGTAGAAACCCAGATCTTACAACACCACTTGCTTTCTCCTGCCTTTTATTATATTCCCCTGAAGAAGTTTCCAGACCCAATCGGCCACTCAGTAATTGGGACCTCCCCTGAAAGTTTTTTCTCAGTTTTGCTCCTCTTACACATTTTCACCTCGTCAAGACTTCACACAACCTCTCATCTTTAACTCCATCATTAAGGTAGGTGGCACTCTCCTCACACACACTTTGTTACCTCCTCTACAAAATGCTAAAGTAACAGATCTCTACTCCTCTTCGTCTTTTCTCTCCTTTTCCAAAATCTGACATAAATTTGGCCTAAATGCTTCTCATAATTTTAAGATCTTCCAGTTGAGACACCTAAAAGCACAAGTATTTGGTACTGCTTCCCTAGAATCTAAGCTTCAACCTATATTGGAAGGCTTCCATGATCTATCTTCCAAGCCACACTGCTTGTCCCTCTTATACAACTATATCCTCTCCATTGGACACACTGATCCTGCACCCGGTTTCAAAATCTGGTCCTCTCTCATTCCAGGAACAGTCATTGAATGGTCAAAAATCTGGCAAGATTTATATACATACATCTCCCAAGATAAACTGTGACTTACCCAATACCATACACTACATAACCTATATTACACACTGGTAAAATTAACCAAAATTGGCCACCTGCCCAACTCTAATTGCTCCAGATGCAGTAAAGGTGAAGGAGATTTAGTACATATATTCTGGGACTGTGCTAATATTGCCCCACTGTGGCTGTCGATTCAATCCAAATTGGACCCAATACTTGGTCTAGGGGACCTCTTCACTGTGGAGATCTCTATCCTAGGGATTTACACCACTATTCAGATTAAAGAAAGGAAATATCACATGGTACTAATTTGCATGGTGGTAAAGAAATTGGTGCTTAAACACTGGTTGGATCAATTACCTATCTCCTATAATGAATGGCTAAATGACCTCTCAGCCTACTTCAGCATAAAGCCCTTGATTGCTGTCTCCCATAATAATCTGCATCATTTGATAAAAATGTGGGGCAAATTGTATGCCTTATATCTGCATTGAGGTTACTAACATTTAATTTTTCCAGGTCTGTCTCAAGATGTTTCTATGTATCAAATATTTCTTTCAAGTATTGTACTATATGTATTTGCACACTCGGGGGTTGGGAGGAGAATCGGATGGGGAGAGGTTTTTTATTTTTTCGTCATTTTTCCATAATATACCCTAATTGGATGGTTGCATCTATGTAACATACCTATTATGAATATTATTATGTTTATAATTTAAAACCAATAAAGAAGTTGAATTAAAAAAAATGTCTAAAGGATTTTCTGAGAAACCATCAAACAGGAGCTCATTACAATGGTATCTGTTGATGTCAAATGGCAATTTCTTCATTTCATATGTATTAAATAAGGCCTGGTTGTCCTTGTGCTAAGGAAAAGGAGTAACATTTATAATATGTTTGTAATATATCTGCAGTTGATCTATAAGCTTACATTCAGTGTGAGTGATTTGGCTGGATAATGTCATTGATGATGTCAGTGATAGGGCTTTTATTTTTAATTTTTTTAATTTTATTATTTTTGCCACCATCCTAGCTGCCTGCCACCCAGTACTTTCAGCCCGGTCATGGGCCATGGGCTTCCACTCCTCAAATTGGCCGCGGGCCCTCTGATACCCCGTGGCTTACCCCCCACGGCAGGGCTGCAGCACTCCACCTGCATGCCTCAGTCTTTGGGATAGGTCAGAGGGCTGGCCTGAGGAGCTAATTGAAGCCCGTGGTGGGCTTCATTGAAGGCGGCTGGCAGCTGTCTATTTTCTCATTTTCTGGGGGAGGCGGGGTCGTGCAATGACGCTTAGCGTTCGCCCCGCCTCCTATATGTACTAGTGCCGGTGGCTGTGTGACTCCTGGCCTCCACCAGGGGTCATCGATGCTCAGGGCACTTCCCCACCCTCCCCCCGGAGAAGGAGAGCAGTCCTTGGGATGCTCTATCTTTCTCCCCCAGCCGGCCCTCCAGCGACCCTGGTCCATTCTCGAACCTGGGTCACCGGCGTCGCATGCGGAAATCCAACCGCTGCACCGATGGGCCGGCTCAGTGATAGGGCTTTTAGGTATAGGCAAAGGATTTCAGACCTAGACAAGCCTGAGTTTTATCCCTTGTATTGCATATTTTTTCTTTCTCACTACAACATTTGTTATATTAGAGAACTTGGTAGATGTCATTGCTTATGTAGTGAAGGGTTTCAGTATAGATAAACAGCAGACCTTCAGATAATTTAACTTACAGTAGCTCTTCAGTATGTTGTAGTCAATTAAATTAGTCTCAGCTGAGGCTCGTCTAGGTTTGAATACAATCTGAGTCACCTGTTTTTCAGGTTGTGGCATAACCTCTCCACCATAGGAACTGCAACTCCTGTACATGTAGGTCAGTGGCACAATGCATTTGTGTTACTTTAGAAAACAAAGGTTCAGTGGTTCAATCCTGGCAAAAACTCAAGCATTCTTTTTGTAAGATGGAAACTTACTTGAGTGGTGATTCATGTGGGATCTAATCTCCATATCATAGGAATTGAAACTCACTAACCTGCAGTTCAGTGGCACATTGAATGTGTGTTTGCTTCTTTTGCAGGTCGTGAAATCACCGCTACACCATCAGATATGCAATTCCTATACCTGCAGCTCACTGGCGCACTGAATATGTGTTTGCTTAACAGGCAAAAGATCAGTGGTATAAATTCAGGTAGACAAAGTTGGAATCCTGGAAGGGCCTTAAACATTTTTTTTCAACTTTTTTTGTAAGATCAAAACTCACTTGAATAGCAATTCATGGTGATATGTAGTGGAATATTAAATTGCATGAGAAGTAAATTTGTCTAAGAGCAACAATCTGTGAAGGTAAATCACCTGCTAGGATTAGATCTCCATCACCTGTTTTGCAGGTGTGACATAACTTTTACATCATAGGAACTTCAGCTCACTAACCTGCAGTTCAGTGGCACACTGAATATGTGTTTGCTTAGCTGGGAAAGGTTCAGCTGTTCAAATCCGAGGAGGTACTTAAGTATTATTTTCAGTTTTTTTTGTAAAATGGAAACTCACTTTAGTGGCAATTTATGATGGTGTGGAGCTGGAAAAGTAAATTATATAAGTACATTCAGATATGAACTACAATTTGTGATGGCAAATTGCCTGCTCAGATTAGATCCCAGTTGCCTATTTTGCAGATGTGATATAACCTCTACATCATAGGAATTGCAACTCACATACTTGCAGTTCACTGGCACACTGAATGTAAGTTTGTGTAGCAAGCAAAGGATCAGTTGCTCAAATCTGAGCAGGAGCATAAGGATTTTTTTCAATTTTTTCAAAGATGGAAACTTACTTGAGTAGCGATTCCTGGTGGTGTGGAGTGGAATAGTAAATTATATGAGAAGTAAAATTAGCTAAGAGCAGCAATTTGTGAAGGTCAGTTATCTGATGGGATTAGATCCCCAATCACTTGTTTTGCAGGTTGTGACATAACCTCTATACCATAGGAAATTGTACTCACTTACCTGCAGCTCAGTGACATAATGAATGTGTGTTCACTTGACAGACAAAAGAATCAGTGACGTAAATTCAGGCAGACATAATTTTAAATCCTGGCAGGGCTTAAACACTATTTTCAACTGATTTTTGTAAGATTGAAATTAGTTGGGTAGTGATTCATGATGATGTGGAGTGAAATAGTAAATTATACAAAAAGTAATTTTAGCTAAGAACAATTTGTGAAAGTAAGTT
Source organism: Neoceratodus forsteri (assembly GCA_016271365.2). Lineage (NCBI taxonomy): Eukaryota > Metazoa > Chordata > Ceratodontiformes > Ceratodontidae > Neoceratodus > Neoceratodus forsteri. The sequence goes on along the minus strand of CM028130.1, from coordinate 401,806,047 downwards.
GCCTACTGGGTTAGATCCTCAAATGCCTGTTTTTCAGGTGTGATATAACCTCTATATCATAGGAATGGCAACTCACTTACCTGCAGTTTAGTGGCACACAGAATGTGTGTGTTTGCTTAGCAGGCAAAGAATCAGTGGCTTATGTCTCTGGTGTTACTGCTGCTTCCACCAGAAGCATCACTGAGGCAGTGGAGGTTTCTATAAAAGCATTCTGTCTTCTGCTGACACCCTGGTGTCAGTCTGTTACCACCTTTCACCTAGGAGGAGGAATGCACCATGGGTTAATGATGTACTCTGTTTTCTTAGAGTGAAGGGTCAGAGGTTAGAGTGCAAGTGGGGGACATCTGGCCTGGAGTCCAATAGTCTTGTCCTGGCTGCTCATTATAGAGAATAGCAGGTGTGATGATTACCATGAGATCTTTCTTCTTGGCCATAATTGCAGATGAGAGAAAGAGATCCGCTGCCCTCTTTAGAGCGGTTGATGGTATTCTCCATCCAGAATCTCTCTCCCAATATGTGGAGAAGATTTCTCAACAAAAGTGTGATAGGTTTGCAAATTTCTTCTCAGCTAAGATAGTGGACATATAGGCTGAGATTTCCTTCATGGTGATTTTTAACAACTGCAGTGGTCAAGAGTGGGAGTCAGCGGAATCTCAGGTTATCAAAGATGAGCTTTGCCAGACTGATTTGATGGAGATTTGCTGGGTGCTGCTGAAGCTTCGCCCAAGCCACTGTGTGCTGAATACTGTTCATACTTCACTAATAAAGACTTGAAAGGCGATGATTGGTTCAGCTCTTAGTGAAGTTGTTAATGCCTCTGTAAGTGGAGCATGTTTTCATCTTAAAAGAGGTGGTGGTTCAACCATTCCTAAAGAAGGTTACTTTAAATCCTGATGAGTTTGTAAGTTTCGGATCTACCGGTATCTCTAACATACCCTTCGTGGGTAAAGACATTCGGAAAAAGGGGGTGACATTGTTTAGAGAGCATCTGGAGTAATTCTCCATCCATGAGCCATTCCAATCTGGTTTCCATTCTCAGCAAACCACTGAGAAAGCCCTGGTAAATGTTTTTGTTGTTAAATAAAATTTTCTGACAGACAACACATATAACATGCACGTGTGCCATATTTCACACATAGGCAAGAACTGATCAAATGCAGGGTACCTCAAGCATGTGGTGTACACTGCATATAGGGTTACCAACATGGTTATTTATTACTTTTTCAGTTTGCAATGTGCATTTGAGAGAGGCTACATCAGCCAGTATTTTAGATCTGCAACTAGAGCTGTATATAATAACTGGGCCAGTCACGGCCTCAGTGAGCCAAAGGATGTATGTGTCATTTAAGTACTGTAGGATAGATTTTGAGTATGAGCATACTGATAGCACACAGTACAAACTGACCAGTAAACATTAGGACAGATAACGTCAGGAATAACTGCATGACTATTGGGTATGTTATACCAGACAAGTATTAGGGTAAGTCTAGAAGGATATAGTACCAAGCCTCTGTGTTGTTCCTCTCAGGTCAAAGTCCCAGAATAGGTGTGTCGTAAGGAGACTATTAGCCCACCCCTGTTGTTGTTGTTGTTGGAGGTGCAGTGTGGGAATTTATGGTCCCTGCTGCTGCCTGGAGGTAGCAGAGGAATGGGGTCCAGATGTGCCAGTATTTTATGAGTGTACTGGTAGCGATGTAACTAAGTCTCTCAAATTTGGCCAGTTGGGATAGGCTAGCTGTTAGTTCTGCCTGTGTATGGACTTTCTTGTATCTCCACCTCTTCAGCAGCAGCCTCTTGGCTTCCAGGCACAGAACAAGTATCCATTTCTGCTCTTTTGGTGTCAAGGTTGGAGCGCCCTGAAAAGAGCCGAGCAGGGCTATCTTGGGGGAGCGGGAGACAGGCCTCGACAGGGTCAGGGTAATGAATTGGAACACACTGGTCAAGAAGGCTGGATTGAGCTAAAGTTCCATAGTATGTGGTGCAAGTTCCCCCAGATTTCCACATTGCCAGCAGTGGTTGTTTGGTAATAGGCATGCTGCCTGCAGCATGGCTAGAGAGCCATACCAGAGGTGGCATACCTTTTACCCTTTAAACCATAGTAGGTTCCATCCCCCTTTCTTCCAGTGTTAGCACAGTTTCATTTGACTGTACTGGGTCACTGCCAGGGATGGGCTTCATTACATTTCCACCATACCAGATCAGGTGATGGAGGGGGTCCACTAGATTTCTAGGGAAGGACTTTAATACAGTTCCACAATACCAATTCCCATGTGGGGGGTGGATAAGTCTCTTTGCACTGTCTCCTGCATTTGTACATGAACACATTGTGCAGATCAACTAATGACCACACAAGGATATGCAGATGGCCCCTTCGCACCATGCATGCCATACAGCATGTGGCCATTAGCATGTCTGCCACTGGATATGGCTCTCAGAAAGGACTACACTATCCCATTTCAGATGCGCCATCTTCTTTTGCTCCTGGAAGCCTGTTGCCAGCAGGGCCTGTGGTGATGCACATATACAATAAGCATGGCTCTTGCAGTGGTTGGGTCCTGACTACATTAAAAATCCTCCTGCTCTTATGTACTCAAGTTAAAAACAGAATACCAGTGCACAACCACCCCCCCAAACATGGTACATTTTAATATTTAAACAATTACATGGCCACTGGCTCTACTTACTTTAAACTGCATGTAAAGAAGGGGGTCCTCTTAGTTTTCAGATTGGAATTCCAAAGTGAGCAAGCTACACCACCCCTTCACGGTGGGACCCTTTCGGTGTAGTCCCTACACTAGCTTAATAGCTCTAAAATGCCTGCAGTGGCTACTCACAAATATAGAGTGCTGCCTGAAATGGCCTACAATACATGGCCTAATTGGCTCCTTAAATAAGGTACTTCCACCCAGGAACATTTACAGGTGGTGGAAGAGAGCATGTTGTAAAGGGTGCCACACCTTCCCCAAATCAACATGCTCAACTCTGCATTGCCCACAAACGTAATTCACATTTCTGCTAGGGGGTGCTACTGGGTTGTGGTAAAAACAACAGTTAAAAACAGAATACCAGTGCACAACCACCCCCAAACATGGTACATTTTAATATTTAAACAATTACATGGCCACTGGCTCTACTTACTTTAAACTTCATGTAAAGAAGGGGGTCCTCTTAGTTTTCAGATTGAAATTCCAAAGTGAGCAAGCTACACCTCCCCTTCACAGTGGGACCCTTTCCGTGTAGTCCCTACACTAGCTTAATAGCTCTAAAATGCCTGCAGTGGCTACTCACAAATATAGAGTGCTGCCTGAAATGGCCTACAATAACTTTTTACATGGAGTTTAAAGTAAGAAAAGCCATTAGGCAGTTACAATGTTTGAATGTTGAATATATGCCATGTTTCTTTTGGGGGGGGGGGTGCACTGGATGCCACACACCAGTAGCACCCTTCTCCAGAAATGTGAATTGCATTTTGAGCAATGCAAAGGTTTTGAGCGTGCTATTTGATTGTTCTTATGTACTCTGGTAAGGCTGCTCCATTCAGCAGGGGAGAATTTGCTGGTGGTTTCCCTTGTCCATTTGGTGAAAGGATCTTTCTGTGGCCACCCGGTAAATGTGGAATACTTTAACAAATTATCTTTGTCAGATTTCCTCTGCTGAAGTTTTTAAAAGGGCTCTTAATGCCTATCTTTTTTTCCCTAGCATTTTAGGACTCCTTGTGAATATGTCATGAATTTGATGGAGTCTGCTGTGCTTGTTACTAGAGTTTATAAATGTTTTAAATGTTTAGTTGATTTAATGAAATTGTATAAATGGAGTTTCAAGCAGTTGGGATGTTGAACTATTCCTGATGTTGTTATCCAGTTTTTTCTTGCAGCTATATAATGCTTTGTTAAACCTGTTTTCTATCTCACTGTTTATTGAACTGTATTGTTATCATTCTGTATATATTGTCTTGTTTATCTTTCTGTGTGTAACCTCCTGGGTTGTGCCTGAGGGTACCCAGTTAGATTTGCACTACAGGAATAGTGCAAGTCAAGAGAGTGCTAGTCCCTGTAGTGTTAACACAGACATTGAGAGGGGAGTTACAGTACTTTCAGAAAGTGCTCCCCTGGTCATTGTCTGTGGTGCCGGAGGCACTCAAGGGCAGCAGGATCCAGGAGGCTGGCCGAGCTGCTTCCATGGCATGGAGGGCTGGGGCATTGAACAGCTCGGCCAGTGGCATAGGAGACTAGGGTTTTAATCCTAAATTAAAAAAATTGGCCCTACTTTTTCCACGTGGTTCTTGACTGCGCTATTGTTGTCAGTGCTAGTCTGACCCAGTGCCATGCCTGAGAACAGGCATTTGATTGCCTAGCGTATGTACCTGGGTAACAAATTAAATGCTTAACATCACATAAAATGTTCTTGCTTGCTATCAAAGCCTAATATTGAGACAGATGGAACAGGTCATAGAAACATAGAATTTGTTGGTCCACCCAGTCAGCCCAGATGGTTCCCTGCCAGGACAAACAGAAGACAGAAAGAAATACGTGCCAGCTAAGGCACTTATTCCTTTCTTGCTTCTGTTTGTTTGGGTTCCATATATGTGTACACTGCATCCTTGTGAATGAAAATGATCCCTGCCTTGTCTGTCTTTGCAGACCCTAAGTGGTCTCCCTGCCAATCTACCAATATTTCCTTATGTCTATCCCATGCATACCTGAAGTCCCTTGTAGTTTTCACCTTCACCACTTCCATTGGCAGTTAGGCTGTTCTGCTTGACAGGGAAGAATCTGCTGGTGGTTTCCCATGTCCATTTAAAATCCTGGGCAAAAGGGCCTTTTCTGTGGCCACCTTGTGCAAGTGGAATGCCTTACCAAGTAAACTTTTTTGGACCTCCTCTATTGCAGTTCTTAAAAGGGCTCCTACAGTAACACCCACCATTTTTCCCCTGGTATTTGTGGACTTATTTTAAATATGAACTGTTTATGACAAATACTTTTTATAACAAATACATAAGGACTGAATGGTTCCCACTTATGAACTGCATTAAGCTGTATGCCTGCCTTCTGGAAAAGAAGGCCCTACTCGGACTTGCACCTCTCTCCCTGCAAGTCTTATTCCATCCTGCTCCAGCTGAACATGCCACAAGACGTGTTACTAAGCAAGCATTAGCTGTGCCATTCAGAAGGACTGCCTTGGGGAGGCGAGCCTTTGCAGTTAGGGCTCCTGCCTGGTTAAATGAGCTACCACCCACCACCACAAGCCTTACATGCTTCTGTCCTTTCAAGTCCGAGCAAAGGAAGTCTATTTCCCCCTGTACACTGCAAATGCCATTCATAACCTCCAAGCCCTGCATGCTACTGTCCTCCCAAGCATGAGCTACAAAGTCTATCTCCCCACATGTTCGCTGCTATCGCCACTCTTAACCCAGCAGTTTCCTGCCCCCTGAACCCAGGGCCTGCCAAGGTTCATCTTGCACTCTACAAGTTGGCCTGATGCTCCCTGCTCTCCACCTGCCCATGCCTGCCTACCTACCATGCACCCCCTGCTTTCTTCACTTACTCCCTGTTAGCCCTCACCTCCCTAGTACTGTATCTACCCTCTCCATACCTCCCTACCCATGAGCCTAACCTCTGTCCCTCTTCTGATTCCTCTTCTGCTACCTAATCCTGATTAGTTCCTACTACCCTGATTGTCTGCCATGGCTGTGCTTACTCCCCTGGCTGTAGCCTTAGCAACCAATTAGGAATCAGTAATGATGTACAGCCACATCTCCTGTTCTTTCCTACAAGCTCCTGTATAGCTTCAACCTTTGAATTTCTCCAACTAGTAACAAACTTTGACTTATGCACTTTTAATTGTCTGGCCTGCTGTTTGAACTGTATCCCATGTACTCTGTACCCATGCGTTGGTTATGTGTTGCTTTTGCCTATGTTATCCTATGATGTGTTGCTATTGTCAATGTTATTGATTGCTACTGATCACATTATCTTCCTATTAGATGTTCTTGACAATGCCTATTTAGCTGCTATTGACTCCCAGACTCATGTATTCTCCCCTCCCTTTCTGACGAGGATCCTTTGTAAATGAGCTTTTAGCTCAAAGGTTGTAATTCCGATTACTCAATAAATAAATAAATAAATAAAATGTTATGTGTGGGAGGGGTTTTGCTGTGCTTGTTACAGACAAGTCATGCTCTCTATCTGAAAATCACTCCCTGGCAGCCAAGTGCTATTTTTGGGGCAGTCTTGGTTTGGCACAGCACAAGTGGCCACGACTGAATGTTGGGGCCAGTGTGTGCTATTTTTTAATTAATTACTAATTACTTATCTTTAATTAAAAATCAAAACAATTGCACGAGAATCCTTCACAGATTTTCTAAATACTGTATAAATATTTTGGTTTTCAAAATCTTCATTCTGCATTGCAGTTTTCAAACATCTGCATGCAGTACAATGTGTTTTGAAGTCTATGCACTGCACAATAGTTTTCAAAATCTATGTAGCGCATGGCAATTTTCTAAATCTATGTGTGACATGACTGTTTTCACAAAATGTTCTCAAAGAAATCCTTCATAAAGGATTACAAAATACTACACACTGTGTGGAAGTTTTCAAAATCTATAAGCTTTGAGACTGATTTCAAAATGTATTTGTATACCCCATGTTCTACTCTGTCTCTCCCTCTGGTCCCCTCACTTCCATTCCTAGATGGCATGAAGTCCAAGAATCCCACTCAGCTGTGATTGCTGTTACTGTTCTTTCAGTTGTAGTCTGAGACCACATGATACTTCTCTCTTGGCAACAGGCAGAGACTAGGGGTGTCCATAGCCCTTGGGGTACCCTCCTTGTCCAGGGTAGGTGGTAAATGCTTCACAGATGAATCCTGTGTTTCGATCAAATACACTCAGTCACTAGCTATTTAGTTTCTCTCCTTTCCAATCATTGGTTAGCTTTGCTTGGTGCCCCTTCTGTCATGCTAGCAATAATACCCAGCAGGGTGGGCTGTACCGGGGTATACCTTCCCATCTAGGGTGAGTAATGAGCAAGGCCTCTGATTTACAGTGATTAAATTAATGAAATTCCATTTTCAAGACTTGAAATTCCAGGAAATACACAAGTGATTGTAAGTCTAATTTCTGAATTTTACTGGGATTCTACTGTCATTCTTTTAGTTTGTGTATAAATAATCAGAAGAAAAGAAGGCTTAATATAAAAGGCATTAAATGAGGTGAATTGAAAATAGTGCAGGCAGCAATAATAAGAAAGATACAAGTTCTGTAGTTTACTAAGCTGGTATAAAATGCTAATTTCTGTAAAATTCTGTGTTTTTACCGGTGTGCAGGAAGTCCAGATTCTGGAATTTTACTGTTTTTTTGGTAAAAAATGAAAAACAGTTACCTTGGTAATGAGGTCTGATGCTGCAGACAGACGGCTTTATAGCCTCAGGAAGGGTGGTATAGCCCATACCACCCACCCTGGAGGGTATTATTGTGTTTGGAAAATAAGTCATAGGTTACATTTCAAATGTTTAGAAAAATGCAAATAACATGTAAATATAAAACAATTGAACAAACATATGTGTTAAAAGTAGTCCCCCCTCTGCTGGCATTGCCAGTAGAGTGCACTGACATGCAGGCCATATAATTTTTTTTAGTCCCACCCAAGTACTCTGGTTCATATTCAGGTTCTTGGACGGAGTGAGACATTAGCTGTTCATTCAAGTCCATACCATAACTAGTCTATATGACTCTTAAATTTACCATCTTCCATCCATTTGTCTAGTTCTCTTTTAATTATATTGCTGTTTTTGCCACAGTCCCTGGATCCCCACCCAGAAAAGACTGAGGCCACCACTTCTTGCTTTGTATGCTCATTGGCAGTGTTTATTAAAGGTCGTAATTGTATTTACAACAGATTTCTCCAGTTCATTTTACAAAGTCAATCTTCATACAGTGGACATAACAGTCCTATTCCTTCTAGGACCTGACAGTCCTGTCTTCCCCCTCATGGTCCTTCTCCAGATTTTCTTCATTTTCCTCCTCCTCTCCTCTCGGGGTCTGGACACCGCAATCTGGCCCCCCCTTCCAATCACCAGCCAGGTACCACGCTTACCCGGACCACTCTCTCCCACTAGGTGCGGACATAGGGATCCACCCACTAGCTCTATATCCCTCCCCCTTCCCCGTTACTTCCACACCTGGGTTCCTTTGTCCCCAGCCCGTGGTACCTGCCCCCTCCCTCCACCTGCCCCCCCATTTTCCCCTTGCTCCCCAGATCAAAACCTTCTCCCTTTTTGCTCAGTCCTTCCCGTTCTTTTCCTCTTCCAGCGGGACCCACCCAGTCCCTGGACCTGGCCGCCCTGCTGCTTTTCCATCCTGCCCATACAAAACCTGAGGTCCTCTTCTGCCCTCCTTCAACCTCCTGAGCCCACTTACCACACCCTTTCCTCCCTATTCTACTCCTGTTGGGTGGGTGGGTGGAATGTTACAGCAAAAGGGATTTCCAGAGGGTTGCCTGGTTCTATATACCCTTAGAAGACCCTCCCTGGGGCTTGTTGGCTCCTCCCCTGGCCAATTGCCATCAAGCATCCCCTTCTGCTATGTCATCCAGGTCCCTCCCCTTTTCCTGTAACCCTCCCTCCTCTTCCTGTCTCTTCCCTCCCCGTCCCTCTTCCTGGTTGGGTCCCAGGATGACCTGGCCTGCCTTTTAGGTGCAAGCCTAATTGTCCCTGGATCCCCACCCAGAAAAGACTGAGGCCACCATGTCTTGCTTTGGATGCTCATTGGCAGTGTTTCTTAAAGGTTGTAATTGTATTTACAACAGATTTCTCCAGTTCATTTTACAAAGTAAATCTTCATACAGTGGACATAACAGTCCTAACCCTTCTAGGACCTAACAGTCCTGTCTTCCCCCTCGTGGTCCTTCTCCAGATTTTCTTCATCTTCCTCCTCCTCCTCTCCTCTCGGGGTACAGACACCGTGATCCGGTCCCCCCTTCCAATCACTAGTCGGGTACCACGCTTACCCGGACCACTCTCCTCCGCTAGGTGCGGACACAGGGATCCACTCACTAGCTCTATATCCCTCCCCCCCTTTACTTCCACACCTGGGTTCCTTTGTCCCCAGCACATGGTACCTGCCCCTCCCTTCTACCTGCCCCCGTTTTTCCCTTGCTCCCCAGATCAAAACCTTTCCACTGACCCATCTCCCGCTCGCGACAGAAGATGGGGCTCCCCCCCTTGCAGGTCAGCCCCTCTGCCCTTTCTAATTGATGTCCCCTACCAATTCCTTGAAAGGTCAGAGGAACAGGCCCATACCAAATTCGGTCAGGTGGACCCTGTCCGACCTGTAGACCACTTCCTGCTTGAAAGATATGTCTCTATGCCTAATGTGCACCCCTCCCATTTCTATTACTGCTCTGTCTGCCTTCCTGTTCAGTTGGTTCCTTGCTACTTCTATTGCCTTGGGCCATTCCCCCCTCCACACCCTCCTGGATGTGACCTCTGACCAACCTATGACCACTCGTGGCCACCAGTTCTTCACCTTCTCTAGATCCCTTAGGATGTCCCTCAACAGGGACCCCCATGGCACTGATCCCAAATCGTTCCCCAACAAGTGAATAATAATCCCGTCTGGTGCCACCCAGTGCACCCATAGCTCCTCCAGCAGGGGGAGCAGCTGTGTCCATCTCATGCCTCTCAGGCCCTTCCATGGCACCTTGGTATGTTCCCCTCCCGGGTGCAGCTGTGTCTCTATTCTCATGGTGGCTGCAAACCTCTCTGCCCAATAGATGAATGAGTGCCCCACGATCCACACCTGCCTCTTCTTGCCTACTGTGGGGAGAGAAAAAGGGACATTGATTAGCAATTGTCAACACCGCACGTACCTCCTATAACACTTGGATGCCCACCTGCCCACCCTCTGCACCTCCCCTTCACCCTTTTCTGCTGCAGCCGCTTCTGAGGCTGCCACAATTCTGAAAGAGTGTGGTGCGAACTCATCCAGGTTCTCCCCCACAAATGCCATCACCTTCTTCACTACTGCCCCCACCTGGAAGGCCATAACTGGGGCCCCAGTTCTGGGTATAAACCAGGCCCCAGGCCCAGGGCCTCGCTTCACACTATAATCCCGCATGGCCTGAACTGCGCAAATTCCCTCACCCACCTGCTTGTGAATAACCACCGTGCAGCCTTTTCCTTGCTGGCTTGTTTTAGACTTTTGCAGCCTTATGACCACCTTCCCCTCCTCCAGACTCACATTCTCCTCCTGGAGACCCTCCACGGCCACCTGTTTCCTGGGGACCACCACCTCCCCTACCATGAATGCCCCCTTTGCCATGATCGCAAATATAACCCGGAACAGGCAGGCCTCGCTTGCTGATGTACAAACTTGGTACGGCGCCCCCACCACCTTCGTGAGGAGTGGCCCCATAATGGGTCTCCTCCCATACTGTCTGGTGGCCTGCCCTCTCTGCCAATCCAATACCATCCTCCTGATGGCCCAGCTGCCCGCAGTGTCTACCCAACCCTTATCCTGACACGTCCAGCTGATACCTACCAGCTGGACCCCCATGGTGGTGGGCGTGACACCCTCCTCCCATTTCTCCACCACGTACTGCATGACCTGTTCCTCCTGTACCGGGTCCCCCATTCCCCAACCCTGTCAGGCCCTGAATACCTGGAAACTGGCCCATGCCCCTTCATAAGCTTTCAGGGTGTTGGCTGCTCATGACCCTCTGTACAGTGCCCTGGCCCTCATCCTCCAATCTCCCACATCCATTCCGGCACCCTGGTCCAGGTAGGCATGGCCTCCAGGGACAGCTCTTGGAATTGTTCCACCTGAAAATGAGACAGACAGTCAGCCACTTTGTTCTGTATGCCCTCAATATGCCGCATTCTGAATGACAGGTTCAGATGCAGCCCCAACAATACCACACGCCATAGGGCCCGCCCCATGGATTCTGTCCAACCACTCTGCCTGTTGATCACCTCAACTACACTCTTGTCGCACCAGAATACTATCCTGCGCCCCCCCATGCATGCACCCCACACCTCCAGTGCCACCCATATGGGAAATATTTCAAGAAAGATGATGTCCTTGGTCCATCCCCATTCTTGCCAGCTGCCCGGCCATGCCTCTGACATCCACTCCCACTTGAAATAGGCACCCAACCCGTAACCTCCTGCCGCGTCCGTGTACAGCTCCATGTCGCTGTTGCTGACCCATTCTTCCTGTCAAAAAGTTACCCCATTGTAAGATTCCAGGAATTCTTCCCATACTTGGAGGTCCTCTTTTTACGCCATTGTTTATGTCCACCCAGTGATGTGGCTGCCTTGCCTTGCCCGTGACCCTACCCAGTCTTCTCATGAAAGCTCTACCCGGGCTTATGGTTTTGCAGGTAACATTAAGGTGCCCAGTAGTTGTTGTACTTGTACCAGCAGCACTCTCCTCCTTCCCCCCAACAGCGCAAGCAGTCCCCGCAGCCCCACAGCCTCGTTACTTTATCCACTGGCAGACGGAAGCAATCTTGCCAGTCGATTCCCAGAAACTCTAATTTCCTGGCTGGTCCCTCCGTTTTTCCTGCTGCCAAAGGGATCCCTGTCATAACACACATGTCTTGAAAATCCCTCAACATTCCCTGCGTTCTCTTCCCGACTGGCTCCTATCAACAGTAAATCATCCAGATAGTGGACTACTCTCCTATGCCCGTACTGGGACCCGAAACCCACTGCACCCATGAGCTGAAAGCCTCAAACATGGAGCATGCCACTGAGCAGCCTATGGGCATCGTCTTGTCAAAATACAGTTGCCCATCAAATTGTAAACCTTGCAGGTCCCAATCTGCGGGGTCTACTGGCAGCAGCCGGAAGGCCGACTCGATATCCATCTTAGCAAACTATGCCCCCTCCCTTGAACGCACCAATTTGACTGCCTGGTCCAACGAGGCGTAAGATACCGACCTCAAACCTTCTGATATCCCCCCTTTCACTGACTCACCGTCTGGGTAGGACAGGTGGTGTATGAGCCGGAACTCCCCTGCTTGCTGCTTGCTTCTTTGGCACCACTCCCAGTGGGGATACCCTGAACCGCTTGCAAGGGGGTTCTAGCATCGGCCCCTCTACCCTCCCCACCTTGACTTCCTTTTGAATCTTCTTTCGCACTATGTCCTCCTTCCCTTTCACTGAACCCAGATTTTTCACCCACCTCCCCACCCGTCTCCCTTCGAAACCCAGTGGAAAACCGCTCTTTAATCCTAACCTCAATAACTTAGCCCCTGCCCTGTCTGGGTAACCTGCCGTACAGTGTTCCACCACCCCATATTTAACAGGGGTGCAGGCAAGGGCATACCACCACCCCCCCTCCTTGTCCCCCTTTTGGTCCACCCATAGGTGGCTGTTTGCCCTCCCCTCCAATGGCTCCCCCGTCCCCTTTTGGATCCCCCCCTGCCCATTCTGAAAAGCTGCTGCTCCGAAGGATGCCCACCTATCCAGCCCAGCTTTCTACCCCTGCCAACACCCTGTCACTGGGCATGCCCCCGCACCATGAGCATAGTCAGCCTGAACTTGCAACTCGCCATGAGCAGGCTGTCCTATTGAAAGCCCAGCAGGTTTTTGCCACACGAACAGGTGAAACACGCCTCCCTTGCTCCACCACCTGGCCAGCTGCTGGGCCCAACAGCATCTGCGCCCACAACTCTGCATGGGTGCAATCCCACCTTAGGTATCCCTTAGCCGCCATTCTCCTCCGGAAAGCCTCGTCATACTTCAGCCAACCGAAATCCAGTTTCGCCTTGTACGCATCCCTAATTATCACCATGTATGTCAATAATGGGATCACCAGGTCTGGCTGTTTTTCCAGCAACAAAGCACTATAAATCAAAAAACCCACTTGCCATGTGTCAATGTTCTTCCCTTTGAACCGAGCTTCTTCTGCTTTGTGCCCCACCACTGCCAGCGCTACTGCCATCTCTGATTTCCCCACAGATTCCCGCTGTTCGTATCTTTTGACTGTCTCTTCGTCTACCAGTCCAAATACATCCATGTACTCATCCTTCCAGATTTTTTCCTTAATGGAGGCCAGCACATGGTTGCCCAACGTGAAACCAGGTGGTCCATCGTACGGCTTCCTAGTCCTGCCCCCATTGCCCTTACCCTGCTTGCTCTTTTCATTGATGGCCAACAGGGCCCATTCCATTTTTGATACCCCTTCTTCCCCCATGTCCCCTAGTAGACCCTCAATATAATCTTTCAAATCTGATTCATTGCTTATATCTACTTCCTTAACCCCACCCAGTTGGGGTCCTGCTGGGACCGGGATAAGTGCCTCCGGCGTGTCAGGCGCCACCCTTTTCTGCCTTTTGTTTCTTGCCCCGACACATCCCCTTCCTTGGTCTCTTTCCGCTTCTTCTGGGCCTCCTCTTCGGCCTCCCTCTTCTTCGCTGCTTCAACCAGATCTGACATCTGCTTCATTAACTTCACTGCATCAGCCAACATAGAAGCGCTGGACACGACGGGTCTTCTGGGTGGCATCCTTTCCGCTGTACTAAAACTGCATAAGAAAGGACACCATCATACTGCAACATACATTAATCATTAGCAGTCACTTCCTGCACTCCCCTCACTATGTTGCTTCATCTCACATGTCACAGGCCCTAGCCCTGAGGCAAGAAAGTGTCCCCTAGCACCAGAACCAGACTAGGTAGCCGGCCTGTAGCCCCCAATTTCACATTACACCCAATTAATGCTGCGCTCTTTCACAGCTACCAATGACCACAACACCAGGCTTAAACTGACTATTGGCAATACCTCCCTTGAGAGTGCCCCCATGGCCTCGGCTCAGCACCTCCTTGCCCTCCCCACACTGCGACCTACCACAATGCCATGTGGCCTGGCACCCAGCACCACTCTTCTCTACCCCTTTTTTTGTTCTCCCCATTTGGCCCAAGGCCCTGTGGAGAGGCAGCTTGTGCCCGGACTGGCTGCCTGCCCTTATCAGCATTGGTGGTAAACAATTTCCCTTTCCTCCCCATATCAGCTAGTAAATGTTTGTTTGCCATTTTGCTTTGATGATTCAGGCTTAATATTCAAGTGTCCTTCCATTACTAACTTTTCACAGTAGCCAGATTCATGTCAAAACTAATATTAATACTGATATCAGTAATATTGTTTGGGTGATGATAGAGGGCCACATCATTTGCATAAAGCTGTATTTAGATTGCACACATGATAGCAGCAGATGGTTCTATTTCCTTGAGAGCCAGTAGAATTAAAAACTTTAGAGGTGTTTGTGGTACTTCTTACATTGTGCTTCCCCTAGCTGGGGAATTCTCAAACTCCGCCACATTCCTCCATGCCAAACTAGGCCCCCGAGTTCACCGTCGACTGGCTAGCCCCTTGCTGTTGGAAATGAAAACCTCCTTGTCATTTTCCGGTCCTTAAAAACGCTGTCGGGAACATTTACCCCCCCCATCCTGTGCTCCTTCGCCCCCTTGCTGCTGCGGCCTAGGAGATTACCCTTCATCCTCCTGAGCACACCCCTAGAGCCACCACGGGGCCAACCACTAGCAATTTAGGCCTCTCCACGGCCCCGACTGGCTTCGGGCATGTATCACCCTGAAAATGAGCTTCTAACCTCGTGCTTGACCTCACTTCCCTTCAGCGTGTGCCCGCCTGCAAACATTGCTTGCTCGCAAAAAGCCAAACTACTCCTGGAAGGGTGGGGGGGGCCCCCGCTCAGCTAGGCCAGGCCGCACGGCTGCAGTGCCACGTTGTCTGCCTCACCCCCCCATACCCCAACTGGCCTCGGGGAAAAAACTTTCTGGTTGTGCCTTGTTGCCTGAGCCTTCTCCAAACTAGGCTACCATTTACAACATTTTGATCCATCCTCATAAGAAACAGAAAACCGCCCGTGCTTCCCATAGGGACCCAGACCAGAGTGTCCCTTCAGAAAAAACCTTTCTGGTTGTGCCTTGCTGCTTGAGCCTTCTCCAAACCAGGCTACCATTTACAACATTTTGATCCATCCTCATAAGAAACAGAAAAAACGCCCGTGCTTCCAGTAGGGCCCCCGACCAGAGCATCCCTTAGCCCGCCTCACCGGCTACTTAGCGCAATGAACCACGAATCACCCCATTTGCTAGCCCTGCAACAGCTGCTAGTACATTTCCACAGAATAAAAGCCAAAATCTTTTGTGCTTCATACCGCCTAGAATGGCATGTCTGCTATTGAACACACAACCTCTGCTTCGCATTCAGACAAACCAACCATTGCACCACAAGGGTAAACAAGTACATATTACTGTCCAACAACTGGGCCTCAGCCCTCTACACCTTACCTCAATTCCAAGCCAACGAATGTGCTGTAGGAATTATGTTACAGCAAAAAGGGGTCTCCCAGAGGGTTGCCTGGTTCTATATACCCCTTAGAAGACCCTCCCCTGGGGCTTTTTGGTTCCTCCCCCTGGCCAATTACCATCAAGCATCCCCCCTTCTGCTATGTCATCCAGGTCCCTCCCCCCTTTTCCTGTAACCCTCCCCCTCCTCTTCCTGTCTCCCCCCCTCCCCCGGCCCTCTTCCTGGCTGGGTCCCAGGACAACCTGGCCTGCCTTTTAAGGGCAAGCTTAATTGTCTTACTAGGTAGATTATTCCAAATATTCACTATCCTTTGTGTAAGACGTTATTTTCCGACATTTGTTTTGTAATATGGCGTTTTTAATTGCTTGTTATTCCTCCTTAATATGTATTGATCTTACCCTCACAACAGGTTCATGCTGTTCATTAATTCTTTATCTTTTTTTATGTTGAAAAGTAATAGTAGCTTGCCCCTTATGTGCTGTCATTCTAATTTATGTAAGCCCAAGTGTGTTGGTATTTCATTATAACTTTTTATGTCTCCTTGTCATCTTGGTGGTTTTGTGCTGTATTTTCTCTGTTTTTATGTTTTTGTCTAAGTTTACACCCTTCCCCCAATTTATGACCCATAATCAAGCAGTGGCCTTACATACGATCGGTATAGTGAGAGTAACACCTTTTCTGATTAATGAGTAAAATGTGTTTTTATATTGTTTAATAAATTGTTGTTTTTTGCATAAATTATGTTCACCTGTTTCCTATTTTTCAAGTTGTTGGACATATACAGTCCCAGCTCTTTCTCAAGTGATTTTTTTAATCTAACCCTATTAGTATAGTCATTCATTTTATTGTTGTTCTTTACCTTGGTGTAGTACTGTACACTTCTCACTGTTGAATTTTATCCCTCATTGACTTGCCCACTCTATCATTTTATTTAAATAATTTTTGTAAGATGTTTGCTTCTTCCTTGGTATTTACCCGACTGCCTAATTTTGTGTCATCTGCAAATCTGCACTGCTCACTCCCTCACCCAGGTCACCTATGAAGAGGCCAAATAGTATTGGTCCAAGGACTGATCCCTGGGGGGCACCACTCCTCACCCCCCTTCCTATTTATATCCCATTACCCTGATCTTCTTTGTTCTGTTACTGAGCCCTTCTGCTACCAAGCTTAAAATTTTATGGTTGATCCCAATTGATTCAGTTTTTCTATTAATTGTATGTGTGGTATTATGTAGAAGGGCTTGTTCAGGTCCAAAAAAATTATGTCAACTGCATTACCATCATCTAGGTCCCTGCTTATTGGTTCATAGAATGTCAGTAGCTTCGTAATGCAGGATCTTCCTACCCTGAAACCATGCTGCATACTATCCTTAATCCCAGTTTGTCTGCATTCATCCACTATCATATATTTAATAGACATCTCCATTACTTTTCTGGCCAGCAAAGGGAGGCTGAGAAGACAGTAATTATTGGGGGAGTGTTAATTTCCCTTGTTGTAAATTGGTATTACCTCTGCTGACTTCCACTCCCTCATTATTTCTCCAGATGTTAAAGATAAATTATTAACATATTGCAGTATACTGTAGATGAAAGGTTTGCAGTTTCTTTTAATAGTGTCATATTCATTTCATTTCATTTCATCAGGTCTCCCAGTTTTATCCTTCAGTAATTTGTTTAAATTTCATAATACCTCTTCTCATGTAATTTTGTATGCATTCTCTGTTAAATGCTTTTTAAATGTCCGCTTTATCTTGAGTATAGATGGAGCAGAAATATATTTTGAGTTCATTCTCTATCATGCCTTCTTTTGCAATCAATTCTTTATTGATTTTTAAGTGGGCCTATTCAAGTTTCTTTTTTTAAATCCAATTGTAGAAATGAAAGGAAAAGTGTGATTCCTACCGGGACTTGAACCCAGGGACCTTGGCATTATGTGCCTTGCTCTTAACCACATGAGCTATAGGAGCCTCAAGTCATTAAGCTTCCTGAGTTTTCTCTTGAAACACACACATTCCTTTCATGGTGTTGTGAAATGAGCAACTTTAGGCAGTCTCAGATTCAAATTGCTTCCTATTTCTTCTCTCCATGCAGTTATCCACTGTGAGACAATTTTGAAAATCCAGTTGTAGAAATTAAAGGAAAAGTGTGACTCCTACCGTGACTTGAACCCAGGGACCTTGGCATTCTGTGCTTTGCTCTTAACTACATGAACTATAGGAGCCTCATGTCATTAAGCTTCCTGGGTTTTCCCTTGCAACGCACACATTCAGGAAGCTTAATGACATGAGGCTCCTAAAGCTGATGTGGTTAAGAGCAAGGTACAGAATGCCAAGGTCCCTGGGTTTGAGTCCTGGTAGGCTAACTGCATGGAGAGAAAGAAATAGGAAGGAATTTGAGTCTTTGAGATTCCCTTTTTGGGGGAATTTATGTATCTATAAAATGTTTGTATTCTGTTTGTTACCTGCTAGTTTCACTTCATAATTTCTCTTAGCCTTTCTTATTTCTTTTTTTTTCCATCATGAAGTTTTATTTATTTTGATTTAAAGCATATTACATAACTTACAGAATAATCCAAGTTCTGTACAACTGTCAATTATTAGTAAGATATGGTAAGAGTTTACATACACATAGTATTTAAAAACTGTGGATAAAACAATACCTTGCAGTAATAACTTTACTCTAACTATATACAAATTACTATAAAAAAAATCCTTAGCATCCTATACAGCAGTATCATATTGTTCAACTGCCTTTCTTATTTCTAAAGTGTTTATGTTACCTTTTTCACTTTACTCCTGTTACCCTCACATTGATATTTTATGTGCATTCTAGCAGCTCTCATTTTGTTTCTTACCATTTTTCATATTTTCTTTGTAAACCATGGTGGTATTTTCCCCTATTTATTGTATGTTTGCCTACTGAGTATATATTTATCCTTTAGTTGCAGCATTTTTCTTTTAAATGCCTCTCAACATTCTCCGGTTGTTTTTCCCTCCACTTCTTTTTTCCAGACCAGTTTTTCATTTCTTCCCTTATGCTGTTATATTTTCCTTGGCTATAGTTGAAAACCACCATTTACCTTTATTGATTGTAATATTTCCTTCTTAATACTGTATGCTTCTATTATTGAGTGGTCACTACCATACAGAGGCTCCTTAATTTTAAATGTTATAGATTAATTAATGTTCATTAATACAAGGTCCAGTATGTTTGTGGCAGATGTTGGGGTTTTTATAATCTGCCTCAGGCTGCTTTATTGAAATGTGTCTAGGAAATTGTTCCCCTTTTCATTGACTCCCACGTTGTTTTCCCATGATGTATCCCCAAAATTAAAATCGCCCAAAATTATTATTTGGCCTTTATCTGACATTTCCCTGATTTCATTTAAATGATCAGAAAAAAAAAAACTCTTTACTAATGCTTGGAGGTTGAGTAAATAGCAGTTGCCTATTATTAATTTTGAAGGTTTTACATTGGTTATTGTCACCCAGATTGGTTCCATATTATCATTTGATATGTTTCTGATGGCAAGATCCTGTATGAAACACATCACCACCCCTTTTCCTCTATTCCCATTTCTGTCCTTATGAATATCTATTTATGCTCTTGTCTCATTTGTCCTCTGGGTTCCACCACTTTCAGTAATACCTGGCTGCTGTTTAGCCAGGAGAATTTGAAACCTGTTGAATTTATTTACCAATTTTCATTTTTAATGTGATCTTTATTGGTTTCATAAACAAAAAATATAAACTGCATACAAACAAAATACATAATTTGTGTTGGGACCAGTGTTGTTTGGGATAGTCATTGCAGACATATCACTGGACATCAAGAGCAAGAGCAGTCTGTTTGCTGATGATACCAAGATGGGAGTGGTGGTGGACAACCTAGGGGGATGGCAGGGGTCGCAGGATGATCTGGCAAAGCTAGAACCCTGGTCAGACACCTGACAACTGGGGTTTAATGCCAAAAAGTGCAAGGTGCTGCATTTTGGGGTGAAGAACCCAAGGAGGAGTTACCAGCTGGGGGGAGCACAGCTAGCCCAGATAGAGGAGGAGAAGGATCTGGGGGTGCTCATTACAGTGTCAATGAATAACTTGGCACAAAGTAGGAAGGCAGCTGCAAAGGCCAACAAAATGCTGGGTTACATTGCAAGGGGGTATATCCTTAAGGAGGGAGGAAGTGATTCTGCCACTGTATAGGTCATTAGTGAGCCCGCACCTGGAGTATTGCATGCAGTACTGGTGCCCGTATCTGAAGAGGGAAATTAAGTTACTGGAAGGGGTACAGTGCAGAGCAATAAAGATGATCAAGGGGCTGGGGGACTTATCATACAAGGGGAGGCTGAGGGAGTTGAACATGTACTCACTGGAGGAGAGGAGGGACAGGGGACATGATTGAAACCTTTAAGTACATGAAAGGAATAAACAAGACAGGTACAGAGGGGTTGTTCTAAGTAAGGAAGGGGAAGGACACCAGTGGCCATGATATGAGAATGGAGGGAGGGAGGAAGGTTCAGGAGGGAGATGAGGAGACAATTTTTTACAGAAAGGGTAGTAGCTGGGTGGCATGAGTTACTTGCAGAAGTGGTATCCAGTAGAACTGTGGACTCCTTCAAAAGGGGGTGGGACAGGACAAGGGGGAGGGTCAATGTAGGGGAAGGGTGGAAGTGAGGGGCAGCTGCAGAATAAGGGGTGCTAGCTGCACATTTGAGCAGACTTGATAGACCTCTAGGCCTTTATCTGCTGGCAAATTTTGTATGTTCATATGTTTGTATAATTTAAACGAAACAGAATGTTGTATAAGTCAGAAAAAATAAATTGATAATAATCCTCTCTCCCCCTTCCCCATTATCCTGGACACGTTGAAATCTACAAATTATCACATCAACTAATTTTCTAAGAGGTATAATCTTCTAGTAGGAGAAAGATAGTCTTGAATTTCTTTGCATGTGGATACAAAAATATCATCTGCTATATCATTTAATATATACTGTAGAGTAATTTCTCAAATAACATAGTGTTTCTGAGACTATTCCACCAATGATTGATCCCAAATGCAGGTAAATTTCTATTATTCCAGTTCTCCAGTATCAATCTTTTCACAACCATAATTGCTAAGGAAAATATTTTACGACGTACCTGGTTTTGTTTCGACCCATTAAAGTTATTAAGGATCAACTTTCAATGGTATAGGTGTCACTAATATTGTTTGAAGAACTTCTGTTACTTTAATCCACCAAAACTGAATTTGTGGACATTGCCAAGAACAGTTGCATAAAGTACCACTATAACTGCATAAATGCCAACATCTGTCACTATAAGCAGTATTTGCCTTAGAAATCTGTGCCAGAGAAAAGTAAGCTCTTTCCATTCATTTTCTTTGTATGGTTTTATTTCTTGCAGAAACATACATTTTATTAGCCAGTTGTGTCAAATTCAACCATTGTTGCTGAGTGAGATTTAAACTGGTTTCTTGATTCCATTTCATATATATGTTTGCTCTACTATTTTTACTATTTTGTATGATCAGATTATAAATTCTAGACAAACGCTTCCCTGTACCTTTTTTTAATAGTAACATCTTGTTGAGTCAATATACATGTAAAGGATTTAGGATCGGAGTTGAAAATTTGACAAACTTTTTACATTTATGTTCAAGTGCATAACATGCAAGGTAAGATAGCTTGAATTGTATTTATCAAATCAATGTTTAGGTTGATCATAGGAAAGAAAGTTTCCATTCATTAGACGGTTCTTCCATGTGCATATATTTTTCCCAAGAATGCCTTATTATTAATTTTGCTGGCTCTACCCCATATCTCCCTACTGGACAATATATCTAAATATAGACAGGGTAGATCCAGCTTGGCATTTATTTACCAGGGGAGGTGGGAGAATGTGTGGAGGAGGACCAGAAGAAGGCAGATTTACTGAACAAGTATTTCTGCTCAGTATTCACAAAAGAAGGATAGCAAAATGGTTCACAGTTAAAGGAGAAAGTAAGGAATGGTGGGGGTGGACACAAGCCCCTTTACAGAGGAGAGGGTACTTAAGGAACTGGAGAAATTAAGAGTGGACAAGGCTATGGGACCTGATGGGGTGCACCCAAGGATACTAAAAGAACTGAGGAAAGATCTGGCTGTGCCTCTGGCAGACCTGTTCACTCTATCCTTGGATACAGTGATAGTGCCAGGAGATTGGAGAAGGGCAGATGTGGTGCCGATCCACAAGAGTGGGAGCAGGGAAGAGGCAGGGAACTACAGGCCGGTAAGCTTGACATTGGTGGTGGGGAAGATAATGGAGACCTTAATAAAGGAATTGATGGTGGAGTGCCTGACCAATAACAAACTGCAGGATCCAAGATAGCATGCATTCATAGTGGAGAGATCTTGCCAAACTAACTTCATTGAGTTCTTCGACTGGGTGACAAGAGTCATGGACCAGGAGGGAGCAGTGGATGTGACCTACTTGGATTTCAGGGAATCCTTTGATATGGTCCCACACAGGAGATTAGTCAACTAATTGAACAGTCTGGGGGTGGGGATAAATGTGGTGGGGTGGGTGCAGAACTGGCTAAGCAACAGAAGTCAAGAGGTTGTAGTCAATGGGGGGAGATCAGAAGAGAGGAAGGAGATTAGTGGGGTTCTGCAGGGGGCTGTCCTGGGGCCTTTACTCTTTAATGTCTTCATTGGATACATTGCAGAAGGACTGACAGGGAAAGTATGCCGGTTTGCCAATGACACAAAGATCTGCAACAGGGTTGACACACAAGAGGGAGTGGTTAGGATGAGAAGGGACATAAACAAACTGGAGGAATGGTCTAAGGAATGGCAGCTGGGATTTAATGCTAAAAAGTGTAAGGTGATGCACATGGGGTGAAAGAACCCAGGGGCAACATACCAACTAGGAGGGGATGTAATAGCAACTTCTTACCAGGAAAAGGACCTAGGAGTCATCATAACAGATGACTTCTAGGTAACAAATCAGTCTGGTAAAGCGGTGGGTAAGGCAAGCAGGATGCTGGGATGCATAGGGAGAGGAATAACAAGTACAGACAGGGAGGTAATATTGCCCATCTATAGGTCACTGGTGAGGCCCCACCTCGAGTATTATGTCCAGTTGTGGAGACCCCATCTGAGAAAGAATATCAACCAGGTGGAGGCAGTGCAGAGAAGAGCTGTCAAAAAAATCCAGGGCATGTATCAAAAAAACTATGAGGAATGACTCAGGAAACTAAATATGAACTCATTGAAGGTAAGAAGGGATGGGGGGGGCATGATAGAAACATTCAAATATGCCAGAGGGATAAATAAGCTAGGGAAAACCAGCTGTCTGCAGAAAAAGATATGCACTGGGACTAGGGGCCATGATATGATGCTGGAAGGGGGAGACTTAGAGGCAATGTGAGGAAGTACTTCTTCACAGAGAGGGTGGTTGAACTCTTGAACAGGCTACAAGAGGAGGTGGTGGGTGCAGACACCATGGAGGCATTCAAGTGTGCATGGGATATACACAGGGGACTAGTGAGACTAGGACAGAGGGGAAGTATAGAAACAGGTCTGGCAAGGATCTGAAGTAAGGAAATAAGAAATATCTTAAAACCAACACAGGGCAGACTAGGTGGACCGGAGATCATTTTCTGCCAACAACTACTATGTAACTTTGTAACCTTCTTCCATTTAATGATGTTATTTTTAACAGCTTTAAAGTTTTTGTTTTTCATATTTCTTGTCCCTTTTTGTTTGTTCTTCTACCCCTTCACCCCATTCTAAGAATTTAATTTTTTCTTTAGTAATTGGTTAAACGTTTGCCCCCTTTTAATATAAATGCATCCAGTCCTAAACATGATGCCCCCTTAGGAAGGATGGGAGAGCCAAAGTGCAGGGGCAGGGATCCATAGCTTGGGCTGTTGAAAATTTTAAGCATTGGCTTGGAATACAACTTTTGAAACTTCTATTTGCAGTGAGTGGATTTTTTTGACTGCACCTGGTTCATGTGTGGTACACTGTTTGGACTTAGTCCATCCTAAACATATACTGATTTGTTATTATAAAAACAATCCCAGTTTTTTAGGAGACATATATCTTTGAATGCCCAGTCATTCCACCATTTATTAATATTCATTATAACATGTGTTTTCTTTTTTGGATTCCCTTGGAACTGGTACAATTTTGGAAAAGATGGCAGTGTACCCATGATTAGTTAGACTGTTCTCCAGTTTCACTGAAATCTTATTTATTTTCATTTTCATTATTTTTCTAATGTTATTGTCCCAATGTGTATCACAACCTTTGGTTTGTCCCCTTCCTTGATAAGTAATCTATGAATAATTGTTGTTATTTCTTTAATTTTTGCAGCTGGTAGATGTATGACCATTCTATCAAATTTATTTCCTTTGCAAACTGTTCAGCCTGTATAAGAAATCATTGATTCACCAATTATGGTAACTTTATTATGCTCTTTCCCTGGGGATACATTCTCATTTTTCTATCATTGAGAGAGGTTCACAGCTATCGCAGCAGTGTATTACATGTTCTTCTGTTGACTTATGAATTTCCATCCTTCTTCCTCTTTTAGTCCTCTTACTCAGTTGAATCATTGTCCATTCATCATCTTCACCTTCACTTTCCTCTTGTCTGTTTGTTTTTGTTCCACTACAGCTTGGTGCTTTACTACTTTGTAAATCAGTTTTATGTATTACAATAATATGCTTATGGTATTGGTATTTCATGGATCATATTATCTACATATGACTCTGAACCCCTAGGGCTCGAATTTCAATTGTCCCTTAGATCAGTGCAAGGTGTGCCGATCTACAGCTGTGGCAAACTCCAGGTGCATCAGGTACCCTGCATCCTATTTTATAAAACTGGGGGTCCCTGTGCCAAAGTTTCAAGAATTGCCACAGCTGCAGGTTTAAGTCAAATGTTTGGTGCACCTGAGGGGGTTGATGGAGGGTGCCATCAAGCCCCCATGCTTGGCACAACCCTAGAGAAGCTGTGAAGGTGGGGGATGAATATGCCTGCAAGGAGGGGATTGGGGCAGAGGGAGCAGTGGGGGGGGTGCCATATGGGTAATGGGGGCATGGCAGTAGTGTCAGGGTGCTGAGGTGGCACCTGGTGTGAGTGTCATGCACAGTGGAACAGAGCCAATCTGACTGGGTAGAAGCAGGTTGGCACAGATGGACTGTGACCCAGATCCCAGGTGACAACAGCCCTGGCATCTTCCCTAGTGGTGCAACAGTCCCCTACATTTGGCAGGTGGCAGTGTCTGCAGGTAGCAAGGTGCAGTTGGTGGAGAGGAATGTTTCCTGTGCACCGCAACAGTCCCCTTGTATACAGCCCCCCACATGGAGTTAAGTTGATGCCTGGCTACACTGTTGGGGACTGTGGCACCTATGGGGCAGGTGCCAGGGCTGTTGCCACCTGGGGCCTGGGTCATGATCTGTTCATGCCAACCCCCTCTACCACCTCCAACAGGTGCAACTTCAGCAACCTGACACTGCTGCCATGCCCCCATCACCCCCTATGGCACCCCAACTACTCCCTGTGCCCCTGATCTTGACCTTCCAGGCTCCCTTCCCCATTTGACTTCCTGCCCAGTAGTGGCACAGGGCCCTAAGACCAGCTTCTGACTGGTGTCAACTCAGCTCCCTGTTGCAACCATGTTGGGGTTTCTAAAATTCCAAAAAAGGAGATGGAGCAGCCACGCTGTGGTGCAAGCCCCCTTGCGACCTGGTGCAAGGATGCTTCTGCCACAAGAGTGCTGCAGAGCAGCTTTGTCATATGGCATCTCAATTTTTACACAGCCTGCATTTGAAAACTGTGATTGCTGCACTGTTTGTGCAAGGTGCCCCTCGCTTCAAATCCTTTTGGCAGAGGAACCTTGTGCCAAATTTTGGGCTTTGAAAATCGAGCACCTTATTTCCTGAATGTTTTGGTGTTCTTGTTTTAGTGACTCAGTTTCCTCCTTCATCTTTTAAAATCTAATACAACATGGGCATGTATGATTTTTTGCCTTTTTTCTCATCTCCTTTTGGGTTACTGCTATCATATGGCATATGTTGCACTTAATCACTACTTCCTCACTCTGAAGATTTATCTGTTTGCTAGCCAGCTTTCTTCTGTACTTACTTTATGCAGAATTTCTGGCCCCCTGACCTCCCCAGACTGACATGCCAGACACGCACTTCTGCCTGTGTCGTCTCTTCCATGTGCTCACCAACACTCACACTGTCATCTGCTTTTATGCTGGAGGACCGGAAGTGATGTCACCTTCACTTCTGGTACAGAAGTCCTTGAACAAAGTTAATAGTTTGCCAAATGCTGGCTAAAAGAACAATACAACTTACCTTTTAGGCACTGTTTAAAACCACAAGTGCTGACAGTTGGCTAAAGTAGTCCTTATAAAGGTTATCTGTAAAATGATCCTGGGAGCCCTTAGTGTTCAGCCCTGCCTAAAGTTTCCCTTCAGCAGTCTAACTGGTAGGGTTTTCTTTTAAAATTTTATACTAAGAGATTGAGAGCTAGAGAAGAGATTTGCACACACACAGTTCAGCAGGGTAGAGAGTCCTGCTGCCTTCACACAGCCCCTGTACCAGCTGAGCCCACACTGGCATCAGCGTCTATGCTGCAGGACTGGAAGTGATGCCATACTCACTTCTGGTTTGGTGGTCCCCAAGCAAAGTTAATGTTTTGCGAAATGCTGGCTAAAGCATCAATGAAATGTATCTTTTAGGTATTGTTTAAAACCCCACGTGCTGGGAGTTGGCTAAAGTAATTCTTCTAGGGGCTATCTGTAAAATAATCCTGGGAGCTCTTAGTGCACAGCCTTGCCTGTAGTTTCCCTTCAGCAGTCTGCCTGGGGGGTTGTGTTTTTAAATGTTATGCTGGGAGATAAAGAGACAGAGGAGAGATTTACACACACACACACACACACACACACACACACACACACATACACACACACACACTGCAATAGGGTAGAGAGTTCTGCTGCCTTCAGGTAGCCCCTGTATCATGTATTTCCATTTGATTGTTTTCCCTCCCTGACCACACCCCCATACCTCTCAACCTTTTGTCCCCCAAATGTGGAACATTGCCTCTCAAAATGTGGAACAAATTAGCAAAATGTGGAACACTTAATCAAATTTTTACCTAAGAAGCTCAAACACTGTTAAAATGTTGCCTTCATGTCAGAAAGTCTGTTATTAACCGAATAATATATTTTGTTGCATCATTTACTATGGATTTTTGCTTTAAAATGTTGACTTTGAATGTGGAACAAGTCCGCACAATGTGGAACAGGGAGCTTTTGTGAAGTAAAATGAGGAACGTTCCTCGTAATGTGGTACAGTTGAGAGGTATGCACACCCCTGAGTAACAGTCCATTTGGTTTTCTTTTTTTTTTCCATTTTTGGCATTCTAACTGTTGAGATTGGAATGGGGAAGAGCTGCTGTTTTGATTGAGTCTGGAAAACAGCATGGTTGGGGAATGCAGTCACTTGAGGGTGCTGGTGATACACATGGCATGAATAAACAAGACATTCATTTAAAAAAAGTTATTTGGAACTGGAGTTATAACATGTCTCTATTTATTGTCTATACCTACTCGTTTTGTCCTGGTAAGCCAGGAAATAAGAAGTGAATAAATGGTGGCCATTTGCTTTCTGAACATTTTATCTTGAACACATTAATATCAGCTGTAAAAATTCAGGTTGGCACTGGAACTTGTTCTTTCTCAGTCTATGTTGACACATATATATGTACCGCTAGGTAAGGGGTTCTGCCAATCAGAGACTAGGATTTTTTTCAGCCCATTTTCTCAGTGAGAAATAAATCACGCTACTACATGATGGATTGCTGTAATTTTTGCAGTTACACACATGGGAATGTGCCCCCCCCAAAAAAAAAAACACTCTCCTTGTTTATACTGCAAGACAGGCTCAATTCTGAACCCAGAAACAAGTCAAAATCTTAGGGTTCCTTAAAAAAATGTATACCCTTGACACATCTCTTACAGTGCAGGAACCCCACAAGTCCTCCTACTCCTCACAGTTCAACAGTGGGTGAGGTTTTGCCTTGGGACAGAGCCTTTCCTATGTTTTCTTCTGAATTTACCAAAGCTTCCACCTTGCTATATGCTTTTGGTTCACTCATTTCTCATACACTACCATGACACTGCTGAGTCAGTTTAGCTTCTTTGCAGTAGCAGCACTGCTGTAGAGACATACATTTCTGTATTCTTGGCTAATGCCCACTCTAGCTGTGGGCACCTTACATCAACCAGGCTTTCACTCTCACCAGACAGTGTGCTGGAAATCATTGCAATAGCTTCTACCTCAGCCCACCCTCAGGCTGTGGCTGGCAATCTCCCCAGGCCCTTTGCCAGAGGTAACTTCTTCAATATCCATACCAACTTGGGATCCTCCATACAAATAGTAAGTCTTTTTCCACAGATACATCACCATCTTTAGCACAGCTGGCAGCATCTCTTGGGCACAGACAGGGCCAAAATTTCCCCCAAAATGAAAACAACCACTTAGGTGAGATCCTCTGTGCATTGCAAGGCCACCAGGGAATTCCCTTTAGGAGTAGCTCCTTAGGATCATCACATCTCCTGGTGATCCCTTAGACTCCTATCAGAATTAATGGTGACCTACACTACATGGCCTTCAGACTCCAACTCTCCACAGTTATTCTGCTGTCCTGGTGTCTGTCTTTGGAGGCTACCAGATGGCTAAACAATAAGTTATGCTGTTCTCACACACACTGGATCCCCAGAAAGCTGTTGCAAGTGAGGGGACCATGCCTCCTCAGATTGCCTGAAAAAAGACTTCAGTCAAGAGTGCACTGAAGGCCCACTTATACCCCTATAATTCTGCCATTTTGACACTTTTCATGTCATCACCCAAAAACAAGCCCTCTCCCTCTTCTGTCAGGAGAGGGTTGTTACTGTACATCCATGTTGTGCAAATGTTATTAATCAGTGTTTACATTTCACATGAACAAAAACATTAATATAACATAACTTATTAAATACTTAAATGTCATGAGTAGCACGTTAGTGTTTGGGAGGTAATGAGACAATGTGTTTTTAGAAAATTGTAATTAGAAATTAAATATTTTTAATTAAACCCAAAATGTTCGTAAAGAAATCCTTCCAGAAAATTTTGAAAATCTACAGGCTACATGAAAATTATGAAAATCCCCATCATGAAAAAGTCCTGCACAAACAAATGTTTAAAGCTGAGAAACAAAAAATGGTAAAAAAAAAAGTCATTTAAAAAACACTGCATACTTTCTGTACAATTAAAGTCATACATAAACAAATCTTAAGAAAGTTATGTCTCTTCTCATGCTTTGTGCAGGGCCATGAAGGACCCTGCACAAAGAAAGTTACTACTCATGCACAGGAACTGAAGAGCTCTGCACTTCTTGTTTCTTCAGGGCCCTGCACAAAGAAAGTTATAATTGCAAAGAAAGTTAGTAGCCACCTCCTGCTCAAGGGCCCAGTGCAAAGCAGGTTACCATTCTACTGTCTTAAAGACTAAGAAAATTCATTGCAAAAACTACATTAATGTAGATTAGGGCTGCTACTGCACAAAACTCAGACTACACAGTTTGGAAATGCACTATTATGGTTTTCAGCTCAACACCCACAAAAGTTTTAGGTTATCAGGTCTAACGCCTGCTTCTGACCCAGTCTCCTCCCCTTTTTACCGAAGAACAAGTTACAGGTATGGGGGCATGCATCAATGCTGTGGTACCTAATACAGAGCCAACATATTCAAAATGTGTAAATTGCAAAAAAGGGGAGGGAGGGGAGCAGAGAGGAGACAAGATGTGAGTTTGGCCTCACAACCATAATAGTACATATGAACATATGGACATATGAAATTTGCCAGCCGATAAAGGCCTAGAGGTCTATCAAGTCTGCTCAAATTTGCAGCTAGCACCCCTTATTCTGCAGCTGTCCCTCCATTCTACCCTTCCCCTCCATTGACCCTCCTCCTCATCCTGTCCCATCCCCTTTTGAAGCAGTCCACTGTTCTACTGGATACCACTTCTGCAGGTAACTCATTCCACCCAGCTACCACACTCTCTGTAAAAAAGTGTCTCCTCATCTCCCTCCTGAACCTTCCTCCCTCCAGTCTCATATCATGGCCCCTGGTGTCCCTTGCTTCCTTTACTTTGAACAGCCCCTCTGTACCTGTCTTGTTTATTCCTT
Organism: Neoceratodus forsteri; assembly: GCA_016271365.2. NCBI lineage: Eukaryota > Metazoa > Chordata > Ceratodontiformes > Ceratodontidae > Neoceratodus > Neoceratodus forsteri. The sequence continues at coordinate 401,776,481 of CM028130.1, read as the reverse complement.
TCATGTACTTAAAGGTTTCAATCATGTACCCCCTGTCCCTCTTCTCCTCCAGCGAGTACATGTTCAACTCCCTCAGCCTCCTCTCATACGATAAGTCCACAGCCCCTTGATTATCTTTGTTGTCCTGTGCTGCACCCCCTCCAGTAACTTAATGTCCCTCTTCAGATATGGGCACCAGTACTGACCTATACAGTGGCAGAATCACCTCCTCCCTCCTCGAGGATATACCCCTTGCAATGCAACCCAGCATTTTGTTGGCCTTTGCAGCTGCCTTCCTACATTGTGCTGAGTTGTTCATTGGCCCTGTAATAAGCACTCCCAGATCCTTCTCCTCCTCTGCCTGGGCTAGTTGCACTCCTCCCAGCTGATAACTCCTCCTTGGGTTCTTCACCCCAAAATGCAGCATCTTGAACTTTTTGGCATTAAACCCCAGTTGCCAGGTGTCTGAACCAGATTTCAAGCTTTGCCAGATCATCCTGCAACCCTTGCCATCCCCCTAGGTCATCCACCACTGCTCCCATCTTGGTATCATCAGTAAACAGACTGATCTTGCTCTTGATGTCCAATGATATGTCTGCAATGAACATCCCAAACAACACTGGTCCCAACACAGAGCCCTGTGGAACACCACTCGTCACTACCCCTGGGTGTGAGAGCTCCCTACCCACCATCACCCTCTGTGGCCTTCCCTGAAGCCAGTTCCCTACCCATTTGCAAACTTTGAGGGCAATGAGTTGAAAACGATATTAGCACATTTCCAAACTTTGTGGGGTTTGAGTTTTTGGAGGTAGCAACCATAATCCACATTAAACTAGTTTTTGCAATATATATATATATATATATATATATATATATATATATATATATATATATTATACATTTATGCAACAGGTGTTGACACAAAATCCATTACACAAATGCTGATATTTGTGCTACAGTGTACCACCTGTTTCCTCCAACCCACTCTCTTGGTTGCAGTCCTAGCTGCTCACTCGCCCACCTGCCACATAGGTTTAAGTCTTATTTTGTCTCTCCTGCCCTTCACATCCTCCACTCTCAATATCAAATAACTATAAAAAAATTATTATTTTTTTTTTTTTAATTTGTATTTTTAGCCGAACTGCTGGGAGTTCAATGCTGCTATTTCTGACAGGCCAATGCCAGTCACTCTTTGTAGCCACTCACTGGGTTCTTAAACCTTCTCCACTGCTTTCACAAAATAAAAAAAAAAATAACAATAACTCTTCAGCCGCAACTAGCCAACAGCAGCTCTTTAAGGCATGGAGCTGATGCTGGCAGTACACACTCTCAACTCACTCGCTTGAGCCCATCGCCATATTCATTCTACATTTTCAGGAAACCCTCTCACTCATCTAATCAGCACTGATGTCACACCATCAACGTCACTATCACAGTGCTGTATCCATGACAACTCCAATGGCAACCAAACAGCCACAGTGAGCAAAGGCACTCCTTCACCATAGAGTGCCACACATTTATACTAATTTAAAAAACTTACAAAAAAAAATACTGCAACCCACAAGATAGCTCCCTATTGCATAAATGAAAGTCCTTGTGGAATAAATTATTTATTTCCACTTCAGCTGTTTGATCTTGAGCATATCATTCATAGCTTAAACCACTTGTCATGTTACCCAGGGTCAAACAGCTCTTGTGAAAAGAAATAATTTATTCCACAAGTCCCTGTTGCATATTGTATATATGTGTGTGTGTATGATGGAATCCTCTTGTTATGCCTAAAGTGGTTAGGGAGGGCATAGCATGGTACAATGTAAAATAAGGCAGCTGAAGTAAAAGAGCAATTTGAACACTAAACACCATATATGTTGTCTGTTTAATTTTTTATGGGAAGAGACTGTAGTACATAAAACATGACATTATCTTAAGGGAGTTTTCTCTGTCGCACAATACCCTGACTACAGGGGTGGTGAGGTAGATGTTGACTCACTCTGCAATGGATCTTAATATACTTCTGGCGAGTGACTGATTGGCTACATCCACCTCAGCAACAATGGAAGTGAGGGCTGCAGTAGCCCAGACTCGAGTAGCTTCAGCTGAAGCTGCAATAACATGCTTTCTACAGACTAATGATATAAAATTTGCCACCGGTTTAACATCTCTTTTTAAGTAAGTCAGTTGAAGAAGTATAGAGGATTGACATCTTTGAACCCCAGAAGCCTGATATGAATAACAATTTTTAACCACCCACCCACTTTTTACATGTTGTGAAACAGTGGGGTTAGCAGTGTTAAGGGGAAGGATGAGCAAAATACAGCCAATTCATCAGGGGCGATGAATGGCTCATTGAAATTTCTGGCAGCACATGCTTGTCATCTGTACTCAAACTAGATGATATTGTGATTCATGGAGTGTGAGAGAGTGTGTGTGTGTGTGTGTGTGTCTTTTTCATCTCTTTCCAAACAGGACTGAACTGTAAGCTGCTGAACTGTTCGTTTGGATAATCAAAACCTCCCCAGATCCAAGCATTCTTTCAGAACCCCAGATAAACCAGAATCCCAGGATGCCAGGATTTGGATCTGGAGTCATTTGGCATCCAGTAATACATCTCTACAAGTCTGTGTGGGTATTTAGAAACATAACCTTATTACTTAGGAATTTCTCAACAGTCACACACAAATCAGTACACAGCCTTCGAGTCTGTAATGGCCAGATATTCAAAACAATTTCACATGTGATTCCTTGGCTTCTACCAGTTTTTTTACAGTGTCAGCATGACTCAGTTGGCACCACATCTGCCTTTGGCCAAGAAGATAATGAATTCTGGTCCCATGCCAGGCCTTGGCTCATATTGCAAAACACATAAACCAGTACAGTAAAGGGGGGGTACTGTACTGCCAGGTTGTGCCATCCTTCAGATGAGACATTAAGCTGAGGCCCCTGCTGCTCATCTCTGACACTGTCCTGGTGGGTGACATGATGAAAGTAAGCTAAGTGTAATGAATGGGTCCTCACATTCCCTTTACATTAATGGTCTATTACCAATGTGTTTTAAAGACAGTTAACAAACCACTTAGAATGTGGGATTCTATGTTCTCTGTTGACATCAAAATTATGGAGGACAGGATGCTGGAGGGACTATGGGCACTGAGGGTGGCAAGGCACCGGGGCTGGATGGCATTCACCCTAGGGTACTTAGGGAGCTAGCGGAGATCCTGGTGGGACAACTGGAAGATCTGTTCAGTACATCAATGGACACAGGATGTGTGCCACAGGACTGGAGGATGGCCCATGTGGTGCCCATTCATAAAAGTGGTGCAAAGGATGATCCAGGCAACTACTGACTGGTGAGTCTCACTTCAATTATGGGGAAACTCATGGAGTCAATCCTAAAAGAGAGACTGGTGACCTTTCTGGAAGACGATGGGCTCCAAGACGGCCATCAGCATGTTTCTGTATCAGGCAGATCCTGCCAGACAAACCTAGTTGAGTGCTATGACTGGGTTACCAGGGAACCGGACAGGGGCCATGGAGTGGACATCCTATATTTGGACTTCAGCAAGGCCTTTGACTCGGTGCTGCATGGGAGGCTGGGGGGTAAACTGGAATACATTGGGGTGGGGACAAAAATGGTTAACTGGATCAGCAACTGACTGAGGGGTAGGCAGCAAAGGCTGGTGGTGGGGGGGAACTCTCATCCCCAAGTGATGTTACGAGTGGGGTGCCCCAGGATTCAGTACTGAGACTGGTGCTGTTTGGGATATTCATAGCCGATATCACAAATGGGATCTGGAGTAGGATCAATATGTTCGCAGATGATACTAAGATTGGTGCAGTGGCAGATAACATGGAGGGGGGGGGAGGGGGCTGCAGGAAGTCCTGATAAAACTACAGGAATGGTCAGAGACATGGCAGTTGGAGTTCAATGTGTTGGCAGGGGTACAGTTGGTAAGCATAGTGGAGGAAAAGGATCTAGGGGTACTAATAACAGGGAGTAGGAACCACTCAGCTCAGTGCAGGAAGGTGGCTGCAAAGGTAATCAAGATGCTGGGGTGCATAGCAAAGGGAATCTCCTCCAGGCACAGAGAAGTGATCCTGCCCCTGTACTGGTCACTGGTCAGGCCACACCTGGAATACTGCATGCATTACTGGCATTCATTCCTGAAGAGGGACATCGGATTGCTGGAGGGGGTGTAGCGTACGGCAACGAAGATGATACAAGGACTTGAGGGAAAATCCTACGAGGAGAGACTGGGAGAGCTGCAAACGTATTCCCTGGAAGAGAGAAGGGATATGGGGGATATGAACAAAACCTTTAAGTACCTAAAGGGTATTAACAGGATTGATACAGAAGGGATTCTTCAGATCAGAAGGGGGGGGGCATGAGAGGGCATCAGCTGAGATTGGGGGTAGATTCAGGAAGGAAATCTGGAGACACATTTTTATGGAAAGGGTGATTGATACATGGAACACTCTGCCCGAGGAGGTGGTATCATGTAGAACAGTAGAAAGGATTTAAGGGAGGGTGGGACAGAGTGAGGGGGAGGTGGTTATGAGGAGGCGAGGGGAGGGTGGGGCAGCTGCAAGTTGAGGGGCTAGCTGCACAATCGAGCAGACTCTATAGACAGTGAGGCCTGTTTCTGCTTCCATTTCATGTGTTCGCATGTTCGTATGTGTTCTGTGAGCATTATAATGTTGCATAATAAAGTATGAGATGTGATCCTATCCAGTTTTGGAAGCTATACATTGCTGTTCTGCACAGTATGACATCACAAATCCTGTCATGCACAGCTGTGATGTCATACTTAAAAGTGCCACTGCCCACTGCCTTTTTTGTTTATTTTCTCATTCTCTTATATCTGCCCATTTCCAACACAAATTCAACAGTAAATGCCACCTGCCACATCTCCCAGCCAGCTGGGGCTCCTAGACTTATTGAGGTCTGATATTTGGATTTTTTTAATTTCTGTTTATGTTTTTAAACATTTAAAAAATAATTTTGAGATAAAATAAAATATAGGATGCAGGGTAAACTCATATTTTTGCACCCGTTCGGTGTTTTATAAGTAGTGATGCTCAGAATCAGTTGATTCTGATCTTAGTTTTGAATTTAGGATTTTAGGAACTTCTGAATCCTAATTCAATTCCATTTGAAATCTTAAAAGGACCGAAAAATTAGGATTCAGTTTAAGATTTAGGGTTTTTGGACTACAAATATGAAAATCCAAAATCTAAAAATCAGTTCATATTCTGATGAATCTGATTCTGATTCTGTTCTGCGGATTCCCAGCAACCCTAGTCATCACCTTAGAAATCTTTCAAGCTTTGCTGTTGTGGTTTGTGAAGTCATTGCAAATCTGTGGTGTGCAAAAATACCTTGTTATACTGGATATGGCCCATCAGACATCATTCTATAGTTTCAGCCAGTGCATGCTTTATGGTAACATTTTAAATACATTTTCAATTTATCTTATTATAGTGTATTGTAGAGTGTTGTTCTGTATAGAATTCCATCTCTTTCGAAATGCTGCTGTACTACAGCTCAAAGGTCACGGAATGTGCTTGTACGCTTCTGCAATACAACATTCTGAGACTGCATGAGTCAGTTTCATTTTGAAAGTGAAAGAACTGACATAATCTCATTTCACACATTGCTATGCACTATAAAAAATACGACATCAGAAACTTTATGCACAATTAGTGTGTTCTGCCATCTTGGGGTTCTGATTTCCATGAACCTCTCGAGCTTTGCTCTTGAGGTCGGAGGTAATCAGAACCACTCTGTGGCAGAACACACTGGTTGTATATAGTTGCCCATTCAGTATTCTCTATGCTCATCTCAAGCTCATCAGAACTAATTAGAATTCTGGCCTAGATCTGGGTCCTGATAATACACGTCAAAGTCTGTTGAAGTTTTCCAATTCCTCCTGCAAACCCCCAATGCCTTTTAGCCTCAGCGAATCTGTCAAATGCTACTAGGGCCAATGATTTTATATTTTCAAAAATGGCCAGTTCCATTTTATAAAACTGCCTATTCATTTTTCATTTTTTAATACAAAAAGTAATGTAGATATGTCACTATGGTGTTCCCACATTGCAGATGGTATGCTAGTTCTGTTATTTTACAACCTGATCAGTGCCTCTTCTTCAACATTTTTCCCTCCCCCAACCAACTGTATGTTGTATGCAGTGCCTAAACTGTCACCCTAGGTGTTGTCTGGCTGTGTGACAGTGAGGAGGAGAGCAATCTTTTTTATCACACTTATTACGAGTGCATGGATGGAGCCCTGAAGGCGTTTTGCCAGGAGATTGAAAAGGGACTCTGCAAGCACATGACTGGATACCTCAGCTCTGTGCTTCCACAGTGCTGAGTGCCATGTCCACAGTGCTACCATCAGTGCTGGTGGGTTTGTTTTCTGCCCCCCTTCCTCCACAGGCCACACAACCCCCTGCCTCCACGGGGCACTATTTTGTTTCCACTCATTACTTCTGCAGTTTCAGGTGAAACAAAAGAGCCAGCCATTCCCAAGATGGTCACTGTGAGCTAATTGCACATGTACAAGTATTGTGCATGCTCACTTCTGTCACGGTGGCCATCCTTGGCTTGGTGGGCTCTTTTGTTTCACCTGCATCTGTGGAAGTGATGAGTAGAACATGCGCAGTGATTATCAGTCACCGCGCATACATGAGTACCGCGCAAGTACGGCATCAGCCACTGTGGGAGCTCTGAGTACTTTTCACTCTGACTCACTATAAATAATGAATATTAAATCCTGAATAGCATGAATAATATGCTATTCAGTATTCAGGGGCCGAATACCGAATATTGCAGCAATTCGGCGATATTCGGTATTCGGCAAGACTTGCTGGCCAATCGATGAGCATTTGCCAAAGCTGTATGACATGACAGTTTGACATTGCTGCATAGTGGAGAGAGATCATAGTGGAGAGTGGAGAGAGCTCTGTGTCCGCAGAGATTTGGAGTTCCAAAAACTAATATTTTCATCACAAAGCCTTTATTTTTTTGTTTTGTACTGTGTGTCTTTAGTGACCAGTACTAGTGGGAGCACTGGGAGGGTTTTTTTTGTGGCTAAATCGTCTGATGTACTGATTTTTTTTTTTTGGTAGGAACTGCAGAGAAACTAGTATACCTTCATTTCACGGGCCTCTCATAACTGGTGGAGAGATCATCTTGAAATGTGGAGAGAGAGTTCTGAGTCAGCAGAGATTAGGAGTTGTAAAAAACGAATATTTTCATCACAAAACCTTTATTTTTGTGTTCTGTACCATGTGTCTTTAATGCCCAGTAGTAGTGGGAGCACTGGAAGTTTTTTCCCTGGATAAATCATCTGATGTAGTGACTTTTTTTGGCTAGGAGCTGCAGAGAGAAACTAGCATACCTTCATTTCAGGGGCTGATAGTGTTGTGAGGATTTTTGTATTTTCCCCAGAGAAATTATCAGATTTATTTTGCCAGGAGAAGCTGCAGAGAGACTTAAGTTGCAGTTTACCTCCTTAATTACAATAGTTCCAACTTCAACTCTGACTGCTGTACTGATTTAAAAAAAAGTCTTTAATTTGGTGGTGTAAATAATAAGTATTTCTGGGGGAGTTGGCTCAGGTTGCACAAAACCCAGTAGTAGCCTAGCCAGAAATCTCAGAGGGTAGTCAGCTGACTGTACTCACACCCCCTATGGTTTAGGGCTAGGTAGCGATGCTTGCAGTGTGCACACACCCTTGCCTGCCCTGCGTGTGTGCTACTTGCAGTAATTTTTCTGTGTTAAAATAAAGCAGTACTGCTGCTTGCAACCATTTTTATGTTTGCTTGCACGCATGTGCAAGAAACATAGTGCGGTGATCCAAAATGCAGTGCCGTACAGTTGAAAGAGACAGCACCGCTTCAGTGAGCAGTGTCCCCTCCCAACACACATGCATGCATATTGCATGCTCATGCTTCTCCCCCATGCACACACTGTATAGCTGACAGGGGTGCCCAATACCTCGGCTTCACACTCCCCTCCCCAAAAAAGCTGTGCAGGTGCCATGCTGGGAGCCCACCCAGCGTGGCAAGGTATTATAGCAGATGGGGTGCCCAATCCCCATCTGACTCCATGCCCCCCTCCCCAAAAGTTTTCAAGGTGCCACACTGGGGCAAAGCTTGTTGTACGGACACGGGGTGCCCAATCCCCGCCAGCCCAGCCCCAAACAGCTTCCTTCCAGCTGCCACGCTGGGAGCCCACCCAGTGTGGCAAACGCCCCGCATTATCTTAATAATAAAAAAACCCTGTAAATAAAAAAATGGTCCCTCACAGTCTCCTGCCCCCACCTGCACCCACCACTGCACCCTGCCTCCCACCCCCTCACCCCATTCCTTACCTCTGAGTCCATGACGATCTTGGTGGACCGGAGAACACGTCTGCACTCTTCAAAGCCAACCTGAACTGAAGAAATGCTGGTAAGCTGTATAATGTAATAAATAGGGTTTTTTCAACTTTGCTGCATATCTCAGGCATTTTTTGGAATTTTGGCACCAAATTTTTAACATGGGGTTTTTGGGACCCCTCCTCATGAATTCTGTCACTGTCATGGTGTTAATCGGGCCCAAAGGGTGATTTCATGGTCACTGCTCAAAATCACCTTTCTGAACTGATTAATGAAATGACAGTGCCAGTGTTCATAAGGTGGGCTCTCAAAAAGCCTATGTTGCAAATTTGGTGAAAAAATTCCTAAAAATCAGTGTTTTACGAGTGTGTGTTGTGCAGTTCCTACGCATGTTCATAAGTTCACGAATTTTTAATATTTGCACTCTGGATTTTCAACATTGCCATTTTACCACACCTCCTTGTGAGCAGTACAGCTGTCATTTTTCACATCTCGATGAAAATGTGTTTCCGCGCATGTAGCGCACAATGGCGCAGTCGGTGTGCGAAATCAATGTATGGGACAGATTAAGAAAATCAAAGTGACACTGTTCATGAGCAGAGGTCTTAAAATGGCTATGTTGAAAATTTGGTGAAAAATTCTAAAATGACTGATTCAGGGCGTCGTTGTGCAGTTCACGCCTTTCGTAAGTTCGTGAATTTTAATATTTACACTCGGTTTTCAACATTGCCATTTTACCACACCTTCTTATGAGCAGTACAGCTGTCATTTTCACATCTCACCGAAATGTGTTTTCGCGCATGTAGCGCTTACAATGGCACAGTCGGGCGCCGCGAATCAATGTTTGGGACAGATTAAGAAAATCACAGTGACACTGTTCATGAGCAGAGGTCTTAAAATGGCTATGTTGAAAATTTGATGAAAAATTCCCAAAATGACTGTTTTAAGTGCTGCGTTGTGCAGTTCCTCATACGCTATGAGTTTGCAAATTTTTAATATTTGCACACCAGGTTTCAATATTGCCATTTACCACACTTCCTTATGAGGCAGTACAGCTGCCATTTTCACATCTCACCCAAATGTGTTTCCGCACATGTAGCACACAATGGTGCAGTCGGTGTGCGAAAGCAATGTTTAGGACAGATTAAGAAAATCACAGTGATACGGTCATGAGCAGAGGTCTTAAAATGGCTATGTTGAGGATAGTGACAAAAGTCCATAAAATGACTGTGTTACGAGTGAGCATTCGCGCAGTTTCCATGTACCCTTGTAAGTTCATGAATTTGTAATATTTTCAGTCCAGATTTTCACCAGTGGCATTTTTCCACACTTCCTTATGAACAGTACAGCTGTCATTTTTCACAACATGGCCAAAATGTGTTTTCACACTTTCAGCACAGAAATGCATGGTCGCTGTGGGAAGTCATTGTTCTGGACAGATAAAGAAAATCACAGTGACACTGTTCATAATCGGAGGTTCCAAAATGCCTGTGTTGACAATCTGCTGTAAAAAATCCCCAACTAATTACATTATGGGTGTGCGTTGCACAGTTTCTATGCACACTAGTGACTTCACCAGTTTTTTTTATATTTTCACTGCAGATTTTCAACATTGCCATTTTTTACACCTCCCCATGAACAGTACAGCTGTCATTTTTTACATCCTGTTCGGAATGTGTTTTTGCACCTGTGGTGACAAATACCGTAGTCGCTATGTAAAAGCAGCTTTCGACTAACAAACTGATATTGCCACTGTTCATGAGGTGGGGGTCACAAAAAAAACAAGTTGAAAATTTGGAGTGAAAATACCAACGAATGCCTGAGGTGTTAGGGTTTCCGACCATAAAGCCCCACCCTGTAGAGAATGACAGGCATCAGGGCTGTGACTTGGGATTGTCGCCTGCAATGCTCATACCATTACACCCCCACCCACACCCTGCAGCCACCGAGAGGCATCGAGGTGTGCCTTGGACTCTTTGGCCCCAAAGTTCACCCCATTCTCCTATACCGCACCCATCTCATCGTATTTCCTGATGGAATGGGGTGTGCATAAGAGACCAAAGACCCCCAAGGCACACCGTGACACTTGTCAGTGTCTGCAGGGTAGGGTGTGGTGAAATGGTGTGGCCGTTATGTCTGACGACCCAAAGGCACACTCCAATGCCTGTCAGTCGCTGCAGGGTGCTGGTGGGGCTGGCTTCAGTTCAATACTTCACTACTATTCCTATTATCCAGCTCTGTAACTCCTACACTACCAATGCCAATGCCAGCAAGCAAACATTCGGCATTGACAAATGCTTGTTTTGTACTGAAATACAGCAGAACCTGTGTACCTGGTTCAGTCAGGCTTTGCTGTTTGAGAGGAGGAGCGGCTGCATGCTGGTTCAGTAGCGGAACAGAGCAGAGAGCTACAAATGCTTTTTATTGGTCTACAAAAGATATACAACTGTTGCCTTAGTTTATTTTCCAATTCTAGCTCTTTTCCAGAACCTCTTGTGCCACATAAATTCTTCCTGCTGTTCTCCTGCCCTGTTTTTCTTTCCTTTACAGGTCCTGGAGTCTTGGCAGTGGGAGAGCAGTGCCTGAAGGGAGAGAACCACAGCACCCCATGGGGGTTGTGAAGCTGGAGAACAGACAGGGATGTGGACAAACATGGGCTTGGATACTACAGACAGACCAGATAGCCCAAATAATTTAGATTTTAGATGGACAGAGAACTCTGAAGAATTTTTAACCTAGGAATAAAACTGTGGGCTACGGAGTACAGGAAGACCATGGGACAAAGGAAGAAGGATAGAGGAGTCTTTGAGAGAAGGGAAAGAAGGGAAGAAAGGAGAACTGTGCTCTAAGCCTGGGTTCTAGACATTGTGTTGCACCCAAGTATTCTTCCTGAGTTTCCTGACCCACAAATACTTAGAACTTTATATTTGTAAAACTGTTTATAAATCGCTTCGTGGATGCCCTTAATATTTAGATATTTAGATACTTAGAAAGTACTTAGAAAATACAATGCTTGTTTAAGTCTTAGAGCCTTGTAATTGTAATGCATTTTAATTTATTTTAATGTGTTATTGTTGCCGTCTTTTGGCTGCTCAGTCTGGTGACTGCTTTTCGACACTGCCTTTAACCGAGTGTTCCCCAATCTAGTGGTCTTTTTTAGATAAAACAGGACAACAGTTTTATATAAGATTCTAGCTTATAGATTACTTTTATTTCATTTTATCTTTCACACCAGTGTACCACTTGACAAGTCTGCATTTAAGGGCATGCGTAGCATCTTGGTTTCACATTTGCCATTTTTCTTGTGCACAGACAGGACACGTTGACAGCTCTTTGCTAGAAGGGCATGTGAAGGAAAAGAACTAAAATCTGTTTTATAGTCTGAGTACTCGATTTATTTTTATCTGCTGTTAATCTGCTGGTCATGGTGGCTATAGCCTGTATCGAATTACGAGTTGGGATGTGGTTAATTTGATTTTATTTAACTTCGGTATGTTATTGCCACCTGCTGCTAGTTTGGTGGGTGGCTGACCAACAGTGAATCAGTATAGCTCAACATCACAAAACAGGCACTGCCTCAAGACTTAAAGTTATATTGCCAGCTTTTTGGAAACATTTTCATCATGTTAAAAGTAGGTAAACATTACAGTTTGTATTGATATACATTTCCATTTATTATAGATTTTAGTGGACATAATAATTTGAGGCAGTGTTTATGCTGGTACCCTAAAGTTTAAAGATAAAACTGAATTTAGCAAGCCTGCAGCACTAGCTGGGGAATTAACAAGCAATTAAAAATTAAAAATGAGTACTCATTTGATCCTTTTTAGTGTAGGGAACAGATGGTGCTGCACGGCAAGTCACAAATCCTGAAAATGTTATCAGTTCCTGCCTGTCTTGGCAGCTAGAGGTCCCTGCTTGAGGAAGTTTGCATTTTAAAGTGCTTTATCACATTTTAAGGACTCCAAGAACTCCTTCTTGAAACACAAGGGCCTTTCTATTTTAAAGAGACATTTATTGGTTATTTTGGTTGTTTTGATTATTTGGTGGTTGCTGAAGAAGGATCTTTTAGAATCCTGTTTATTTATTCTTGATGTGACCTGCCAGACTGATAATGTGATTGCAATTTGCCTGTGACCTAATCTTGAACTGTGAGCATTAGTAGTTCACAGTAGGTTAGAACCCCCCCCCATTTCTTTTTTATTTGTCTCCCTCTGGAATTGGAAATACATTGGTAGCACACTGGTGGTGTATTGTGCTACACTCTAGAGTGATATTTGTGCATTTGCATATCTCAAGGTGTTTTTAAGTCTGAGGTGTATTAGAAAATGAAAACTAGACAAGCACTCAGAAACCCTTTAGTAAATACTATTAAGCAACCGAATAACAAAAATAAAGGGCATACACAGAAATTAACTCATTAAAAAGGAAGGGGAACAGGGACATTACGTCTATTGATCCTGGCAGCGGGAGCAAGAAGATTACAAGTTATGTTCTGACTCCTGGTTCCCAAATAAATTTAATGGGGAAATGTGAAGTCATGAGAATTCAGAGTCTATCATTTACCGCACTTAGCTCCTCCCCAGCACAATCCATTAGAAATAAGTGAGAGAAAGGAACTGGTAGATCTTGATACTTGTGATGCCAGTGAACATCCAGTACTGAAAATTACTAGAATATTAGAAAATGAAAATGAACCTTCTCATCAAGGTGATATACTCGCCACTAACCAAGATACAAGTTCTGAGAATAAACAGCCTTCAGAAATGGACAGGGAAAAGTCTAATATAGCTGCTGAGTCTCTTACTGACAAATTGGTTTTCACAGCAGGAGAAACAGTGAACAAGGAGAAGGAAGATAGAGACATAGCCCATAATATTTCCAGCAGAACTAGTAGGTCATTTCTTGAGGAATTTGATATCTTTTTAACACCATATACACAGAGAATGAATACTGAACAGCAAGCATTACCATTAGCTGTCACCTTATGTATATCTGGCCAGAAGGTGGTGGGGGGAAAAAAAAAGAAACTAGGGAAAAAGACCCTGAAGAGGAAAAAGGGAAACTAGGCACTAATAGTATAATTCACAAGGATGATGATTCTATAGTTGAGCTTCTCAAAGATATATGTAATGGGATTCTTCTTAACAATGACATGTTAATTAATTTAACATTGTCTATAAATAACTTATTAAGGGAGGAAACAGTGAATAAAGCAGCCCCCACTGAAACCGGTAATGTTGACAAAACCCCAAAACCAGTTAGCAAAATTACAGAAGAAGTTGGAAATAAGGAAATAGAGGAGATAGGAAAGTTAGTGGGTGAATCAAAAATGAGTAAGAAAAATAACCAGAATGGGAAAAAGGATTATGAACTTCAACACAGTAAAGTTAAAAAAAGAAAAAGAAAGCTAAGCCAGCCCAAAACAGCCCTAATGAAGTGATTCAGAATGTTTTATTAATAGAGGAAGACGGTGTACAGAAAAGATATTGTATTACTGGCCTGGAGGAGATAACCTCTTCAAATAAGAAGACTCCAGAACCTAGTGACTACCGACACTATGGTACTAGTGGGAGCCTGATAAATTAAGGGAATGTTGATATTAAAAATAAAGAAGATCTAATAGAAAAGGGTCTGATTGTTCCCACTATCTTCTTTAAGGGCCTCCCCAAAGCTAGAAATGAAAACCCTATTACACTTAAACTAGCAGTCTATAATGTCTGTAAGGGAGTTTTGGGGAATAAGCTTGCATGGATGGGCATTGACTCAGTCTATAGATATAAAGCAGGGAAAGAAAAGGGATGGGTATGTTTGGTAATAAAATCCAGCTCTGTAAGACAAAAAATTATCTAATTGAAAAATGATCTAGGTACTCTGGGAATTAAAGCGAAGACAACTATTAGAGCAGAAGACGTTGGGCCACAGGGGGAATCCAATCTAAGAGTAAGAAGGAAACAAGACCCAAGGGGGTTGTAAAAGGAAAAGCAGCCCCAAAACTTCAGCAAAGAATTACCAGCTATATGGTTCCCACAGAGGTGGTGCAGGAACTGATACCAGATGATAATATGCTGAATAAAGAAAATAGAAGAAACATAAGAGGGAGATTTCAGAAAGGTGTGAGAATTAACACTAGTATAATACTAGATAGCTCAGGAGATATGACCCATATATCAAATACCAATATATATTCTGACTCAGAAATCTATGACATCAGTACACTTAGCCAAATCAGCCAATCTGGTGGGGACAATCTTGGGGACTCAGTAGAGGGAAACTGAAAAAAAAACTCTCTGGAAACCCAAGTTTTAGATCTTGACATTCTTAACTAGAGCATTGCTGGAACTGCTAGCAAGCTTAAGGATGTTGGGTGCACAAAATGTTTGGCCTCCCGCTCTGATTATACTTCAAAAAACCTGAGCTATAAATATTGAGGCTTGCCTGATTGAAGGTTTTCACCTGCGGAATGTTCCTGCAAAGAAATCAAGTAAATATGGGCATGCTGCAGGTTGGAGTTTGTACCTTGATAAAGGTTGATAAAGGTATAAATACTAAATGTGTACATAGAGACTGTAACTATGGTATTTTGCATGTAGAAATTTCTAGAAAGAGTTCTCCCCCATGTATACTGATCAATATTTATATTCCTCCCCATTCAAAAAAATTCCTTATAAACAAGTATCTCCAAAGGTTAGAAGAAATAATACTCTCTCTCTCTCTCTCTCTCCAGGCACAGAACCCAGAAGCTATGTTCATAGTAGCTGGCGATTTTAATGTCAGAACAGGTAGTTAGCCAGAATGTAAGGGTAACTCCTGGAACTTTGATGATATCATAGGTGTTCCTATTAGAGTCTCAATGAATTCTAAACTGAATGTACAAGGAGGTAAACTGCTAGATTGCTTGAATTCACTTAATTTAAGAATTGTTAATGGCAGATGCCATGGAGATGAGAATGGTAATATGACTTTTTCCTGTTCAGATGGGGGTAGTGTTATTGATTATTTTATGGCGGATGTTTTCTCTTTAGCTAATGTTAACAATTTGGAAGTCCTGGGAAAGTGACCACAGACCCCTTAAAATTCTTTTGAAGGGGGGTTGGGATTTGTGTAACATATAGATTATGGAAGTAAAGCTGATGCAGATGAAAATATGATGATATGTAATTCTAGAAAAATAAAATGGAGAGACCAAATGGTGGGGAAGATCCAAAGAACCCTGCAATTGGAAAGCCTGAGAGTCCTAACAAGTAATTGCATATCTGGCATAGGAACTAGCACGCCAGAAGTAGCATGGGGACATTTCAGTGATCTAGGTGAAATTATCTCACATTCCCTTTCAAAAGATACTAGATCCAGGACTCCCAATATGGGGCAAAAAGCAAGATGGTATGATGCTGAATGTACTAATATGAAAAAATGAATTTCAAAAGTTGGGAGACATATTAGGAAATATAATTTAATGCAAGATAGAATTTCAATGAAACATCTTAATTTTGAATATAAGGAAATGATAAAAGAGAAAAAAGCTAAGTATAAAGGCATGTGATCTAATGTGCAGGAAGCAATCAAGAACAAAGAATGTATTGTTCTGGAATTTGATGGCCTTCAGTATGGATAAAAATAGATTCAATATATAGGCAGTCATATCTGGCTGAGGAGTGGTACTATCAGTATAAAAAGGTTTTTGGCAACTCATGTATAAGAACCAAATATTCAACACTCACTGGGTATGAAGATATAAATCCTAGTGATTTGGGCTCCTCAAAACAAGAAATAATATCTGCAGTCCTTGCCCAGAAGCACAATAAAGCCCCAGGTATAGATAATCTTGGAGCTGAAGTGTTCCAGGCAGATTCGACCTGGTGGGCAGATTTACAATTGCCCCTGTTTGAATTTCTTATTAGAAGCAAGACAATTCCTGTGCAATGGAAAACCAGAAGAGTTGTACCTCTTCATAACAAGCATTTGTCAATGCCGAATGTTTGCTTGCTGGCATTGGCATTGGTAGTGTAGGAGTTAAGAAAGCTGCATAATAGGAATGGCAGTGAAGTACTGAACTGAAGCCAACCCCACCACCACCCTGCAGAGACTGACAGGCATTGGGGTGTGCCTTTGGGTCATCAGGCATAATGGCCACTCCATTTCACTACACCCTACCCTGCAGACACTGACAAGAGTCACAGTGTGCCTTGGGGTCTTTGGCCCTTATGCTTACCCATTCCATCAGGAAATACAGTGAGATGGGTCCTGTATAGGAGAATGGGGTGAACTTTGGGACCGAAAACTCCAAAGCACACCTTGATGCCTCTCGCTGGCTGCAGGGTGTGGAATGGTATGAGCCTTACAGGCAAGAATCCCAAGTCACACCCCCAATGCCTGTCAATCTCTATAGGGTGGGGCGTTATGGTCGGAAACCCTAACACCTCAGGAGTTCGTTGGCATTTTTCACTCCAAATTTTCAACATGGGTTTTTTTGTGACCCTCACCTCATGAACAGTGGCAATATCAGTTTGTTATCCGAAAGCTGATTTCGCACAGCGACTATGCCATTTGACACCACAGGTGCGAAAACACATTTCAAACAGCATGTGAAAAATGACAGCTGTACTGTTCATGGGGAGGTGCAAAAAATGGCAATGTTGAAAATCTGCAGTGAAAATATTAAACAAACTGGTGAAGTCACAAGCGTGCGTAGAAAATGCACAACGCACACCCGTAATGCAATTAGTTTGGGGATTTTTTTTTTTTTTATTAAGAGCAGATTGTCAACACAGGGATTTTAGAACCTCCGCTCATGGACAGTGTCACTGTGATTTTCTTAAATCTGTCCCAAACATTGATTTCGCATACCGACTGCGCCATTGTGGGCTACATGGGCAGAAACACGTTTTGGGTGAGATGTGAAAAATGACAGCTGTACTACTCATAAGAAGGTGTGGTAAAATGGCAATGTTGAAATTCTGGAGTGAAAATATTGAAAATTCGCAAACTTATGAGCATGCGCAGCGCATGCTCGTAAAAGTAATTTTTGGGAATTTTTTCATCAAATTTTAAACATAGGGTTTTTGGGGGCCTACCTCATGAACTGTGACACTGTCATTTTGTAACTTGGCCCGAAAGATGGTTCCGTGCAGTGACCGCGAAATCACCTTTTGGGTCAGAGTAACAAAATGACAGTGATAGAATTCATAAGGTGGGGTCCCAAAACCCCATGTTGAGAATTTGATAAAATAATTCCCCAAAATGTCTGAGATATGCATCACAGTTGGAAAAAAAAAAATAAATAAAAAGCACCCTATTTATTCCAATATACAGCTTACTGGCATTTCTTCAGTTTGCGGTTGGCTTTGAAGAGTGCAGACGTGTTCCCGGTCCACCGAAGATCGTCGTGCTGGACTCTGGAGGAAAGTATGGGGTGAGGTGGGGGTGTGAGGAGGCAGAGTGCACAGATGGTGGGTGTGGGTGGGGGAGGGGGTCAGGACAGTCAATAAGGGAAGGTTTTTTTCTTGCAGGTTTCATTTTTTCCCCTCCCTTAGAGGATACGGGACTTGTGCCATGCTGGGGTGGGCTCCCAGTGTGGCAACTGGAAGACTGTTTGGAGGGGCAGTGGAGCCAACGGGGGATTGGGCACCCTGGCCATACAGACTGTTGCCACACTGGGGTGGGCTCCCAGCGTGGCACCTGGAACTCTGTTGGGGGGGTAGCGCAGCAGAGCCAACGAGGGATTGGGCACCGGCGTCAGCCATACAGTGTGTGCGGGGGGGGGGCATGAGCATGCAATATGTATGTGTGTGTGGGAGGAGCGCATGAGCATGCGATATCTTATCACTGCTCACTGAAGCGTAGCTCTCCCTTTTAACTGTACGGCACTGCATTTTCAACTGCTGTCATAGACAGCTGCAGCATTCATTGGTGAACTGTGGCCGCACCTGCAAACACACTGAATGAATTGAAAGACAGAGTGCCACACCTCCAAAAACACGGATGATGGCACTATTTTTCTTGCACATGCGTGCAAGCAAACATAAAAAGGGACAGACACAGTAGAGTATACACAAATATTTTTGCTTGGGAGTACCAGCATAATTAGTGGACATGCACTCAAAGTGAAGGGGGGGGCAAGATAAGGGGAAACATCAGAAACAATTACCTTAAATAGAGGTCTAGTACCAAGTGAAATAGCCAACTTGCTGAAGCTGTGGATGTGTGCACTGTTCGACGTCCCCAGATGAGGCTGAAAACAATCTTTTCCTATTCAACACAAAAAACTGAGCAGGGCAAAAACTTCCAAAATTGAAACCCAATGCATATTTATCTGAAGGTCCCTCAATTGGACTAAGCCTGCTTAAGGTACCCATAAAATATAATGCAAACTTGGGTTTAGTAGAAATCCTCTGCTAGTGTTTAGTATGGAGAGTAGGGCATTTGAAATTACAGTCCCATGGTAGGGTTCTGCATCAGTCAGCTGCCACATGAAACCAGAGTAGGCCATGAACTTGTGGTTTGGGAATCTTGCCCTATGATGGTGTTCAGCCACATCTCCTTGCTGAAGAAAACGGGGTGACACACGACTCTTCTGCAGTATAGTACTCAGTGGGCCCTTACCAGAGGAGCCAGTAGGGCAGAGCACTCACCTTTGGTATGGAGTTCAAGCCCAATGGAGGTGCTCTGCAGTGGTTCTCTACTGGAAAAGATGGGAACTCACTTGCAGAACTGGACTCTGGTCCGGTTGGGCTCAGCAGCGATCACCTTCCCTTGAAGCCAGGTCAACAAGGGGGCTGTGTCACAACTGTAGGTCTACAGTTCTGCTCCGCTGCAATGATTTCCATTTTGGGGGGAGGGAGGCCTTGCATGGGAACATGGTGCCACCTCTACATTTGTTCTCTAATCAGCCATCTCAAGTAAGAAATAGTACTGCATATAGCGGAGGACTTCTAAACACAAGAGCAAGATTTGGAAAAAAACAAACACACACACACACACACACACACACACAACCCAGAAACTTCAAAAACTCATGTTGGGTCTCATTTTTTTCCTAGCATGGAGATGCCAATGCCCATTCAAACTAATGCTGCACTGCTTGTGGTGACACACATGCCTCTACAGGCTCAGCAACTTCTTCCAACTGCTAAGCTTTGAGCCATGCAATAAAAGGAAATGTTACCAAACAAGCTTTTCATCAAATAAGGCACAATAATTTAACGTATTAGTTTTCTTTAAAAACCAAAATATACACCATCCACTTTGTGCAGCAGTGTTAGCCGTAGTCTAATTTAATTTAATGAAATAACTGTGATATCAGACAAGAAAAAAAAAAATTTGTTTGAAAATGTTTCACCAGGAAAGACAACATGAACTGTAAACAGCCCATTTCCAGAAGTGTCCTGGGGGAAGGGGGTTACGTAAGTGGGGAGGGCAAAACAATTCATTCTCTCTCATTCTCTCTCTACACACAGAGATACAGACACACAGGCCCTGTCCACACTACGTCTCTAACGTTACAGAGTTCCCAAACCATTACCGCAACGGTTTGCGTTTACACCTGTAACGTTACAGAAGGTGTTTTCGTAATCATTGTTGAAACAAACCAGTTACACCTTGGTAACTTTACCGGGCATAGTGTGAATGCGTGGCACCAGTCCCCTAGCGCAGAGCGAGCTGCATTGTGGGATCGGATGCCATGATAATGGTTGCCCGGCTCCCAAAGTGTGGACCGGCGGTGACGGTCCCGTAATGGACAACGTGGCAGTGTGGACACACTGCACCGCTCCCCAGTTGTAACAGTTTCTATCCGTTATGGGGTCTGAGCAGTGCAGTATGGACGGGGCCAGACGATGCAACACAAGTACAATACATTACAAATGATGACAAGGAATAGAACTAAGACCAATGGTATTGTAAGAATACAGCACACAGGGTTGCAAATACCATAACCACAAGGAAATTAACAGGGAAGGTGTAGACTGGGAGAAGGAGTAGACCTAAAATGCTGGAAGTGGCAAGCCAAGTACAGGATATCAAGTGCTAAGTTTGTCAGATAGAATGGCAGTGAAATAGAAAGGGAGAGAGAAATGGGCAAGAGAGAGGAGAAAGGAAAAAGGGATGGTAGAGAGGCAAACTAAGAGCAAGATCGCAACAGTAATCCAGCAGGAGAGCGTCCTTGTCATTCCAGCAAATCCTCTTGAGGAAACACTAAAGGATAAAGTGTTCTACCATTCTAAGTGCTGTGATGTATGAAATGAGGAGTACTGTAGGAATTGATACATGCACATGTCCCTGCAGTTTGAATTCAGTACATTTACCTTAGAAAGTAAGCAAAGAAGGAAATAAACAGGGAGGAGTACACGTTGCTAATCCCTGTAATTCTATACATGCAGACATCATGTAGAGGGAGATTTTCATTGTCATCTAAGTGAAATGGGAGATGAACCACTAGTTCCCTACACGGTCCATGTTTGTAAATAATGCAACTTTATTATAAAATAGCTTTCAGTACTCTGTTGTAACATACCGATTGTCTAAGACACTGGCTTAAAGCCATAAAACACCATTACACAGCTAAGAAAATGCCTTCAGCAGCAGTAATTCCTGTGCTGGATTAAGGCTTTAACATACCCTTTGGTGAGGTAAAAGCACTTTTAAATTCTCTTTTCTTTTTAAAGTAGCTAGTTTGTGCTCTGCTGCAACAGTACAAAAGGGGCATTGTTGCCTGGAAACAGCAGAGACTTGTGATTTGACACCATAAATGTAGCCACAAAGGCATAATTCAACAAATCAGAAGCAGAGGGCCTCAAAACAGGTGGGAGTTGTGCTGATGCACCACACAAATTGGGGGCACCACACAAATTAAGAGGGGGGACAGGGGGAGTTGGACTTTTGCAACTCAGTATTTAAGTACTGCAACTACTGTCAATCCAGTTTATATACAACTGATGTCTGCAATGCAACTAAGCTAGAAAGAATTTTGATAAAACCAGTTTCCTCAACATTGTACATCTCTACACCTCAAAACAAATTTAATAAACATACTAAAAGCAGCAGTATTTGTTAGTAACCATACATGTTTTTCAGTAATAATATTTGTCTGGCAAAAATATCAAGATACACATTTTTTTTTCCATTCATGAACCAAGATATGGGGTCTTAAAATTTTAAAAGTTCCCACAACCATGCCACGCCCATGCCACACCCACCATGAAAAAAATGTAATATTTTCACCAATTAACAAATACTACTGCTTTAAGGCAGTTTAATCAGCCAAGTCTGAATGTTTAGAGACATGTAATTTTTCATTTGGAAGTTTTAAAGAAGACTAAACATGGCACTAGTTTTAAAAACTTTACTGAATCACAACCACTTTGTGTTCTTTCTTAAAGCCGAATCATTAACGCCACCTAAATGTCTGCATCTGGATTTCATTAAGATTATTTCCATGACTCTCAGCTGATGGACAAGTGTTACTTCTGTGTCCTAATGCGATTAAATCTATCCCCAAAATAAAGACTATGGTAAACATCCCTGTTGTCGAAGACCAATTTCTGTGCATTGAAACAACGTACCGAGTTGGGCTTACTGTTCATGCGATTTGGGAGTTATTTGGGCATGGTGTGTGCCTTTAAAAGTGCTCCCTTTCCGATTATAAATCAACAAGCAGTGATGTGAGGAGCAACAAGGGCTTACTTTCGAGTCCCCACAAGAAAAAAGTATGTCAGCACTGCATGCAACGTAACGGATGAACTGCCAAGCAAAAAAGTTTCTGCCCTAGGCACAGAATGAGAGAAAAATCATTTGCGAGTAGGGCTGCCGATCAGTTTTACACAATACTCACTTCAACCGAGAGAAGACAAAAGTCTACTGAGAGTTGCTTTATTTAGGATTTGCGATTATTATAAGGGATGCTGCGGAGCCAGGTTCTGTGTGTCTTAACAATCCAAGTTCAAATAAAAGTTAATTGAAGGAACTACTTACCTTTAAATACAATTGTCATTATATGGTCAGGTTTTCCAAGGGAGGTTTTAGGGATATTACTAGCGGATTCTACAGCTACTCGTAGCATTGCTGAAACATTGATTTACCTCTTCTACAGAATATAAGCAAGCACCGCAGAACATTGTTCCCTTCATATGCGGCAGGTAAATTCTACTTTTTTTCTCTTATCCATGTTTGCTCATGAAATGTTTTGTTCGCTGTTTGATTGAGTAGTTTTAACGTTATTAAAACAATCACCGCAGAACATTGTTCCCTTCATATGCTGCGTACAGACAGCATGCTGCTCCAGACTGCAGCGGCTCTTTCCTTTCAAGTGAAAGCCACTGCAGCCAAGATGCTGTCATCCAGAGCTCGCCCATCCATTGGCACAACCCAGACATGCCCGCTCCAGCAAGCGCTACATTGGCCAGGTCACGCACACACCTCCAACAGTCGCATTATCGCAAGATGTTTCTTGCGCATGCACGTAAGCAAACATAAAAAGGGGGCTACTAATACCCCACTAAATTACCAGCCCATCACTCTACTGAGTATTTCCCTGAAGTTATTTTCTAGAATTTTACTGGCTAGACCGCAGTGTTGAATAGATGAAAAGAATATACCATCCCCATTCCAAGCAGGGTTTCGTAAAGGGAGGCCTACATTAGACCATATATTTGTATTGAATTTTATTCTACAGAAATATGTTAAACAAAAGAAAAAGAAAATCTATGCAGTCTTTATAGATATAAGGGCTGCATCTGACTCTGTTAACAGAGAACTTTTGTGGTATATATTAAAATCGAGAGGTATCAAATGTAATCTATTAGATATGCTGATTCTACTCCATAAGAATACAAAACTAAGAGTTAGATTTGGGAAGAATAGGGCATTAACAGATCAAATTGAAGCAAATACTGGAGTTAAACGGGGGTGTTTGCTAGTACCTGCTCTCTTTAATATCTATATTGAAATGTTAGTGGAGGACATCTCTAAAATTGACACCTTTCCACCAAAAATTAACCAAGTTCCAGTAAAAATACTTTTGTACATGGACGATGCCATTATTTTGACACAAACACCACTTGGGCTAAAAAGGGCACTAGGTTCAGTCAGAGAAAGTCTGGGAAAACTGGAACTGTCATTTAATACAGAAAAAACAAAGATTGTGACTTTTGGGTCTCAAAAGAAAATGCTAGAACCCTGGAATATTAATGGAGTAGCTACAGCAGAGGTGAAGGAATTCCAATATTTGGGGCCTGCCTTTAGTAGAGATTTAAGTTGGAAATCACAGATAACACATATTAAAGAGAATGTTAAAAGTAGCATGTCGGGCCTTAACAGATTCACTAAAGCTTTTGTAAAAGATTCCTTTTAGCCCTTTACAGGTGTTTCAATGCAAAAAATAACACAAAAGTTCTTTATGGAGCAGAAATATGGGGTTTATATGCTAGCACTAAAGACCTTGAATCACGTCAAGCTTCTCTTTTGAAAATATATTGGGAGTTCCCTTATATGTAGTGAGCAGTGCAGTCCAAGTGGAAACTGAAACTATCTATCAGAGCCAAAATATTAAAAAGAAACATCTGCTATGCTACAAAAGTAATGAATGTACCTACTGATAGTCTGTTAACCCACTGTAAAAGAGATATGCAAAGTAATGTGGTAAAGAATCCCCCTTGTTGGTTTATAAAGTTAAATCAGAAATTAAATAGGATAGGTTTATCCAATGAAAGTCACAGATTATGTAGCTCTCTCCAGATTAGCTATGGGGAGAATTATAGATAATGCCATTCAGGCAGATCTGGGCAATATCAAAGATTCCGGCAGATATAAAACTTTAAAGCTAACAAAAGAGCTGTTTTGTAAAGAAAAATATCTTACCTACTGTGAAAATGCTAAACATAGGAAAGCTTTAAATAAATTAAGGTTTGATTTGTTTGGAAATATTTGGAAACCAAATAATGTTCAAACTGCTTATACGTCATGCTTATGTGATGAAAATGTTAGATTCACTGCCTTATACTTAATGTGGGACTGTCCTAATCTATTGGAAGAAAGGAAAAAGCTTCTATACCCTATTTTTAAGACAGAGTCAGATGCCACCTATAAAGATTATTCCATCTTTGATACTAATCAAAAAACTGATATAAAAATATTTGCTCTGGCAAGTTATGCACACAAGATAATATGTAAATTTCAATTAATATAACTGCCTGATAGATATGAATCATATGAGTTATAGCCCTCCTTATCAACAAATAAGTTTTATGTATAGTGGCCATCTTATGGAATTATGTAATGGGAGATATGCAATAAGATTATGGGTTTTTATCTTACTGTGTAACATGGATATGTATGTGTGATTTTGCATTGTCTAAAATGATTTATGTATGTAACAACTTGTTATATGTACTTTAATAAATTTGAACTGAACTGAACTACAGCAGAACCTGTGTGCATTTATAAATAAAAAAAAGGTGAATTGCAGTAGTTCTGTCATAGAAATCTCTATACGGAATATTTGTGGTGTAATCTGAGGTTGGGCTGGGATTTCACGAAAGTCAGTAGCCGCCAGCAGTCTCGGAGGGCAGTCGCTTGACTTCACTCCCACCCCCCCATGGTTTAGGGCTAGGTAGCCAATGCTTGCAGTGTTCGCTCACCCTCGCCTGCCCTTCGTGCGTGCTGCTTGCAGTAATTTTTCTGTGCTAAAATAAAGTAGTAGTGCAGCAGGTGCTACTTGCAATAATTTTTCAGTGCTACAATAAAGCAGAACTTTTGTAAATTTATGAAGTACTAAGTACTTGAGAGTGTTTAGAACTTGTTGGCATTGACAAAAACAATGACAACTAGAGGTGGGAAAAAATGTACTTGGTCCAGCCCAAGCAAATCTACAATGATGAAACAGGTTGGTGATGCTGAATCTTCGATGCCCAAAATTATTCTTACTCCTTCCAAGCCTATGTCTTCCAGCAACAGTAGTACTGTGGCTGGCACGGGACAAAGTGATACAAGAAGCACAAGCAGAAGGACACTTCTCGACTCCCACCACAACCACCAATGTGTCCCCATCTCTTACCAGTACCATCACAACTCCCACCACAACCACCAGTGTGTATCCATCTCTCACCGGTATCATTACATCTGTCGTTACCACCACCACCCACCACCACCACTATAGGGACCGTGTCTTTCTCTTTCACAACAATGGGCAGCATGACTACTACAGCCAGTCCTGCAACTGTGACTGTCACTCCAGCCACTACTGACACTATGAACCCTGCCACTACTGTAACACTATCACCACAGTCTGGTATCCCTGCCACGGTACATATTACCAGTATGACACTACAGCTGCTACAGTTATGCTTCCTGCTTCTCAGCTTCTCAGTACTCTGAAAACGTTGCAGAGGTTGACCAGGCATCTGGTTCTGAATATTCCCTCCACATGATGAATTGTCCAGTGACAGGTCATCTTCTTCATCAGAGGCACATGTGAGTGACTTTGAAGATGAGGCATAGTACACTATGTACCTTTTGGGCAGAAAAAAAAGGTGGCTGGCAAAACAGCCTCTAGATGTAGCAATACCAGCAAGGGTAGTAGAAGCAGCAGTAAAGGTAAGGGTCCCCCTTCCTCTAAGAAGATCAAACAAGCAACACTAAAGTTTCTTTGGCAGGCTCCGTCACAGCCTGATAGACAGCCAAGTGATGGCAGCACTGGCATGTTACCATCCAGAGCAGTGGTCACAGGGCAAGAACATCTGGACAAGACAGGCACATCTGTTGAAAAAACAACTGGGGGATGTGGTGCTAGCAGAATCACCGGTAACACGGTGTTAAAAGTGCTGTGTGGCTGCATTTCACTGTGTTAAAGGAGGACACAAGGAAGGCAGTCTGTTCTTTTTGCAACGCCACTATAAGCCAAGGGAAATCACTCTCTAACTTAACCACAGCAACATTACAGAACCACTTGAAGCTTAAGCACCCTCAAGTGTATCGAAGCTCATCTCGGTCTGAATCAGAACCCTTGCTTTCACTAAGACTAAACCCCACCAGTGGACAGGCATGCAAAGTTGGCAGTGGTGGTAGTACTGATGACAGATCTGATTTAGAGCAAACCAGTGGCCACAGCACTCCTTCCCCCTCACCAACACAGAGTCCAGCCTCTATTCTAATGGTCACTTCTGACTCCACTAATACCATAAGGCAGAGACAGTCATCAGCTCTTCTCACACCACCGTTGTTGAAGTGGTCCACATCGACGTCTCCTGTGGTACTTCCAATAATGGATGCTCTGCATGTGCAAACAAAGTATCAAGCCTCACATCTAACAGCACAGCAAATCACACAGCTGATTGCTGAGATGATGGCATTTGATCTCCAGCCTATTTTAGTTGTGGAAGATATTGGCTTCTGATGGCTTCTCAGCTACCTGTATTTGCACCCATGTTATCAGATCCCATCTCATGCTACATTTTCTGGAACCATAGTACCATGACTGTATGATGGCATGTGATCTGCTGTTGCTGCTCTGCTTGCAGAGGCTGTTGGTGGTGTTTTTCACTGCACATCAGATTTATGGGCTAGCAATAACTTTCTGCAAGCCTATCTCTCCTTAACTGCACACTGGTGTGTGCAACACCATGCTGCTGCTGTTTCCGATGCATCACCTTGTGGTGTGCCCTTGGCCCCCCAAAATCTGGTAGTCTCATTAGGTCAGCTTTGCTGAACGTCGGATTCATGGAGGAAGATCACAGAGTACATAATATACTCAGGTTCCTGCAAGACATGTTGTAGTCTTGGACTAGTGTTAACACCAATTTAAAAGTTGGCATTTTTATTACCGACAATGGCACAAACATGGTGAAAGAAATCAATGATGGCCATTTTGTGATTATTCGTTGCTTTGCACGCTCACTAAATTTAGTGGTGACTCACACACTGCGTAGCAGTAGTAGGACCAACAACATATTATCCACAGCTCATTCCATCTGCAGCCATTTCCATCACTCTGTAAAAGCCACTAACAAATTATGAGAAGTTCAGGAATACCTTGGTCTGCCCCAACATTATGTAATACAAGATGTTAGCACTCAGTAGAATTCTTCATGCCTGATTCTTTCACGACTCTTAGAGCAAAAGCAGGCAATACACCAAATGTCTATGAAGGCAGACATCAGAGGAGTCCTTGGACATCATGATTGGTTAGTTCTTGAGGGCATGGTGAAGATTCTTGCACCATTTGAGAGGAGTACATGTGATCTAAGTGCTTTCACAGCCTTACTTTGTCAGGTTATCCCAGCTGTGCATACTCTCAAAAGATCATTACAACAGTTTTTGGCTGACAACACACTCGGTACATAAGGGGTCACTAACCTTGTTAATCATCTCAGTGTAGAACTTGATGCAAGGTTCACCACAGTCATGGATACATGCCATCACATGTTTGCTACCATGTTGGACCCTAGGTTCAAATGCGAGATTCTTCATATAGCCACTGACAGCCACAGGGTGACTCATTTTAGTCAACAGCTCAGTGAAGAGTTAAATAGTGCCATGCAGGTAGTTAGACACTAGGAAGGGGAGGAACATGCTCCAGTTCAGGTTCCTGAGGGAGACAGACATGCATATGGTGGTTTGAAATTGGATGATGTTGATGGAGATCGGGAAAGACAGCATAGTGGCAGTGCAGAGGAGAGTGACTGGGAATTACTCAGCACATCATTGCATCAACAGCAACACAAACAATCACACAATCTCAGCCTCTCTTTGCAGAAAATTTACTTAGTGGCTACTTTGCAGAATCAATTGAGCTATCTGATGTTGATCCACTGGGTTACTAGGTTGAGAAGATCAACTCCTCTCCTCACCTGGCACAACTTGCTTTAAAATATCCAAGCTGCCCTCCTACAAGTGTGCCATCCAAGAGGATGTTTAGCACTGCTGGTGATGTTGTTGAGCCACACCATTCCAAGCTGGATCCTCAAAACATTGAACAGCTAGTGTTTCTTAAGTTAAACTTACCAGTAATTGGCTACAAATATGATATGCCTACATAAAACTGATGCTACAGTACAGCTGTCAATCTGCCTAATGTTACAAAAGTGTAATGTTACATTTTTTTTGGCTCACCCTTTCTTTTTTCTATCACATAAAATATTTAATTAAAAGGGTAACTGAGTCTCCACTTCCTAGCATTAACTGCAGGACCACCATGAAGCACCTGTTAAACTAGGAACATTTAAAAAATGTATAATGTTTTACTGACCTTACTATTGTGTACTTTAGGTTACTAATTATCTGTTGGAAAAGGATAGCTTGGCCCACACAATCAGCCCAGATTGTCAATCCCTGCCTTATCGGTCTCATCTACAGACCCTAAAGCAACCCTGCTGCCTCCCTGCCTGTTTTCATACAACCCAGCTCTATGCCTATCTCACACATGCTTGAAGCCCCACAGTGTTTTTGGCACTATCACTTATGCCTGCAGTCCCTGTTAGTCATCTACCATGCTTTCCATGAATGTTTCTTCACATCTGTTTTGATGAACTCCCCCTTCAGCTTCATCACATGCATCCATTGCCCCCGGTACCTGTGCTCTTTCTCATTTGAAAGAGACTCTCATTATGTGCCCAATCTTCACCCTGAGAGGTACAGTACTTACATAAGTCTCTATCATGGCACATCTCACTCTCCTCCCTTCCAGGATGGGCATACAATGCACTTACACTAGTGCCATTTTAGTAGCCCTAGGCAAGACACAAGACATCACCTCATCTGTGGCCTCTGCTGAATCAATGATGACCGTGTGTCAGCTGACTACTAACCAGTGCAGTAGTTTGTTGCTTTTTTGGGTCCCTGAAAGGTTGTTGGGAAGTGTTTATGGCAGAATTGCCTAGTGTACTTCAAAAGGGAAGAAAGTGGTGGAGTTTAACAGTGTTACAAAGTCTTTTAGAGAAAACAACACTTATCTGGGGGGGCAAATAACAAATATCTGGTGCCCCGAATATTTGTATTAAGGTATTCACACACCCCTACTCAATGCTCTGAAGCAGCTGTGTTGACTCCGACCAGAGTTTGTTTCTTCTGGGCTTACTTACAGGGGTCAACAAATCCTATAGCCCGACATCCCGGGCTACAAGTTTTCATTCAAGGACAAGTATTTTGACAAGCACTGCTTGTCCACGGGCAAGTATGCCTTTAAACAAAAATTACCTGCTGTACCAGCCTTTTCCAGCAGGGTGCCTCTTTGCATCTGAGTCTGACTACTTCCCATGGTCATCTGACCCACAGGAGTGTCACTCATGTGATGCTGACAAAGGTGCGAGCATAGCGGGAGCAAGCAGCGATTCATCAGCTATCGGGAGGAGCCAGTCAGGACTGGCATGCAAAGCAGCGAATCATCGTATGCAACACCCTATGGTAAGGCACATCCATTGGTGGCAGTGGTGACTTGGCGGGACGTGGGGGACAATTGCAGCAACGCTTGCTCACTTTCTCTATAGCTGAGCAAGAGAAAGGACGTGCATGCTGCTACTGTGGAAAGTTTTGATTTCAATGAGCTGCGAGCTGGGAGGGGAGGGAATCTTCAGTATCAGTAGAACTTTCACTGTAGTGTGTGATCGGATGTGAGAGCAGGCCTGGTGACAGTTAGTGAGGAGCAGCTGCAGCAGCAATGTGGTGTGTGTGTTGAGAGAGGAATAGAGGTGCCGAGAATCGTGAGCACAGTCACGGTGTTTACTGTGCTGACAGAAGTTGCTGCTGGCTGCCCACTTTGCCCAGTGCCTCTCTGTTTAGCTCCCTGTTAAAAATAAATACAAAGGCAAAGGCATACAGGCATAGGGAGTGTTGGTGTTGTGTGTGACCAAGTGGTGGGGGGAAGGGAAGAGACAATCTCCCTGCCAGTTGCTACTGCTGAAAGTATGATTCATTTTGACAGTAACAAATACTGATTATTAAAAGGGGAGTGTGTCTGTCAGTGTGTGGCAGTCTGGCAGAAGTGAAGCACTAAATTTTAAGAAGCCAGGCAGTTGAGTTGTGCTCCCTAAAGGCAAATCAGGAGGAGGAAAGAAAACTCATAAGCATTAAAAAACCCAGCCTAAATCAGAGTAATAAAGCTGAAGAAGGGTACCTCATTTGATCTCTCATTTATGTCAGCTGGGGGGAAGGGAGTGGGACTGTGTGGAGTGTTAAAAAAGTAAGAAAGAAAGGAAAGGGGTTATGGTACACGAGGGTTCTCTGTGTTGTTGCCCATAAGTAGCACGTCTGAATAACTGCCTAAGGAAAACATTATAAAAAAACATAATAAAAAACAGCTAATAAAGGAAGAGTTTAACAAAGAAAAGATAAGAGGAGCATTGGGCAGCTTTTTGGGAGAAAGGAGATTGTGTGGGTGTACAAAAAGGAAAATATATTAAAATAAAAAGAAAAAGTGTTGCAGTTGAACTTGTTTGAGATACTAAAAAGAAAGAAACTCTAATTTAGCTGCAGCACTATATCTGTGTGAGACACTGTTTCAGTGTTTAGCTGAGGAGAGGAGGGGAGGGGAGAGAGAGGGGCACATGAGAGGGGACAGAGGGCATAAATTGAAACTGAAAAGGGAACAAGTGTGGTGGTGGGGTGTTGTGTTGTGGTTTATTTACATTGAACCAGTACACAGAAAAATATAAAATATAAGAAAGTATAGCAGTGAATGTACCGAAGTAGTGTGTGACTATGCTATAGTGTTTCCAATTTCTATTTTACCCAGGCACCCAAGCACGTCTAGTACACTTAACTACCCCATCCCCTTCCACCCAGTCAAGAACGGACTCTCACACACAGATATTGTAGAATATATTTTATTTGCTGCAGGTAAGCAAGTTAAAAAGTTAATAAACACAACAAACAAAAATATGGCTATGCAAAAGAATAAAAACAAAAGACTCTTTTTCTATGTGGTCAGCAGCAGCAGCCACTGGGCCTAGTAGCCAAACACAAATACAGTCTTCTCAGATAAAAGAGACACTGCTGTGGTAATGGATATAACAGCAGCTGATGCTGATGTTCATCAGTCAATTGAATTAAACCGTGAAGTGGAAGCATCTGTTTCCTCTTCCTGTCCTAGTAAGAAATGAACTTTGCTGGATCAGCAACAACAAGGAGACATAATCTCTAAAGACAAAAAATATGATCAGGAAAAAAGGGCCAGAATGTTTCAATCTCACCGGTTGAACAATTATAAATGGCTGCGATATGATGAAAAAAAGGGACTGATATATTGCACAGTTTGCGAAAAGTATCCCTCTTTTGCAATACCAGCCTTTTCAAAAAAACTGAATGTGTTTGCCACAGGCTCTAACAATTTTAGAATTGAGTCACTACATGCACATGAAAAATCTAATCCACATGTGCTGTGCCAGAACCAACATATTCTGGAAAGGGGCCAGCGTGCAGTTCAGTGTGATATTACTGAGTCACCACTTTATCAAGCCTTTGCAGTGTTGGAAGAGGCCACAAAGGAGAAAGTGAGATATCTGTTCAACACAGCGTACTCCATTGCAAAAAATCTGCCTCCTTTTTCCGACATGGATTGGCTATGTGAATTGCAAGAGAAAAATGGTATTAAGCTTGGTACCAACTACACAAATGATAAGCAAGCCAGGGATTTTTGCAGAGCTATATCTGCTGTTCTGTCCAAAACCCAGATACAGACTCTTAAAAATACAAAATATGTGACAATTCTTGCTGATGGCAGCACAGACATGGCTCTAGTTGAATGGGAAAATGTCTTTCTGCGTTTTGTAGATCCTAACACAAAAGATGTATGTACATATCTGATCCAGGCTGTGCCTTTGGAATTCGCACATGCTTAAGGTGTTTTTAATGCAATAAGAACTGCATTAGATTCACTGTGTCTTCCTCTCACTGACTTATCAAATGTGAGCAGTCCGGGGCTTGTTTTGATTTCTACCAATTTTGATGGTGCAAGTGTAATGATGGGTGAAAGGAGTGGAATCATCACAAAGTTACGAGAGCACTGTCCTCGCATCATTGCCATGCACTGTGTTGCCCATAAGCTGGAGCTGGCAGTTCTCGATGTAATGAACAAACCCTTCATATCAAAGCTTGAAAATACTCTAAAGGGTATATTTAAATTCTACCACTATAGTCCAAAAAAGATGAGAGAGCTACAAGAAATTGCACAAGTAATAGATAGTGATCTGGCACACTTCAGTGCAATTAAACAGGTGAGATGACTTGCCAGCAGATCACGGTCAGTTCATGCAGTTCAGGTGAATCTACCTACAGTTGCTCAGCACTTGCAACAGAGTGCATCTTCTGCTGATGGTTCAAAAGCAAAGGTGCTGTTAAGAGAGGTACAGTCTGTTCACTTTGTCAAATCTCTTTATATCCTCCAAGATTTTTTGCCCATACTTAGAAATCTTTCACTGCAGTTTCAAAGAGATGACTTAATAATTTTTGAAGTACCAAATCTCATCAAGACCTGCCTTCTCCAGCTGATAGAACTGAAATCAAAGCCAGGGAAATACATGACAGCTTTCCTAGCTCATTACAAACCTCAAAACAGATGCATGGACTATGTCATTTCACAGAAGGGAGTTGAGAAGACTGTGCCCTTCACATTCAAAGGCAACTGTCCTGAAATAAATTTTGGGACTGATACACAACTGCAGACTTTAGTTGATGCAACAATAGATTATATTGATGTAAGATTTCAAAATTTCTCAGAGGTGCCTCTGAAATGGTTTAAATGTCTGGATTTTAAACAGTTTGATCTATCAAGAGAACAACTTGCGGACTTGGGACCAATGAGTGGCCAATTTGGCATCATACTTTAATTTTTCAATGATGAGCAGCAGGAAAATATTAGATCAGAATATGCTGCATTTAAGGCCATGCTGAAATCTGCAGTTCACAAACCCTATCTGCAGGTGCATACAAGATTGCTGAAAGAAAAAATGCCCCAGATTGCTCACATTCTAGAGTTAGTGGAAATACTACTGGCAATGAGTTTGTCAACTGCAAAGTGTGAATGAGTGTTCTCCATTCAAAACCTGATAAAGACAAAAATAAGAACACATCTGGCAGATGACATGCTACAGTCACTCCTTCAGATAGCAGTAGAGGGTTCAGATCTATGTGACTTTGATCCAGATCAAGCAATAAACCACTGGCTGCTGTCTGGTCCAGGCACTCGACATGTTTATGGGCATGCTATTACTGGTACTACTGAATCTGATGCTTCTGTGTCTCATGCTAGCACTGCTGCTTCTCCATCATCACTTGATGTTGTTGACAGTTCTGAATCTGAGTTCTTCTAATTATGCTGTGCTAATTATTCTGTGCTTCATTCTGGCATTTGTGGAACTGGACAGGACATTCAGAGTATGGCACCTATTCTTCAAATCACCAAACTTAAACTGTATTAACAGAATATTTTTTTAAAAATCTTCATTTATACTATTTTCTATCACATACTACTATTAATAATACAGAAGACAACAATTACTTTGTTGCTACATCCTTTTTTATAAGTTTTCCTTAAAATACTGTCTTCTGACTATTGGACTACCACTCATGACAGTGGGACTACCATTTTTGGATAGGCCAGTTGTCCTGGACTACCACATAAATTTAAAATTTGTCGATCCCTGCTTACTTATGATGTGCTGAACTGTTTTTCTTTCCCTCAGGAAATCACCAAGTTGCACATTCAGTCTTGACATCCCCTAGTCCCTGCATCCACTGCTGCTGTGGCTGACTTTGTCCTTTTTCCCTTGTAAAAATACCACTAGCATGACTAAGACTCTCCTTTTAATCCCTTAGACAGTCTTGCTCTCTCTCTCACTTTCTATCTGCAATTACAATTTTGATTGCTCACCATTAGCCTCCTAAAGCAGTCAGTACTTCTCTAAAGAAAGTTTCAACAGTGTACTCACTGTTGAACCAATCAGTGTCATCTTTCTCTGCTCTGTTCTGCCCTAGGATCATCACACAAGCACTAGAAACATTAACTAACTGGTCCATCTGATGGTTCAGTACTCTGCCCGCTGCTCTGAAACCTAAACCGCCTCTCTGAAGCCTACATTGATTTTGTCTTTCAGGGAGGGATTTTACATTGGACCATCCCATTTTTTTTTCAGCACATTGCTCCCTCGCTTCCAGATTTGACCTTTGCTGTGTCAGTCAGAAACTCAAATCTATGATTCAGTGCATTTCATGAGTAGTGAGCATACCTCTCAACTGTCCCTGATTTTCAGGGATGTCCCTGATTTTGCCTCAAAATTTTCTTCTGTCCCTCGCAGAATCTGTTTTTTTGTGACTGAACAGTGGAGATTGTAAGCACAGAATAATGTTAAACGTCAAAGTTACAGGCATGTTCTTTTTCACAAAATGCATCTTAACACTAATTCCTTTATTCTAGCATCTTTCTGAGTGAATATTACCAGCTATTTAGATGTGTCCCTGATTTTGGGTTTTTGTCCCTGATTTTTTTAAGCCTTGTCCCTGATTTATGAGGCAAGAGGTCGAGAGGTATGGTAGTGAGCATTTTCCATGTTTCCATCTGCTATTCTGCAATCATGGAAAATCATTAGTCCTAAGCTACTGAAGTGGTGGAAACAGAAAAAAATGCACACAAGTAAACAAGAGAGAAAAGGACAGAGTACTTTGATGCCATGTCAGTGTGTTCCATTCTGAAGACAAGCTATTGTTAGAGACCTGTGTTTTTCTTAAATAAGAAATAAGACAGTCACAGTATAAAAAGAAATAAATCAAAAACAAACACATGAAAAAATTTAAAAAATTGCTGTTTTGTTTGGCAAAAACTAAATAAATGCTTGCAGCAGTTGTTGTTTAAGCTCCATTGTTACCATGGAGACAGTCCACAAGGAAGCAGCAGCTGAATTGTCTGATTCACAAAATCTTTGAAGGCCACAGCATAATGCTGCTTAATACAATGTAGTATACTAGAATATGATTTCTGGTGTGTATAAGGTCATTTTGTGGTATTTTATGAATGTAAATGTGATAACAAGAAATAAAACTACAATTTCAATGAATAAAAAGGAAAAAAACAAGAAATTCCAGAGAAATAAAAAGAAAAATGATAAAAAATAAAAATAATTCCATGGGGCTCTAGCTATTTTCTTGAGAATGCTGTATTTTATTGCTGTTTTAAATGTGTGCATCACATTTTTAAATGTTTTTGTATTGTTCTTTTGTGCAGCACCCAGAGCCCAATTGGAGATTTGTGCTATATAAATAAAATATTGTGCTCTTTGTACAATGGTGATGAAACTAGTACATTTGTCACACAACCAGCAAAGTCAAGATTCTCTTGAAAAGACTGGACAAGCCACATACTGTAAGTACTGCCCCAGGTAACAAAAGGTTTTAGTTAACCCCTTGACAAGGTTAATATAGCTACAAGCTACTTACTGTAGGAAGGCAAAAATCCTTTGATTGTACCTACATTGAACAGTTACAGATGCAGTATTGTTTTGGGTTAGCATTGTAGAAAGCATATATATATTTATTTATTTAAATGTTTTACCAGGAAAGACATACCTAGCAGTGAAATGCTCATTTCTAGATACGTCCGGTGGGGGGCAGGGAGTAACAGTAAATTACTAAGTACAGTTAAATTGTAAGTAAGACATGTACAGATAACATATTTTTGGATGAGATAAATTTACAATCAAGCATCAGGATGACAAATATGAAGCAATAAGTGAATCTAAATAGCAATGCGATAAACTAATTTAAACAAACAAATTGAGCAGATAAACAATAGAACAGAGAGTAAGTGCCTTCATGAGTAACTAGGGAGAGGCTAGTAGGGGAGGGAGGAATATAATTATGTGCAAGTGCAGTTAGGGGTGAAGTGGGCCTTTAGGAGGGAGGAGAGGGCCTGAGGGGAGGTAGCGTGGCAGACGGGTGGGGGGACGGAGTTCCATATTTTGGGGAATTGGTGTGACAATGGGACATGGACAGCTGAAGTAGACCGAGGAGGGACATAATAGCTAGGGTTGTACTTCTGTCATGGTGAATTTTGAAGAAAATCATGGTATTGTCATGGAAAATGCCAAAAGTCATGGGATTCTCATGGAAAATGCCCAAACGTGTGTTATTTTCATAAAAATGGGAAAAAATCATGGAATCCATGACATCCGTGACAAAGGCACATCCTTAATATAAACTGGCTAGTTGTTTTTCTAACCAGTTTTCAGAAGCTGTAGATAGTAAATATAAATAGGCATGACATCACAAATCCAGTTTTACACAGTTCCGGTGTCATACCCATGTACAATGGGATATTTTGAATAATTAAAAACTGTTGGCATTTTCTTTTTTTTCCTTCCCATTTCTCCTGCCTCCATCCCCACATATTCAACATTAAATGTGCCCCTTCCATATCTCCCCACCCAGCTGTGGCTCACAGACACACTGTCATCTGCAAACCTTTTTTTGTTAAACATCATTTATTTACAGTGAAAAAAGGCAGCTATAAAATAAAATATGAGGGAGTTCTCTTATTTTTTTACACAACATTGATTTGTGATGACCTCATTAACCATGAGAGTAAAGCATATATAAATATAAAATTCTTAGCAAAAAACTGCATTAATGCACCAGTTAGGGTTCAAGGTAGCCCTACAAAAGTAGGAAAATGTGAAATTAGGGTTTCTTACCCTAACTCTCCAGCTTTACCCTCTTCCCCAAGCAGCAAAAGGTAGAAAACATTAGGGTTTTGGGTCTCCAGAGTCTTGGTGAGTCAGTGGTGGGGTCTTCCTTGGGGTTGTCAACCCTATTGCTCTCCCCTCGCCCCAGCTCATAGACTCCTGCCCAAAAAAAAAGGTACAGCTCCAAGCCAGTGCCTCATAGTGATACGCTCTTCAAAGATAAATAAGTATGTCATCTTGCCACATGTTGCCATCACAGTCTGTTGTAGCTTTCTTCATGCAGGGCCCTGTGGAAAGGAGATCATGTCTGACTTTGTCTGCTAAGGGAAAGTGTTGGGCATTAGGGATTGACAAGGCCTCGACTCTGTATCTCACAAAAGTCTAAGGGTCGGGGCTAGGCTTGTTGGGTGGATCAGAAGTTGACTACAGGACAGAAGCCAAAAGGCAGTAGTTGGGGATGGATTCTCAGGTGCTAGACCTGTGACCAGTGGGGTCCCACAGAGCTCTGTGCTAGGTCCAGTGTTGTCTAACATATTCATAAGTGACATTGTGACTGAGATCGGGGGTAAGATATGCCTGTTTGCAGATAACACAAAGCTCTGTGGGAGGGCAGACACAGAGAAGGGGAGACATGAACTCAGGGAAGACCTGGCTAACTAGAGAAGTGGTCTGGCATTTTGCAACTTTGCTAAAAAATATAAAGTTATGCACTTGGGGATGAAAAACCCAGTGACCAAATACTGGTTGAGTGGTGTGCAGATAACAAGATCAGATGAGGAAAAGAACCTGGGTGTAATTATGAAGAGTGACCTGAAACACTTGGCACAGTGCAGAAAGGCTGTGGCCAAATTAAACTGGATACTGGGCTACATAGAATCACAAGTAGAAAGGTGGAGGTCATTTTGCCACTGTACAGGTCTCTAGTGAAACCACACCAAGAGTACAATGTGCAGTATTGGTGCCCTTACCTTAAGAAGGATATCAACTTGCTGGAAAGAGTCCAGAGAAGTGCAAACAAGATGATCCTGGGCCAGCAATGCAACACCTACAAGAAGAGGCTCAGAGGGCTCAACATGTACTCTCTTGAGGACAGAAGGGAGAGGGGAGGCATGACTGAGATCTTCAAGTGCCTTAAAGGTGTAAACAGGGTGAGCACTGAGGACCTCTTAAGCCTTAGTGGAAATAAGACCACTAGGGATAACAGCCTAAAACTGGTGGGGGAAAGGATCAGAAGGGACATGAGGAGGCACTTTTTCACCAAGACAGTGGTGGCTAAGTGGAATGAGTTGTCAGAGGAGGTGGAATCCCTAAAAACTAGTGGACAGTTTTAAGAGAGGTTGGGACAGGGTGAGGGGGAAAGCTGCAGGTGGGGGGTGGAAGAATATTTGACAGGGGTCAAGGGGGATATGGGGAAGGGGCAGTTCCCTCTCTAAACACAGTGGGAAATGGGCATTCAAGCAGACTAGCTAGACTGTTAGGCCTTTATCTGCTGGCACGTTCATATGTTGGTATGTTTGTATCCAAAAAAAGTCTACTGAGCATGATTAGAACAGCTAAAAACAAAGTTTTAAATCCTTATAACTCTGGAACCATTTAACATTTTTTCACGAAATGTTTTTAAGGCACCACCTTGGCAAAATCTGCTTCTTCACTGTAAGCTTTGGAAACAAATTCCATACCATCTAGGCTGTACCTGAGAGCAAAACCAAAAACCTATGTTAAGTATAGGAAAAA
Organism: Neoceratodus forsteri; assembly: GCA_016271365.2. Lineage (NCBI taxonomy): Eukaryota > Metazoa > Chordata > Ceratodontiformes > Ceratodontidae > Neoceratodus > Neoceratodus forsteri. The sequence goes on along the minus strand of CM028130.1, from coordinate 401,737,732 downwards.
AAAATTAACATCTACAGGACAACTATATACTGCATGCAAATCTCTAAAAACTACACCAGCTGCCATTATGAATCTTTTCACATATTGAGACCTTGCCTCCTAGACAATGCATGCCAAATTTCAGACATACAGATTTCGTCTTTGCCGTATTGGCCCTTGTAAGAACAGATCCAGAAGCAAATGATTTGATAACTTTTATTGAAATTTTTTTTTTTTTTTGTTACATCTATGTTGATCCAACAAAAGGTATCAAATCATTTACCTGTGGATCTACCAAATTTCAGGCAATTTTGTCAAACGACGCAGAAGCTATTAAGGTGCAAAGTTAGGGGTTTAACATAGAACCTGTCAGCTTTGAAGAGCCCCTGATGTATTTTTAACATGCTGCTGACAAATCACATTAGGTTTATTCCTGCCTAATGGTCTAAATAAGCATTTTAGGAATTCATAGAGGAAATAATTAATTAGATAAAACCCTTTGTACAGCCTGCTTGGATTCAATTAGCTTTGAAGACCAAACTGTAGCTCTGCTCCTAAACAGCATTTTGATGGTGCTAAGTAAGGAACAGAGTAACAGCATGTTCAACCATTACAAACTGAATAACTGAATACATTTGACTTAAGTCTTTCTTTTTTTCTTCTACTGTCGTGTGCTGGTGTTGATGTAGTAATACGTTGGGTAATTTTCATATTGCTATTTGTTTATTTAACCACAATGCAGTAGTTTAGAAACATGTAATTGCATTTTATTTTGCCTTTACATTACAAAATATGCTTTATAATGTAAGCATTTCAATTGTAGTCAATGGAGAAGCTGTAAAAATTGCTGCAAATGTTAAAAATTATAGGAACAAATAATAATAATTATAATAAACTAAAATGCATACTTTGAAGTTATGATTTTGTTGAGTCATGCCTTCTTGTTTGTAAGGTCCTTTCTATACTTAAAGTAGCAGTGTGATGAAAAAAGATTTTTCCAAATAGCTAGTTCACTGCTAGTTACTAAAAATATTAGCATACCTCTCACATCTTCACCTTTAAGTGCGTCCTATGCTAATGTGCACAATATTTCTTTTCCACAGCTACCAAGCCCCCCTGACTGGGGAGTACTTCCCCCACGGTGTGGCATTCACTGGAGCTGTTGCCCGCCTCACCCTCAGACAGCTAACAGGATAGCCAGCTACCGAGCCCCCTTGACCAGGGTGCGCTCCCCCTGTGGTGCATCTTTCACTGGAGCCATTGTCTGCTTCGCCCTCAGACAGCCAATAGGATAGCCAGCTACTGAGTCCCCCTGACAGGGGAGCACTCCCTCTGTGATGCAGCTTTCACTGGAGCTGTTGCCTGCCTCGCCCTCAGACAGACAACAGGATAGCAAGCTACCGAACCACCCTGACCAGGGAGCGCTCCCCCTGCAGTGCAGCTTTCAGTGGAGCCATTGCCCACCTCACCCTCAGAGAGCTGACAGGATAGCCAGCTACCAAGCCCCCTTGACAGGGGAGCACTCCACCCATGGTGCGGCTTTCACTGGAGCTGTTGCATGCCTCGCCCTTAAGACAGACAACAGGATAGCCAGCTACTGAACCCCCCTGACCAGGGAATGCTCCCTCCATGGTGCGGCTTTCATTGAAGCCGTTGCCTGCCTCACCCTCAGACAGCTGACAGGATAGCCACCTATCGAGCCCCCCTGACCGGGGAGTGCTCCCCCCATGGTGTGGCTTTCACTGGAGCCGTTGCCCACCTCGCCCTCAGACAGCCGACAGGATAGCCAGCTACTGCGCTCCCCTGACTGGGGAGCACTCCCCCCTGTGATGCGGCTTTCACTGGAGCCATTGCCCGTGCCGTCCTCAGACAGCTGACAGGATAGCTAGGTACAGCCCCTTCATGGAGCTCCAAGAATAATTCAATTTTAGGTGCCCTCTACCCCCCTACCAGCGATTGGCTGCTGCTGTGGAGAACTCATCCTGATTGGTTCCTAGAGTGAGCTGAAAGGACTCTCATTTAAACTTGCTCCATGGCTTTTTGCTCTAATGCTCATAGCTGAAATTTTAATTTTAATTTATTGCATATATTTGCATGAAAATACCTTAATCTGCAGTAATTACCTACTGCAAAACTGCCAGTAATTCCCTGTAAATTAGACTTTATGTGTTTTACCTGAAATCTTGCTGACTTAAAAAGTGTTTAGTTAGTGCTGAGTTTTATTTTTACTTTTTCCAGAGCAGCTGCAGAGCCTACAGTTAATTTTGTTGTTATTTTCACTGGTTTCTTTGTTCGCTCTGCAGCCATGCCCTTTCTCTGGCTTCAGCTCTCTACTCTGTTTTTTCCCCTCCTTTTTAAAATGTCCATACCCTCTCGTCCCACTTCACTGCACTCTCACTCACAGAATCTCCCCTGCTGCACGGTGCTGACCTGCCCCTCCTCATAACCTCTTTTGTCCTGTTCTTTTTTTTGGTCCTTCCAACAAGCTCTCCCCTGCCCTTGTTCACAACTAATCCACTCCTGCTGTTTTGGCCCCCTGCTGCTTAAGTGTCTGCGAGTGATTGCTCCTGCCCCTGTTCAACAACTTAAATTAATCCTAACCTCTGCTGTCTCTCTCTCTCTCTTTTCCACAGCTACTGAGCCCCCCTGACTGGGAAGTGCTCCCCTTGTGGTGTGGATTTCACTGGAGTTATTGCCCACCTCGCCCTCAGACAGCCAACAGGATAGCCAGGTACAGCCCCTTCATGGAGCTCCAAGAATAATTCAGTTATAGGCATCCTCTACTCTCCTACCGGCAATTGGCTGCTGCTGTGGAGAACTCATCCTGATTGGCTCCTAGAGCGAGCTGAAAGGACTCATTTAAACTTGCTCCATGGCTTTTTTCTCTACTGCACATAGCTGAAATTGATCCCACCCCCTCTCCCCCACCCTCAGCCTTAATTAAATAGGCCTAAGCTCCTCCTAGATCCCTCCCCTGTAAGCTCATTGACTGCTTACCGATTCCTCCCTAGTAAGCTGCCTTTGCTGTTAAGCCTCTAAAACAGCAAACATTGACCAATAAAGAATCTAATACTGAATTTTCCCTGTGGTGGATGTATACCTCTCAGTCCACACTGATCAGGGTTCACTTGACAGGATATTATTTGCTAACCATTTTCCCATGGGTTACCCTACCTGCACAACTCCCAGGGAAGTCCTTCCTACATCCTAAACCACCAAGATGCAGACCTCTACAAAGATGCTGTTCTCTCTGTATTTCCTTGCCACCTATCTTGGAGCTGCCAGACACGCGGTGAATAAAACCTCGCTCCTACTCCTCCATATGCACATAGGAGCCCCCCCGTAACAAAACTACACCTCCAGTGGTACATCTACAATACCCCACCTACCTATTGCACCCAAGCAACAGCCACTAACCTTTAAAATACTGACCCCTCGCGTCTTCCAATGGCTGCCTTACTTCACAATCACACCCACCCACCCCCTACCACTGACCCAAAGCAATCTAAAGCTAAGATATAGGCTGTAGCTGGGTAATTTGGTCCCATTTCCTACATAAAATGATCCTACTAATGCTACTAATTTCAGGAAAAGTGAACTCCAATCCAGGACCCCAGGATGTAATCACACAAATTAAATTTGGCCAATTTAAGATTGTCTCACTAAACATAGGCAGCCTCCTGCCTAAGCTGCCTCAATTCCAGACCTGGGTAGAGGTTACCAAACCAGACATTATCACACTAACTGAAACTTGGCTCTCACCTAAGGTCAGTGATGTGACAGTTGCACTGAATGGATATATCATTTTCCGCCAAGACCGGCTCTCCAAACGAGGAGGCAGTTGTTTGGTATACCTCAGGAGTAACATCCGAGGACAACTGCTACCTAGCAGCCATAATATAAAGGATGCCCAGCTGTTGACCATTAAGCTCAACATAGGATGACAAAATAAAGTCCTATTACTCTCTACTGTCTACATACTCCCAGACAAACGCTCTACTGGGCTCGTGCAGTTAATAAGTTTACAGGAATGGCCCAAGCATAAGTGGGATCAAGTCATCCTAGGGGACTTCAATACAAACTGGCAATCCAAGGATGCTGCTGTGGCCAGGAACCAGATATCCAGCCTTTTCTGACCCATATAGTACCACAGGCAACCAGATATAGGTATTATGGGCACAAGTACACTCATAGATTGGCTCCTTGCCTCAAGCCCAGAGCACATCATTGAGGTGTCAGTCCTACCTGAATCCCTCAGTGATCACTCCCCGGTCATGCACCTGAACAAATAAGTTCTCAAAGTGTCCCCCAATGGTGAAGAGAAACCATAATCTCAGAGCAGGGCAGCTTGATGCCTTCAAACTACATCTGAGGCTCATTGACTGGCCGCCACTAAAAACCACTGTGGATAGCAACCAGGCCCTTGAATAGTTCCTTCAGGCTTTCACAAAGGCCTGCAATATCTTTGTGCCCTTCAGGACAAACAAGGCTAGGGCTCGGCTAGCCCATAGCTCACAGGTTCCTTGACTGAACTCATGCACCTGAGGGATAACCTATGGCATAAAGCTAAGGCAACAAGGACCTTGGGAGACCTACTTGCCTAAAGGGCTGCACATAATAAATGCACAAAGCTCATTCGGCTTGCCAAGGCATCCTACTACAAAGACCTCCTGACCAGAAACTGGGGTTGGTGGAAGAATTTTTGGGACTCTGTAAAATCCCTCACTGGAAGACATCTAGAGAGTCACCAGATGTCATTATAATAGGCTTTGAGATCCTTCAGGAGCCAAGGGATATTGCAGATGCCTTCAACCAAGCATTCACTGACCTAAGCACTGTGCTCCCTGGTGACTACCTCACCAAGGCATCACAAGGTGAATTCCCCAAGGCAAACATGCAAGCTCCCAGTAGTAATGGAGCCCCCCTTTCTATTTCAGGCTGGTCTCCCAGTCAGAGACAATCAGGTAGATTAAGCATGTTCTAGGAAAGACTAGGATGGGGAGTGGCCAAATAGACATGAAGATGGTAGCCCTCACCCTCAATGAACTTGCTGACCCACTCTCAAAAATCTTCAATGTCTCACTTAGAATGGGTGTGTTCCCTGACAAATGGAAAGTGCCACTTGTTACCCCAGTTTTTAAATTGGGGGATAGAACAAACCTCTTCAATGACAGGCCTATCTCCATTCTATTCCCCCCTTTCCAAAGCCCTGGAGTGAGTGGTCCCAGACCAACTCACTGAATACCTGGACAAAAACAACCTCCTCTGTAACCAACAGCATGGGTTCTGGAAAAAACACTCAACCCAAACAGCACTAATTGACTACATCTCTCAGATTTATAATGCCCTTGACAATGGTCTCTCAGTGGGGTCTTTCTTTATAGACCTTACAAAAACATTTGATACCATTAATCACCACCTGCTACTCAACTGCTTCCTATCTACTGGCTTATCCACAGACACTGTGGCCTGGTTCCACAGCTACCTTTCCCACAGAACACAATGCATGTGAATTAGCATCCAGATCTTAGAACATAGAGAAGTGAACCTAGGAGACACCCAAGGGTCCATCCCTGGGCCACTCCTCTTTAGCCTATTCATCAACATCTTACCCTCTAACTGCCCTGCACACATGGTGCTTTATGCTGATGATGTGGTCATCTCAGTGTCTGGCAAACAGCTGACCACAATCACTGCTGAGCTGCAAGATAACTTCCATACACTTGAGCAATTTTTCACTAAGAACAAACTGCTGCTCAATTATAAAAAGACAAAGAGCATGCTCTTCACTGTCCCTCAGAGCAAAAAAAAGTTTGGCCCACTTCTGATTCGTAACTCCAAGGGGGACATTCTGGAACAGGTATCCACCTTCAAATATCTAGGTGTCCACCTAGATAACACCTTCTCCTTCTCAAAGCATATTTATTTATTTTTTTTTAACTTTCTATTTCACCGCCTTATCCCCACCCCAGAGCTACGTTTCTTTGGGAGACTCCTATGTGCCCCCCCCCATGACTGGCCTACCTGAATCCCCAGAGATTCCCCCATAGAGCTGTGGCTATACCCCCCAGGTGGGTACGGGGCTGGGCCAGGACACCCCAATATCTTCTTGTCTCGTCGGGTCCCCTGGTGGTCAGGCAGGCAGTCGTAATCAGGGCTGGCACTGGAGCTCCATCTACCCATGCTCCAGTGGCGCTTTTTCCCTTTTTCTCTCTCTGTGTGATGTGAGCCCTGATGTCAAGGCGTTATGCCGATGTCCACCATACAGCTCCCCATTGGTCTGTCCTACCAGCTTGCTGTACTTCGGGCGTCCGCCCGGCGTCAGACAAGCCATGGATCCTGTCCCTCCCCCCCCCGGAGAAGATGAGCAGCCCCTGGGATGCTCAAGCCTTCTTCCCCGGCCAGCCCTCCAGCGACCCGAGTCCGGTCCCGAACCCAGGTCACCGGTGTCACAAGCAAAAATCCATCCACTGCACCGATGGACCAGCTCTCAAAGCATATTGACCACATGATCAAAACAGCTACCACCAAACTAGGAGTCCAATATTGCCACAGACAGTCTTTGACCCCAGATGCCTTAAAGCTAGTTACACGCTGCTCAGTATTATCCACAATAGACTACGGCCTCATCATCTATGGCCCTGGCTGTTACACTGCATTAAAGAGGGTCATGACCCTCCTCAACAAAGCGTGCCGGCTGGTCCTTGGGGCAGACCATCTCACACATAACTGCTCCCTATACAAAGATACCGAATGGCTCCCCTTCGAATCAAGGGCTCAATACCAGACCTGCCTACTAGTAAAAAAATCCTTACTTGACCAAACCACTGACTCAACCTCCTCCCTGTTCAAATTCGGGCATTCAAGTGTCAACACCAGAAGCATGGCTAATGGTGGGCTTCTAGTGCCCTTCAAGCACACCACACTGGCTCAGAGATCCATCTCTTATCAAGGACCCAAATGGTTTAATGACTTGCCCTTATCACTCCGTGACTATAAAAATCTCAGCCAATTCAAATCTGGACTCTGCTCACACCTTACACCTGAAAATGCTTGTTCCTGCAGAACGTAACTCAAGCTAGCCTAAGACTAGCAATTAACTTACCGCCAACTACCTCTGGCCAACCCCCAGTTCCACCCTTTGTCACCCCTCTCAAACCTTACCCATTCCCCCAACCCCTCCTCACCTCCTTTTCCTAACCCTCCTTGCCCCCTCCCCACCCCTCACTTCCCTACCCCTCCCATTTGTCACTACCTCGACAATGCCTCTCTGGCTGCTTCTGCCCACCTCCCACACTCCAGGAGGCCTCCTCCAACCTTAACTTCTTGGCACTTACTCAAGGGCTGTACCACACCGATCAAGTGTTGTTTATTGCTGCTCCTTTCAAGTCTTAACTTTGCATTCTTTTAAAATCATGTAAATACTAGGTTCTTTGTCAGCAGCTGTGTACTTGCAACATATTGTTGTTTGATGATTATCCTCATACTTGATGTATAACCGATGTGTTGTTTTGTATTGTATTGTCTCTCCTGACTTGGAACCTTTGTAAATGAGCCTTGGCTCAAAGGTATTAATCTGAATCTGAACAAATAAATAAAATAAAATATATTTTTTTATTTTCTCAAGCTTAACGCTGGTAAGGTCCATGATACTGTTTCTAATTTAAAGGAAGCTGACATATTTATTTTTCTTCAGACAAAGCTATTTTCAAACATTTGAAAAAAAACACTCAAATTCTGGTAGGGCTGGAAAACTCGACCAGCAAATTAAACTGGAGGATGTCTGAAATCTTTACCAGTTTAAAAGAGGTAGGGTCAAGGTTTGCTGCATTGCTGCTTAAAAAGTACATGGATAAGCTATTTCATTTTGTTGTATTATCATTTATGTTGGAGGGCTAAATTAATATTGGAAATGTTGGGATTCCTTCCATCCTGGGGATTTTTTTATCTGAAGAACATTAGTCTTTATTTTATTTATTTATAATTTTTGACCAGGGAAGGCACACTAAGCTGTGATATCTTGTTTCCTTGTGCGCCCTAGGGGGGTGGGTTACATGGACCTGTTTTATTGATGGGGAATGTTGGCCATGACACTGGGGAAACTCTCCTACTCTTCATTGATAAGTGTCATGGGATCTTTTACTTCTACCTAGACAATGATTGGGGTGGGCAGAAGGGACCATGGTTCAATGTCTCACCCAAAGTTTGGAACCTCAATTGTGAAGTGCGCCCCCTCGTGCTGCACTACGGTGTCAGTTATGGGTATTATCCAAAGTAGCTGGTGTAGGGCTAGAACTCATGACCATCTGATCTTCCAGCCCCACAGGTGAGCATTCTATCTACTGAGCCACTGATCATCTGTGGCTCTGTAGGTCAAGTTCATGGCTCAAGAGGATTGCACTGGGGAGTGATGATAAGTCTCTGCTTCACTGGGCAGGTGCGATGGAGCATTATGGCAGTGATGCACAAGCTCTCTCAGCTGACTTAATAAAGAAAAAGGCCTGTTGGTCCATCATGTCTGCTCATTCATACCTCATGTTGAATGAGAAAGCCTTAGAGGCTCTTCATCCTGCTCTTCCCACCCCCTTTATAGTGTGGTCTTTACCAAGACCTTGTGTCCGTCCCAACCTTGTTTGAATCCCCCACACTGTTTTTGCACAGACCATCTCCTCCAGCATTCTGTTCCACCCATACAACATTCTTTCCATGAAAATCCACTCCCTAGTATCCCTCTTAGACATGCCTGCCAGCTTCATGGAGTTACCCTGGTGTTTGTGTTCCCACTCTGTCATTCTAATTCCCTACCATCCACTTTATTTACCTCACATGTTATCATGCAGTTTTTTGTGGTAGGTTATGTAGGACAAGCTGGGCAGGGGTAATAGAGAGGTAGTAGGAGTGAGTACATATCCAAAAGTAAATTAGGGCTGTTGTGACCATAGAAATATAGGGATTGATTGTGACCTGGAGGGAAATAAATGGCTACTGTACAGGTTTTGAACATTCCAATATTGCGTGGTGATTTGTGATGAGGCTAAATACCAGGATGACCGTGGATAGTACTGCATTCATGCATGATCAGGTGACTGGTTCTAGACATTCAGAAGTTGAGGTTTTCATTGCCCATTTTATAAATGTAAGTGATAACACACAAGAAGGTGTGTTGTTGTGCTATAGTGAACGCACACACTGGGTGGGTTGTGAGACATGAGGCACAGCTGAGTGCTTTCAATATATAAAATTGTGAGGAAATCCCTAAAAATAGAAAAAAACTCATGTTGACTGAGCTGTGGAGTTATACCGTAAAATCCTCAGTCAAGTGACGATCATCCTCAGTCATAGTACAGGATATCTTCTACCCATTTTTGGATTAAACATATGCAAGCAATCACTCACAACAGGGCATGAGTTTCTAGAGAATTAATGCCTTTCCCGAGTGAACAGGAAAGCATAAGGCCAATGGCTAAGTGACTTTCAATGCACCCAGAAAGTACATTAATTCTTAAGAAACCCACACCCTGGAGTAGGTTATTGTGTTTACAAAATGGAAAACATTTCTTTAATGGAAAAAAGTTTTATTTTCCTTTACTTTGGTTGTTGCTAGGCAGAAAATGTGAATTTGGTAACAAAGGCTTAGTGCTTTTGAATGAACCTGGGAAGTTTGTTTTTCTTGTTAAGAAATATTTGCTCTGTTAAGAGTCTTTGTGTTTGAAAAATGAAAAGTTTTTATTTTAATGAAAATAAGTTTTATTTTCAGTTAGTTAGGTTGTTGCGATGTTGATTAGAGCAGGTTAGTTACAAATTGCTAGTACACCAGAGATTAATGAATGGTTATGTGATGTGTTTTGATCAGTAAAAATGTTAGGATTCTAAAGGATTCTGTGGCCCATTTCATAAATATGACTAGTACACAACTATAGACTGGAGTTGAGGCTTATGGTGGTAAAGGGTGAAAAAGTGACTAACAGTTGATTATAATGCCCAAAGTCACAGCCTGTGGGTATTATTATCTCTGGAGGTCACTTTTTCAACATGAGGGATGATAATGCCCTACTATTACCTGAGAACTTCATTCCTATTTATTTTACTAAGCATTTTTTTTTGTATTATTTATTTATAAATTTTGCAAGCAAAACTCACAAAATATGAAATACGTTGGAGGGTAGCACTGTGACATAGGAACCAAATACTCTTTTACAAAGAATCCTTGTAAGACACCTCCCTTTGAGTTACAACATAGGGGGAAACCCATATATCAACAATAACAGCAAACCATCCCCATAGCATGAAGCTGAGGAAGAACAAAGGAGGAGCAAACAGCAAAGCTGAATATATAAAATTAAAATAACAGTGACCACTATAATAAAATGGTCAATAATATTCCCCCCGCCTTGTCCCACTACTACAAAACTTACAATATTGCCAGCTCTCCCGAGTAAGAAGATAAAAAACGAGGTGTGAGAGTTCTATAGCACTACAGCAACAACATCAGTGCCAAAATAGTAGAGAAGGCAATAAAACAATAACAGGACTGTAATGAAGCTAACAAACTGAATTTGTAATACTGCCCCGCACCCAGTAAATATAGTCTGAGGAAGTCCAGAATAAGAATAACCAAGTAGGCGGACATTATACCACCGGGTAAAGAAAACAATAATTAGGGCTCCAAATTGGCTCTGCACAACTCCCTCAAGGAACAGTAGAACAGTATAACTATAATTTTAATATAGCCAGCACAGTGCCAGTTCATGACATCCACATTGCCATAGTCCAAACCCCAGCTGGCCCAAAACTCGGGTACTTAGCTTAATGTCCAGTGCACCACACAGCTTCAGTCTTCATCAGAAGAATTGTCCCCCTCCGCTGACACAGCCATCTCTTTCTCTATGCAGATGAGAATTTTAGCAGCATCTTTTGGTTCATTAAATTGATATTGGCACCCCTGCCATACCAGGTAAAGCTTAGTGGAAAGCAATAACTGATGCTGGACCCTTAGCTGCTGGAACCGACTCCAGATCCCATCAAATGCCTTGCATCACTGTCTAGTGCTGTAAGACAGGTCCAGGAACAAAAGCAGGATGTCTTCACCATATTTAAGGGCTCTCAGTCTCTTTGCCAAGGCCAGAGCATGATCTCAATCGCCAATGCATGCACCAAGCAGGAAAGGGATCTTGGGGTTATCATCTCTGATGACCTCAAGGTAGGGAAACAGTGTGACAAGGCAGCAGGTAAAGCAAATAGGATGCTGGGATGTATAGGCAGGGGCATCACCAGCAGGAAAAGGGAGGTCATAATTCCGCTATACAAGACACTAGTGAGGCCCCACCTGGAGTACAGTGTACAGTTCTGGAGACCATACCTATGTAAGGACACAGACAGGGTAGAGAAGGTTCAGAGGAGGGCAACAAAGATGGTGCATGGATTGCATCACAAGTCCTATGAAGACAGGTTGAAGGAACTGAACATGTACTCCTGGAGGAGAGGAGGGAGAGGGATATGATAGAGACATACAAGTATCTTACAGGGAGGAACAGGGTGCAGGAAAACACTATTTTTAAGTGAAAAATATGTTCCAGGACTATAGGGCATGGGATGAAGTTGGAGGGAGGATGATTCAGAGGAAACATGAGAAAGAATTTCTTCACAGAACGGGTGGTGGACAAGTGGAACACCCTGCCAGAGGAAGTGGTGGGGGCTGAAACAATCACGGGATTTAAGAATGCATGGGATAGACATAAAGGAATTCTGGAGGTCAGGGGTAAGGGGCAACAGACTTCTAGGAAAACAAACTGAACTTACAAGCTGAAATGGGCAGACTGGGTGGGCCATAGGCCCTTATCTGCCGACACTGTCTATGTATCTATGTAATGCCAGTGCACACAATCATTAATGTTTGAGGGGTCACTGAGTCCACTACAGTTTGCCGTGAGGTAATACTATATGATTTTTCAAGGGAGAGAGGGGGGTCATCTTCTGAAAGCCCCATGATAGTGGGGAGATGTTGCAACAGCAAGTTCTCTTTTATCAATTTAGTTGTAGTGTCACAAGCCTTGAGAACATAAGTTTGGCCCCTCTGGATTCAAGAGCTGACACTCTAGGAGTCAGGGTATCCAGTTTTTTATTGATATCCTGGACTGATTTCACCAGCTGATTTAAAGTTGCCTGGATAGAAAATAGGGATGCTCCCCCGGTGGCTGATCAGCAGGTCCCGAGGCTCCATCCAAAGGTATAGGCCACTCCTCCCATTGTTGCTGCTGCTTCTTAGGAGTGAAAAAAATCAGCAGAGGAGGCAGCTGCACCCGAGTTTTACCCATATTGCCAACCTCCAACAATTCATATACCAACTTTTGTGCTCTATGCACTGAAAGTTCAACTTTTAAAACAATTTAATATAATAAGTCCTGGGAGCTCAGGAGTTTTGCTGCTTCCTTGTTAGCTCTCAGCAGTGTCCCCCTCAGCAATTTTTTAAATAAGATTTGTACAGCACTTTGTGTAGCTTGAGTGCTAGTTTGCTTTCTGTTAGAATGCAGCTTTCAGTTTCTGTTACTTAGCAGCTGCATTTAATGATGTGCAGCTACTTTTAACAAACAACAACAATGCTTAACAGGCAACAGCAGTTGTTCACAAGCAGCTGCACTGCAGCAACATTGAATTAGCAGAAGTAGCTTTTAAAGCAGCAGAGCATGTTACAGTAAATATTTTGACCTATACATTTCATGGAGAATAACTAACTCCTGAGTATTAACAGCAAGCGGGTTCTCCACACTGAGTTAGTGTGGTGACATCACTGGTATGACTTACAGCACAGGGAGAGAAGTTGGATAAGGCACTAGAGGCAACCATCATAAGGATGGCAAGTAAAACAGAGGTGCAGCTAGTCGGTGACTTCATTCTGCCAGAGGTGGAGTGGAGCCTTCCAACTGCAGCTTCAGCAAGGAGCAGGGCCACCATTGACTCCCTACAAGGGTTTTTCTCAGGCAGCTAGTCAAAGAGCCCACTAGAGATGGGGCAGAGCTGGACCTGGTGATTACAAACAGGCATGCATTGCAGACATCACAGTGGACAGTCCCCTAGGTACCAGTGATCACCGTACAATGGTTAAACATTAAGAAGGGAACAGAGGCTAACCACACAAGGATGAGTGTCCTGGACTTTGGTGGGCAGATTTTAAAGAAATGAGAGAATGCCTCAGAAACTGCCTCATGGGGGGATTGCTAGGAAGGGGTAGAGAAACAGTGGAGAAAAATAAGGGGGAGCATAATTAAGGCAACCAGCCTCTGCTAGAAGAAAGTGACTAAAAGCAGAAGGAAAAAGAGACTGTTGTGGTTCTCCAAGGAAGTGGCTAAGGTGGTGAAGGGAAAAAAGGTGGCATTCAGAAGGTATAAGGAAATGTAGAGGTAGGATGACAAGGAAGTATACCAAGTAAAACAGAGGGAAGTGGGAATGGCGGTGTGGGGAGCAAACATTCAGACAGAGGAAATTAGATTGCCAGAGAGGTAGACAAACGAGATGACTTTCTTCAGATACATAAGTGGGAAGAGGAAAGCAAGGGGGGGATAGTGAGGATAAGGAGGACAGCAGGGGGAGACAGTGTAGAGGAGGACCAAGAAAAAAGCTACCATCACAGTGGAACAAGGAGGAGACCAACCACCAGGCACTGGCAGGAACAAAAGCAGAGGAGGTGGACATAAGTCCATTTTCAGAGGAAAGAGTCATGAAGGGACTTGCAGCTCTGAAGGTAAACAAGGCTGTAGGATTTATTTATTTATTTATTTAGCTTTTGTTGACCGGGTAAGTGCACTAGACAAATCCTGCCTATTTTCAGGCACGACCCGGGGGAGAGGGATACAGATGAATGCCAACTGACCTTGAACCAGATTAAGCTGTTGGTGGTATTTTTTTAGTGAATGAGGGAAATTTGGCCAGGACACTGGGGAAATTCCCCTACTCTTTTCAATAAGTGTCATGGGATCTTTAACATCCACCTGAACTACCACCAATCCAGGCAGATGGGACCTCGGTTTAACGTCTCATCCGAAAGACGGCACCTCAGAAGTGCAGCATCCCTCTCATGCTGCACTACAGTGTCAGTACTGGGATATTAACCCAAGTGCCAGATGTGGGAACTGAACCCACAGCCCTCTGATCTCCCGGCCTCAGAGGCGAGTGTGCTACCTACTGAGCCACTAACACTGCAATTGGACAGGAATTGAACTGGATTGGACAGGATACACCCAAGGGTATTAAAGGAACTCAGGGAGGTGCTAGCTGCCCCACTGATGGCCTTATTCAACAGTTCACTGGAATCACTGGCATGGTTCTGGAGGGCTGGAGGATAGTAGACATGGTACATTTACATAATAGTGGCAGCAGGGGGGAGGATAATAACTATAGGTTGGTCAATCTCATTTCAGTAGTGGGGAATTTTTTTTTAATGGAAATTCTGCTAAAGGAAAGACTGATATCTTAAATTCAATGGGCTGAAAGACCACAAGCAGCATGGACTCACAGGGGGAGGTCACGTTAGACTAATCTGATTGATTTCTTTGACTGTGTGACCAGAGAAATAGATTGGGGAGGCAGTGGATATGGCCTCTCTGGACTTCAGCAAGGTTTTTAAACACTGTGCCACACTGGACACTGATTAAGAAACCTGAGCAGCCTGGAAGTGGGATCCAAAGTGGTGAATTGGGTTAGGAACTGGTTAATGGATAGGCATCAGAGGGTGGTGGTTAATTGTACTCACTCTAATGAAGGGAGACTGACTGGTGGGGTAACAGAGCTCTGTACTGGGACCAGTCCTCCTCAATGTCCTCATACGTGACATTTTTGAAGAACTGGAAGGGAAGGTATGCCTTTTTGCAGATGATACCAAAATCTGTAATAGGCTGGACACTCAAGAGGGGGTGGAGAGAAAGTTCAGGGATCTTGTGGAAAATCAAGAAGGGATAAAAAGCATTGCAGTTGGGGTTCAGTGCCAAAAAATGCAACATCATGCACCTAGGACATAGGAACCCAGGAGCTGAGTAAAGGATGAGGAGGTACTGCCAGTCACTAAGCAGGAAAGGGACCTTGAGACTATTATAACTGATGACTTCAAAGTGGCTGTGCAGAGTGACAAAGCAATGGGTAGGGCTAGTGATGTGCTGGGGTGCATAAGGAGGGGTATCTTCAGGAGGAAGAGGGAGATGGTGTTACCACTGTATCACTTGCTTGTGAGATCCCACCTGGAGCTGCTTCCCATTCTGGAGGCTGCAACTTAGAAACAACATAGAAAGTGTGGAGGCAGTCCAGAAGAGGGCAACTAAAATGGTACAGGGGTTGCATTAAAAGCCATACAAGAAGAGACTGAGGGATCTCAGCATTAGAGATGCAGCGAAATTAAATTCTGCTGGTGAAGTGAATGCAAAGTGGCCACTTCACGTTGTCACTCCGCTAAGCAGAGTGACCAATAGAAAGGCTCACTTCACCTTGTAATTATTACTTTGCGTTGTTATTCCACCTTAACACGAAGTAAGGCACAGTGGCAACAATATTGGCAGCCCCACAGTGCTCCCACACACACACACACACACACACACACACACACACAGTCACCAGAATTAATGTGCATCCCCAAAATACTACTGTCATGTGTCCAGAAAGCTTCCCAGTGCTGACAAAGAGAAATGAGAGCACAACAAGAAATACAAAGTCTCCCAGAATTAATGGCACACTCAGTCATGCACACAGTGGACGTGGTCACATCACACACAGACACCAGAATTAATTTGCATCCCCAAAATGCTACTGTCTTCTGTCCAGAAAACTCCCCAGTGCTGGCGAAGTGAAATGAGAGGGTAACAAAAAATGCAAAGTCTCCCAGAATTAATGGTGCACTCCATCATGCGAGCAGTGGCCACACACAGTCACCACAATTAATTTGCATCCCAAAATGTTACTGTCTTGTGTCCAGAAAATTCCCCAGTGCTGATGAAGTGAAATGAGAGCGTAACAAGAAATGTGAAGTCTCCCAGAATTAATGGCACACTCAGTCATGCATGCAGTGGTCACACACAGTCACCAGAATTAATGTGTATCCCCAAAATGTTACTGTCTTGTGTACAGAAAATTCCCCAGTGCTGGCAAAGTGAAATGAGAGGGTAACTAAAAATGCAAAGTCTCCCAGAATTAATGGTGCAGTCCATCATGCGCGCAGTGGACACACAGTCACCAGAATTAATGTGCATCCCCAAAATGCTACTGTCATGTGTCCAGAAAATTTCCCAGTGCTGATGAAGTGAAATGAGAGCATAACAAGAAATGCAAAGTCTCCCAGAACTAATGGTGTACTGCAAATGCATGGACAGATTAAGATTGCGCTGCACACTCAAGAGATGCAGAGTCAGATGCAAAGGCACAACAACACCAAACCAGTGCTCACAAGTCACAAATCCAAATCTGGAAAAGAATACCTTTTGCTGGTTGGGGGGTAGTGCATGGCAGTAACAGTCCACTACCAGTAAAGATACCACAAAGCAGTATAAAAAATTCATGCAGGTGCGGTGGATAGCAGGTTCACATTGCTGCAATTACTCTGGCACAATAAAAGTTGTCTGATTTAATGGTACACATCGCACACACACTCACACACACACTACAAGTATTGCATAGCAAATTGAAAACCGTCAGCAATATAACCAAATGTTTTAAACAAACTGAAATTATACACTGCTGCACCATTACAATCAGCAAAATAAATGTCAAGAATTACTGAAAATATTACTGTGTGTACATTAACACAGTTATACAAGAAAAATATAACCAAAACAGAAAGACTGACTTTTTCTCCCAGTTAATCTACCTACACCACAGATATGCCCCTCCCCCAAAGCACACTTCGCAGTACACAGACTGACTGTTCTAAATTAACATTCAAAATCCACACACAAGCAATAAACACTTGATGATATGAGCACAGGAGGGGGTTTCCTACAATCGATGCACTAAATTTTGAGCAAAAAGGAAATGGCTCAAAAAGGCTTTTTTAACAACTTTTAGAGGATTTGAATCACAGAGCTCGGAGAGGAAACTGTCTCCATCTTCCACTACACACACACTACACAGAACTGAGGCTGTGCAGAACAATCTAGAGTCCATGTGACCTGCAATCCCATGAAGCACTGCAAATTCACCTTGGAGCTCAATAACAAGGCGAAATGACGCAAAGTACATTGATTTCAATGTACTTCGCCTTAAAATTGGTGAAGTGGTTTGGGGAAGGCAGAATAATGTGAAGTCATTGGTTTCAATGGACTTCATGTTCCCTATTATGACACAAAGTACTCCATTTCGCATTGCGGAGCACTTCGCGGATTCCGCATTATTCCGTGAATCACTCCGCGGAACTAATTTTGGCCACTTCGCCCACATCTACTCAGAATGTACACTCTAGAGGCGAGGAGACCAAGAGGGGGCATGAGAGAGACCTAAAAGTACCTCACAGGAGTGAATAGGGTGTAGAAGGATAGTCTCTTTCAAATGAAAATGAGCACCAGGACCAGGTAGCATGTGATGAAGCTAGAGGTAGTTTAGGAGGAATGTGAGAATGTACTACTTCACTGAAAGGGTGATAGATGTCTGAAACAGAGTGCCAGTGGAAATGGTGAAGGTGAAAATAGTGGGGGCTTCAAGAATGCATGGTATAGAAGTGGGGGAATATTAGTAAATAAGCAGGGAGGAGGGAGGGTTACCAGAGACCAGTTAGGGTCTACAGACACAAACTAGACAGGGAGCATCTTGGCAGACTGGGTTGGCCAAATGGTCCTTCTCTGCTGACCAATTCTGTTTCTATGATGTCACTACACTAATGAGGTGTGGAGAACAAGTGAGTTCTTAATACTTCATTTTTTTGTTTTTTTTTAACTTTGTTTATCTTCCTGAAACCCCAGGCATCCTTCAGTAGTGCCCACACGGATCTCCACCCTACTCACAACCTGAACCCCCGCATTCCCCTGGCCTCTTCTCCCCCGAACGAATGCAGGCTGACCCAACCCCCGGTACCATCTCCGGGGCTGATTCCACTCCCCCTCGGCGGCTACCTCCTAAGTATGAGAGGCCTACCTGCAAGTCGTCGGGTGCTCCGGAGAGAGAGATCCTGGGCGCGTCTGGGCAGGTGTTTGGGATGTGGGAGGGTCCACTGAGGCCACCGTCATCTCCCAACGTGCAGGAAGCATTTTTCTTTCACTTTTTCTGTCCCTCCCCTCCACAGAGCCCGACCAGCAAGGCTACGGAATGGCGTGGCTCCACCCCCCAGGCATTATGCCATGCCACTATGCTGGCGACCCTCCAGCCACCACCAGAGGTCACTCCTAGAGCGAGCGCATTCCCACCCCACCACTGGGAAGAGAGAGCAGTCAGCAGACGCTCAATCTCTATCCCTTCTGCCGACCCCCCGGTGGCCCCGGCTTGCCCCCGAACCTAGGTCACTGGAGGGCGGGAGGTGTGGCGCCCAGCACCTCAACCCTCAGCGCCATCGGGCCGGCTTAGGTTTTTTTTTTTTAGTTGTGCATAATACAACAGAAAGCATATTTTCCAATCTATCTGTATAGGTTAGTGTTTTCTTTCTCCTTTTCAGATTGACTTGTAATGCCTTGATTCGGTTTTGTCATGTGCGGCAGGTCATGTGAGAGTGGCCATATTCAATCAGCAAGTGAGACTGTAGTCAGTGCAGCTGTATTTCAGGATAGCTCAACTCACACTGCAACCTATTAGTAGGAGGGAGAGACTAATTATAACATGTGTGGAAAGTAGTTCTTAGACACTAAGAAAAATTCATTCTGATTTTTTCAGATAAGAAAAGTTATTTTTAACTTTCTAAACTGTGGTGAACAACTTTTCAAAACCACCTGAGAAACATGCTTACTGTGTATTATTATTCTCTAGCAGTTAGGGTTTATTGTGTATGGAAGTCAGCCTGTTCAAAAAGCTTGCTGTGTACAGTTGAAATGTTGTTGTACATGTTCTAAAGATGCTGTTGTGCAGGTGCACCTGACTTGTTCTCTCTTGTCAACTCCCACTGCTTTCCTGCTCTAGCTTTAACTTCACTCACTGTGCTCCAGTCCCACACACAACATTACGATCTCACACAAAAACCATATACTGTAATATAAAAATAATAAAATATGGATGACCATATGAAACTTGCCATGTGGTTCCATCTCAGGGTTGAGATAACAGCATGGACCTCTTGAGCTTCCCTCTTGAGGTCCATATGCTGTTATCTCTACCCCTTGATGGAAACACAGATTTGTATGGTCACCCATACATTATTTCTCATAGTTTAGATTGCCCCTTATGTTCTGTCTTGTATAATGCCCCTTTCTGTCATGTTGCATCTGCTTTAGCACTTTTATTTGAAATTTGAAATAATAAAAATAGCACACCATTTATGGCTTGGTACAGGTTTTCATCAGTATCCTCTGTAGTTGTTAAACACCAGTTGTTTAATATCTTTTCTCATGACTATAATGAACTATCATGTAACAGACTGTGCTCCTGACTTTATGGGACGATACTTTAGGTATACAAAAACAGCTGAGAATGCTAATGAAAACTTGTTTGAGCCATATTAAAAGTAGTGCTCCTTTTATATTTCAAATGTAAACAAGCATTTGTCAATGCCGAATGTTTGCTTGCTGGTATTAGCATTGGAAGTGCAGGAGTTAGACAGATGCAGAATAGGAATGGCAGTGCAGTATTGAAGTGACGCTAACTCCACCCCCACCCTGCAGAGATGGACAGTCATTGGGGTGTCCCTTTGGGTCGTCGCCCATAATGCTCACGCCATTTCACCTCACCCTACCCTGCAGACACCAACAAGTGTTGAGGTGTGCCTTCGGGTGTTTGGCTTTACAGTCACCCCATTCCACAAGGAAATACACTGAAATGGGTGCAGAATAGGAGAATGAGGTGAACTTTGGGGCTGAAGAGTCCAAGGCACACCTCGATGCCTGTTACTGGCTGAAGGGTGGGGATGGGGGTGGAATGGCATGAGCACTACTGTCAACAATCCCAATTCACACCCCGATGCCTGTCAGTCCCTACAGGGCAGGGTGTTATGGTTGGAAAGCCTAATGCCCTGGGCATTTCTTGGTATTTTCACTCCAAGTTTTCAACATGAGCTTTTTGTGACCCCAGCGCATGAACACTATCAGTTCGTTAGCCGAAAGGTGATTTTGCACAGCGACTGTTCCATTTGGCACCCCAGGTTTGAAAACACATTTTGAACAGGATGAAAAAATGACAGTTGTACTGTTCATGAGGAGGTGAAAAAAAATGGTAATATTGAAAAGCTGGAATTAAAATATAAAAAAGTTGGTGAAGTCACGAGCATGTGTAGAAACTGTGCAACACACACCCATAATGCAATTATTTGAGGGACTTTTTACACCAGATTTTCAACATAGGCATTTTGGGACCTCTGCTCATGAACAGTAGCACTGTAATTTTCTTAATCTGTCCCAAACATTGATTTCGCACAGTGACCACGCCCATTGCATGCCAGATGTGCAAAACCACATTTTGGGCAGGATGCAAAAAATGACAGCTGTACTGCTCATAAGGAGGTGTGCAAATATGACAATCTTGAAAATCTGGGCTGAAAATATTAAAAATTCTCGAAGTTATGAGTGTGCATGGAAACTGCACAACACACACTTGTAACATAGTTATTTTGTGTAATTTTGTCATTAAATTTTCACCATAGGCATTTTGGGACCTCCGCTCATGAACAGTGTCACTGTGATTTTCTTAATCTGTCCCGTACATTGATTTCCCACAGCGACTGCGCCATTGTGCGACGGATGTGCGAAAACACATTTTGTATAAGATGTGAAAAATGACAGCTATGCTGTTCATAAGGAGGTAAGAAAAAATGGCAATGTTGAAAATCTGTAGTGATAATATTAAAAATTCTCAAAGTTACAAGCATGCATGGAAACGCAAGCTCATAACACAGTCATTGTTTATAATTTTTTCACCAAATTTGCAACATAGGCTTTTTGGGAGCCCACCTCTTGAACAGTGCCACTGTAATTTCATTAAGTGGTCCTGAAAGGTGATTCCGCACAGTGACTGTGAAATCACCCTTCAGGACCAAATAACGACATGACAGTGACTGAATTCATGAGGTGCGGTCCCAAGAACCACATGTTGAAAATTTGGTGCCAAAAGTCGCAAAAATGGTAGAGATATCCACCTAAATTGAAAACCCCCCATTTATGCCATTATACAGCTTACCAGCATCTCTTCAGTATGCGGTTGACTTTGAAGAGTGCAGACGTGTTCCCGCTCCACCAAAGATCATCACGCCAGGCTCTGGAGGTAAGTATGGGGTGAGGGGAATGTGGGGAGGTGGGGTGTGCAGAGGGTGGGTGCAGGTTGGGAGAGGGGGCCACCACAGACAACGAGGGACCATTTTTTCTTTTACAGGTAAAAAAAAAAGTCACAGGAAGGTTTTCTTAATTACAGGGACATTTGGCATGGTGGGGTGGGCTCATAGCATGCCACCTGGGTGTTTTTTTTGGGGGGGGACTGGAGCCAATGGGGATTGGGCACCCCGTCTGCAAAAAAGAAAACTTGAGAGTGAGCCGACGAATGAGGGAGCAGGGAGGACAGCAACAGAGGGAGGAAGCAGGAGGGATTTCTTTTTGTAGCTGGAGGGTGAGTTGGGGAGTCGGGGAATGAGGGAGCGGAGAGGACAGCACCAGAGGGAGGAAGCAGGAGGGATTTCTTTGCAGCTGGAGGGTGAGCCGGGGAATGAGGGAGCAGGGAGGGCAGCAGCAGAGGGAGGAAGCGGGAGGGATTTCATTGGCAGTGACGTGCAGGAGGGCCAGAGAAACTGTGTGATGTCAATATGCTAAATACACACATTACCACCACTGATTGTAATGGTGGTTTTCTTTGAACTGAATACCACTGCAGCCGAACTGCTGTCAGACAGCTTGCATATCCATTGGTGTGGTACGGTTGTGCCTGCTAAATGGAGCACTGTGTTAGACAGGAGGGTCACACACCTTCAAAATGTCATATGGTCGCAATATGTTTCTTGTACGTGCACGCAAGCAAACATAAAAAACATGCCTAAGTATACTCAAATTTAGGAAAGAAGGGTCACGCCATGTCTACGTTGTATGCACTATTGTTCTCCGTGATTTTCCCAGAGTTGGATGATGCTCATCCTTACTGGGAGCAGTTATTTCCCAGATCCCCTCCCCAATGGCAGGCCATTTGGTCTGATCTTTATAAGCATGTCACCCATGACAGATTGAGATTCACACAGTTTAATATACTGAATCACCTGTATTTTACCCCACAGTGATTAGCCCATATGGGGCAATTGTCCTCGGCTAACTGCACTAGATGTGGACTGGAGGAGGGTACAATGTTTCATATTTTTTGGACTTCTTCCAAAGTACTTCTTTGGCATTTGATTGAAACCCGGGCTGTCCTGCTACTGGGACTACAAGGTCTTTTTGTCCGGAAATTTATATTCTGGGTGATTATAGTACTATTTTGGTTAAAGAATTAAAATTTTATACAGCCTTAATATCCTTGTCCCTGAAAAAGATGGTCCTTTGGCACTGGCTGGATCAACACTCATTGACGTATCAGGAATGGTTACAGGAACTGTTATTCAATCTCAGGGTAGAACGCATGATAGCAAGCCTATGGCATAGGCTGTCTGGTTTTGACAAGAGATGGGGCAAACTATATACTCTGTATACTATTTAACTGTTGAGTAAGTACTGTTATCTGTGTGGTAACACTGGACGAGTTATGTTGTTTGTCCCGATCCTAAAGTAGTTATTATGTGTTTTAGGTTTTCTTTTCTGTTATTTTTAATCTTCCGATATTTTACTTCACCCTTAATAGTAGGTAGCTCCACCTTGGGGATGGTTGTATACATTTTTCTTCTTGGTGCAGATATGGCCTAAACCTGCCCCCTTCCTCCTAAAAATCCTTAGTATTGTAAGTTTTTTTTTTCTGTGTGTATGACTGTTTCAATAAAGTTTACCTAATTTCAAAAAAAAAGGAAAGAAGGGTATCATATAAGACAAGAGATAAGTGCAATCTAAAATGGAATAAAAAAGTAAAGCTAAAAATTTTCATTGTAACATGCACTGCTGCTTTAATTTCAGCTAACAGGTTACGGAATGCACAATTCATGCCCAAAAGACTATTGATTGGTTTGAAGGACAATAATTTAGAGACTATTGACTGATGGCAACAGGGCTATAGCACAAAGTACAGTATATATTTGATCATGTGACTGCATTTTAGCCAATCAGATTGCAAGTTACGGGGGGGCATGGCTTAACCAGCAAGTGGAATGGCAGCTTAAACTCTGAGCTGCTGAATGCGGAGGACTTAATCCGGCCTTTCCTGCACCTCTAACGACATCAGATCATGAATTATACTACCAGCTCACATCACCAAGACTCTTGGTGTTTATATTTACCTTTTAGCTGTGAATCAGCTGATATTTCACCAAGACAGCCCCTTCAACATCTACGGTCTACAACATGGCAGAGGTGCCCGGCCCATCGCTCGACCTCGCTCACTGTAACGCTCTTTTTGAGAAGCTTTTACAACACATGGATGAGGTGACCGAAGCTTCTCACCACACTACGGTGGCTATACAAAACCTGACAGGGTGCATAACAAAAGTAGAGCAGCAGGTGCAGATGCATGAATCAGCGATTGAAGAGATCAGAGGAACACAGATGGACCAGCAAAACAAAATAAATACACTTCCGTCTAAAGTTGACGACTTGGAGAACCGTAGTCGAAGAAACAATCTGTGGTTGTTAGGATTTCTGGAGGGAGTGGAAAAGTGAGACATGATCCGATTTCTACAACAGGCCCTTCCTGAAATCCTGGGCTTGCAAGCAGACTTTCGGTTGGAGATAGAACGTGCGCACAGGACTCTTACTCCAGTGCCGACTAAAGGGGGGAAGCCAAGGGCTATCTTAATTAAACTACTGGCATACAATACACGGCAGGCACTGTTGCAATGGGCCAGGGAAGTGGGTCGCTTAAACTGGCAGGGGCATCCGATCTCTATATATCAGGATTTCTCAAAAGAATTATCTAATAAATGACGAGACTATACACAAGTGCGCCACAAGATGCAGAAAATGGGCTTCCAATATTCTCTTCGGTACCCCTCCATGATGTGTATAACGTACAATGGGGTCCCACTTTCTTTTGAGACACCAGCAGCTCTGGAGGACTTTTTGATGAGGCAACAAAGAGATCCCCCCAGGCCTCCCACTCAGTCAGGTCCCTCAGAATCCGAAGGAATGCTGACAGATTTGGAAACTCAGCCCGAGGTCTTCGATGGACTTCCTCAACGTAGCAGGAAAAGAACGGTGAAAGATAGCCATAGATGCAGAGAGCATCCACGCATTAGAACAAACCTTTACTCAGAAGTGGCAGATAAGGGAAACCAGCGTGATGCAAGTACGACCCTAGTAAGGTTCATGACCCGAAATCCATATGAAGTGCTGAGATCCCCCTCGCCTTCCTCCAGAGATCCACTAAATGAGACTTTCCCAATGGAAGCAGCCCTCCATACCACCGTGAATATGCCGCCAGATGGAGAACCAAATCGTAATGAAGGCACGGGCCTAAAAAAGAAGCAGTGTTCCCCAGGCACACACCCAAAAACCAAGAAGAAAACCAGGCCACAGAAGAATCGCCAGCAAGTTTTCAGAGCCCCAAGATCGCTAAAGGAACCTTCTGAGCCATGTTTAGATAAGTAATCTGTATATGCTCTCTTAAGGCAATGCAGGGGGTGTTTATTTTGTTGATACTGCCTTTTAGCTGGGCTAATTTTCATTTTAACTAACTGGCTTAGAGGTCTCGAGACATTGGGACATATGCCCTTTCAGGGTACACTGATCTCTAAGCCATAGTTGACTCACCCTGCATCTTTAACCAGGGGAAAAGATGCTGGGGCAGAAGGTGGGAGATAGGGGTAGATAATAATTAGTGAATGTACCCCGGACCTTGGTAATTCCTGAAGAGGTAAACAGGAGGTATGCTGCATATTGCAGGGACTACAGTGAGCAGTCTTGCTCTTTTTGCTTGGCATAAAACCCCGATCCAACCTCACCCCTGGATTGGGAGTCTCGGACCTGAAGGTAATGCCTTGGAATGCGCTTTAATGCCGTGGTGGCTCTGGGTTACCCGTGCCATTACCGGGTGGTGCCTAGGGGGTACTACTTTTATAACAACAGGACACATTGGTTGTTCATTTATTGGACTTTCTCCTCATTCGTGATCTTTACATCCCAGGGTACTGAAGTTTAAATGTAGGCCTCATGGCCTAAGCTCCCCATATTAACTCTATATCCCCCCAAAAAGTCCTTTGTTTATACTAAATGGTCATTAAACAGTCCGGAATATAACCAAGGTCGATGCAGGTTGATGCACACCATCTCTGCATGTAGCCACTCCCCCATCCCCCAGGCTGCTATACTATTTGGGAAACAAAAGGAAGATAGGCTGGATTTTGTTCTGGCTGCCACGACCACAGGAGCCACTCTGCAGATCTTGCCTTTCAAAAGGTGGCAAGGGATCGGATATGTAGGTTGGCTCCAACGGAGCATGAAAGTGCACTTTGTAAATATGTTTAAATGTTGGTTTTTGTATCTGTTCGTTTTTAAGATTAAGGGGATGCTTCCGTCTAAAGATCAACTGAGTAAAACCCTGCTGCAAATATGTGGCAGGGGGAAGGTCCTAAGCAAAGGTAGGTTGCTTATACATGCTAGGGTAGTCCTAGAAAGCCTTTCACATTTGGAGCAAGATCCTAGGATAGGCCATTTACATTTAGTCTTTTCAGGACATTGCCTATTCTCCTTCACTGGTGGTTTATATTTATTTTACGCTCCACTACCCCCCGAGAGCTATGATTATGGCTGAATTAATCTGTATTACGTGGAATGTGAGAGGGTTGAATACACCGGTGAAGAGGAAGAAGGCACTGTCATATTTGAAGCAGGTTAAGGCACAAGTGGCCTTCCTGCAGCAGACGAAACTCGATAGAAAAGGCCATGAGCTCCTTAAGAGGGACTGAGTGGGAATGGAGGTGCATGCCTCAGCCCCGACGAAAAAGCACAGGGAGGCTATTTTAATACATAAGCAGTTACACTGGTCTCTTATTACATCCAGGGCTGACCCACAGGGCAGGTGGGTGTTTGGAATTTTTCAGACCCCCTACAGGATCTATTCTGTTAGGGAATATTTATGGGCCCAATGAGGATGATTCAGCTTTCTGTCATCAAACCTCTCAAATTCTCCTTAATATGAATAAAGACAACATACCCACCATTCTGGGAGGGGACTTTAACTTAGTGCTAAACCCCATGTTAGATAAAACCATGACAAAAAATTGGAATACACATGGGAAGGGAAGGAAAGCTTTGTTAAATTGGATGAGTGACCAAGGATTGACAGATGTGTGGTGGGTATTAAACCCCAGGGGGAGGGATTATTCCTTTTATTCTCCTGTACATGGCTCTTATAGCCGTATTGATTTTCTGTTAACATCCCCTCAGATTACACAGGTAGCTACAGAGTCCAGTATACTCCCCATAGTAATTTCAGATCATGCCCCAGTTCGACTGACTATTCTATGGGGCCCTCATACTCCTACCTCCACCTCCTGGAGATTAAACACCCTGTTAACAAAAGATAAGGAGTTCTTAGTCTGGGCCAAAGCGGAGGCAAGGCTGTTTTTTCAGGATAACCCTGCTCAAGACACCACAGCGGGGGTTAGATGGGAAGCATTCAAAGCTACCATGAGAGGTAGGATCATTGCTTATGCAGGGGGCAGGAGGAGACGTAGGGAGCAAAAACTGAAGGACCTGGAAGATGAGCTTAAAGCAGCACAGCAGCAACATAAAGAACAAAGAGGGAAAGCTGTCCGTGACTCCCTTCGTAGGAAGGTATTAGGCCTCCAGATGGAAATAAACTCTCTCTTATTGAGACAAGCAGAAATTTCCATCTTGAGACTGAAACATAAATATTGGGAAGGGGGAGAGAAAGGGGGAGAAGGTATTAGCTTATAGGCTGAGGAAGCAGCAAATGGACCACCATATAGACGGGCTGAGAGATACCTCAGGGGTAATACACACCAAAAGTACAGAATTGAATGTGGTTATGGCACAATACTATAAATCCCTTTATAAAATGGGCTCAACAAATCCTGTAACCTGATTGGCTACAACATCTGAGCCGTGTCCTTATCAGAAGATATTGTAGCCAACCAGCACTACCCTCCAGTCCCGAGCCCCACAACACTACAAAATCAGTGAGCTGTGCCACCCGAAAAGAGAAACACAAGCTGGCACAGCTCACAGTGAGAAACAGCACTTCATCATAAGCACCGTGGCAGCAACTGAAAAACGACAGCAACACTAAAAAATCAGTTTTATGCCCCCCTTCCTGCACAAGCACTGCACCAAACTCCTAAAGTTAAATATAATTCACTTTTTACTCACTCCCGGTCAGACACTTCGCAGCAGCACTTGAATGGTCCCGTTCCTCAAACTCCTACCCATTACACATGCCTTGGCGATGTTCAATCCCAATTCAAAAATGTCCTCTTTCAGGACACAAACCACACCACCCGGTAAACAATAAAAAAAAATAAGAAAAAGTGCATTTCAATGCAGTACCCTCAAAAGCGAAAGCGTCTATTTTTACCACGACCCGTTCGGTTTCAAAAGCAAAGCAGGAAATCGCAACATCTTGGCGGCCACCAAAGGACACGCTCGCTTCCTCACTCCAACTACAACCACCCGCTCTCTTACAAAAAAAACAAACTTGTACACTACGGAGCTTAAGAGGCACACGATAGCTCCCTGTAAAACTTCTCTTACAATTTTAAAACACACAATCATCTTGGCCATATATCCTCTAAAACAGACAAACTGTACAGTATGGCAGCTTAAGAAAAACACGCTCGCTCCCTATGAAACCACCCCTGCAGTTTTAAAATGCACACTTCAAAGCACTCTACAATTAAAAACTATATCTCTGTGCTAACATAGGCACAAGTTGTGAGGGGCTGTACAAGTGACCAAGCTAAATACACTGTACTCAGGGCAATACAATACATAAACAGAGGAACTATTTTTTCTCTTTTAAAAAAAAGACTTGTTTCCCCTATTTTTCCTACTTTAACAGCTATTATTTATTTCTTTTTAATTTCTACATTGAAAGCCCATTTTATAAGCACAATAACACACTCCGAGGTGTGGGTTACGTGCTGATAAGAGCACGCCCAGGTGCATAAGGCACTCGGCACAAGTGCCTCATGCCTTAGTACACCCCTTGGCATGCTTTTATCAGCACATAATCCACACCTCATCATGTGTCATTGCTTGCATATGCCTCTTCTAGAGACGTTGATCCCCAAGCCATCCACTCCTTTCTCCACTCACCACACCTTCCCACCATAACCCCACAGCAGGCTGAACAACTAGATACCCCACTAATCATAGAAGAAGTGAAAAAGGCCCTACTTTCCCTCAAACCAGGAAAGGCCCCAGGTGGGGATGGCTACTCAGTGGAATTTTTGCAAGCCTTGACTGACATTATTGCTCCTGTTCTCCAAAAAACCTATGTCGAGGCTGAAGTGCAGGGGATTCTGCCTCCCACTTTAAGAGAGGCGGTTATTACTGTGCTGCCCAAAAAAGGGAAGGATCCTACCTCCCCGGGTAGTTACCGCCCAATTTCACTCCTCAATGTGGACAGTAAAATATTTACTAAAGCCATGGTGTTACGACTAGGACCCTTATTACCACAGCTTATACATCCTTCCCAAGTTGGCTTTGTCCTGGGTAGGTATAGTGCAGACCATCTCAGGACCCTGATTAACTTAGCCCAAATTGCTTCTCAACTATCGACCCCAGCAGCTGCGGTAGCCATAGATTTCGAAAAGGCATTCTACTAACTGGAGTGGAACTATCTCCATGCTGTTTTGGGGATACTGGTAATTGGTCCCCGCTTCTGATCATGGGTAGCAGCCCTATATAATTCTCCCTCGGCCTGATTATTGACTAATTCAGCCTTATCCCCCTCTTTCGAGCTAGCCCACGGCACCAGACAAGGCTGCCCCCTGTCTCCCTTGCTGTTTGTGCTGGCTGTGGAACCCCTGGCTGTCACTCTTAGAGATAACAAGAATATCAAGGGGATCCCTGTCGACAGCAAGGAATATACTACTCTTCTCTATGCAGACAACCTCCTGGTCCTCATAGCAGATGTGCCCATGGCATTACCCTCAATACTCACTACCCTCCACTATTTTAGAGGACTGTCAGGCCTTCAGCTTAATCCCACTAAGACTGAAGTACTCTCTCTTAATTCTAGGTGCAAGTCAACAGTACTGGGTAATACCAGTCTGAAATGGGCGGGGGAAAGTATCACATATCTAGGGATTCGTTTCTACACCAAACTCTCTAAACTATGGGACTACAACCTCCATCCCCTCCTACTGGACATGCAGGAGGATATGTCCAGATGGACTAAATTCCATCTAATCCTAGCAGGCAAGATAGCTGTGATTAAAATGATTCTGGCACCTAAAATTTTCTATCTCCTGGCACATATTCCCCTTTCCCTACTACAGAGCTGGATCCAGAAGTTAGATAAGGCAGTTGGTAGATTTCTATGGGAAGGAACACCCCCTATGTACAGTAGGAACAAACTTAGGGTGCATTGGAGCCTGGGAGGGTGGTGTCTCCCTTGGTTCAAAGGTTATAAGTGGGCCTTCATATGGTGCAGTCCTTACGTTGGCTGGGTATAGGAACCACTCCTCAACCTCAGTGGGTGGATATTGAGCAGACTGTTAGTCAGAAGATATCCCTATCACTTCTGGTTTATAATACCCCCCTGCAAACCTCAAAGCGCACCCCACCATAGGACCCTCCCTGCAATGCTGGGTAACAATAAGGAGAAAGCTGAAAATGGGCTTGGCACCAGTTAAATCAACTCCACTGTGGGGCAACGAGAATCTGTGTATTGATAAGAGACCTGTGTATTGGAAGGGGTGGGCAGACAGGGTTTCACCAAGTTGGGAGATATACTGGCTCCATCCTCTATGGCAATAGATGCTTTTGCCAACCTGCAAACCAGATGGTCATGTCCCTCTTCTGATTTTTGGAAATACCTGCAATTGTGTAGTACATCCCAGAAGTATATCTCCCACATAGCAAAAGGAAATGTCCAGATTATACTTTCTTGGTTAAAAAAAGAGAAGGGGCTGGCTAGTTCCATTTATGCTGCCCTCTGGAACACGTTGCCCAGTCAAACTGAGAAATCCAAGCAGAAATGGGAAGAGGCTCTGCACCTTGCGTTTACGGACCTACAGTGGAAAGAATGCTGGAAAGGGGCCCAAAAATAATTTACAGATGCAAGGAGTAGATTAATACAAAATAAAATTCTCCACTCATGGTACCGTACACCAGTGGTACTACATAAGGTAGGGGTGTTAAGTTCCAGTCTATGCTGGAGGTGTAACTCCCAACCTGGAGACTTGCTCCATATCCTCTGGTCCTGTCTCCTAATACAACAGACATGGGATAATGTCTGTGAGATAGGGGCTAAAGTCCTACAGAAACACATTCCCCGGTCCCTTCCCCTTCTTCTCCAGGGTATGAAATCAGAAGCCCCTCACCTTCGAGAGCTGGAATATTGCTGGCTAGCCCTAAGAGCCATGCAGGCAAAGTGGCTCCTTGTCTGTAGATGGAGAACTACAGAAATTCCCAGTGTCCAAGAACTTTTGACATCTATGGCTCATATTGCCACTATGGACAAACTCCCACCTGGTCAATAATTCTCAAGGAACTTACGAAAAATGCTGTACCCCCTTTACCAGATATGCCACCCCCAAAATGGGAGGGGGTTAAAAGGTTTTATAATTAGGACTACTGCCAGGTACTAGGACTATATGTATGGATTTTTCCAGAAGAATTTTGCTCAGAAGAAGCCAGAAGGTGAAGGAAGGAAACATATTCAATTCAGTGCTTCAGAGTAACTGGTAATTGGTATTTTTCTTTTAAACTTAGATTGTAGGCTTGTAGTGACACTATACTTTCTTTCTGTGTTGTCTTTACTTATAATTGTTTTTGGGCTGTTTAAAATTTAAAACATAGTGGTGGTGTAATTCTGTGCTGTCTTTAATTGCTGCAAATTTTCGCCCCCACCCTCCCCCAACTCTTAATTATATGCCCTGATAAATCTGATTGACAGGAGCTAAACACAGGGTATAGTAAGAGGTGTGAAGTAGGAGGGGCATAAGGGGAAGAAGACCACCCTCAGCACGACAAGTGTTTTGACTCATTTATTTATTTATTGGTTTCTTTTTCCTTAAAAAAAATATATCTGAGGATCAGTTACAGGATTTTAGTACTGTAAATAAATAAAGAACTAAGAGAGCTTCAGTAGCAGAGAAGTAGTGAATTGCAGTATAATGTGGGTGGTGCAATGCAGTGGCTGTGGGCAGCCATATTCAGGCAGACCTTCTGGACACTGAGGTGCTGCCCTATCTGCATGCATCTCTCGGGACTGCGGGATGAGGTAGCCAGACTCAGAGTGGAAGTAAACTGGGTCAGGAGTACCATCACCCTATCCAGGGACCACCCAGTCCAATGCAGCTGCCTCAAAGGATGCCGAGAACGAGGAGCACTTGGATGACAGTGGGCTCAGGAGGGTTAGAGCAGTCAGGTAGAGGCACATCCCAGATCCTATTCCTCTCAAGAACTCATATGCCACACTGGCAAATGAGAACAACCAAATAGAGGTACCCAGGGAAGTGGAAGAAAAGGATGTGGAGGTTAGGCAAGGAGGTGACCAGTGGGAAAGCAGTGGACCCCAGAGGAGAGGAGGAAGCAGATCCTGGTGGGGACTCCATCGTAAGGGATCAGCTAGGAACACAGGAGGGGAGGACAGGGAGGTGAGGTGCCTACCAGGTGCCACGGCATGGAGGGATGGAAGGAAGATACTGGGGATCACTGGGAAGGCAAAGACGGAGGGTGAGCTGGATGTCATTATCCACCTAGGTACTAATGACTTGGCAAATGGGGAGCCAAAGGAAGTTCAGGAAGAGTTTAGGAAACTGGGAGGGTCTCAAGCAAGTAGCTACTTCTGTCACTTTCTCAAAGTACTACCTGTGAGAGGCAAGGAAAGCATAGGAGTGCATGCACCAGGAACTTTAACTCATGGTTGAAGAACTGGTGCTGTGAGGAAGGGTTTGGATTCATTGGTGACTGGGGACCCACCTGGAGGGATGGAGGTTTGTTCAAACCTGAGGCCTGCATCCATCCTGGAGGGAATCAAGCACTCAATGATAAGTTTAAATGCTACATTGACAAGCATTTAAACTAGCAAAGGGGTGGCAGGCCAGCAAGAACGGTACTTACTTGCTCACCCCCACAGCTAGTAGTGGAACCAGTGAACCAGAGGAGTGGCTATCTCTGCAAAGCAGTGTGCAAAGATGGAGATTAATGTCCAAAAGGTGGATAAGCAGAAAAGGGGCAAAATTCAGCAGAAGGGCAGACAGCAAGGAGAACCAGGGATAAATGACAACCAAGGAAGGGGCTGGAGTGAACAGTGAAGCAGTCTAGGGAGGTCAAATCATGGAAAGCCTATGTGCAAATGCCAGGAGCCTTAGCAACAAGATGGAAGATCTGGAGGCTGTCATGGTACAGTCAGACCTGGACATTGTGGCCATCACTGAAACCTGGTGTAAAGATAACCATGACTGGGAGATGGCCATACCTGGCTACAACATATTCAGAAGAGACAGAGCAGGCAGGAAGGGAGGAGGAGTGGCACTGTATGTGAAAAATGACATAAGGGCCACAGAGATCCAGGAGGAACAAAATGGGGGAGAGATACTGTGGGTTAAGCTGGAAAGGAAAATGGGGCCAGCCATCCGCACAGGTGTGGTCTATAGACCACCAGCCCAGGAGGAAGAACAGATAGGGAGTTGATGCTAGCCATCCAAAGGATGGCAGACAAGGGTGAGGTAGTACTGGTTGAGACTTCAATATACCAGACGTGGACTGGAGCATCCAGCAGCAGTATCAACTAGGAGCAGATTTATCCTGGACTCCTTCAGGGTGCCTTCCTCAAGCAACTGGTCATGGAACCAACTCGGCAGAAGGCAATACTGGACCTTGTGCTCACAAACAGGGACAGTGTGATGGGGGTAACAGTGGGGAGCACCTGGGTAACAGTGACCACCAGTCATTGTGGTTTGAAATCACAGAAAGAGCAGAACCAAACCACACAAAACACGTATCCTGGATTTTAGGGGCAGACTTTGGGAAAATGGGGAGATACTTGAAAGAGGCATTAAGGGAATGGGACAGGAATCAGGGGTTGAGGAACAGTGGGCAGTATTTAAAATGGGATTATAAGAACAACAGAATTATGCATTAAGCAGGTTAGCAAGAGGAAAGGAGAGGAGACCATTATGGTTTTCCAAAGAGGTAGAAAAGAAAGTGAAAGCCAAAAGATTGCATTCAGGCAATACAAAAGACACAGGCAGAAGGGGATAGGGAGAAGTACCAGGAGAAACAAAGGGAGGCAGGGAAGTCAGTAAGGGAAGCCAAAGCTCAGACAGAAGAACACATTGCAAAATCAGTGGGTAAAGGGACAAAACCTTTACAGGTACATAAGTGAAAAAGAAAGACAAAGGAGGGATAGTGAGACTGAAGGGGAGGATGGGAGCCGCGTGGAGGATGACAACAGTAAAGCTGACATATTGAACAGGTATTTCTGCTCAGTCTTTACATGGAAGAGGGGGGTAATGGGTCTGAAGGAGTACAAGGGGTGAGAATGGTGCAGAAATGGACACAAGTCCCTTTACACGAGAAAGGGTCCTGAAGGAACTGGAAGTAATAAGAGCTGATAAAGCAATGGGGCCAGATGGGGTGCACCCCAGGGTCCTTAAAGAACTAAGAGAGGTGGTGGCTGAACCTCTGGCTATCCTGTTCAGCCAATCACTGGAAACAGGGGAGGTACCCAAAGACTGGAGGACAGCAGATGTAGTTCCCTTATACAAAAGTGGGAACAAAGAGGAAGCAGGGAACTACAGACCAGTCAGCCTCACCTCGGTAGTGGGAAAGATCATGGAAGCACTACTGAAGGAGAGATTGGTGGAACATCTGGTTGTCAATGGACTACAGGACCCAAGGCAGCATGGTTTCACCAGGGGGAGTCACGTCAGACCAACCTCATTGAATTTTGACTGGGTGACTAGGAGGTGGATCGGGAGGGCAGTGGACATGGCCTATCTAGACTTCAGCAAGGCCTTTGACACTGTGCCACATAGAAGACTATTACACAAACTGGGGAATATGGGTGGGCAGGACAATGTATGGGTGGGTAGGTAACTGGCTGGGTGGAAGGACACAGAGGGTGGTGGTAAATGGCTGTCACTCCACAGAGGAAGAGTGACCAGTGGGGTACCACAGGGATCAGTGCTGGACCGGTCCTATTCAACATCTTCATCAGTGACATTGCACAGGATCTAGAAGGCAGAATTTCACTGTTAGCTGATGACACAAAGCTCTGTAACAGAGTAGACACACCAGAGGGTGTAGACAGAATGAGAAGGACCTGCAGAAACTTGAAGAATGGTCAAGGGTTTGGCAGTTGAAATTCAATGCAAAGTGCAAGATAATGCATATGGGGCACAAAACCCTGGCACAATATATCAGTTGGGGGTGAGGATATAGCATGCACCAAGCAGGAAAGGGATCTTGGGGTTGTCATCTCTGATGACCTCAAGGTAGGGAAACAGTGTGACAAGGCATCAGGTAAAGCAAATAGGATGCTGGGATGTATAGGCAGGGCATCACCAGCAGGAAAAGGGAGGTCATAATTCCGCTATACAAGACACTAGTGAGGCCCCACCTGGAGTACAGTGTACAGTTCTGGAGACCATACCTACGTAAGGACATAGACAGGGTAGAGAAGGTTCAGAGGAGGGCAACAAAGATGGTGCATGGGTTGCATCACAAGTCCTATGAAGACAGGTTGAAGGAACTGAACATGTACTCCCTGGAGGAGAGGAGGGAGAGAGGGGATATGATAGAGACATACAAGTATCTTACAGGGAGGAACAGGGTGCAGGAAAACACTATTTTTAAGCGAAAAAGATGTTTCAGGACTAGAGGGCATGGGATGAAGTTGGAGGGAGGACGATTCAGAGGAAACATGAGAAAGAATTTCTTCACAGAACGGGTGGTGGACAAGTGGAACACCCTGCCAGAGGAAGTGGTGGGGGCTGAAACAATCACGGGATTTAAGAATGCATGGGATAGACATAAAGGAATTCTAGAGGTCAGGGGTAAGGGGAAATAGACTTCTAGGAAAACAAACTGAACTTACAAGCTCAAATGGGCAGACTAGGTGGGCCATAGGCCCTTATCTGCCGACACTGTCTATGTATCTATGTATCTATGTATCTATGATTTATTAATACCCACTTATTTGTGGCTACGTGAAAATGATGTATCATATTGTCATCCCCAACTGTATATAGTTACACTGAATAGTATATAGAATAGTGGTTCTTTGTGTTTGCTCCTACCTAGGGTGTCAGAAGCCTAGACAACACCTGAACCCACAAAGAGACCCACGTTGTTAAAGTATGGAGCATGGAAGCCTTGCCTCTTCAACATCTTAAAGTTAGTAGTCGCATGTATCGGGGTAAGTACTGGTTAATTGGTAATAGTTATCCTTCGTCTGCTCTGTGTTGAGTTGTCTATGTAACCAACAACTCTTTTACAGTTTTCTTTTTTGGTTCAGTTGTTGTTCATTATTGTAAAAAAAAAAAAAAAAAGGAAAAATGACAATAAACAATTTAACAGCAAAAAAAAAAAGGATTGCAAGTTACTATATACTTATAATAATTGGGGGAGCATTTTTTTCCATAGGGAAACCTGGTTATAATTTGTCATTATAACCAGCTGGTTAGAACGGCAAACACACACAAGGTTTCCCTTGCTCCATGCATGCACCAGCTGCCGTCTTTCCTTTGTGTTGCAGGGATACTTCACCACCACTGGGACTTTGCCATAAGTAAATTTTAAGAAAATGAAGTTAGCTTTTTGAAGTATACTCTAGGGATGAACTGCTTTATATTAAAAAAAAAAGCTTCAACAGCCACTTGAACCCGACCGTGGATCACACTTGAACCTAACTGGACTATGGCTGCACAGTGATGTGTTTGTATTTTATATAAGTGCTGTGGCAAAAAAATGATCCCCAGCAATTATGTAAAATAAAACATGGGGTGGTGTGTAAAACTCAAATTTTACACACACTCTCTGTGTTGGATTCTTAAATAAATCACTCATGCTTCACTCTCGGGGTTTATGTAGCATCCAACATCTCGGGTGTGTGTAACATTCTTGTTAAACACACCACCCCATGTATTATTCTGTACAGTATATACTGTTTTTTTTTCCAGGAGGGGGACATTGAAACTGTTGAGAACCTGTTTCTTTTTTTTCAATAAAGGTTTGCAAAATTACTGTTGTTTTCTGTACTGCAAAGGTCCTACTGTGAAAAAGAAATGGGGAGGGATCTACACTGAAACTGCTGAGAATCATTTTTGGGAACATATACTGTTGAGGTTTAGGTAACAAATGAATAAGTCACCATTTTGTTTTCTTGAGAAAAAGCACATTTCAAACCTTGTTAAAATTTGCTTATGTAACCCCATCCATTTATACTGCATTAGGACATGCATATTTTGGGACAATTATGATGGGTTATTTCTACCCAGACCTTAAGGGGTCAATATTTTTACCACCCCGGGAGACTGCTGGCAGCACAGGAGTACCCTGGAGCAGGCCTGGCTTTTTAAGGGATTGTGCAAAGAGAGGAAGGGAGGTTGGTGCAGAGTAAGTGGGACCAATTGCCCGCTCGAGGCACCATTTGGTAGTTTTATCTTGGGGAGAGCAGAGGGAAACAATCAACCTTGCTCTGGACATGGCAGTGGCCATTGGAAGGGTTCCCCTGGCTATAGGGAGGGAGAGAGACCATCACCCCCTGGGAGAAGTAAATGGGCAAGTGGCAGGATGGACAGCTGGAGCCAAGGCTTGAGGCAGAGCAAAGGGGAATGCCAAAGATGTGGGAGTAGCATTTGAGAGTGACTGCCTTGGCTGGGACATACATGAGGACATGCCACCTGGATTTTCATTGGGACAGTGGCCCAGTTTAGAGTTCCGGAATCTGGAGCCATTGGGAGGAGGGAATAGTGGTCCTGAGGTGAGAGGCTGACATGTTTCTAGCTCTGAAGGTCATGCTAGCTGTTGGAATAAGGGAATAGCAGCCCCATGGTGAGAGGCTAGCCTGTTCCAAGCTACAGGGGAGAGTGTAGGTCTAGTGGAACTGCAAGAAGATGTAGCCCCACAGGATCATTATAGCTGTTTTTGGTGTATCTGAGCTGTCTAATTTAATGAGGCCATCTGGATCACACCCCACGAAATGGACAGTGTGTGCTTGGGACATTATGGACTCTTGCACTTATGTGACCATGTCGGTCCAATGTGGTATGTTTCACCCCCTGAATTGTGACTAATTTACTGCTCCATGGAGTTGACTTTTACATGTTACTAAACGGGATCCCACTGTTTTCCTTGCACCTGCAGTGTCGTTTCAGTTCTTTGCAACAACTGTTACTGCCATTAACCAGCAATTTTCTTCTAGCCCAGCGCCTGTAGGCCAGCTGCACCTCACCCCTTGAGGGACCTGGAAAATGAAAGCTATCTAGTGCAGATGTAAGATGACTGCCACCTTCTGCATAGAAATAGCACTTTATACTTGACAAGGGTTAAGATAGAAAAAGTAAAAAAGACTCAAGGTGCACAGCAAGGGTAAGTACCTGGACAATTACATTTCAAGGGTATGCTAATATTTTTCTTAATTGTAGCTGAAATGAGCTTTTTTGGAAAAACATTTTTCATTGCATGGCTGCTTTAAGATGGGTAGAATTTTGGGACTTCAGAAAGCACTATTGGAGCATACATATATGAACATATGAAGAAGCCAGCAGAAGAAGGCTATTTGGTCTATCCAGTCTGCTCGTGTTGCAGGGTCCTCAGCTTGAGCTACTGTCTCTGCCCCCCTCCCACTCCTCCCATCCTCCCATCCTCCCTACCCATGACCCTTACCCTCCCTCCCTTACACCTGTCCCAGCCTCTCATAAAGCTGCTCACTGTCTTCAATGAGATTACCTCTTCTGGCAGCGCATTCCAAGTGCCCACCACCCTCTCTGTGAAGAAGTGCTTCCTGACCTCCCTCCTAAACCTCCCACCCTCCAGCTTAAGCCTGTGCCCCCTTGTGTTATGGTTGCCACTCAGCTTAAAGAGACTCTCCTTATCAACCTTATTTATCCCTTTCACGTACTTGAAGGTCCCAATCATATCCCCTCTCTCTCTCTCTCTCTCTCTCCTGTCTTCCAGGGAGAACATGTTCGGTACCCTCAACCTCTCCTCGTATGCCTTACCCTGCTGACCAGCACAATGTTCAAGCAGATCTTAAGCTTAGAAGTAGCAATGATTAATCCCAATGGCTGATCTCTTTTGCATTTATAAATCCTTTCCCACCTTTAAAGAGGAGAGGAGATCATTTTAATTGAATGCTATTTATAACATTCCAATTTTCAGAAACGATAGTCATACCCCTAAATTATCCACATTTAACTGTACCTAAATAAAAACTAATGTGAGTCACTCTATTTTGCATTGATGTGTTGTTATGTGCATCATTCTGTTACAGTTCTCTTCATGGAACCCACAACATGGAGTTTTAACTAAGTCAAGGTTTGTGTACTGAACTCGGACTAAGGTCCTGTCCATACTGCTACTCTCTTTTTGAAATGTTTTTAAAAATGTTATGTGTAGGCTGGCCCGGTGGCACAGAGGGCTGAGGCGCTGGTGCCTTATCTCACGCTATGTCAGTGACCCAGGTTCGAGAATGACCATAGGTCACCCGGGGAGCTGGCTTGGGGGTGTTGGAGCAGGACTGAGCTGTGGCTCTCCCCTCCAAAGGGGTGGATGCCTGCTCCACCATATTCCCACCCCAGTGGGTGGAGGTCCAGTGGGCTGTGTAAGTGGTGCAGAGCGATGACACAAATCTGGGCAGGGGTGGAAGGGGCCACTGGATCCTGGCGTGTGCATGCGCCTCCATGCACACACATCCATGTGTACACTGTGCCCTTGGGGGGAAGGAAAAAATCAAAAATACCATAAAAAATATATGAAAAAAAAAACCAAAAAAGTTATGTGTTCAGTGCTGTAGCATGGTTGTCGGTGCATCCACACTGCAATCCGACACCGTGCTTTCTGTTCTGAGTTCTCGGGCATGCTTGTGGCAATACTGGGCACCATAATGCATGCCTGGATACTTGCAAATGGACATGGAAATGGATCGGGATTAAAATTACATCACTGGATGCGGAGGCTCATTGTGAGGACAGGGATATAAGTATATTATCCCCTTTTCTTTGGGCAGCAAACTAATACCAACAGAAGTCGTCAGAAGTTGCCTTGAACTGCGTTACAGCACAGTTTGTATCCACACTACTGTTAACATTGTTTAAGGCAACCATTTTGGCCTGAAACCATGCTCAAAACCTGCTCCAATCAGGTTTCGAGCACGATTTTTGAACACGGTTTGTAGTACGGTTTTACCGTGCTACAGTGTGGATGCGAACCGTGTTTGCTGTTCTTGTAATGTTACTGACTGCTGGTAACATTACAAGAACTCCTGTGTGGACAGGGCCTATGATTGTGATAGGTCAACAGCTCATGCTTGACATTCTGTACTCAAGCCATGACATGTTAAAAACTCCAAATTACTGGTTCCATGAGGAGAACTGTGCAGAATGTTGTCCGTAAAATGAAAACAATTGATAAAACTGCTTTTCACATCAGTGTTCTTTCAGGTACAGTTACATATGGTTAATTTGGAGGTACGACTTTCATTTCTGTAAATAGGAACATTACAATCTGCTACTAATTAGCACAAATTTCCTGTTCCCTATTATGACAGCAATATGTCAGTAAAATTGTGATCTATTTAACCTGCTATGTATTAACAACTATGCTGCTGTGTTTAACCAAAGTTTTTAACGGCCAACACGGTACAGTTTGCTCTCTCCATTTCCAAAATGTTTAATATTAAATTTGAGTCCGAGAAAATCCTTAATACTTGGAAATCAGCCTCAGTAGTACTGTTATACAAAAAGGACAAGCAAACTGTCCTGGACAACTACAGGCCTATTTCTATACTATCGGCTTTGGCTAAGGTGCAGGAGAGGGTAGTACATAATTGGCTCACTTCCTACTTAGACCAGCACATGCTTCTCTATGAGGAGTAAGACAGCTTCAGGAAGGGTCACAGAACATGCACAGCATTGGTCAGCTTCATGTGTGCAGTACACCGTGCATTGGACAATGGCCTGATGACTGGTGCTGTGTTCGTGGACCTGACCAAAGCCTTCAGTTTGGTGGACCATGATTTCTTCATACAGAAGCTGACTGGGCTGGAACTCGAGGACCTAGCTACTCTGTGATTCTCCAGCTATTTGCAAGACAGGTCAGTTTGTCAAAATTGGTGAAGTCTTGTCCAGGGCAGGTACTATCCCCTGTGAGATCCCCCAGGGATCCATTCTAGGCCGTCTCCTATTTACTAGTTTCATCAATTCCTACCCAGGATAGTTCACCCATGTCATAGCAAAAACATGTTGCTCATGCCAATTATGGCATTGGCAATGTGCCACCCAGCATTACAGTGCCAGGCATTCTGGTTCCCAGGAGTTACAGTGCCAAATCTCCCTCCTGGGAAACAGTCATTTTTTGCAGTGAGATTCACCCACCACACCCCCTAAACTAAATATAACCTCCTCCAGGGTGAGCATGCCCCTAAGGGGGTAGAAACTGTGTGGGGGCAAAGGGTGACAGGAGTGAGGGGCAATCTAAAATCAAGATTGCCCCTTTCACTGTCACCCTTGTTGCGGTGCTGTAATTGCGGTGATAATATTCAGTTGCCATCCTAATGGTACACCACCCAATATCTGTAATACTGCTAAGACCCTTCCACATGCAGACAATGCAGTCAACATTGTGCATGGGAAAGACACCATCAGTATCAACAAAGTGCTTGGGCACAGCTTCCATCCCCTTCAACGGTGGTTCACAAAGGAGAAATTCATCCTAAACATCCCTAAATAAAAGCCATGTCATTTGATGTGTTCTCAAGGTTAGAACATTTTCTGAAGACTTCACTATTTCAACCTTAGATGGAGTTAAACTGGAACTAGTAAATGAATTCAAATACCTTGGTGTTACCATTGATCCCTTCCTCACATTTGACGCTAATATGACCAACACTGTAAGAACTGTTGCTCAAAAACTGGGTCTGCTCTATCATATTGCAAAGTATCTGGCACCCAACACTACAGTCACAATTGCCTACAGCTGCATGCTCCCCCTGACGATGAGTCCGTCATTATAGATGCTGTTCCCCTCATGATCCGGGCAAAGAAAATAATCTTAATAATAGTAATAATAATTTTATTTATATAGTGCAATTCAAGTATCAAAGCGCTTTACAAACAATGTTTTTAAAACAGCTCAATAAAATCACATAAAACATACACAACAGGATCAATTAACAACTTCCAAATTCATGGTATTTCAGATATTAAAAGCCTGTTTAAATGAATGTGTCTTAACCAAAAAGGTAGCCAAATTGACATCCTTGCAGAGCCCGTGGTCCCATCACTGAACCAGCTTTGAATGACTTGGGTTAGTTGCATCCAAAAACCAGAGCCCAGTAAACCCTAGTGAATTTCATGCACACAGTTCTACATGGAAGTGCTCCCCAATGCCTATCCAAGTTATTCACACATGTGGACAACCCCTTCTCTCACTCCACTGCAAACAATCTATTGAAAATTCCATTCGTGTGCACGGGCATGGGCCAGAACTCCTTCAGATACACAGCAGCA
This sequence comes from Neoceratodus forsteri, assembly GCA_016271365.2. Lineage (NCBI taxonomy): Eukaryota > Metazoa > Chordata > Ceratodontiformes > Ceratodontidae > Neoceratodus > Neoceratodus forsteri. The sequence goes on along the minus strand of CM028130.1, from coordinate 401,695,668 downwards.
CCATTTCCCTTTCACTATCAGAGCTCTCACTTCCCCTAAAATGTCTGCTGCCAAGCTGAAAGTACATCTCCAAGAGTCTAATGTCTGCACCTGCTCTGCATGGTTTACAAAACACTTGACTCTATGTGCCATCTGAATGCCTTACTTTTTGCACCATGTCACTTCATTTTGTATTTTGATTCTTACGTGCTTGTACCTGTTCCACTGTTTGTTGTGTACTCTTCTGTACACAGGTTGGACTGAGAAAGGCACATCAGCACCTGTGCACTTACCTGGTCATCTAAATAAATACATAAATCATAAATAAATAAATAAAAGAGGACTAGAGTTGATCTGTTTTGTTGTCCTATAATTAGTTGGCCACTTTTTCCAGAATCTAGTTAGAGCTCTTTTAAGCAAAAATGCATGACAGGGTGTGTGTTGTGCTGGGATAATGTCATGTCTGGGGTTGAGTGCATCCAATGACCCCAGGCAGGACATTATCCCAGCACAACACACACCCTGGAGTGCATTATTGTTATTATACAATTGCTATTTTGTAAAAAAAAAGAAAATAAAGAGATAAAAATACTCTTTTAAAAGCATTTTTAGCAATTTTTTTTCTGTGTATGTTTGCATACATTAAAAAGTCCCTTGCTACTAGTGCTGGCCAGCAGGTGGCAGTGTCTGTATAGCCCTGTTTCATTCTGCCATGGTTTCAAACTGCCTGTGCTGTTTTGCGGTTCCTCTTTTGTGCAGCTGAGAACACAGTAAACCCCCCAACCATGTCCGCTAATTTTTTGGTCTGCTTTGTTTATCAATTTAGGGCAGGCAGGCTCTGTGAGGGATGTTCAGGAAAACTGCTTAGCAAGGATTACAGGCGTTTCATTTTCACTGTCGGGTCGGATGGTGAGCAGACCATGGAGATAGTTTGATGAAGAAGGTAATGTTGTGTTCTGTTATATATACTGAGTGGGGACTGCAAGGAGGACAAGGGGTTTTGAAAAGCTGCGTTTTTACTGTCCTTGGGGAGAAAGGAAAAATGAACTGGCAATTGTAAATTTACTGCAAAGTTGACTACAGGTGGACTCACACTGTCTCAGCTTGGCTCGCTGACAGCATATTGAAAAGTGAAGCCGACAGCTTTGCTGAGACTTGGCATTTTTAAAACTGAGTTATTCAGTGAAGCTGCAGGGAGTTGGTACTTTTGAAGTCTGGCCACAATTGGGAAAACGGGGGTCGGGTAACACTGTTATCTGTAAATAAATTGTTTCTGTTGAGCGATCGCGATCTGTAATGGAAACTGACAGCCCGCGTGCTGTCTGTTTGAATAACTGCTCACTCGGTCGTGACTTGCTTCTTTGGATAAGCAGCTTTAAATGAAAAAAAGAGAAAAAAAAAACTGCTGGTGAGCTTTTTGTTGCTGTTGGAATGAATAGTGATTTGGTGTGAGGTAAGTTTGCAGTTTTAACAGGATGTATAGGGATGGAACGCTGGAGACAGCTCTGGAGTGGTGATGACTTAAGCGTGCTGTCCAGCGGGAATCACTGAAGCGGACTCTGTGGAGTGATCCCCATAATGACTGGTGTGGTTACCTGTGTGCTGGGACTAGACCCATGATGTTGTACTGGGATAACATCACGGGTCCAGTCCCAGTCTGACCAATCAGAGGTCAGCATTCTTTCTTGTCATTGCATAATCCAGTTTATTTACACAAATAAGTGACTGTATTTAAAACAACAGTTTATTTATTTTATTTAAAACACATTTTTACCAGGTAAGCAGACAGAGACTGAAAGGACTAATTTCCAACTGCGACTCAGGGGAGGGGGACAGGGGTACATAGTCCAGATATACAGTTACATTCCTACAAGTGCTCCTGCTTCAAACCTCCCTAGCTCATTTCCCTCCCAGCCTCTTTTCTCCATCACATTTATTGATCTGCCCTACTATATGCTATGCACTTCTCCTTACCTATCTGTCCCTCCTCCCACCTTACTTCACTCTCATCCCTCTTTTCTTGGCTCTCACTTCTATCACTTACTAGTATCCCTCCCCTAGTTCTATATCCATTCCATTATTAGCATTAAAATGTTCAATATGTTCACGTTTTTCTTCCTTATAGCAAATTGTGGTGTAGTTTTTTGTTTTTGTACTGCTCCTGTTTTATTTTATTTACTTTCTGCCCTACACTGGTATTGCAGCCTCCTTGTTCTGTTGATACATTTGCAAATTGCTCTGTATACTATTGTCAACTATTTTTGTACTTGTATTGAAATGTTTCCCTGTATTGTTGTACTGTACCCTCCTGGGTTGTGCCTGAAAATAGTCATTGCCATGGCTAGTGCACCTACCCGATAAACAAAAACTAAATAAATAAAAATAAACATTCTCAAGTACATTATGGAGGAAATTCGTACATATTGATACACTACAGAGATAAACTATACATTTGTAAATAGTCTATAGACACATACAGCATAAGATATAAACCAAACTGTGATTTTGTGACTACATGCTTTTCCCCTGAGGTCTCAGAGCCCCATATATTCGATAGGACACAGCATGAAGCCATTTTTAGTCACAGCTAGGGTTACCACCTTTTAAGAAGCCCAAAGTGGGACATTTCTTACTGAAACATGATTTTTTACAGGACAATATGTAACCTTAACCAACACAACAGATTTTTTTCTCTAAATAATCAGAATTAAGATTAAGTGTTGCAGTTTTTTAGATGTTCCCTAGTGTTTCTTATCATTTTAAGGTATTTTAGTTAAGGTACTATAGTTTTTGCCACATTTACAGGAATGGCTGAAAATATGTTTTTCTACTATAATGTCAGGACATTTAGTATTTTTCATGTTTTTTCACAGGACACAGCTGCCCAAATCAGGACTGTCCTGCGAAAATAGGGACAGGTGGTAACCCTAGTCACAGCATAGTTTTCCTCCAGCTCAGTACAGAAAAAACAAACCCCACAGTATCAAAAGAAAAATAATTAGGTCACTGTGTTTTTATATCTCCTTACTTTCATTTAAAAAAATACAACTAATCTCAAAGGGCTGGGGTGGGAATAATGAGCAGTTACTGACTCAAATTACATCATAACGTTGTAGGAGGAAGAGATTAGAAAAGCAGAAGCAATGAAAACAACTCTGAGGCACAGCCTTGTTGGACAGGATGTATGAACAGTATGGGCAAGGCCCCCTGGAATGCTTAAGTTCTGGGGCCGCAGAACTGGTGCCTGAGGCAACTATAGAATTAGCATTCCAGTGCCGCACAACATATACACTGTTGCAAAATTCACTATTTTGGGTGATTAGCATTTAAAATATTAGTTTGACACACTTTGTGACTCTGTTGCCCTCTTTGTTCAGCCTGATGCCCCATCCCCATGCTCAATATCTGATGTTTAATCTGAAGCACCTCCCCAGTACTCCATATCTGATGTCGTTAATGACATCACACGGTATATCATTGAACTGATGGATGAAAATCAACAACATAAGTTAGTAATTCCTGCCAAAGTAGCAGCACACACCTGCCACAGACACTGAGTAGCCATGCCACGGAATTCAGGGCTAAAGAGTCATAGAGAGCCATGCCCCCAAGTATAGGCATGAATTGTGCCCTCAAGTCTGGCTTTTCCTGCACCTCCCTCCTTTGAGGGTCTCCCATTTGGTATGATGGTATGATACTACAGCTGTGGGAGGGGGTGTCTCAATGTTAAATCATTTATCTGGTGCAGGAGGGCTGAAGATGAGAACTCCTTTATAGTCGGACCCTGCCATTAGCCAGAACAGTTGACGGAGGAGCCAAGGTGCACTGATCACCTGAGGACTGGGGCTTTAATTTTTGAAACAGGAATAAGAGGCTGGGACACGGACTTAGTGCCAACATGAGGGAGGAGGCTTCAGGACTTCAGGACTGCAGTTTTCTGGTCACGTGCGGCTTGTTCAGCCTTAAGCAGCTTGTAGGGGCGTTTTGTCTGTCCCCACTACTTGTTTATTTATTTTTGGGATTTTTGTTAACTGTGTAAGTACATTAGATAATTAAATGCCTATTTACTGGTACGACCCACAACGGTACAAAACAAGGCATAAAACAAAAGTTATAACAATTCCAGATAGTCAATAATATCTAATATACAATGTACAATTAAGAGTGAAAAACATGTAAAAAATCTAGTAATTCAACAATTTAGGCAAAAAGATATTAGCAGATATAAAAATAGACACAAGTAATCTTAGAGATGATGTTTACTGGCCAGGGGTAAAGAAGTGTGGTAGATGTTAACCAAATCAGGGAAGTAATAGTCACAGTTCTAGGGAGGTGGAATGAGTTAGGGTCAGTTATAGGCAGTGAATATAAAGAACAGGGACACTGGTTTACTGGGATTGAGAAAGGGCAAATTCCATTTTGCACGTTGTAAAAAATGGTGTTGTCACCGGTGTCTGTTATGTCAAAATCCAGTTTTACTGATGTTTGGTTTTGTGTACTTTATTTAACAATTTTTAACTCTGCTAACATGCATTTTAGAATGTTGACCCCCACTATTGCACATCCTTCCATCCTTGTACCAATTTAAAGTTACTTTAGGTACAAGATGTGATGGCAGCAACAGCACTACAGCCCCCATCCCTTAGGTGAATGGAAGCAGCACTATGGCCCCCATCTCGCAGGTGTGATGGCAGCAATAACAGCAATACGGCCTCCATTCCTCTGGTGTGATGGTGGCAGCAGCAATAGCACTATGGCTTCCCTTCCTCAGGTGTGACGGAAGCAGCAGCACTGCGGCCCCCATCCCTTAGGTGTGATGGTAGCAGTACTATGTTCCCCCATTCTTCAGGTGTAATGGTAATATCAGCACTATGGCCCCCATCCCTCAGGTGTGATGGCAGTAACAGTACCATGGGCCCCATCCCTCAGGTGGGACAGCAGCAGTACTACATTACCCATCCACCAGTGGTGATGGCAGAAGCACTACAGCCCCCGCCCCTCAGGTGTGATGGCAGTAGCAACAATTCAGTCCACATCCTTCAGGGATGATGGTAGTAGTGACAGCACTATGATCCCCTTTCTTCAACATCCACACCCCATATGCACAAGTTACAAATTACTTGGTATTTTTGCTTATTAGAACTCAGATGTGAATTAATCTGAACCACCACCACTAAGGTGGACCACCTTTGTTTTTTCTTATCTATCATTTAACTGCCTGAATTGGATTTCTGCCTGTGACACCACTGACCAGGGTTAGGGAAGAGACTTAGGTGTTGGAGGGCCGGCTGGGGGGGGGGTGAAGGCTTGAGTGTCCAGCGACCACTCACCTTCTCCTGGGAGGGAGGGTGAGTTCACAGATCAGCATTTGCTGGCCTCTGGTGGAGGTCAGAGGCACAGCAACACATTGGCCCTCACTGTGGGAGGGAGCTTGATGGACGTCAGCTTGTGCCTTGACATCATGTGGCCTGTCACGCTCACAAGAAAATGGGAAAACACCTGCTGGCCAACCAGAGGACAGCTGCTGGTCCCTCCATAAGCCTGCTGCCCCAGACACATGTCTGTTCTGCCCACTGCCATGCCCAGGATACACAAGAAGCCTCTTTGGGGTGATTCTCCTCCACTGGTAACCTCCCACGGGGTAGGGGCCCAACTGATGAAGGATTACTTTGAGTTACCTGGTAGCACGCCAATAAGAGGCAGTGGATGGTAGCCGGGACTCAGCAGCAGTGGTAGGGGGCCTTGGCAGGCCTGAAGGAGTGGATGGCCAGGGGGTAGGAGGAGCAAAAAAAAACTGCCTGAATTTGCTTCTTTGAAATAAAGTGTCTTCACCTAAAAATCCGCAAGTGATTAGTGGAGGACCTTCAAACGGAAAATCATGCATATCTTAATTTTAATTATTTTAGTTTTTGGTAACTAGGTAAGGCCCACTAGGCACAGTGACTGTTTTCAGGGGCGACCTGAGAGCACTGGATGGTTAAGTGACTTGTTCAGAGTCACACAGTATGCAAATGAAGGTTGTGAGAATAAAACCCAGGTCTGGTCTGCTGGATGTACCAAGCTCATTCACAGCTCATTACTCTAATCTCTAGGCTATACTGCCAGAATCTCCAATCATCTGGATGCCTTTTTTTTTTACTTGGTCTCTATGAAAAGAATGTCTCTCAGTTTTCATGTCTGAGCTCAGATGTGAATTGAGCACTACTCTGCCCACCAGCATCATACAGCCCCTGGGGTCTTACCTTCTGTGTGTCATTGACTGTGCTTTCAAAATCAACTGGCCAAGCATAAGTACACTTCAATACTGAACATTTGCTTTTTGTTGAAGCAGTCTATCAGAAAACTTTTTGCTGTCACAGAGACTGAAACAGCAGGTGGAAGAAAAGGTACAAATGATCCCATTCACCTAAATGGGGTGCTAACTGAAGTATTTTTGTGAGTAGTAAGGCAGTCTCTTCCTTGTGAACCATACTTCCATTCAGACTAGTTTTCATTCAAACAACTGAGCATTTTGGATGACCATGCTGACTATAAACTTGAATAAGCTAGTTGGTAACAGTGATCCTGCACTTAGCAATCTACAACCTAGATGCTCACATGCAAAGAATACAATAAAAACCTGACTAAAGTCTAAAAACAAGCTTATAAAACACATAAAATGTATCAGAACATTTATCTATACAAATACAAAATCATTGCAGCCCGAGTAAAACTTAGGTAAAATTACATGGTACTCTGACTACTGTATGATGTAGTAAACATATATTGGTATTTTTTGTTATATATATTCTTTGTAAACTGGGTAAGGCCCACTAGGCAGAACTGGCTGCTTTCAGGGGTGACCCAGGAGCACTGGGGAAGTTAAGTAATTTGCTTGGAATCACACAGTATGCAAGTGGAGGTTGTGGGAATCAAACCCAAGTCTGCTGGATGTACCCGTTCAATTATTGTTTGTTACTCTAACCACTAAGCTGTACTGCCAGCCATAACAACACCCAAATATAATGTTTTAATATATGATTTCAATAATAGTGCACATTACCTGCAGTGCAAATTATGAACATTAAACACTTTACAACATTTTACTAAAACTGAATTATTTGCCACTCCATCTGCTTATTTTTTCTTACACCAAAGTGGGTGAATAGTTGATAGAGCACTGTAATTAGCCTGCAGTAGTGCTACTTGCAATGCCAGCAACCCAGGGTTGGAAGTGAACTCGGGTTGCTAGAGGTCTGGCCAGGGGAGCAGGATCGAGCACCTGGGGGCTGCTCTTCTCCTCCGGGAAGGAAGGGAGGGCTGCAGGCCCCACTACTTTACTGCCACCTGAGTGACCACGGGTGGTGGTGCAATGGGGCTGCTGAACTATCAGGAGGAGAGGACGCTAGCCAGGATCTGGAACAGTGGCATGTCTCTATGTGCCCTACCTCCTTGGATCCCCTCGCGTGCCAGTGCCCTCAGGGACAGAGAGCAGAAAACCAGTAACAATCACCCCACATCGGTAGCTGGAATAAGGGAGCCAGCTGCCCCAGACTTCATAACCAGATGTCATGAGGGACCCCACTGAGCTGCCCAACACACACTAAGGGACTGTGGAGGGGTGACTTGGGGCCCCCTCCCTTCCCACGGGGAGGGGTACAACCCAGATAGGATGCGGGCAGACCCACAGGAGCTCCCAAGCATTATCTGGGATGAAGTTAGGGGATACCTAGCCTAGGGATCTCTGAAAAGTGGAGACTGATGCTGTGAGAAGGAGGCATAGACAGAGAAAATAAAAACAAATTTAAAAACATGCTTAAATCTTAGGGATTCTGTCCAGTGACATGCAATTTTTGTGAGGCACCAGTACAAGAATTCAGAATCTGCAAACCAAGCAGGATTCCATGATTTTTAACACTGTTACCGGTAAAAACAGAAAACCAGGGTCCTTGATAAGGAGGTATGTCCTCAGAGCACCTTTGAAGGAAAGCAAGGTGGGAGAGTTTTGCACTGAGAGGGGGAGGGAGTTCCAAAACCTAGGGGTGAATGAGGAGAAGGACTGAGCTACCATTTTGGTTGAACACTTGTTACAACTAGGGAGTAGGAGTCAGCAGATCTAAACGTACAGGAAGGACGGGAGCTCTGTAACAGAGAGATAGGGGTAGCAGGGGAGGTGGATCTGAGTAGTTTGAAGAGACAACATCCCAATGCATAGGAGTGGGAGGTAGAGAGGGAGAGCCAACCCAGGAAGGACTGGAGGGTACAGTGATGAGTTAGGCAGGGAGAGGACAAAGCAAACCAGCAGATATTATTACAGACCACATCCCATTTGTGGAGAGAGGTTTGGGGGCAGTTGTGTACATAAGAGAGCTGTACTGCAGACAGCAGAGGAGAATGCCTTGGTATATGGCAAGCTGTGCTTTCAGAGAAAGGAAGTTGCGGAGGTGGTAAGGCAGGCCTAGCCTAATGTTAACTGATCTGCTAATGAAGATGTGTGTGGAGAAATCCAATGCAGAGTCTAATGTAATGCCTAGGTATTTAAACTCATCCACCAAGGAGAGGATGGTGCCATCAAAGTGCTGGATGGATGGAGGGTTAGGGCAGGATAATCTATGCACCTTTGAACTGAATACTGTAGCCTAAATGTGGGCAAAGTTGATATTTAGTTGTGTAATCACCCAGTCCCCTGGGGTTACTAGAATCCCATCAGTGTTAGACTAGGAAGGTTCCTGGGCAGCCTGTAGGGAGTTGTTAAAAGCTCTATATAAGATGACATCGTTTACTCAGCTAGCCTGAGAAGAGAATGGATTATGTCAGTCAGGACTCTATGATGCTGGTTCAACAGCACTTTTGTCGACTGGCATCTCATCGACATAAACCCCTTTGTCTCCCTGTCCTATTTTCTCAATGGGGGGCTTTGCCCCCAAACCCCCCATGCAGGGTCTCTGCCACCCACATCCCTCGTAATTTGGATTCTCAACTCCAGTCGGAGTTGATTCTGGGAGTGGGTGCAGGACCAGGAGACAGTGTGCCCCTGTGTTGGGCGCACCAACACAGCAGCCTATCGGCAACCTGTTGATTTTGTTGACTGGTTGGTAGGTGTGTTGTTGCCCTGAGAAAGTCAGTTCCAACCTGGGGGACCACCCCAATCTGTGTTTATTCCATCTTGTGTCAGAATAAAGTGATACTGTACAATCTCATTTCCAGTAGTGGACATTCAATCTATGCTTCCCTGTGTGAAATTGTTTATGGGCCCCCTCAGAAGATAGGCCTAGCATAGCCCTAGCACCTCTCTTCCAGAACTCCAAGTAAAAATAAATGTTTGTTTTGCACCCTAACACCCCCCCAATTTCTAGATGCTGAGCCAGGTATTTGCCCCAGTGCCAGGGGCAATGCCTATTTTATGCCAACTTGTGGTTTGTTGCCTTGTCTCGGTATAAGTTTAGGGGGGTCCTTGTTTCAAGATGCTGCTCTTGGCGGAGATACAGGTTGCAGTTGGGCATTATGTTGGAAGGAGTGATGGGAGCTATAGCAAAGGGCAATATTTCATTTAATTTCATTTCATTTATTTTTATGTTGCTTGCACGCATGTGCAAGAAACATAGTGCCATCATCGGAGATTTCGGAGGTGTGTCACCTCCTCCTCCTCCAATTCAGTCAGTGAGCTGGCAGGCGCGGCCCCTGTAAGCCAATGCATTTTGGAGCTGTCTATGACATGCTCCAAAATGCAGTGGCATTCAGTTGAAAGGGGGAGCTACGCTTCAGTGAGCACCGATAAGTGTAGCTCCCCACCGCTAGGCGTCGCGCCCTGCACGTACTGTGTAGCCGATGAGGTGCCCAATCCCCGCCGGCTGAGCTGCGCCGCCCCCGTGGTTGGTGCCACGCTGGGAGCCCACCCCAGCATGGCAATCAGTCCTTTGGCCGCGGGGTGCCCAATCCCCGTCGGCTGAACGGCCCGCACCTACTGTGTAGCCGACGGGTGCCCAATCCCCGCCGGCTGGCTGGTATCCCCCTGAGTTGGTGGTCACCGCTGAAGCCCACCCCAGCGTGGCAATTAGTCCTTTACCGACGGGGTGCCCAATCCCCGCCGGCTGAACGGCACCCCTGTCCTTGTGCACGCTGGGAGCCCACCCCAGCATGGCAAACGGTCCCACCACGCCTTTTTTTTTCACCTATAAACAAAAACAGTCCCACGGCCGCCTCCGACCCCCTCCCACAAGCCACACCCACCCACTGCGCTCTAGCCTCCCCACACCCCCTCACCCCATACTTACCTCCGGACTCGGTAGCGACAATCTTCGGTGGACCGGGAACACGTCTGCACTCTTCAAAGCTGACTGCAAACTGAGAAATGCCGGTAAGCTGTATAATGGGCTAGATGGGGGGTTCAACTTTATGCATATCTCAGGCATTTTTGGAATTTTGCTAAATTTTCAACATGGGTTTTTAGGACCCTTCTCATGAATGATGTCACTGTCATGGTGGTATTCCGGGCCGAAGGGTGATTTCACAGTCTGCGAAATCACCCTTACATTCCACGACTGAACATCGTCATCGAGAAAATCCCATGTTGAAGATGATCAAAATCAAAAAATGACTTTTTTTTGAGCGTGCGTTGCGCAGTTCCTATGCAGGCTCGTAAGTTCACGAAATTTCAATATTTTCACTCCAGATTTTCAACATTGCCATTTTACCACACCTTCTTATGAGTTGTATAGCTGTCATTTTTCACATCTCACCCAAAATGTGTTTCCGCCCTTGTAGCGCAGTCGGTGTGCGAAATCAATGTACAGGACAAATTAAGAAAATCACAGTGACACTGTTCATGAGCAGAGGTCTTAAAATGGCTATATTGAAAATTTGGTGAAAAAATTCCTAAAAGTGACTGTTTTACGAGCGTGCGTTGCGCAGTTCCTACGCAGCCTCGTAAGTTCACAAATTTTCAATATTTTCACTCCAGATTTTCAACATTGCCATTTTACCACACTTCCTCATGAGCAGTACAGCTATCATTTTTCACATCCTGTCCAAAACATGTTTCCGCCCATGTAGCGCATAATGGCGCAGTCGGTGTGCAAACTCAGTGTATGGGACACATTAAGAAAATCACAGTGTCACTGTTCATGAGTGGAGATCTTAAAATGGCAATGTTGAAAATTTGGTGAAAGAATTCCTAAAAATGACTGTTTTACGAGTGTGCGTTGCACAGTTCCCATGCACGCTCGTAGGTTTGCGAATTTTCAATATTTCCACTCCAGATTTTCAACATTGCCATTTTACCACACCTCCTTATGAGCAGTACAGCTGTCATTTTTCACATCCTGCCCAAAACGTGTTTCCGCCCATGTAGCGCACAATGGCGCAGTCGGTGTGCAAACTCAATGTATGGGACACATTAACAAAATCACACTGACACTGTTCATGAGCAGAGGTCTTAAAATGGCTATGTTGAACATTTCATGAAAAATTTCCTAACAATGACTGTTTTACGAGTGTGCGTTGCGCAGTTCCTACGCACGCTCGTAAGTTCGCAAATTTTCAATATTTGCACTCCAATGACTTCCAAATACCTAAACAGCACATAGAAGCAAGCAACATTCGGCATTGACAAATGCTTGTTTATTCCTGTAGGCCTGAGGAGCAAATTGCCCATTTTTACAGGTGACAAATGGGAGCATACAGAAAAACATAGGGGAGATACAATATAACAATATGCATTAAATCACAAAGTACAGATAGACAAAATCACATTATAAAAGTACAAACAGCATAAATTGGCATTACTTATACCAACAAACAAACAGTAAAAAGAAGACCTCACTTCTATTATCAGCATACATAAAGGTTCAACAGTTGGTGGTGGCTATGAGAAAGTTGTTGATGAAAATTAAGACATGGCCCTGGAATAGACCCCTGTGGATGCCTCCGGTAATGGGTACTAAGCTGGATGAGGCATCACCAGATTTGACAAACTGCTGCCTGTCTAGCAGATAGTTAGAGAAGCAAGGGGAGAAACAGGAGGAAAACTGGAGGAGGGACTACGTGAAGCCCTCCCTGCTACGCTGCAGCCAGCTCTGCTGTTCCAGTCCAGGATGGAACTAGATATGTGCCCTGGCAAGGGGGAGATGGCCCTCTATTTCTAGCCCTGCCACAGGGCGAAATCCATCGGAGTGAAGTGCCGCAACCCATGAGGAGGTAAAAGACAGCTGTAGCAAGTGGGCACAGGGCTGAGAAAGCTGCCTATTCCGCCAAGAAGAATAAGAGCCACTATGGAAACAAAAAGAAACTAAATAGAATAAAAAGTATACATTTATATTTATATATAAGTTGCAAAACATTTTGGTAATGTTCCAGTTAGGGTCAAAGTGACAAAAATTGAGAAATGAGGCATTAGGGATTCCAGTGCTAACACCACCCTCCCAAACCAGGAAGGAGAGCAGTTGTGGGGTGTGCCATGGGCTTCTCAAGCCTAACACTCACTCCATTCCATCTGTAAATAAGGGCAGATGTGTAGACATTTGGAGAATGGGGTGAGTGTTAGGCTTGAGAAGTCTAAAGCGCACCTCACACCTGCTCTCCTGCCTGGTTTGAGAGGCTGGGGTGCTAGGGTTAAAAACCCTAACACCTCACTTCCCAACTTTTGTTGCTTTGACCCTAACTGGAGCATTAATGAATTTTTTGTAACTTATTTCCTTACTTTTTAAGATAGTATAATAGTATCCTTATTTTACTGTGGGAGCGCAGGATCCTTTGGACCCTGTGCTTCCATCCCTCCATTGATGCGTATGACTGGGAGGGGGGAGGGACCACTACACTACAGAAAACTGATATTTTATATGGGATCAGTGACCAGGGAGGGTCCACTACACTAAAGGAAAATGAATATTACATATGGGATCGGTGACCGGGAGGAAGGAGGGTCCACTACACTATGGAAAACGTATATTTTATACAGCTCTGTGACCAGGTAGAGGGGGAGGCACCACTACACTACTGAAATAGAAAATTAGGGATTGACAAATTTCAGATTTCTGTTCTAGTCCATGGACAAGTGCCTAGCTAAAAATAGTAGTCCCAGTGTTGTGAGTGGTAGCGGCACTAGCCCGGATCAGGTGCCAGGGAGGCACTGGCAGAAGAAAAGGAATTATTCTGTTAGTCTGTGGACACTCCAAACTACCCAAGTCACTTAGACTTCTTGTTTTTTTTCTGTTATATGTATTCTCTATTTCTCTTATCTCCTCCTCCTCCTCACTCCTAACTTCCAAAGTGTTCCACAGAGGTACAGGCTTCCACACACAAAGCAAGTTCAGTCCCCTCCTTTTTTTTCCAAACTGGCACTGCTGTGTTGGTACGGCAAATAACCACCTGCTGGGTGTCTGTCAGTCAGGGTATGGGTAGGGTACAAAGCAGGCAGCAGACAGTTTCTTCCCCCCTCCCCCCCTTTGTATGGATTCTCACTCCAAACTTCCAAAGTGTCCCACAGACCCCCAAGCACAAAGCAAGTCCACTCCCTTTTTTGTTTCTAAAATGGCACTGCTGTGTGTGTTGGTACAGTTAACAACTACCTGGGTGCCTGTCAGTCAGGTAGGGTACAAGCTGGCAGCATGGCTGTGGCTGAATATGTTTACCCCTACAACTGCATGCCCAAGTGCCCCACACACAGCAAGCCCTGACAATTAGCCCCCCCTTGACCCTGTCACACACTCTTTTGCTGTAGTTTTTACAACAGTACCAACAGCACAGAGAGCAGAACCTCTGGGCATCAGTCAGCTAGTGTATAGTAGAATGTTTTTAAAGTAATACACTTTAATTTGTAGTGTATATAATTTTCTTTTTTTTTTTTCTTTCTTTAAAGAACTCCTCAGTCCTCTTCCCCAGCTTCCCAAGATTCTCTTTCCCACACACAAGTCCAGTCTCACATCCATGATTTCTCCTCTCTTCCTTCTGTGTCACCCCAAACTGCCCAACTCCAACTGCCCCCACACTTTCCTGCAGAACTGCAGGCCGTGCATACACAAATATTCCCTTTTTTTTTAAGCTAAAGCATTGGCAAGAACTTTTGCTTTCTTTCTTTGTGGTTGATGTGTTACTGTGGCTTAGGTTGGGGTCCTTCTCAGTCACTGACTGACTTAATTCAAATTGTTCTTTTCTGTTTTTGCTCAAAATCATCCCCCTTTTGCTCGGCTTGTCGTCGACAATCGTGGCATATGCCTGGTGACTGACTCAAGACATCACCCGACTGGCAAGGAAGTTTCCCACCTCCTCCCTTCCCCATTTCAGTCTTCTTTTTTTTAATTTCCTCCCCACAAGTGCCCTTTTGAGCAGCCAGCCCCCCCACAATGTGCTATCCAAGTCACCCTGCCACTTGAAGAAATAGCCCCTGCACCTGCTGCAACACCAAAGTTACTCTGTCTGCTGCATGTGTTGCAATATGGCACGTATCAATGTGCAGTGCAGTACTGTGCAAACCTGCCCAACTCAATGCCATTCATCATGCCTGTGCCCCATATGACTGTCCCAAAGCACTGGTGGACTTACTTGTCAGTCCTGTGTGTGGCACACTGGCAGTGGGGGCAGTGGGTGCTGTGATGGTCTTGGTCGAGTAGCAGGAGGTCCATATTGCAGTGGGTGCATGGTGCTCCCTCTCCCTCTCAGCTTCTATGCAGGTGGCAACAGCACTCCCTGCTACTACACAGGTGACGAGTAAAGCGTGATCATGTAATGGGAGCTCCGCTGCCCCCCCCATTCCCCAACACAGCCAAGCGAGAGATCTGAGGACATCTAGCGGCAGACCAAATGAGAAGTTAAACAAGCGAAAAAAAAAGAAAGGAAGTACTGATTAGGTTGTCCATGGGACAACCAAGTACTGTGAAAATGGCTGTCCCACGGCAAAAAATTGTAGCCTGGGTTACTGGGAAAAGGCTGCAAAGGGCTTTTTTTTGTATGTGCCAAATTCTTTTTCATCACTCATGATCCTTTTTTGTTTCAATGAAAACGAATTCACAAAAAAGGATCTTAGCAAGTGACAAAAAAGGATTTAAATAGTTACAAAAAACGTTCAGAGAGCATGGGAGCTATAAAAAAAAACTTAGTGATGCCCATCATCTCCTAATTAACAAGATGCATGTTAGGATGTCTGGAAAAGACATCCCTGGACAATGTTATGACAATTTATTCTGTGAAAAAAAAACCAAC
This sequence comes from Neoceratodus forsteri, assembly GCA_016271365.2. Classification (NCBI taxonomy): domain Eukaryota; kingdom Metazoa; phylum Chordata; order Ceratodontiformes; family Ceratodontidae; genus Neoceratodus; species Neoceratodus forsteri. The sequence goes on along the minus strand of CM028130.1, from coordinate 401,680,515 downwards.
TAGATGGCTACTCATGTAAAAGGATTTTTTTCTGACAAAAAAGGAACTGATCTCACGGAAAGAATCCTTTTTCGCAAGATCAAATCCTTTGTCGAATTTTCTCCCTCTGTCCTGAAAAGTGATCTCCCCATTGAAAACATTGAGAAATGAAAAACTGAATAACTCTGCAACAGTTTAATATTTTTTTCACAAGACAAAGCTTGCCTGTTCTGTTACATAAGCTGTTTCTACCATAAAAAAATCATACTAAAATTCAACACCATCTAGACGCAAAGCGATAAGGACAAAACTGCAAAAAGTGGTGACTTTATGACTTTTTGCACTGTCCAGATCTCAGAATCTGCACAACCAACCAGAACGAAACTTGCCACATCAAGAGCTCTACCCCCCATGGAATACTATATACCAAATTTTGAGCAAATCCATTGATCAGTTGCAAAGTTATTAAAGTGCAAAATTTGAGGTTTAACATTAAACATGTTACTTAGCCCTAACAATAGGGGTGCTACTGTGTCCCTATAATAGATACAGATAGATAGATAGATAGATAGATAGATAGATAGATAGATAGATAGATATTAATATATATATATATATATATATATATATATATATATATACACATAGATATATATTTATTTATTACCAAGGCAATTAAAGACCCAAACCTTCATTCTTTAAGATATACATCCATATCAGAGACATGCTCTTTAAGAGGACAGAAAAGTATGTCTGAATGCTAGCTGCTTTTAATATTCCCATTTTCAGAAATATCATACCCAAACTTATCCATATTCAATTGTACCTACATAGAATTTTATGTGGAAAAAAATTATATTGTTTTCTTTTATGAGCAACATTCTGTACAGTTCACTTCCTGTAACCAGTAATTTGGAGTTCTGAGTATGGCACAGTTTATATACAGATCTGTAAGCAACGCTCTGACAGGTCAACAACTCATGCTTACCACTCTATACATGAACCGTGACATGTAAAAAGTCCAAATTAAAGTTCAAATTCCTGGTTCCATGATGATGAGAGTACAGAATGCTCTACATAACAAGAAAACAATACAAAAAACACAATCTTTTTTATAAATGTTTCTTTAGGTGCAGTTAAATGTGAATTATTTTTATGGTATGAATATATAGCTATCGCAGTAAATAGGAACATTACAAACAGTTGCAATTTAGCACATTTTTTTGTGTCCTCTTATGAGGGGATAGAGTTAAAGGGGTACTGCAAGGAAGAATTTTTATTTTGCTTGTTCATTTTCTAACATCCAGGCAGCTGCAGCATTAAATATTATGTAAAATAGCTGCAACCATTGTTTAATAGGAAGTGCTATGAGTAATTATACAATGAACTTAAAAAATACTGTAGCCTGAGTGGCTGACAACAGTTATTCTTTCCAGAGGAGCTGTCCTTAGATGGCCATTGTTTAATGGGAAGTGCTATGAGTAATTATACAATGAACTTAAAAAATACTGTAGCCTGAGTGGCTGACAACAGTTATTCTTTTCAGAGGAGCTGTCCTTAAATGGCCATTGTTTAATGAGAAGTGCTATGCGTAATTACACAATGAACTTAAAAAATACTGTAGCCTGAGTGGCTGACAACAGTTATTCTTTCCAGAGGAGCTGTCCTTAGATGGCCATTGTTTAATGGGAAGTGCTATGAGTAATTATACAATGAACTTAAAAAATACTGTAGCCTGAGTGGCTGACAACAGTTATTCTTTTCAGAGGAGCTGTCCTTAGATGGCTAAGAATCACAACATACCATGCACTCTTAATGTAAATCTATTTACTTGTAAACTTAAAGTTGTTTTAATCTATTAACTTAAAAGTTAAAGTTTGGGCAAATTTTTTCTCAGATGAATTCTGCGGAATTGAAAATTATGACTGTCTGAAGTCATTTTTTCATTGTATAATAGTAATAGTAAACTCTAGGATGTATATCATATCATGGGATATTGTCACTTCTTGAGTGCATGAGTTACTTGGCCTGTGACCTCATTATTCACAATGCACGTGAGTCATGACGAAATCCACAATATACCACACCAGGTTGTGTATATTTTGCTTAATCAAACAATGAACATAATGGACCTTGTAACATGATTGGTTATCTAGGGTCTTTAGCAATGGGTAAATCCTGCAATAACCCACTGCTGAGGAAGGGCATTTACAAAAAAAAAAAAAAAAAAAAACACAAAATATAGCAAGCACAAAAAAACATATTTTTAAATTTATTTTACACATGGATCTGTCTCATAATCAAAATAAAGCACTCAGGGATGTGAGCATTTGGAGAATTAGGCACTTCTTGTGTGGTTAAGGCATTCTGTTGTGATTCACGGCACACCACATAATGTGTGGGTACCCCCCCAATAACCTATGCCCTTTCATGCCTTATTGATTAGATATCATGGAGCTTGACTGGCAATATTTTATTTAACATCTGGTGACTGGTACAGATCGCAGAACCAAATCTCATTTACAGGTGTGACTTGGGGGGGGCAGGGGAGATGATACAGAGTACAACAAATTAAGAACTACAGACATATGTGTGGTATGTTACAAATAAGAAAACAGCAAAACAAAGCATTATAGAGGCACAAACAAAAATACACAAAACAAGTAGGTGCAAACATTACAAATGAATCCAAAGTCAAGGTTGGCAGCAAGGTACTGCAATTGTCAAGATTAGGGAGAGCCAAAAGAAGAGAGATATAACAATTCTTAAGCAATTCTTATAAATACTTTACTACAAAAAAATGTGTTTATTCTTAGACAGAACAACCACTAGTATCTTCCAACCATTTCCAACAATAATCTTTTATAAAAATGATAACACTTGGACTTATATTTTGAAAGCGGTAACATTTGAACTGTTAATCATAGAAACTTATACCCTGGAGTCTGATCAATGGGCCCTATGCATTATTGTGTGGAGTGGCTATGCGCTGCATATTTATGGCACATAGACACTCCAGACCCATTGCACCCCCCCACGTAGGATGCACCAAATGGGGTATGCAGCCCCTAGACACTCGATCCCCTGGCTGCACAGACAACAATGTGTCAGGGGAGGGAAGGGAGCTTGTCTACACTATGCACCATGCACAAAGGCGTGCAGTGTGACACGCAGGGGGCATAGGGGTTGATAGGATACACCATGGGGAACCCTGCCATAATGGCCATATGTGGCCATGTCTGCACACCCACAGGATCCCTCCAGACATGGCAACCACACCTGAGCACCCTCCCCAAACACATGGAGCCCCCCATCCCTGCAGCTCGGAGACCCCCCCCTGCAAATGTATGCCCCATCCCTGGTGCAGGTGGGGGGGGCGGTGTTCATTGGGCATTGATGCCGGCTGACCCATGGCCTCAGCACCTCCTGCCGGGCCTGGGGGTGGTGTGGTCAGTGCGGCGGGGGGTCTTGACCATGTGTAGTGGGGGTACCGCTGTCCCAGGGCCAGTGCCTCACTGTGTGCAGGGGGGGGCTCATTGCTGGGGATGGAGCACCACTTTGTTCATGGGCAGAAGGTGGGCATTGGGGGTCTAGGGTGGGTACTGACCCATGCTGGGGTGAAGGGTGGCTGTACTCCTATCAGTGAATGAAGCCTTCAGGGCAGTCATTGGGGGGAACTCTACTGCAGCTGCCTGCCACCGGCGCTGCCCACAGGTGCATCTGTGGCTATGCATAATTAGTGTGGACAATGCACAATCCCGTTCCTGCCCTGTCCTGCAAGGGGGACCTACTATGGGTCCCAGGCAGGGCATTTGACTAGCTGCCTGCCTGAGACCGCAACTCCACCCCATCCATCCTGTGCAAACCTGCGCACTGGCGGGGTGGGGCCGTAGACAGGTAGCCAGCAGTCATGCATGCCACCAGGTGCACACCTGTCCTGAGGTACAGAGCTCTTTGGTGGGGTACATGCATGTGGTGCATATTTTCCATCCCTTTGTGCATAGGGGCCATTATATATAGATCCCAACAATAAAGTTCTGTGCTGCTACATGTCTACACATGTCAATATAATATGTTGTTAAAAATGGCAGTATCTTAAAAATTTAGGGAAACATTTTTTTTATATTGAATATTTATGTATTTCTAAAGATTTACCAGGAAAGACATACTGAGCTGAAATATGTCTTTGGGGTGAGGGAATGGGAAGTCTACAGCAATAAGTTACAACGATGGGTTACAAAAATAAAAGATAAGTTAAACAATTAAGTAGTAACAGATGAACAATTGAGCTAGACAGAGAATCTGAAATGCAACAAAGCAAAAAGTGCATGTGCAAATGGGAGAATAGTTGAAGGGTGAATAAGGCACAACTGGGACCGGCAAAAAGTGCAGATGGGAGAAAACTGTAGTGAGCACAGCACTGATGAGTTCTAGGGGGGCAATCAATGGCAAGGTGGCAAACGGAGTGAAAGAAAGGGTCTAGTTTGGCTAGAATGGACATGGGAGCAGCACTGTAAACAATGTCGCTGTAATCAAAGATAAGGAGAATCATCTTCAAGACAATCTCTCTATGGGCAGGAAGTGTTATACTCACTTTATTCCTTGTTAAGTGCACCAAGTTTGGAGTGAAGCTTGTGGTGGATGGTATCCATATGAACGGAGAAATTGAAGTGACAATCCAACCAGACCCTAAGATATTTAAAGGAGAAGACATCCTCAATCCCAACACCATCAAGGGTATGGAACTAGGGGAAGGGGTAGAGCCTACCAAGTCTTTGCATAGTGCAAAAATCATGGAGATTTATTTTCTTGGTGGTGAAAGACAGCTGATTTGCCCAGAAACAGTGCTGGATGTTGTTGAAGCCCAGCTGGAGACATGCCATGGGGTCAAAAGCAGAGAAGCCACAGGCATGGAGAACTGTGTCATCTACATACCTGTGAATGAACACAGAGGAACAGGCAGAGTAAAGGGCATGCCGAAATGTGAAGAATAGAATAGGGCCAAGGACAGACCTTTGGGGAACATCAGAGCAAATAGGGAGTGGGGGATAAGGCATCACAAGTATAGACAGCTTGAGACCTGCCCTCAAGGTAACATCAAAACACAGAATTTGTAAGTAGAAAAGGACTGCTTGGCCCACCCAGTCTGTCCAGATGTTTCCTGCCTATTCTTCCTCCACAGACCCTATCTGTTCTCTGGTGGTACTCCCCTTCCCCTTCCTCTTTTCTAATATAGCCCAGTGTTTAGCCCATGCATGCTTAAAGCTCTCCACCATTCTAGCCTTTACCATGTCTGCTGGTCTGTTTCAGGCATCTACCATCTTTTCAGTGAAGAAATATTTCCTTACATCTCCCTTGAACATCCCCCCCTAAACCTTCATCACATGCCCCTGGTCCTGATGCTTGTCCTCATTTGAAAAAGACTCCCCAGCATAAAATTATGCACTTGGGAAGATGGAACCCTACTACAGAATACTGGATGGCAGAAGTATGTCTGGAGCACACAACAGAGGAGAGGGAATTTGCCATAATCAGTGACAGTAAACAAAATAAACTAGATGGAGCAGAGTGACAAAAGAGAGTGTCACATGACCCTGACTTGTTTTGCATGTTGGCGCCTCCTCAGAAAACCTGTTGGTTAATGTCACACTGTGCCCTATCACTCTGCTTTCTCACAACTTTGCACAGCAACATTTACACTGGATTTTTGCCCTATTCCCATATGTATGCAGATGATACCATAATTTTCTCTTTTGGTCACTCCCTCTCTGATATTAAGCTTTCACTTCAATCTGACATCATTATTGTGCAACAATGGTTCGTTGCCAATCAACTGGCATGCTAAGCTGTCAACTCACACATCAGCGGACAGGAAATTTTGTGTGTGTGTGTATGTGGTCCCAGCGGCATGCTGTAATACAGCGTGATTCTGTAAGGTGGCTGCTTGTGTCAGTTTCACAGCTGGATTGGTCATTAACTGACCATTAATGATTGATCCGTAGCCAATCACACAGTGCTATCACCTCATTAATATGTAATTATCCTTATAATGTGCAACAGTGGTTCCTCCCTCATCAACTACTTATGAATCATAAGAAAACAGTTACTATGCTCTTTGGCATCGCCTCTTGGTTGTGATCAACCCCTTCCACTCTGAAGCTGCACTCCTGTTTTGGTGATCCCATTGACTCCGTAATGTCCTATAAATACCTTGGGGTGAACCTAGATCAGAAGCTGGACTGCTCTCTTCACGTAATTTATATAGCGGGAAAATGCTTTGCCAAACTAGGTGTTCTCTGCAGGGTTATAAATTGTCTTCCTTTTAGTACCAGAAAAACTGTGGGTGAGTTCTCAATCTTCCCACTGCTTGCTATGGGGATGTAGTTATCTCTGGAGCCCCCACTTCTGCCCTTGCTACATTCACCACCTTTTTCAACTCATTTGTTTTGACCTGCCTTCCCTGTACCCGACATTGTACAATGTACAAGAACCTAGACTGGGCATCATTGCCTAAATGGCAACCCCTCAGTATTGCTCTGCTAAGTGTCAAATATTGGCTTAGAAAGCTACTGGGGTATTTCAGTGATATATTTACCCCCTCTTGCAACTCCTAATACTCCTTTAAGTCAGAGGATGGAAAAAGACCACACATTTCTCAGTGTAGACTCACTGCAGGACCAGCCTTTATTCGGTACAGACTTCCCCACATATGGAATAGTGTTCCCTCAGCTGGCCCAGTGACGCAGAGTGCTGAGACATCTATGCCTCACCTGCTATCATGCCGGCGGCCCAGGTTTGGGAACAAGGCTGGGTCACTCAGGGGTTTGCTGGGGGGAGGAGGACTGAGTATCCAAACAGACGCTCTCCTCCTCTGGGGAGAGAGGTTGCCTGCTCCACTGCAACACCCTCACCTAGGTGGCCATAGGTGGAGGTACAGACCAGAGCAGAGGTTTTGGGTGGGGACGCTCCTTGTGGAAGACGTTAGCGTGCATGTCAAGCCACCACACCCCCCAGAGTGTCTGAGGTTTCTCCAGAATGAGGGAAAAACCCCAGTCGGCAGGATGATGTCTTCCTCTCTCCGCAGACTCCACACCCACCTACTGCATGCAATGACATGCAAATGAGCTAAACACCTCCCAGGAACAGGTATCACCCACGAGGCTCCACCACAGGGGGTAATCTGTGGGGCTAAGCTTAAGGAGTACTACAAGACCCCCTCATCCTGTCCTAATTGCCCTAGATGTGTTCCCTAACTCTTTAATGAGGGCCTGGCCCAGATTTTACTCCTAGTGGGACCATGTCTGAGATGGGTCTTCCTTAACGGCATTTTTATGCAACAGCAAATAAATTCATTTGTATTTTCCAAGTGACTTGTGTTTCTTCCATTACCTGTGATACCTAAATGTGATTCGACTCTGTGTATACACTATGTAATTGGTAATTTTGTATATATATTAACTTGGTACTTTTGGTGACTTGGTAATTTTATACTGACTTTGTACATCTTTACTACTGGAATTGTTTGTACTGTATTTCCAGGACTATTTCCTACCCCCCTCCGTCCCAAGTCACAATGGGAAATTAGCCTGCATGGAGTCTGTTTGCTTACCTGGTAAAATATGTTACAAGTAAATAACTAAATAAATCTTTATGTGAGTAAACAATATTGATTATACTTTTGTGATGCTAACTGGTGTTGCTGACTTTCATTTATTGACTCTCAAGTATGGCATGTAATGTAGCTGTCACCACTGATCCAGTTTATGATCAGTGGCAGCTTGAAAAACTCTTCACACTATGATAAGGCATACAGTAAACAAACAGAATGTGGATGCATAGGGAGAGCTTTCTTCAGCAGAAGAATGGAAGTAACCCTGCCTATGTGCCGGTCACTAGTGAGACCTCACCTGAAATATTGTGTCCCTTTCTGGAGTCCACATCAGAAGAAGGGTAGGGACCAACTGGAAGCTGTTCAGAGGAGAGTGGTCAATATCATCCACAACCAGCTAGGGTGATCCTATAAGAAGTGACTAGCAGACCTCAACTTGTATTTTCTGGACACTACAAGAGAGAAGGGAAGACACAAGTGAAACCTTCAAGTATCTCAAAGGTATCAACAGAATGGACTACTAGGAGTTGTTCAGGCATAAGGCAGGAGCAGAATCACTCAACGTAGCAGGCAGAGAGTCCTGCTACCTTAAACTTGTCCAAAAGGATAGAGTGGGCAACAGTATCGAAGGCTTTGGCCAAGTCGACACAAATAGTTAAGGTGATGAAGCTCTGATCCATACCTAATAGAATAGAGACAGTGAGCTGCAGGAGAGAGGTGGAGGTAGACTAGGACTTCCTAAAACCAGACTGGTAGGGAGTGCAGAAGGAGGCAGAATTAAGGAAGGGGGAGAGTTGGTAGACAATAAGGTGTTCCTGGAGTTTAGCCAGCGTGGGGAGCAGGGACGTGGGATGGTAGTTACCAGGGGAGGAGGGGTCATCCCCTTGGGAAAGGGGAAGACAGTAGACTATTTCCATGTGTCTGAGATGGTGGTAGTAAAAAGGAGAGATTTAGAAGGTAGACGACAGGGAGAACAATGGCAAGAGTGGAGAAAGGCAGGAACCACCCATTGCTTAACCCGACCCAAAATGGCCGCGAAAAATAGAATGAGTTAAAAAAAATTGAATCTCTAGCCCTAATGGTTCCAAAGTTATCACATTTTAAAGAAATTGGGCCTGATTTTCAAAGGGTGGCGTAAGGCTTGCATCAAGCCCTGCGCCACGACACTTTGATTCTACCAGTACACCAAACACTTTCGCAGCAACAGCATTCGAGTTCTATAGCTCAGATGCAGTTGCAACTGTTTACCCAATTTATAGCAGCTTGTGCCAAATCTTGGGTGCAAGCACTGTAAAAACGGTCCCAGGACTGATGCAAGCTAGACCACAAAAAGATGGTCTAAGTTGTGGCAATTGCCATACAGGATAGGAAATCCTGTTAGATTGCTGCAAGTCCGGTGTATCATATCTGTAGTGCACCCTGGGATTGCAGCAATCTAACTCTTTTGAAAATCCTGCCCATTACCTTTTGAAAGATCTAACTTTGGAACCGGTGAGGCTAGACACTTTTCTAAATGAAAACCCTTAAGGATTACCTCAAGCAATACTGCTTTTATTTTATTTTATTTTTTTTTTATTTAGAACATTTTATTCAGTTTTGAACAACATCACTTGGTACAATATAACAGGACTATTGTCATGGTTACTATACCCCCCTCCCTCCCTTCCAACCCCCCTCCTCTCCTGTTGGAGCGATCTAATTTCACCTAAGTACAAAACACGTAGATTTACTTACACCATGATGTAAAACTAGCTACTAAGCTGGAGAGCTCGAGAAAATGGGTATTCTAATTCAAATAAAGAGCATAACATTTGCCCCATTTCTTATCAAAGGCAGCTGGGTTATTTCGCAGACTTGCAATCATTTTTTCAGTCCTGAGATAAAAGGACATATCATGTAGCCATTCTGTATAAGATATGAAAGTTTGATCCAGCCAGTGCTTAAGGACTAATTTTTTCACCACCACGGAGATAAGGGAATTATGAAATGTTCTTTCTTTGACCATAATTGAAGATAGATCCCCCAATATACAAACCTTTGGGGTAAAAAACGAGTTCAAACCCAATAAAGGATCCAGTTGGGATTTGATTTTTGTCTATATTGAGGAAACCTTTTCACAGGATCAGAAGACATGTAGTACCATCCCATCTCCTTGGCCACATCTAACACAAGTGGGTGATTGCACCCGTCCCATTTTTGCTAACTTGCTTGGAGTATAATACATATTATTTAATATTTGATACTGGGTAACTCTTAATCTATCTTGAGTAATATAAATGTGCACATCCCTCCAGATATCGGACCAATTAACCCCATGATTAGGAATAAGAGAGTCCCAGACCTTGGAGCCTGATATCGTGGTGAATACTGCTTTTATGTGTCAACACTATTCTATATGTATTGATACTATCTGAATCTGCTTTTTCAGTATATTACATGTTTTTTAGCTGTTGACAGCAAAAAACGGCAAATAAATAGTGTCAGTACCATTTTTTTGTAATGACAAGCAGTATTGATACTATTTTTTTCTATTGATACATAAAATTACAAGACGCTTTTAGAAAAACATTTTAATAAAAAATATTTTCAGCACCCCTCCTCGGGAGAGGGGCTAACCTGGCCTGCCTCTTCCACCCTCCTGAGATCCCTAGAACCTCTGCTAATGCAGCCAGCATTCTCCTGCTCAACCATGAGAGTGGTGGAGGAAGAGACAGCAAGGATGTCCCCGGCGCCTTCTGTGCCATTTCAAGCTGTAGCTGCATTCTTCAGTCCTGGTCCCCTGATTCTGGCAGGGAGGCTGGGAACACCTGCAGGACACTTCTTTTTGTTGCACAATTGTGCCACCAACCCAAACTGGAGCACATGCTGCAGGAGCTCCTCCCCAGCACCCCCAGCTCCACCCATCCCTGCCAGCTGCCCAATATGGATCCTGCCACACTCACATCCCCACCAATAAAACCCAATAGCAGCCCAAGGAGGGGGCTGTTACTACTCTGGGGGCCAGAACACTTATAGTGACAGGAAAACAAATAAAATTAAGATACTTAGGAGCACCAGGTTCCAACAACAGATAGCCATGGCCATCTTACTGCCCTCTGACTCTGCCAACTGACCAATTGGAGAACTAGGAGGCCCTGCTAGACTCCTGGCCTCAGGAAAAAGATGACTCTTGGTGTCATTGGTGTGATGTTGAAGGTGAAGCACCTGGTTGAGGACAGGGGTTGAAGCCTGGTCATGGATGAGGAGGATCCTTTTGCGGAGTCATCAGCTGTGATAAATTTAGAGCTGGAGGGCAGCTGAACATCTGGTTGAGGGAAGGATGCTGACTGTGGACTACCTGTTGGACAGCCTCTGGATAGGTCCCTGGAAGACTTACCACCCTACTGCTGCAGCTTCAGAACCAGGAAGTCTTCAGCATGACCTCTGGCTGGGCCACTGGAACATGAGTCACCTCTGGACAGGACGATCACGAGCATGGCGATCTGGGGTGTGGCTTCTGGCATGGGCCACTGATATTTATGCTACCTTGGGGAATAAAGCACAGATCCTGTTAAGCCACCAGTACTATTGCCACCTCTTGGGAAGAGTGAAGAGCCTTAATCCTCTATGAGGCCTCATTATAGGACACTGGTACTATTGCCACCTCTGAACAGCATCTATGAGGGAAACTGGGCAATATGTCTTTGAGTTTACTGGGTGACCAAGCTAGAGCCAAGAAAGCTCCTAACCTGACTCACTTTGGTAGGCCTTAGCAAACAGCTGACTACCACTTATGACCAGCAACTCAAATCTGGGGTATTGTGGTGAAGGCTTGGAGTCAGTGAAGGTTGTTGGAGCTGGGTGTAGGTGATGTTGAGCTTTCTGAGGACCCTTCCTTGGTGGAAGCAGAGGCACTGGAGAAGCTCTTGAGAACATGTGCAGGAACTACTTGAAGAGAACTAAAATAAAAAACCCTGAAAGGCAATCCCACCCTTTATGACCGAGAGCCCTGCCACTCGAACCATGGTGGCCCCTAAGCTGACTCACTTTGGAAAGCCCTCACTGCCAACTGGCTCCTGCTATGACTGGCCCCAGACATTGTGAAGGACAGAAGATGCATAATGAAGTCCATTTCACCAGGCAACAGTGGAGACACCTTCTGAACTGGGAATACTGGATTTGAGGCAAAGATTTTACTCCTCTGTGGTCCCACAGGTGGAAATGGTGCAGTAATAAAGGTTGCTTTTTGATCTGGTGTCATTCCTTTCACAACCTAGATAGGTACACTAAGCGGATCATGAAGCAAAGCTAAGCAGCTCAGAGGCTCGGTACTTAAAGCAATTAATGCACTTAGTACATTTCAGTTACATAAGTCAGTTGAGTAGGCAAGGCAGTTCAGTCACTTAAAGCAGTTTGATTGAATATGGCAGTTCAGTCACAATAAGCAGTTCAGTTTGGAAGCAAATAGCGCAGAACCTAGGGGCGCTAGACCTGTTATAGCACAGGTTGATTTGCAGAAGCCTTATTTATCTTGTGACAGTTCAGTATCTTGGAGGCACAGCACTAGCAGCACAGTTCAGTTTGTAGGGAAGTGGCACAAGCACTAAGCAGGCATAAGCAGTTGGTTAAAGCAATATGAGACAAGGACAGGTACACTGAAATGGATTAAAGGCTAGGCAAATGAAGCAAAGATTGAGGCACTACCCTGCAGTTCACTCAGCGGGCACTAAAACAGTCTGGTAGTGAAGAACCCTGAATGTATACTGGCCCTTTAAATAACTCTGTAGATCTGGACACCTTTACACTAGCCGGGGAAGGCCTACCCTTTGTTAATATTAATCAGCCTTGGTGCCTCTGCTCCCCTTTAGCCAATCTTCACTGAATATTAAGTAGGGCCAATGGCTCAAATCTCTTTATTCCAGTAATGGACTGCACCACCACTTACCTAAATATTGATAAAGGGCTAAGTTCCACCCCTTCCCCTCAGCAGAGGAGGCACAACAAACACCATGAATCTGAATACAATGGAATTTCTGGAAAGTAATGCAGTTAAAGTTCTATCTGAGCATTCTGGCTCCAGATGGGTCCGCCCTCGAACAAGTTACTACTTTCAAATACTTGGGAGTCACCCTTGAACCCTCCCTAACCTTCACAGATCACATTGGGCAGGTTGTCGAGTGTGTGAGCCAGAAACTAGGTGTATGCTTCCACCTAAAGCATCTCATGACCCCTGAGGTGCATCTGGCTATCACTCAAGGCACATTTCTACCCCTTCTGGATTACTTCTCCCCTATTTTTACCCAGACCTCAAATGGGTACTCTCATGACTCAATACTGCCTTAAACAGTGTCTGCAGGTTTGTCACTCTTGCCCTGTCCAACACCCCCCACTGCCCCCTTTACTCGATGCTTTTAAGGTTGGCACATGTGAACTGAGGTCTTCCTCTCAATATCTCCTGGATCATCCCTTGACTGTAACTAGGATGGGTCAGAGAACATTATCCATCACTGCACCCAGGCTCTGCAATAGCTTACCTAGTACACTTCACTCATTAGGCACTTCCAACCTCTTCAAATCCCATTTAAAAGATGTCCTCATGGCTGCCACGGTTTGTAAGTGCCCTTCTTGGCATGGGATGGAGACACTGTGACTCCACTCACTGCACTTGTCTCTAAACAAACCATCCAAATTAATGATTTCATTGTTTAATTTTCTTTGAGCCACTCAATCAATCAAGTTTATTTTATACTGGAAAAGCATGTGAGAAAAATGCCCATTTTCACAAATATCCAGTTTTACCAATGATTACATAGATACAAGATACAAAATATACATAATATAAAGTATGTACAATTGGATATAGTGTCATATACAATGGAAATAGACAAGTCATTAGCAAATTACATGCATATTACATAAAGTACAGACACAAGTACAAGCCGTTTGGTAGCATCAGGTATACAGGAATTCCAAAGTAGACAACTGGGGAACAAAGGTGCAAGGTACTGTAATGATGGCTGGCAGTACCAGATCTACATAAATGATAAGGGTACATGAACAGTAGCAAGGTAAGTATATCCAGTAATGGTTAGCAGGCCAAAATGTAGCAAGGTATAGAGTGTTAGGAAAGAGACAGAGAGAGGATAGGGGAGGAGGAGGAGGGAGGGCAAGATTGGGAGAGATGAGTAGTTATGAAAGGTGGGTGGAGATCAGAAGTTAAGTATCACATGGGGTGGTGGCACAAGTCAATCAATCAAAGTCTTTATTTTACCAGGCGATCACCATTGAGCAAGCTCATTTTCGAGGTGGACCTGGGTTTGTTAACAAGGAGCAAGGGACAATATACATGGGACGCAACACACAAGAAAATAGTAATAATACAAATAAAATGAGATACAATAATACAGTATATACAAAGTATCAGCAGGTAGCATTGATAGTAGTATATGTTTGGAACAGAAGATGCAGCTAGTTTTGAGTAGGACACAATTTTTCATAAAAGTAAAGAAATATACATATCAGGTGCACCGAACACAAATAAAACCTAATATAAAAAGATATATAGTGATACGGTATGGAGAATTTAGAGCTGGAACCAGGGTCAAAGGAATGTGGAAGGGACACATATGGGGGTAAAAAAAGGGGAGAGGGAAGAGTCGATTATAGATGTGATCAAGTGCAAGAGAGCTTTGTAATGCGGTGACTCTTAAGGGATCTTTGAAAGGTGTGGGTGGTGTTACAGGCAAGTAGTGCGAGAGGGACCTGGTTGTAAAGCTTTGTGCCCTTAAAGGCAAGGGAATTTTGAGCAAGAGAAGTGTGGGAAAAAAGGGATATGGAATATGTTACTAGAGGCTCCTCTGGTCCGATGGGTAGGAACAAATTCGGGGAACAGAGAGGTCACGCTGGGTGGAAGTTTGTCCAGATGAATTTTGTGGAAGAAGGAGAAACTTTTTTGGGTGAAAAGCCCCTCAAGAGGGAGTCAGTCTAGCACATTATAAAGGGTACAATGGTGTGTTCTCCAGGGGAGACCAGTGATTAGGCAGATTATATTATTGTAACTGGATCTTAGTTTGCTAAAGAGTTGAGAATTTGTGGGTGGGGCATAAATGATGGATCCATAAGCCAAAAGGGGTAGGAGAAATTAGCTAGCTAGTCTGAGTCTCAAGCCGGGGATTAGGAACTTCCAGATCCTGTAAAGAAGCCCTAACCTTGTGTGGACCTTGCTGATCACATTAGAGACGTGGAGGCTAAAGGACAGGAGGGGATTGAGTAGGATACCTAGGTATTTAAATTCAGGTACCAGTTCTATGCTATTCCCAAGGCTGTGGGAAAGGTTAAGATGGGGGTTAAAGGTTTTTCTGGGGCCAGAGAAAACCATATATTTAGTTATTTTTGAGTTGAGGACCATGCCTTTGTTGGAGAACCAAGAGTGAAGCTTTAGGAAGCCTGATTGTAAACATTTATTTATTTATTTATTTAGTTAGATTTTGTTGACCGGATAAGTACACTAGACAGCATGGTTGCCTATTTTTAGGTGCAACCCGGGAGGCTACAACAGAGAGCATATACAACATAGGGCAAGTAGACAACAGTAAGTAGAAACAAAAATCAGGTAAAACAAGAATCAGTACAGAAACAGGCTAGAGATCAGTCACAGTACAGCTATGCAAAATATTTAGCAATGCCACTACATTTGCAGGAAACTAATGTATTAACAAAAGTAGAAATACAAGCGCCAATAATTAACAGTCATTAAATCAAAATCTAGTAGGTAAGTGCTAGGGGAAGGGTAGCAAGAATTCCAGGCCGATTTGAGAGTAGTAGCCGAAGGTTCCTGTAAGCAACAAGGGGGAACCGACAAAGAAGTGGGAGGATAGACCACAGGGGCAGGATTCAGAGCTTGAAAGAGCCTTACGTAGGACTTGTTTAAAGCTATGAGGGGAAGGGGAGTTTCTTAGATTCAGAGGAAGGGAATTCCATAGTTTACGGGCGTAGACAGAAAAGGCTTTTTCATCCATTTTGGTTTTGCATCTCGGTTGTACAAGTAGGGAATTTTCAGCTGATCTTAGTGGGTAGGCAGAGGACACAGGTTTGAGCAGTGAAGCCAATTTGTCAGGTATCTGGGAGGAGATTATATTCTTTATAAAACAGGAGGCAGTAAGCTGGCAGAAGGCTGAGTGGGTAGGCCATCCAAGGCTGGAGTACAGTGTGCAACGATGAGTAAGTTTAGGTTGTGAAAGAGCAAAATGGCAAATGCTGTTAAAGCAGACATCCCACTTCCAGAGGAGCCCTCCAGTAGTTGCCAGAAAGGTTACTAACCCATACACCAGTTTGGGTCTCAGGATTCCCTGGGTAATGGCCAACCTCGCTGAGGATGTTAGGTTATGTCTGACCTTATATGCCAACCCTAGTTGAATATTGACGGATTTGATGACTGTAGCTAGGTGAAGGTCAAAGTCCAAGGCAGGATCAAGGGTGACTCCAAGGTATTTAAAGGAGGTAACTGCATTAAGGGGAGAGCTGTCTAGTGCTCTGATACTTAAAGATTGGGTGCTGGACCGAGTTTTAGAGTTTGAGCCAAAGAAAATAGTGACCATTTTATTTTTGCTAAGAACAAGCTTGTTCTGCAATAGCCATAGCTGAAAGGTATTAAAGCTATGATTGAGATTCAGGTTAATGTTCGAAAGGTTAGGAGAGAAAGAGTAAAGAACCAGATCATCAGCATATAACAGGGCTGAGCAAGGACCAGTAAGTGGTGGGAGATCATTTATGAAGATAGTGAACAGGAGAGGACCAAGAATCGAGCTTTGGGGCACTCCAATTCAGGTGGGAGTGAGGGAGAACTTGGCACCGCCAATCTGAACAAATTGCTGACACTCCAAAAGATCATTTTGGAACCAGGCTGTAGCAGAGGTGGAGAAGTCAGACATGAGAGCATAACTTCTGGGTTTTTATTGCTGCAATAAAGTGCAGCGTCATCTGCGTAAAGTACCATTTTAGTGCTGGAACAGACATCAGGGAGCTTGTTAATGAAGAGTGTGAAGAGGAGGGGGCCCAAGATGGAGCCCTGAGATACACCATATTTAATAGGGCATACAGAGGAGGAGGAGTGCCCATCTAGCCTAGTTGTCTGTGATGTACCAGTAAGATAGTTCCCAAACCATTTGACAGCATCAGTTGAGAAGTGGAGGTCAAAAAGGGTGCTCAGGAGCAGTACGTGGTCGACAAGGTCAAAGGCCTTAGTCAGGTCCATGAATACTGAGCCCATGTACTGGCCATTGTCAATGACTCCATAAATGTCCCTGGTGAACTTGACCAGGGCAGTTTCCGTGCTGTGTGTGGCTCTAAAGCCATGCTGGACATCAATGAGAATGCTGTATTTGTTGAGAAAGGAAGTGACTTGAGAATGGACCACTTTTTCCAGGATCCTGGAGAGGGAGGCAAGGAGAAAGATTGGCCTGTAGTTACCAACATTGGTCCTGGAGCCAGATTTGAACAGGGGTTTGACAATGGCCAATTTCCAGATGCAGGGGAAAAGACCGGTGCAGAGGGAGAGGTTAAACATGTTGGTGAGTGGAACTGCTAGAGGGGCAATGGTGAGTTTAAGGATTTTGTAATTGATCCCGTCTGCTACATTACTGGGATGAGGGTTATTTGAGTGAATGAGCTTCATAGTTTCAGAGGGCAATAAAGGTCAAAAGTAGAAATTAAGTGTAGCACCAAGTTGAGTAGAGGGGGGATGGGGGGTGGGTGATTTGGCAGAATATTAGTGGGTGGTGGGGTGGGAAGGTTTGCATTTATCCAAGTCCCTGAAGAAACTGTTAAACAAGTTGGCAACATTGGAGGGGTCACTAGTAAGCTGACCATCCTGACTGAGGGTGATGGGTTCGACATTCCTGACCCTACCAACGAGGTTGCTGAGGGTGCCCCAAAGTTGCCTCGGGTTAGCATTTTCCCCAAGCTGTTTGCTGTGGAGGAAATGAACCTTAGCTGACCTGACAGCTGCTTTGCATTTGTTCCTAATGGTTTTGTATAAAGTGAGAAGGGTAGGGTCACCGTGTCTTTGATGTTTGGTCCATGCCCTGCCCCGCTCCCTCATCAGTTTGAGGATGTCAAGGGTGATCCATTCGCAGATGCAGCTGTGGACCTGGATTTTTTTTATAGGGGAGTGAATTTATCGCAAACTTTGGTAAAGATCCCTGAGAACCAGTCAAAGACAGCATCAATATTGTCCATGGTTGAAGTGAAGGACCACCCGACCTGGTAAAAGGCCTGGGTAATTTCAATGAGGACATTATCATTTAAGTGTCTTGTGTAGATGAAGTTGGAAAGGGGTTGGGGAATGCACAGACCAGTGGCAATAGGTGGCACAGTGGTTGCTTAAGCAGTTGGGAAGTGTCCTAGCTTTAAGGATTCTGGCAGGGACTGAGACAATGATCCAGTGTAAGACTGACTGGGAGCCAGTTTTGTAGTTAGTTCTAGTAGGGGAGGAGATAGTTTGGTGTAGACCAAGATCAGAGATGACAGATTTGGCATGATTGGAGTGACAAGAGGTCCAGTTTATGTTGAAATCCCTAAGAAGAATCCACTCTCTGTTAAGGGGGAGAGTATTTTTTATGCCAAGAAGGGAATTGAAATTAGATGGGGGGAGCACCAGGTGGTGATAGTAAGTGTCTTGCTTTCACCTACCAGGAGGAGGATGGAGAAGGATTTGAGCTTAGTAGATATTATTTCAGGACTGAATTCAGTGAAAGAAAACTTTTTTGCCACATAGAACATGCAGCCCCCCTCCCTTCCTTCCAGGCCTGTCTTTCCTGAGGGAAATGAAGCCATCAAGTGCAATTTCCCCGAAGGAAATTTTATCTGAGAGGCGGGTCTCAGAGAATGCAATAATGTCAAAATTATTAACTTTAACCCAGGCCTGAAAGGCATCTTTCTTGGCAAGGAGGCTTTGCACACGTTGAGATGAAAGATGTTGACGTATTTATTACCCTTGGCGAGGTTACTCACGCCGAGGTTACCCAAGCCATTGTGTCTGGTGGAGGGAAACCAGTTGACCAGGCCAGGGTTCGAGTGTACTGTCCCCGAGAGGAGTAGGAGGAGAAGGATGGTTCTGGTGTGCCTGGTGTTAAGGAAATAGTTTTTTTTTGTGTGTAGGCAGGGGAATTTGATAGTGCCGATATTTAGACTACTCCAGCTCTGCATGAAACAGAAGGGAAGGTGGAGGTGAAGGATGGAATAGGATGGGGTAAGACTCAGGAAATGAGAAAATGTATCTGCTGAGTGTCGATTTTTTATTTTTGCCTTTGCTAAGGTCTCTGTTTGTATAAATTATTATTTACTATGCTTGACTTGACTGAATGTACCAGCTCCACTGCTATGCTGATTCTAATGTATTGTGTGTCAAAATGAATGTGTTGTTATGTTCCTTCTAGATGGCCCAGGTCGTTCATGAAAATGGTCCCTGAGACCAGTGTACCCACCCGGATATCAAATAATTGAATAAATATATATATATATATATATATGTATGTGTGTGTGTATGTATGTAATAGATAACCCACAGTAAGGTGTGCAGTCACACTCTGATATACGCATGATCATGTGGTGTGTTTCAGCCAACCAGCAGAAAGTATTTTCCTTACCCATTTTATATATATATATATTATATATATATATATATATATGTAACCCCTTCATCCCCTGGAAACTAAGGGGGAAGCCAACAATTTCAGAGGGGCAAGCACAAAAATAGAATGCACTTACTTGACCTCCATCGAATCGGGTGACCTCTGGGCATCCCATGGCACAGCAGACTGGCAAGGCTGCAGATTTAAACTGGTTAGGCATAACTTTAAGTGATGCAATAAACATTTCAATAAACCAATGTCCAAATGGAAAAGTAAAAGTTAAACATCCAAAATGGGATCCTTTTATTTTAAAACAGTTTCTCCATGAAGGCAGATGTTACATGTCAACTGGCCAGGACAGACCACGGGATAGTCATAAGTTCTACTCCCACCAGGGATTTATTCAACTTGACTTTTTCTTTCTGCCTTCAGAAAACACATATAACAGGCTCTGTACTTTCTTTATTTCCAGTCCCAGAATTTAAAATGGCAAGGAGAGACTGTGGTCCCCTGGGGTCCAAGGTTCCACAGACCAAGCCGTCCACTCTTCCCTCAAGACCTGACCCCCATGAGAGAAGAGTCCAAGTCCACATTTGAGGTCAACCCCACAGGGCTATAATTTAGGGGCAATGGAGAGCAGAGCATCCCCTGGGGGTCCGAGGTGCCAGTGGATCTCTACCCCCACCCTTACTCAAGTGCTGAGTCCCATAAGAGAGGGTCCCAAAGTCCACATAAGTAGGTAGAATTTCACTGAAGCATTTCTGGGCACATTTCAACTACTAGCCACAGGGCTAGTAAACAGTTTCTCACTTCATGTGACACAGGCAGAGTCATACACTGGCTTGTGTAAACTGTCACATTTTAACTGTCAGAGGCAGACAGCATTAACTTGACACTTTTGCTCAACACATCTTCACTGTGGAAATACCCACAGCCTTTTTGGTGCCCAAAAGTGGCATAAAAAGTGCCTTTTCTAGCACTCTACCCCATTTTCAAAAAGAGAAATGACAGCCCCCTTTTCTCAGAGACAGTCACCCCCTGACAGAAACCTTTCCTTTTCTGACAGGAAACTTCTGTTCAAAACTCAGAAAGCAGCACTGGGCATTTAAAACTCAGAAGCTTTGTCATTTCCCCTCTTAGAATAAGGCAAAATATCACCTCAGTCTTTCAGCAGTTCTCGGCCACTGTTCATTCCCAAAGAAGCTCCTCAAAGAACTCCACAACTGGTATTCCTCCTTCTGGAGAGGGGCACCCACCGTTAAGGGATCTCAGGAAATGGCAGCCACCACATATGAACTGTTTATAGCAATGCCAACTCCATGTAAAAGGAGGGTTTACATAGAAGGAGCCAGGCACTACCTGTCAGGTTGAAGGCTCCTTCCAACTGACTAGAATGCTCAGTTCTTTCAAAACTGAGAGCTCCAGCCCCTCCCCTTTGGAATGTTCAGGCAGTACTGCCAGGTCAAACCAAGTGCACAGATTGGCATCGAGAAGAAAGCCAGCGCCTTCTTAAAGGAACACACACACCCACAGTAACTCCCACAGGGGTATATATATATATATATATATATATGTAATAAGCCATGACAGGGTGTGCATTAAAGGATTTTAATGCACACCTCAGGGGCATGGTAAGGCACGAGGCCAAAGACTGAGTGTCCTTATGCATCTGGGACGTGCATTAACATCCTTTAATGCATGCGCTGGAGTGGCTTATCATACTTATAAAATGGGCCAGCATCATAAAAGAATTAGTTTGATTTACTCAGATAGGGATTAAAACTTTTTTACTGTTTTCAAAAGAGTGTACAATACATTACCTCTAAAACATCTAAAAACTGAAAAAAGTAGTCCCTATTAATGCATAAAATAACATATCTTAGCAATAGATTAACTAGTACAGTAATTTGCAGTAAAAGTAGAGTTGGTTGAAAATAAATATTTTCTCTGTAATATGTAAATTTTATCATATATATATATATATATATATATATATATATATGAATTGTAACATCTGTAAATTTGTAAAAATAAGCAGTATTTGAAACTTCATTTTCAGTGCACTGTAGTCATATAGTTTCATTGAAGGCAACCTTCTCTTTATTTTTGTTTTTCACTTATGTGTTGTGGTCTAGTACATAAAGGAAAACTGATACAGGATTGCAGTGAAAGGTCAGTAAGAAAAAAAGAAACTTTAAACCTGCCGGGTTGCCTTTTTATGGCTGCTTAGGCAGAGCCTGCAGCCATTTTGTGAGAGCTCCGAAAAATGAGCTACCGGATCAGGCCCTGGAATGCTTCTGTTTTGGACTTTCTGAATGATCCTTCTGAACGTGCAAAACAGTCTGTACCAGTCCGCCACTGCCGCACTATTTTGTTGCTGCTCCGGCACTTCCGTATTCGGCGAAGTACTGCACATGCGCATGTGTCACGCATGTGCAGTTTTGCCAGGCACACCATCTTGGGAATGGCATGCGCTATTCACAAGAACTACGTATGCGTGACTATAGCACATGGGTAGATCTGTTGGTGCCGCCATCTTTCATGTGGCATTCACGCACTTCGCTGGCAGTTGTTCCCCTGCGGTAACATTCCTACAAGCTCGCCACAGCCGTATCGGCTCTGGTTGAGCTTGTTTTTTTTGATGTGGGGGTGGTAGATTTCACCTGAAAACACCAATATATGATTCAAATGAATGTGCTTTTATAAACATCAGCAATGTATTTGAACAGTTTGGGTCTGTCTCTGCCAATGTAACTGTATTTTCCCACCTTTTATCTTTGTTTATAAAGTATTACTGTGTTGCCTGTTTTCTTCATCCCGTTTTTTTCTGTTTTTCCCCACTTTCAAGACATAGAATGTTTATCATGGAATGTTTACCATTGTAACCCCTAGGTGGCACTATCCCAAGGGCTACTACCCCGCCTGCTTGGCTAGTAGCAGGTCAAGGGGCATGAGTTCTGAAACAGGTGCCTCCACCCAGAGGTCAGAATTGGTAGTGGTCAAACTAGCCTGGGCACCGCCCTCTGGGACACTGTAACCCCCCCCTTTCCCTGCTAGTGGCCAAAACAGTATACAATAATTACTTCCACAATACCCCTGATACACCTTGCAAGTACCCACACTGGTTGCACTTACCACCAGGGCTGGTTCCTCCAGTTTGACCCTGGGGACCCCTGCAAAACAAGGTTAGACAGAGTAAATAGCAACAGTATAGTACTTCGAGCACAAACTGGAACCACAGTCAAATTGAATGCAGAAAAATGTAGATCTGATTTATTCAGGGGATTTGAACAAGGGAAGGGCGTAATCAGGTTAATTAGCTTAATTGCTCTATCAATCACACAGCTGTGCATGCATTCAGAGTCCCTAACACAGTCACACCCTCAGGGTACCCAGGTGGAGGAAAGGTGGGCTAGTCAGGACTGCTGCCCTGGGTAGGCCCGCATTGCAGCTGGTTGGGGCCCTGTGATGGAAAAAACAACTTGCACAATACACACTATTTGTAATCCTGTGCCAAATGGCTCAGTTTGTGAAGAAAGAGAAATAACAAAGAAATCAGATGACACACTTAGATTAAACTGTAGTTGCAGGGAGCTACCCTGATGGTTACTCACTATACCCAAGACTGGAAACAGGATGGACGAAAATCGAGACAGCAGGTGGTTACTCTGGAGTGCCAGGAGAAGCAGGGCCCACATGATTCACCAAGGCATCGTTCCTGTTCAAACGTAGAGCAGGGGCTGATCCCCGGACAGGTCTCTCATCAATGGCTTTTCTCTGTGCAGTGGGGTAGTCTGTCGGGGCCCCCGTGGCAAGGCCCAACTGCATGGAGTTAACTGTGGATTCGGTCCATTTGGGCTGGATGCAGCTTTCAGCTAGCAGAACACAGTTCACACAGTGGGGAACCAAATCATGACCCACTTTCAACACACAGCACATTTGTATGTAAAAGATTCTACAGTACCAGGCAATCCTTCTCCGGTCACAATCGCACTGTTTTCTGCACAAGTCAGAGAAGTTCTGAGGTGAATGGGATTTCTGGCAGGCTGATCACATTCAGCACAATCGTCAGTCTCAGCACAATCTTCAGTCCTCCTCAGGTATGCAGCCTGGTCACAAGTCATTGGCTGTCAGATTGGATTTAGTCCGAATGTTGCTCTCGATTTCCCCTCATGGCAGCAGGCAGACATGTAGGCTGAAACTCTAGCCTTTCCACAGTTCTCCCACGTGAACTACTCAAAAACGGCTGCTCGACTGTCTCGAGTTGTTGCTGGTTCAGCTTCCCACTTCAATCCGCCCTAAACAGCAGGCAGCTTGGGGATTTTCCTTAGATCCAAAAGGTTCCCTAGGGATCCCCTGTTTTCTGTGGTGTCACCAATTTCCCTGGGGCACTAGAGTAGCATTATGAAAGAGCTGATTTGAGTGGAATCAATGTTGGACAGTTTCAAAGCTGTTTTTATTTAGTTATTGTTAACCAGGTAGGTGCACTAAACAATTAAATGCCTATTTTCAGGAATGACCCGGGAGGTTACAAGGGGTCAGGGACAGGTCTATAAACAACATGAACAATACAATACAGGGCATTGACATGGTTAAACAGAGTACATATTTCATTTTCATTTTTATTTTTTATACTTGTAGGTCTGATGAGTATATAGATTCCCATTTATACAGACGACAAGTCAGAATACAAAAAAATAATAAAGACAGTACATAAGAATACATATATACAAATGCATGAAAATAATGACAACAATTATACAATTAACAAGTGCATTCATCTTTGTTCATTAACCACTGTTTAAGATGGGTTTTGAAACACTGGACAGTTATGCAATCAGTAATTTCAGATGGGCTAGTATTAAAAAAATGTAGTGCCCAATACAATAATGACCTTTGCCCAAAAGTTTTTTTGAATAATGGCAATTTAAAAGAAAATCTATTCTCGGACCTCGTTCTACAGGGATTAATGGATCTGGGAAAAAAATCTGAAACTGAAGAGGGTAACAAACCCTTCATAACTTTAAAAAGGAAAATTTCAATTTTGTGAGAGATTCTGTTTGTAAATGATAAGCAATTGGTATATTTAAGCAATAAACAGTGGTGGTTTCGAAAAAGGAGTATTAGACATAAACCTTAAAACTGAATTATAAGTAACCTTAAATCCATTGAGTATAGTACCAGTTGTTGATGTGTAAACTACTAAGCCATAATCCAAGGTATTCAAAAGGAAGCAATGGGACAAAAGCTTCCTAGAATCAGCTGTTAGAAAAGGCTTTACATGATATAATAACCCCAATCTTTGGCGTATTATTTTCAATATAAATTATGCTGAAGTGATAATTCAAGCTCAGGAATTGAGGCACCCAAAGTAAAGAGTACAGTGCCATCCATGTACATACTGTATAGCTGCTCAAGTAGGCATGGGCTGTAGGCAGGTCATTGAGAAAAATGGAAAAGAAGGTATGGTCTAAAATAGAGCCCTATGGGATTCCAGAAAGGACAGGTTGTTGAGGATAAGGTACTGCCAACCTGGAGTGACTGGTGCCAGTCCAGGATGTAGGTACAGAATCAATTGACTGCAAGGTAAGACAGTCCCTCCCCTCCCAGCTTAGACAAGATGATGAAGTAGGCCACAGTATCAAAGGCTTTGGCAATATCAATGAATACTGCAGCAGTGAACTACCCTCGGTCCATACCAGTCAGTATGTAGGAAGTGACCCGGGGGGGAGGGGACTGGTGAAGTGGGGTTTTTGATAACCAGGCTGGAAAGGTTGGAAGAAAGAGGAGGCATCAAGGCAAGAGGACAGTGGAGAAAAGATTAGTTTTGTCTACACCTTGACTATGGCAAAAAGGAGTAAGACGAGCCAGTAGTAACCTGGGGCTGAAGATGGAGCCACTTCCTTTGTGGATGGGAAGAACTTTGGTCAGCCTCCATACCCTGGGGACTGTCTTGAGATGAAACAAAAGCTTTATGATGATAGCAAAAGGAGCAGCAAAGCAGAGGCTGAAAAATGCAAGTTTGTGGTCCAGTCCATCAGGACTGTGGCCCTTAGAGGGACTGAGGAAGAGCAGTGCTGCAAGGGCATCTGTAGTAGAGATCCAATAGAAGGAAAAGGAGGTAAGAGGAGGTGTAGAGGAGAGAAGCAGAGAACAGAAGAAATGTCAGAGAAGGGGGGAGAGGAGTAGAATTCGGTGGAGGAGAGGAGAGGGTAAGTGAGAGGGCACAGGAGGTGATATCATTGAACACAGAGGCAGCATCCAAAAGGTTAGAGATGGTGAACTCTCCCACTTTGAGGAATATGGATGACAACTGGGTTGTCAGAGCAAAAAGGGAGTGAATAACCTTTCAGAAAATAATAGGGGACTTTAGGTTGTGAAATTTAGGAGAGAAATTATTTGCTTCAGCCTCTCCGGTGGCCTTTGTGCTGGCTTTACAGTCATTTGGATTTAGGCAAGTTCTCTGGTGAACAAGAGACCTTGCAAAGAAACCAGGCAGAGTCCTGAGCTTTAAAAAGTCAATAATCTCTGCTGAAACATAGGGAATGTGTGACCCTCGCACACAAGACCTCCTGAGTGGGGCATGTTTGCCCCAGGTTAAGATGAATATGGACTAAAATAGGGGTAGTGTGTAACAGCTCCTTGACTCACCTTGACTGTTTCCAGGGCCCTTAGGTCACACTGGACACACTTCTGAGGGGCTGGGCCTGGCCTGGGTTCACTAGTGGACAGGAGAACAAATGATACGGTGCCTCCATCTGGGGTAGTGAAATGGAACACCTGTGGATAAACTTAAGGTTACCCCCCCCAGGAAAATACAGTAAATTCCCCCACAGTACCTTCCCCACACAGTAAATGTAAACAGTTTACAATAACCAGCAATACTAAAATGTACCATAAACCAACTTTCCTTTTTATTATGGGGAAGGGATGAAAACGTTAGACAGTAGCACAACAGTAATAAAATCAGCAGCGAATGGTACCCCACACTATACCCTCACCTCCCACCTGTAGGTGCACCCGACTTGTTCCCAAATGGCTGTTAAGACACAGTCAGTTGTTGAGGTGGGTACCACACTGGGGGTGCTGAGATGTGGTGAAGGTAAACAGTCTCTAACTTGGAACTCTCATTAGGGCCCAATAAAATTTAAACACAACAAACTTCAACTTTTCTCTGGGCTTATTTTGGCAGATGATGCAGTCCTGCCCAGGATTTAACCCCCCTTTTCTAACTAGCTAGCTAGCTATCTAAATTAGGAACTCCTCTGAGCCACAGCCCAGAGATACTTACAGTTTGGAGGAAGGGGGTTTCAGCAAATTTGGTTCACACGGTACTGTTGTGGTATAAGGAACTGTTGGTGGTGCACCATGATGGCAGGCTGCAGATGGAAAGTCGCTGGTCTTCACCTGTCAGGCCTTTCAAAGCTTTGCCTCTGATGCCTTTGCATATGGTGTTCACCTGACAGGCCTCTCAATGTCTTCTTCCCTGGTGGTCTCAGTTGTCCAAGGGACTGGGGAGGCTGGGTATCCCCTGGACTTCCTGCTTGCCACACAGCTTCTCTGGAACTCAATTTCAGCTGGGCTTTGGCACACTGTCTAGCCCCAGTGCACACAACCTGTCTGGAACAACAGCTGCAGCTGGGCTTTGGCTCAGTCTCTAGCCTCAGAGTACACACACTTCAACTTCTCTGAAGCAGTCAAAAACCCCCCCCATGGGCACATCTTGCACAGTCTCTCTATTCTCAGGCAGCACTTTAACAGTCTCTAGCTTCAAGTTGCACTATTACTATTCTGCAGGCTGCTACTCACAAGTCAAGACCTCATAGGGTTCAAATTTCAGGAGCGAATTCACTCCTCCTTCCTATACTACTTGCTTTCTATGGTGTTCTGCCTCTGGTTTACTCTCTTGGGCCAAAAGGCCATTGAGCTGCAAAATCAGGCCTTAGGGCTAGGTAGCTCACAACAGTCTCTCCACCCTGGATCCTCCGTAGAATCTCCACATTTGGTGAGCTGCCAGTCCCTTTTATCACTTTTCTCTAACCTCCAACTGATTGGCTGGACCATTCCAGGGTTCTTTTAACACCCATTGACATCTTCCCAGCAGTCCCGTGGGAGCCATCATTATTGTTTACCCTTTACCCAATATAGTGCTGCACTGAATTTTAGCATTTTATGCTCTTCTGAGGACAGAAACAACATCCCTTGTGCCTGAAGGTATTCTGACACCCATCCCCGGCTCCGATGCCTTCCCTTGAGCTGAGGATACTTTTTAATAGTGGCACATGGCCAAACACTTTAGTGGAGCTGTGGCTCCTTTAAAAAATTCCCCTGCCCGGCCACGCATGCACAAATGGCGCATGACAGACATATTGTTTATTTACATCTCTGGTCATCCACTTCTTGGCCTCTCTCTGGACCGGCAAAATGCTCTCCAGTTCCCAGAGGCACAAAATATCTTTTGAACCTCAGCACCTTTCTTTCCATGGGGCCAAGGAATGATCAAGAAGGCAGCGGCTGCCATGAAGATCAGGCATGAACACTGGCCGGAATCCCCTCAGAGCTACTGGAAAAAAACCCATGTACTGTAGCCCCAATAAGGTAAGCCCCTGTCCCAGAGGGGGGTTACACTGTCTTCCAGGTCATGAATTGTCATCCCAACAATTGCACATGTTCCATCCAGTGCATATCTGAAAGAAAATACAAACAGGCAATAGCATCAAAACTAACAGTTCTAGCTAGACAATTGTAATCTGCCTATCCAGGCTTTAAATTTCAAATCCATATAATAAATAGAACAGGTTAACCACATTTCCAGTAACAGTCCTAACTAGATACTTGGCTCCTGTCTAACCAACATGCCCAGATTTTCACATTCCCACATTACCCTCAGGGTTATTGACTACAATACGGGGTAGCGAGTGGGAAGTGACATAGATGCCACAGTGCATTACATATAGAGACAGGTCAATGGGGCACCAGGTGAATCATAATTGAGTGGTAAAGCAGCAGTATTTATTATTCGGCGAAAAAATTCATCATCATATAGTTTTTTTTTTTAGCAAAAATTTCTGATAACCTAAGATTCATGCTTAGCATATTTTTTGTTTTCGCAGATGTTGTTAAAACCTTTTCTTACAGCTGATTTTGTAATTAATGACTCAGGTCATTAAAGATGGCTGCCATTCGCCATGTTTAAAAATATCTTCCCCTGGTGTTACTTGTTAAATGTATCTACTAGATTCATGCTGTAGTTGTATTAGGATGGTTCTTCTGAATGTTTCTGATAGCAAACAGCACAAAATATTAAATCTTTTTAATTCTTGGGTGTGGTATGGGTGTGGCATGGGTGTGGGAACTTTTAAAATTTCAAGACCCCATATCTTGGTTCAGGAATGAAAGAAAATGAAAAGAAAAATGTGAATCTTGATATTTTTGCCAGACAAACCTTCATAGGTTCATAGGTGAATACAAGATAGAGGGACTAGCCCATTTTGATCACGCCACCCTTACCTTGGGTGGAAATAGTATTTAGATTCACCAAAATATAAGTCTAATTTTTGTTTAATTTGAAGTAAGTTTGTGTTTTGCACTACCTCTTGTGGAAAAGAATTCCAAATTGAAACTACCCTCTGTGTGAAAAAGTCTTTTCTCTTAGAAGTCTTATTTATATTTGCCCTTAGTTTCATATTATGAGATCGAGTTGTACAAACTGAATGGTGCCAATCCATACACATAGATTCAAAAAGAACATTATCTCTTGTAGCTTTATAAATTAGGCATCGGTCTCCTCTCACAGAGCGATATTTAAGTGAGAAAAGATTCAATATTTTTAATCTGTCTTTATACGAAAGTGAGTTCATATTAGTAATATGTTTTGTAAATATTCTTTGTACTTTTTCTACGGACTGTTTTTCCTGTACTAGTGTTGGAGCACAAAAGGAGGAACAATAATCAAAATTTGATCTCACTATGCTACTATATAATGGGATTAATACCTCTGACTCCCGACTGTTAACATTTTTTTAAAATACAGTTAATTAAACGATGGCATTTTTTAATTGTTTTAGTTGTGTGTTCCGAGAATTTCAAGTTATTTGTAATAAATACACCTAGGTCTTTTTCACAATTTACCTTACTCAATATAGTGTTATTTATAGCATAATTAAAACTTCTGTTCTTTCCAAAATGCATCACTTTGCATTTAGAAAGATTAAAGTTTAATTTACACTTATTTGTCCAATTAGATATACTATTCAGGTTTGCCTGTTATTTTTGAGCTGAGATTATGTCATGTACAATGCCACCCAATTTGGCATCGTCTGCATATTTATTTAGTCATATTCAATCTGTGGTGGTCATACTGGAGATTAGGACATTAAACAAGATAAGGCCCAACACCTGGGGCACTCCGCTAGTGATCTCAGTCCAGGATGACTTATACCCCCTTAAAGTAACCTGCTGGTATCTGTCAGTTAAACAAGAAGAAATCCAGATAATAACATTTTTATTCTATTTAATTTTTACCAAACATTCAATTAAGATTTTATATGTCACAGAGCTGAAGGCTTTTTCATAATCCAAGAAAATGACATCTGCAGGAAGACCTAGAGCCAATGCTTCATTTATGGATTCGAAAAAATTAATTAAATTAGTATGGCAAGATCTTCCTGGCTGGAAACCATATTGCGATATGTCTGACTGTCCTTGCTTTGATATACTGTATGAGTACTAATTTTTTGGGAGAGAAGTTTTTCCATTATTTTACCTATGCAGGATGTTAGACTTATAGGTCTATAATGTTTCACATCTTGCTTTGCACCCCCCTTATATATAAGGATTACCAGGGCCTCTTCCCATTCTTTTAAGACCTCACCCTTAGCAATAGATTCATTAAATAATAATGTTATTTGTTTTGTTTATTTGATGACAATCAGAATTACAATCCTTTGAGTCATAGACTCCTTTGCAAAGGCTCCACGTCAGTACAAAGAACACACAAACATTTTAAATATATATTGGTCACACAGTATTACATGAAACATTATATACATTGGTCACACAGAAAAGTGTATTTACATTAGTTGGTTACCACAGCTAGGATCATAAAGGACCCTGGGTCATTGTAGTGAGACGAGACAAGTTACAGATTCGAGGGGTCGTTTACAGAGCCCTGAGTTGAGGTTTATATGCAGCTAGATTGTAGGACCTGAGGGAGTTGTCAGGAGATAGGCTAGTCATTGGGTGTATTCGACTGAGGGGAATGTTGGGAACAGCCACAGGCTTCTGAGTCAAGAAGGAGGCTCTTGATACTAGTTTTGAATTGACCAAGACTAGTGGCCAGGGAGATTGAGTGAGGTAGGTTGTTAAGCCAAACGGGAGCATGATAATGGAAGAACCTTTGCCCTAAAGAGGTCCTACAGTAGGGGACTAGTAGAGAGGTGTTTGTAGGGCATCTAGGGGCCCTCCTGTGAGTGGCTGGCTGGATGAGGGGGTGTAGGCCCTTGGGTGTAAGTTTCATTAGTATTTTTTTGGTTTGGAGGCAAGTTTGGTACTTGATTCTCCCTTCGAAGGACATCCAGTCTGTAAGCTTGTAGAGTTCACACGTGTGGGTTAGTCTATCACAGCCTGTGACCAGATGGCAGGCTTTGTTGAGAGCTGGACTAATGCAGTGTAGGGCTGTTTGATCTGCGGTGCCATAAATTACAATACCATAGTCGACCAGTGAAAGGACTGAGCAGGTTACAGCAAGACATAAGGCCTGAGGGGGTAGGCAGTGCTTATGTCTGTTGAGAATCCCTATCCGGGTATTAACAGAGGAGGAGAGGTGTTTAATGTGTGTATGGTAGGTGAGGGATGTGTCCAAGGTGACACCCAGATATTTAAAGTTTGAGACCTGTTCAATGTGGAGGCCCTGAGAGTTTGAGATGGTTAGAGGGGCATTACTATATGGGCTTTGACGGTGGGCAAAGATCATTGATTTTGTTTTGTTGCAGTTTAGTATTAAGCGATGGTCAGTGAACCAGGTTTCTATTTCTCTAAAAAAGCCTTGTAGGGCACTTTGGAGGGAGTTAGGATTGGAATGTTTCCAGAAAACTACGGCGTCATATGCATAGAGCAAGAGCTTACTGCTGCAGGACTGAGGGAGGGAGTTTAGGAAAAGAGTGAAAAGTAGGGGCCCTAGAATAGACCCTTGAGGGACACCCGTTAAGACAGGTTGCATGGAGGAGAGGGTGGAGTTAATTTTGACTTGTTGCATCTGGCCAGGGAGATAGTTTTTGAACCAGGATATAACCTCGGTGGTGAAATGGTAGGATGGAAGAGAGTGGAGAAGAAATGAGTGACTGACGGTGTTGAACGCTTTGATCAGATCGACATGTATTGCTCCAGCTATTGACCCCTGTTCCAGAGCCTCGTGTATGTATGATGTAAATTCGAGTAAGGCTGTGGTTGTACTGTGTCCCTTCCTAAAGCCATGTTGCTCAAGGCAGAGCAGATTGTGTTTAGCCAGGTAATCGGTGAGCTGGTCCGGTACAATTTTCTCGCGAGCTTTTGGGGGGTGGGGTAGAAATGGGTTGGTAGTTACCAGAGGAAGTGGGGTCACCATTCTTGAGGATCAGAGTTATAATACCTTTTTTCCAAAGAGATGGGAATTGACCTAGTCGCAGTGAGCAGTTTAGTATTTTGGTGAGGTAAGGCAGGGTTTCATCAAGTGTTAGTCTGAGGATTTTGAGGTCAAGGGAGTCACTGCTGTAGCGGGAGTTGTGCAGGGCTTTGGAGAGGTAGTTTTTAGCTTCCCTACAGGAGATGATTCGCAGCCAGAAGGGCAGAGGGTCTGGTGAGGCAGAGGTGTCCAAGGGGCGGCTGGTGATAGGTTCAAAGAAGTTTTTCGGGAGAATGTGACTGAGGTCAGAGAACGTGGAATTAAGGGCATTGGATATGGTTGTGGGGTCCTGGGAGAGGGCTCCCTTGACTTGAAGCTGTGCCAGGTCAGGGGAGATGGTTTTCCCACATAGCTTTTTAATGTTGTTCCAGAAGTTTTTCCCCGAGCCCCAGGTGGTTATGAGAGCTTGATTATAGTAGGTTGCCTTGGCTAGCCTGATGGCCCAGGTGCATTTGTTTCTCGACTCTCTGTACAGTTGTCTGTCCTGGGGTAGCTGGGAGCCCAAGGCCCTGTGCCAGAGGTTATCTCTGAGGCACATCTGGTCAAGGAGGGGCTGTGTGATCCATGGGGTATCCCTGGTTTTTATGATCCGCTTTGAGAAGGGGGTGAAGATGTCGCAGACAGTGCTGAAGGTGGTAATAAAGGAGTTGAGGGCTGCATCTACAGTCTGGGCAGTGTGGATGGGTGACCAGTCGCAGGAAGAGAGGTACCTTTTGAGGCATGCAAGGGCACCTTTTTTGAGGCACCTTTGGATGGCAATGTTAGGATAGCTGGGGGGATTTTATTAGACCACCAGCAGGAGACAGGGGAGTGGTCACTTATTGCATCAGGGAGCACTTTTACCTTGGAGAGGTGGTTAGCAAGGTTAGTAAAGATGAGATCAATAAGCGAGGAGGACCCTAATCTTGGGTCATGCCTGGTGGGGGACTGAACTACCTGGGTAAGGTCATAAGCTTGGACAGCATCCTTGAAGGTGGCAGATGTGTTGGATAGCCAATTCACATTAAAATATCCCATAATGATCAGTTCGCACTTTGGAGGGAGATGGGAGATGCTGGCTAGTATAGATTCAAAGGCGGGCTTTTGATTCGAGGGGGGTATGTAAACCGATGTAATGTATAGCGGTTTACCGAGAGTGCCGAGGGTGACCTTGATGGTTACAGTTTGGGCACCATGGGCAGGCAGGGGTAGGGGGACCATGAGGGCTTGCAGGGATGTTTTGGCATAGATGGCATGGCCACCTTCCCTTTTGTCTGGCCTGTCAGCTCGGAAAATGCAGTAGTTGGTAAGGGTGACAGAGGCATCAGAGATGTTTTTAGATAGCCAGGTCTTAGATAAGGCCAGGATGTCAGGGGTATGTTGGGCAATCCAGCCCTGGAGAGGAATGAACTTCCTAGGTAGATGCAGATGTTAAGGGCGGCCAGTAGTAGGACACCATGCCTGCCCTCATTGGTGGCTTTAGGCGAAGGAGGTCCTGGGTTTGGATGTACATTCCCTGAGAGAAGAAGGCGGAGAGCATGCCGACTGAGTGCTTTCCAGTGCAATTTGGGTTCAGAGCGGGGAAGGTTGGGAGTAGCATGGATACTGGTGGATGCGGCAGGTATAGGGAGTGTACAGATGAGTTGTACTAACAGTGCTGCGGACAAGGCGTGATGAGGGCTACATAAGAGGTGCCTGCGTGAGAATAGGGAAGGTAGTTCTGACAAGGTCCAGATTGTAGTGTAGCTGAGGTTGGGGGTGTAGTTGCTGCTGAGTGGAACTGATGAGATGGAAATTTGGGGGAACAGAGGGGGGACAGAAATATTGTAGTGGCGATTAGGGGAGGTGACTTCGGGATCCCTTATGTGAGGCATTTTTACTGGGAGAGTAGGTGGGAGGGAGAAAACAAACTCACTAGTGTGTAGGCTTGGAAAAGTATGCGAAGGTAGCTATTCATGTTGTAGTGAGATTGTGCTTTCAAAGACAGTTAAAAGACAGGTCACCTCTAGTGGTGAGCTAGTGTAGGCTGCTGATGGAAAAGTGGGCTGATTGGTTTTAGACAATCACGTGATTTAAGATATATACCTCAATGTCGACCAAGGGCGGTGGTGGGGAGCTGGCGTGAAGCGTCGGCGGGGACAACACTGCAGAGAGCTCCTAGGCAGCAAGTAACCAGTGATTGAGGCAGGCTCCTGAGAGGCTTGGATCCCTCGTTCCGTACCTGGTCTCTGCAATTCGGCATGTGGGAGGGCAGTTCCGAGACTTCACGACCACAGGTGTCCCAGCTGTGGACGAAGGAGAGGAGAAGGGTCAGGATTAAATAAGGTAGGAGGCTTGTGGGAGGGCTAACAATCAGGGCTATAAGCTAGAAGTGGCAGCAGTTATTGGCGTGATGCCACTATGAAACCGGAGCAAGGTCCAGATCGTTCAGATGTATGGCACTTGGTTGCTTAGTGAAACTAAATAAATAACATAATTAAATCTATCCAAATTAATTTAAGATAAAAGTAGCAGAAATTGGAAGGGTACTCAGCATCTGACTGCATACAGATTTTCGGATATTTAAACAGGGACTATGTGCCAAAATTCAATCTCCTAAGGCTGCTGCTGTAACTGGCAAAAATGGTTTAAATGCAGTACACAATGTAAGTAAATGGCAAGCCTGTGCTGGAGTAGATTGGCCTGTTTGCAATTACATTGATTTAAAGGCAGAGCAAAACAAGAATATTGAATCAGGTATTTTACTGAAGCCGTTTTAAACAAAGACTTGGCGCCAAAGTTTATTTTTATTTTTTTTTATTTTATTGGAGAGATCAGTTTTACAACCTTTGAGTCATGGACTCGTTTACAAAGGTACCTCGTCATTTGGGGGGAGACAACAATTAAGTGAGTTAGGGACGAGGGATGAACATACGGGTGAGATACATAAACACACTTGGAGATTACAGGCAGCAGTTATACTGGTACAAACATAAAGTTACACGCCTTGTTATATAGCAAGAGATACATCTACAACTAAACATCAAGCTCCGGACAATTATGTAGTACCAAACCGGTGCCAGGGGCTGGATGGGGCTAAGGCGACTGGTTTAGGGTAGCTACAAGCATTTACAACATCAGCTGTCAATAATATGTTGGCAGAGGGCGATTTTGAAGCGGCCAATCCCTGGGATCTTGGAGATCGATTCAGGAAGGGAGTTGAACCAAGGCGGGGTTAAGTGATGGAAGGATCTTTGGCAGCGAGAGGTCTTTGCTCTGGGAACATTGAAGGTGACAGTGTTGGAGTTGCGGGTAGGCAGGGACTGGGCAGCCAGCTGCAAGGGTCCAGAGACCCCAGGAGGGAAGAGACCTGACATGGACTTTTTGGTCAGCAGGCAGGTTTGATATTTCAGTCTTTCCTCAAGAGTGAGTATTTTTGTGGCGGAGTATAGCAGACAGGTGTGGGTTCTGCTGTGGGCACCGGTAAGGAGCCTACAGGCTTTGTTAATAGAGGTCTGGACTTTAGATAAGGCAGAGGCGTCGGCAGCAGCGTAAATTGGGAGACCGTAGTCGGCCAGCGATAACACAGATGAGGTGATGACTAGTTTTAAGGCGGGTTCGGGGAGGCAGTCTTTGTGGTGGTAGAGAAGCCCGATCCTGGAGTTCATGGCAGATGATAGGGCTTTAAGATGGGCGTGGAAATGAGGCTGGAGTCAAGGTGATGCCCAGGTACTTATAGGATGTTTACCTGTTCAAGAGGAGGGGCATGCTGGTGGTGATGTGGAGGAAAGTCCTTGGCTGTTTTGCCGATGTGAAAATAGCATGGACTTTGTTTTCTTTAGATTCAGGACTAAACGATGGTTATTGAACTATTTTTGGTTTGGAGGACGGCTTTGTAGCATGACTTGGAGTGGGAGTGGGTCAGGGTGGATGCTAGGATTACAGCGTCATCTGCATAAGTAGTATTTTGCTGGAACAGGAGCGGGAGGGTGTTCAGGAATAGGCTGAAAGGGTCAGTCAAGGATGGAGCCTTGGGGACCCAGAGAGTACCGGTAGGTTGGAGAGAGGTCCCATTTAGCTTGACTCTTTGGGACCTGTTGTGTGAGGTAACTTGAACCACTTCAGGGGTCAGATGAAGAACCAGTTTGTATGGAGTTTAATAGCAGGGGTGGCACACCGTGTCAAAAGGCCTTGGATAGGTCATGAAACCGCCCCTGCAAGCTAGCCTTTGTCAAGTGCAGAGTGTATGTGGTGGGAGAATTCCAGAAGGGCAGTGGATGTGCTATGGCCAGGACCAAACCCATGTTGCTCGGGCATAGAAGGTTGTATTTAGTAAGGTATTCCGTGAGCTGTGTGTTTACTATTTTTTCTAAGGCTTTGGATGGGGGGGGAGGATGGAGATGGGCCTGTAGTTGTTAAGCAGAGTACAGTCCCCAGACTTGTGGATGGGGGTTACTTCAGCATGCTTCCAGGCCTCCAGGAATTGGCCTAGGCATAAGGATTTGTTTATGATAAGCGTGAGGGGGATAAGCATGACATCCAGAGTGAGGCGGAATATCTTGGAGTCAAGAGGGTCATTGCTTGGGTTCTGAGAGGCAAGGGACCTTGTTAAGAAAGGTTTGGCATCATGAGGTGAGATCATTTGGAAGTGGAATTGTGGCCTGGAAATGGGAGTATGAGTGGGTGTGGCAACCGGGTCAAAACAGTGGGCAGGGAGGACAGCACTTAAATCTGTGAAGGTCTTATTAAGGCAGTCAGCAATACACGTTTGGTCAGTCGAGACAGCCCCATTTATGACAATCTGGGATGGTGGGGGCGGGTTTTACCATTCAAGTTCTTTAATGTTGTCCCAGAAAGCTCTGGACGAGCCCCAGGAGGACGTCAAGGCAGCCTGGTAGTATTTAGCGTTAGCCTGCTTGATGGTCCAGGTGCATTGGTTGCGGGCTGCCCTGTAGGCTTGCCTATCGGCCACTCTACCGGAGTCATTAGCTAAAGTGCCAAAGGTTATCTCTTCTTTTTAGTTGTTGGATCAGTGCAGGAGTTATCCATGCAGCAGTCTGTTTTTATCCTTGGTGTGTTGAAGAGGGCAAACAGATCCAGGCATGGTTGAAAACCGTGGTGAGAGTAAGTTAGGCAGAGTTAATGTCAGGTCATGAGGCCACTGGGGTCCAGTTGATTTGGGCGAGGTGACGCTTGAGGTTGACGAGACCTCTGGGGAGAAATCGGCACGAGGGGTCCTGCAGTACACAGGGCTGAGAGGGGATGACCAAAAGCAGATGACAGGGAGTGGTCACTGGAGTGAGTCCGCATGGACTTGTACCGATGCTACTTTATGGTTGGTTAGAGAGGACTACATCCAGGAGGGAACTAGTTCCTGTTACTTTGTTAAGTCTAGTGGGCTGAGTGACCATTTGAGACAGGTCAAGGGCTGCAAGCTCATTCTTCATATTATCAGATGATGGGCTGAGCCAGTTGGTGTTTAAGTCGCCCATAATTAGATGTTCAGCCTTCTGGGTAAGGTGGATGAGTAGTCAAGGAGGAGGTGACCCAAGATCTTTTTTTAGACCGGGGTAGGTGGCCTTGATGAGGGTAAGGGGCCACGTCCAGGGTAGGGTGAGATTTAAGTACAGTTTAAGTACAGAGCTGCAAGGCAGTCGGTATGGTCCCTGCTTTCAGGTGGATTTTAAGCAAGTGAAAAACTATCTCCACATGTGTGGGGACACAAAGAAAGATTAGATCCTTTAACAGTCTGATTACAGTGATGAAATAAAATAATTCAAAAAAGTGTCTTTAACAGTCTGATCAACACTGCAGAGAGCTCTTAGGCAGCCAGCAACCAATGATTGAGGCAGACTCCTGAGAGGCTTGGGTCCCTCATTCCATACCTGATCTCTGCAATTCAGCATGTGGGAGGGCAGTTCTGAGACCCTCACAACCTCAGGTGTCCCAGCTGGTGTCTGCAATTCGCATGTGGGAGGGCAGTTCCGAGATCCTCACGACCTCAGGTATCCCAGCTGGTCTCTGCAATTTGGTGTGTGGGAGGGCAGTTCCGAGACCCTTACGACCTCAGGTGTCCCAGTTGGTCTCTGCAATTCGACATGTGGTAGGGCAGTTCCAGCTGCTCATATGAGACTTTTTTTAGAAAAATGAAAGGAATATTGTCAGGTCCCACCGAGGAAGAAGAAGATTTAAATGAAATAATGGCTGAGTAAGTTTCAGCATCAGTAAAGGTAACTAATGGATCTATAGAGTCACAATCTATATTACATAATATTTCCTTTTCTTTAAAAAATGCTGGCAAAATAAAGATTTAATTTGTTTACCATTAATTGTTCATCGGAAATTAAGTTTCTATTTATCAATAAAGGTCCGACCTTGCTAGCTGTAGTTTTTAAGGAGCCAATATAGTTGAAAAACTTGTTTTATTATCTTTTTGAATAGTTACTAAGTTATATTCCATATCTTTCTTGGCTTTTCTAATAACTGATTTCGTTTTCTTAGCTTTTCGTTGAAACCTGTTCCAGTTATTACTGAAAAATATCTATGGTTACTAACAAATGCTGCTACTTTAAGGTTTGATTGGCATTTTGGATCACCTCAAATGGACTTCTTCATTTTCATAGGTAACTGAGGATGTACGTTCTTCCTCCCTGGGTGGCGAGGGAGGCTCTGCAGCATGATTCAGTTTGAGTACCACATTTGTTTCTTGTTCAAACTATTGAGGTACCATGTTTGTTTCCTGTGCAATCTCTACCAGATCTGCCACATGCTCTTACTCAGATGAAGGTTCAAAAGGTTCTGCTTCAGGATTTAGTGGTGTGGTTGAAGTATTTGGCATCTACCATTTTTCAGCATTGTTCAACAGTTGAGGAATGTCCACTGTAGAATAGTACCTCACAAAGTTATCCTCCTCATCAAAAGAGTCTATATCATTGGGAGCTGCTCGGATGCAGGCCTTTCAGGAGGTCCAAGTAGACCAGTATTCAGATCCGATGCAGGCCTTATGGAAAGGCAAACCAGTATCCATTTGAGGGTCAAACCAAGTAGGCAGGCTGGTGTGGTTGTGAGAACCCCTGGTTTTCATTCTTTGAGGTTGTGTGGGACCTGGTTCTGGCCCAGGAACATCTAATTTTCCAATGATGAGCAACTGGTTGTGGTGCAATGCTTTACTTCACTGAGGCTTTCCTTCTAGGCAAACTCTGTACACTGGCAAGTCCACAAGTGTTTCAGTAACCACATGGGGGATGTTACCTCAATGATCTGCAATGTTGTGCTTTCCGGGCAACCCCAAATTCTGGACCAAAACTGTTTCCAGTGAGCAACTTACGATCTCTAACACATTTATCATAACAAATCTTATTTGCCAAGTTTCTTATGTTAGACAATTTTGTGGCCAATTGGTAAGCATCATTCAACTGCTGCTTATGTCTTTGGACATATTTTGTGAAAGTCTCTAAGTTATCACCGTCAGATGAGACTCCAAATGCAAGGTCTACTGGCAGTCAGGCCTCTCTCCCAGGCATCAGCAAATATGGGGATTGCCCCATGGCATCATTTCGAGTGCAACTGTATGCATGAACCTGCATACTCAGTTGCTGACTCCAGCTCACATTTTTGCAAATGTCCAATGTGACCAATATATCTAATACAGTCCTAGTCCTACTGAATCTTTTGGGTTGAGGGTCACCCTGGAGGTGGTAGGGAGTGGTTAGAGACATTCTGATTCCCCACAGTGACAATAACTTTTTAATCAGATGACTTTCAAAGTCCCGGCCCTGATCGGAATAGATTCTTTTAGGATGTCCGTAATGAACAAAGTATTTATCCACCAGGATCTTTGGTCTTTGGTTGGGAAGGCTTGGACATAACAGAAGTAATGATCAGTTACTATCAGAAGGGGTTATAGAGCCAGGGGGGGTATCCTCAAGGAGACGAGAGGTGCTCCTTCTGCTGCATAATTGCCTGGTTTGACCACACCTTGAATACTGCGGGCAATTTTGGTGCCCTTACTTAAAAAGGGATGTTGCTCTTCTGGAGAGGGTCCAGATGAGGGTGACCAGGATGATACAGGGTCTAGGGGAAAAGCTGTATGGGGATAGACTCAAGGAGCTCAAATTGTACTCGTTGGAGGAGAGGAGGGACAGAGTGGACATGATCAAGGTCTTCAAATATCTCAAGGGAATAAATAGAGTAAACCTAGATGGGGTGCTTCAGTTGAGGGATATGGGGACCACCAGGGGGCATCAATGAGGCTGGTTGGTGGGAGACTAAGGGGGGGGGAAACAAGGAGACATTACTTCACTGAGAGGGTGGTGGAGCCCTGGAATGTGCTGCCTGGGGAGCTGATGGCTGTTACAACTGTGAAGGGGTTCAAGAGAGGCTGAGATAGGTATAGAGGGATGGTGCATCCCAGAACCCTACAGGGGATTGGGGTGGAGGACCTTCTGGGGAGGGTGGGGGAGCCATAACGGTGCCCTCTGAGGGCACATCCCCGAGCAGACCCGATAGACCACAGGGCCTAATCTGCTAGCTTCTTAGTATGTTAGAATGTTAACTATTTTCTTTTTATCTGGTTTCAAACTCAAAAAGTCAATACACACCAACTCCATGGGAGCACTTGTGGTAATGTTCACCAAAGGAGCAGCTGAAGAGGGCAGCATTTTTTGCTGGATGAATCTCATATGCTGTTTGCAGTAGTTCTCCACCTTGGTACTGATTCACGCCCAGTAAAACCTCCTCTTGTACAGGTCCAGCATTCTGTCGCCCCCAAATGTCCTATCTCATCATGCAAAGGTATGAGGACCATCTTTCTGAACTTTACTGGTAGTAATAGCTATGTGAGAGTGGCATACCTCTCAACCTCCTGCCTCATAAATCAGGGACAAGGCTTAAAAAAAATCAGGGACGAAGGACCAAAATCAGGGACACACCTTCAAAATTAGAGATATCCACCCAGAAAGCTGGTAGAATATGGGGCTTAGTGCAAAATGCATTTTCTAAGGAAGCACAAGTCAGTAACTTTAATGCTCGACATTATTTTGTGCTTACACTTTCTACTTTTTAGCCATGGAAACACATATTTTAGGAGGGACAGAGTAAAATTTTGAGGCAAAATCAGGGACGTCCCTGAAAATCAGGGACAGTTGAGAGGTATGGAGAGTGGAACCATTGCTCTGAGGTTCTCTGTAAATCATACCATTATGCGCTTTCAATTTACTCCATTTTCTCAGGAGAAGGGAAGTATTGGGATGATTTATTTTTACAAGTTCTGGGCTGCCCCTTCATTGGAAAGGAGTAACACTATCTCTGATTACAAAATCCTCCTTCCTCTCTCTCTCTCTCTCTCTCTCTCTCTCTCTCTCTCTCTCTCTCTCTCTCTCTCTCTCTCTCTCTCTCTCTCTCTCTGCCAGTCCTGCAGGCTCATCTGAGACAATGAGAATTTACTAAGAGATACAGCATTACAATAAGCCACTGGTATGCAGTCTGAGGGGGCGCCCAAGCTATCTACCTGGTGATATGTGGCATTGGAGTCTGGTGCATCTTCTGTATTGTAGCTTCTACACAAAGCTTGAACAGAAGTCTCAGGAATCTGAACCATTCTCGTCCTGCCACCCTTGGGTGGGGTGGTCTGGAAAGTATGACCACTTCAGTGTGACTCTTTCTGGGATGATACTCCACACAGTAGTCATATGTCAAAAAAGCTGACAACTAGCAATGACCTGCAGTGTCCAGCTTTGCTGTAGTCTGCACGTAAGTGGGGGATTGTTATCAGTATGGACAGTGGTATGGGCCCCATACAAGTATTCATGGAACTGATCCACAATGGCCCATTTAAGTTCTAAAACCTCCAGCTTGTGGATGGGGTAATTCTGTCATGAAGGTGATAAACTGTGACTGGCATACACTAACAGTCACAGACCTTGTGGATGTTCTTGATACAATACAGCTCCCAACCCATTAAGACTGGCATCAATATGCAGCACATATGGCTTACTGGGATCTGCATAGGCCAACATAGGGCATGAGTCAATTGTCTAATTATCTCTTTGAAAGCCTCATCACAAGCTTTAGTCCATCTAGGCCCAAACACTTCATGCACTTTATAGTAAACCTTCCAAGGAACAGACTGTGACACCTGCTTGGTCTTCTGATTGGCAGGAGGATATCCTAGGGTTAGGTTTTGCAAAGGCTTGACAATCTTGGTGTAGTCTTTAATAAACCTGCGGCAATAACCGGTGAATCCCATGAAACTTTGTAATTATTTCAACTGGGTAGGTTTAGGCATGGTAGTGACAGCATGAACATATTCATCTTGGTACACAATGGGGCCAACATACTTGGTTTAGGTCTTGAAGAACTGGTACTTGTTGATAGCTTAAGACCATACTCCATCAGTTGATCAAGCACTTTAAACAACTGGGCCTCACGCTCTTCCAGGGTCTTCCCAAATATGATAATA
Organism: Neoceratodus forsteri; assembly: GCA_016271365.2. NCBI lineage: Eukaryota > Metazoa > Chordata > Ceratodontiformes > Ceratodontidae > Neoceratodus > Neoceratodus forsteri. The sequence continues at coordinate 401,638,240 of CM028130.1, read as the reverse complement.
TCATCCAAATACACTAGGCACTCCAATATGTTTATAAGTTTATATCAAAGTCTGGTGGAGAGAGAGCACCTGGGAGAGCAGTGCCAGGTTAATGAAAGGTACAATGCGACAGAAAATATGGTAACTGGCACCTGCAAAAATATTAGTCCAGGAGCCAGGTGCATTAATCTATGTGTCTAGGTCCGAAAGGTTTGATGATGGTTTCTTATGTAAAAAAAGTATATAGAATCCAGATTTACAAGTCTTATCTGCTCAAAGTTGAACATTTTCTTGGAAAAATCACTTCTTCAATGAAAAAATGAACTGTCGGTGAAAATTGTGTATATTTTAATTAATGGTTCCTTCTTTAATTTCAATTCTATAAGCATTTATTGAAATACTACAGACATTGTAACAAACAGCAACATATGTATCAAAGGCTTAATATTAACGCAATTATTTTATTCTATATTTAACTTGAAACAATCAACATTTTATGATGTTTCATGAACCTAAGTACAACAATCAGTATTCTTGTTCACTGTCTTCATTATCTGACATGTTACGCATATCTGTCTCATCAATATCGACATCATAGTTACTGTCGTCATCTTCTTTATTTGGATTGTTGTCATGTTCGTTCAATTGTTCACTTAAGGCTGGTGGTACAACTTCACATGTGAAAACACAAAGAACCTTAGTGTGTAAGCACTGAGGCAAGGGTTAACCCTTGCCCTTGCCTCAGTATTTACACACTGTTTCTTTGTGTTTTAACTTGTCTTTTGGTTTTATTGGGCTCACCACAAGCCAACCCAGATAGACCAACTGGGGTGTCACACAGACGAGGCACACTGTTAAGTCCTGGTAGGACAAAATATGTGTCTGTGTCTTCTGTTAGCACCCTTTGCAGACTGTGTGAGAGGCCTTTCAGCACCATGCATTTCTGCTTAAAGTTGAACCAGCATAATATTTTGTGGTGACTTACATATACTGCCCATGATGCTTTGCATTATGGGGATATGTGTGATTTTGAACTTCACATGTGAACCACTTTGGCTTGTATTTGCCATCCTCATACTGTAGGCCAGCCTTTGTCTTCTGGATTCAGTAGTGTCATTTCTGGTTAGTCTACATTTTTCCATAACAATGAAATGTAATTTGCACTGCAGATGTGTTGTGCCAGAGTTGATTTGCATGGTGGCTGTGAGTTTATGTCTGCTCCTTTGATCTTTTCTAAGGGTGCATCTTTGTCACTCGGTCAATACTTGACATTGAACATACTGTAGTGGGCTGTGTTGACACTCTTTACTTTCTGTCCATACAAGGTACACACAAAGCTCTCAATTGTATCATCAGTTTCTTTAGACAAGTGTGGACATCTCAGTTTTCCAAATGCCTGTGTGTACTCTGTATTCTTTTCCATATAATTGTTAGAGGTCACACCTTCCCCTTGCCTTTGAAAGCTGGTGTATAGTTGTGTCCTGTCAGTGCATGGAGCCCTGGTAGACCTGCACACACTGGTCTGCCTAACTCTGCTGACAAGTGGGATACATCTATGAATCTTCTTGTGTCATTCCCTGAATGGCCAATGTCCATGTGCAGTTTGAGATTATTGTTTAGACTTGCAAGATACAGCAGAATGACCAGAATATCAATAGAAACGTTCAAGTACCTCAAGGGAATCAACAAAGTCCAAGAGGGTAGCATCTTTCAAAAAAGAGGTGTGCAAGAACAAGGGGGCACAATTTGAAGATATGGGGGGGAGGACGGCTCAGAGGTAATGTAAGGAAGTATTTTTTCACAGAGAGGGCTGTGGATGCATGGAAAGGCCTTCCGGAGGAGGTTGTGGAGTCAAAAACAGTGACTGAATTCAACCATGCATGGGACAGCCATAAGGCAATTCTAGGGGGTTGGGGTAGAAAGAAGTAGGCTGCTGGTTAACTAGGATCTGCAGCTTATCCATTAGGTAGGGAAATGGACAGACTGGGTGGGCCAAGCGGTCCTTATCTGCCATCAAATTCTATGTTTCTACATTTTCTATGTTTCTATGTATCATCTGTCCTGACCACTACATGCACATCTTCACCCTCATTTTGACTGCAAATGTAGTGCATGTGTTGCATGATTCTTGTGTCTGCTTCTATGTGCTTGCTTTTTAAGGCCTTGCACTCTAGTCTGAGCATACAGTATGCCCAGCTTCCACTTTTTGTATGAGTAACAAGTTTCTCCTACAGCAAACATGAGCTTTTTATCACCTAGAACTTCACAGTACACATCAGAATTCCATGCTGTAGCTAGAAAACCTAGGAGTGCCATCTTGAATGAAGATGAAGACAGGGAGCCAGCAAAGTCTCTTGGTCGGCTTTGGTCAGGACCAGTTATGAGATGGGAGAGCGGAGTGATGCTATACTTTCGTCTATTCTTTTGTTCAAGACCTTTGATTGATGGTGACTTGTAACAGTCACTGACAAGGTGGACTTCATTTGTGGAAGTACAGCAAACGAGAGACAGGATGGTTTTTGCTACACTGTGGAATGTTAGTGGCAGGTTTGTAAGACTTCTGATTAAGAACATGGCATCAACCACAGTGGCATTTATAGCATCGGGGTGGCTACTTTGGACTCTGGTCTCAAGTTTCTTCAGCAGTGTTGACTTCATTGTTGTGTTCATTGATCCAACAACATTTCCTAAAGAGAGGGGTACTGGGGTTAGCGAGTGGGCAAACACCATCATAAGTTCAACTGTTGAAGTCGCAGATACAGTAGATATAGCAAGTGTCCAAAGGGGTCTCGAGTTCCTTTCAACTTGATGATTTTCTTGTCCTTGTTCTTAATCTTCACCTTCATTGCATCATGAACAAAGTTCTTCCTCTTGTATCTTTTGATGGCTTCCTCGAACCTACTGCCTTTGGTAATCCATTCATCTCTAAACACATGATACATCCAAGTACCTATCGCAGTAACCTGTAACACTTCATTTGCTACTTCTAATGATACTGCTGTTCCACTACCTATTGAATAAAGATTGCTGTCCTCAAATGCGTCCTGGAATGGATTCATGGAGGAGTTTATTGTGTTCAACAGCTTGTTTAGATTCTTCGAATCTAATTTTTTTCTAAAACTCTTCAGCTCTTGGCTGGCTTCTTCATGGTGACAAGACCAACTTTTTCCATAAGACTTCCAACATTTTTACTTCGAGCTGACCCAGAATGTTCCACCTCCTCCTTGCGTTGACGTTCTGTGTCAAAGAAGAAATCCCGGTTAGTCTTGATGCAGCTTTGACAATAACTGTCTGTTCCAAGGTCAAGCCTATGACATTTCTGCTAAACCCTCTCTTTGATCTTGCAATGGTTAATGCTCCATTCTCAATTATTTTCCTTAGTCCAGGGTGGGTCTCATCCATGTTTAGCAAATTCATAAGGTACAAGGTCATCCACTTGGCATAGCTGTGGTGCCCAGTTGCAAGGTAAAGAGGTATCATCTTCTCCAAGCTAAATACAAAGAGAAACAAGTCATTTGTCCTAATGGAATGGCAGAAGAGTTGGTACAACTCTACCAAACTGCAGTACTGCAGCCAAAATAGGGCAGTTGTGCCATGCTCAGCACGGTGTGTGGAATCTGTGAATGTTTCATATGCTTCCATGAATGTCTTGAACTCAGCTGTATTCTCTAGGTCCACCACTGAGGAAGGCAATGGGTCATTAAGTAGCTGCTGCAGATGCTTTGAGATTGAAAAATCTGACAAACCTTTATTTTGTATAAAGCACTGCAAATGTTTAATTCTGCATGCCGCTGATAGCATCGGGTGAAGCCTCTTTGCCCGATTGAAAAATGTTCCTTGAAGAAGTCCATTCAGGGATCCCAATGCCAATACACCACTTTCAACAAAAATGTGGTCTCTACCAGAACCATTCAGGAGGTATCCAAGACCTTTGAAATATGCTAATTTTATATGGAATGGTCCAAAACATATGAAAAATCTGTCATATTCCAGAAACTTTGTGGACTGAATTTGTAGTGCAGGTTTTGCTATGACCAAGTCATAAATAATATGCATATAGTCCTCCTGGCATTCATCCATAACCTTGATAGCAGTATTCATGGTGTCTTACACTACATCAAGTCTTGTAGGAGGCTTTCCTATAGAGTCCATGTATGATATGATCTGCTGTGGTGGGTCATCTACAGAAACAGGGGCATTCCATCCATGCCACATTGGAGTAGCATCTACACTTGTTCAAGATATCATCCAGGCAATGCCCCTTCTCTTAGCTTGTTTGAGGTTTTTTGGTTCAGATCTTTCTGTCACCTTATACTGATATTGTATTACTTTTGGTTTTCCAGATGTATATGGTCGAATGTCTTTCTCACCAATACCTAGAGTTCTTTTCCTCTGAGACATTTGAATGTGCCTGGGTACAGTGTTTTGTTCCTGTCATGCCATTGGCTGCAATATCTGCTTCTTTACACTTGGCAAATAGTCTTCATCAGAATCTTCAGCCTTTGTCTTTGATGTTCTGCATCGTTTGTTCTTTGATGTTAAATATGGCCCTACCTGGTCATGGGCATCAACTTCTGATCTTTGCTCATCTTTGTCTGTTTCTATTGTGTGTGTTTCATTTCTTGCTGGTGCTTGGTCATCCATGTGTGTTCTTGTTATTGCTTCTTCAGACCTTTCTTTGGGTACAGCGGTCTCCTCAATACTGGATGGTATGTTTTGATATGCTATACTCAGAGTGTCATGCAAAGTGTCACGACTGTCAAGTGTCTCTGTCATCTCATCATAATTGTCGAAAGCCAAAGCAGTGGCTAAACCTATCTGTATGAGCAATCCATCTGTTGTAACCATATTTTTCTCCATTATTTTGGTTTTGACTGCAGTTTCGAGTTCCTCCATAACATGATAGCTGACACAGTGACCAAACCTGTTCAAAATAGTTAAAACTTTCTTACTGTCTGTTATAGATTTAATACCCATGCCCAACAAGAGGTATTTTTGTGGTTTGATTATTCCCCTTGACACTGCAAACACTATGTCATCTGCAATAGACTGAACTACTCTCTCCTGTCATTCACTGCCCACTTCTGATGAAACCGTGAGTACAGTACCTAGGCATGTCTGAAGAACAGGTGGCAGTTTTACATTTTCTTCTATTAAGTCTTCAACTTTAACTTTGGTCTTATTATGAAGCTGTACCTTTAGGAGTTCCAACAACTGTTCTCTTATGTGTTGAGCTGCTTGTGCTGCTTGTGCTTCCCTCCAGTTAGCCTATTTCTTGCCAGACCTGATGATTGTACCCGCTTTTCTACTTTTTGTATCAAATATGATACCATCTTTGAAGTGATCTGCCAGTTTTGACTGCAAGCTCTGTGGGTCATGATTTGTTTCACACTCACTACACTCCATAAGAATGTCCATGTACCTTTTGTGCAGAGATACCAAGGATTCTTCTTTCATTCCATTAACAATGATGCACTGTACATACTTAACAAGTGTGGAAAATGCAACCTGATGACTGTCCCTCAGTTGACTGTATTCAAATGTTGTACCTCCGCTCTTTATTCGTTCTGCCTTTTTTACATACTTGTTCTTACAGCTGTTGTGGTACTTCATTTCTTTGGTTATGAGATCAATACTGCCTACCATCATATCCATTTGTCGCTCATCCATTTCTTTTGCTGCATTTTTTATGCTGTCTGCTGCCCCATAAGTTACACATGTTGCAGGATATTGCAAAGTCTCCTTTCACCCTTAGGATTCCTTTTCTTGTATGATTTGCAAAATATACATTCATTTGGGAATATGCCTAATGTAGATGCTACAGATTCAGACTGCAAGTTTATTGGAACTCTTATATGCAGTGAAGTTCTTGTAGCAGATATAATGATACCCATGGCTGCTAGAGTAATGTTCAGGCAATTCAAGACACACCATGTTGTACTTTGACAGTGTTTGACTAGAACGTCTTTCCTATGCATCAGCTACTTTCTCCCAATAAGCATCATCAAAAGGTAGCGGGTTTCCATGGTCTGTGCTAACTCCTGGATCAGTGTGTAGGATGCATCATCTCTGCGGTTTGTGAGAAGTCTTGCTAGCCATCTCTGAAACATTAAATAAATTATATTAATAACTAAGTAAACCGAGCCAATTACATAAATGTAAAACTTTTAGTTACTCTTAAGAAAGTGCATTTTCCAAGAAAACATACAACTATGGACAAATAAGAGTTGTAAATTTGAATTCTACACACTTTTTTTACATGAGAAACCGTTATCAAACCTTTCGGACCCAGACACTTAGATAAATGCACTTGGCTCCAGCTCTATATGGACGCCTGTTTAGGCTGAAAAAGCATTAATGGTTCCTTGTATAGTCACTTGAAACAGCAAAGAAGAGAGCATACCTGTGGTGTCCAAAACAAGTGCTTTGTTTATTTAAAGAGTCACACAATGTGTACAGAATATAAAACAGCAGCACAATGGATCTTTCAGGATGCTACAATTCTCCTATCCCCCTCCACTCACCGCAGCCCTCACGTCACCTGACACGTTTCACGTACAACTGCATTTTTTCCAAGATAGCAATAAGATTGCCCAGGATTTAACCCTCTTTTTACAACTGCAGGGCGGAGCTCTGCATACATTTTATTATCACATTGAAAAATGGACATCAGCAGATTGCTAATGGACTTCATTAAATTGGAATTTTATAGCAATCACTCTGCTCAGCAGTCTTTTTGCTGCACTATTTTTTCTCTGTTAGTCAGTGTTTCCCAGTGAGGAATGAGATTCACAATAACAGTACATGTATTTCAATCTTAATTTGTGCATAACAGGACTTGTGTGATAACATGATTACTAGTTTCAACTTGTTGTTATGGCTGAAAAGAAGAATCATACAAGTATACTGGAGTTTCCATCATTGAAGCTCTGAAGCTTCAGTGTCTCATTCAGCAGACTAGTGTCAAATTACAGACAGTCCAGCTATAGCTCTGCATGCCCTCCTGCTTTTATAGCTCTTTGAGAGAGGTTTTTAACTCAGAACTCAGCCCCTGTAATTCAAAACCAAGACTCTCAAGTACTGTGGAGGAATGATGTGTATTTTTTTATATTGTAATAAAAAAGAAGGCATTTCCAAACTGGAAAATCATTGCAGTATTAAAGAAATGTATGCAAATTGGCACTGAAGGATATGCGTGTGTGTGTGTGTGTGTTTGTGTCTTTGCAGAACTCTGTCAGAAGCTCCTGACATCTCTTTCTGCTCCAAAGGCTCACCCACTCCCTCCCCCTTACAGACAGAACTAAGTTTTAACCCTTGATTATCCTGGTAGTTTACATTCAGCCTTCTTGTAACTTAATGACATTCTTTTATTTTATCTGCCAGTCTTTCCTGCATAGTACAAAGTGAGCAGATACAGTGCAAGCTTCCCTACAATATAATGGATTTAATGTTGATAAAAGGTGAGGGACTGACATCACTGGAAACTGAAACCCTTAGTTTAGCTATAGAAATAGGTACAGTGTGGGTAGAAACACTATGTGGTGAATGTAGTGATATTGATCAGTGAGGGACTAACAGTTCTCGAGTCCCATTTATCCACTGATATAGGTATAGTGCAGAGTTTCTCCACACTGTGACGAAATATAGTGGTGAAGAAATTTCAGGGTCTGACTGCTCTGGAGACCTCTATTTATCTACAGATGCAGGTACAGTGTAGTGTTTCTCCACACCGTGATGAAATGTAGTGGTGGTGAAAGGTGGGGGACTGACTGCTTTGGTGCCCCCTATTTATCCACAGGGACAGGGACAGTACAGGCTTTCTCCACACTGATGAATGTAGATGTGGTGAAAGTAGAGAGTCTGACAGCTCTGGAACCCTCAGTTTATCCCAGGGAGAGGTACAGTGTAGGCTCTCCATACTGTAATGAATGTAACAGTGATGAAAGTTGAGGGACTGACAGCTCTGGAGCCCCAGTTCATACACAGGAACAGGTACAGAGCAGGCTTTCTCTACCCTGTAATGAATCTAGTAATGTTGATAAGTGAACAACTGACAGCTCTGGAGACCCCTGTTTATCCACTGATACATATGGAGTGCAAGATTTCTCATATTGTGACATATTTAATGTTGGTGAAAGGTGAGGGACTGACAACTTTGAAGCCTGAAGCCCTGTGATTATCCAAACAGGTGCAAAGTGGACAGATACTGCAAGCTTCCCTGCAGTATAATGGATTTAGTGTTGGTGAAAGGTGAGGGACTGATGTAACTGGAAACTGAATCCTTCAGTTTATCCACAGAGATAGGTACAGTGTGGGAAGGGACAGTGCAGGCTTTTTCTAACTGTGATGTGTTTTTAGTGATGGTGAGATGAGAGGGACTTACAGCTCTGGAGACTGCAGACTCCTGTTCATCCACAGGGACAGGTACAGGATAGGTGTTTGCCATACTGTGATTAATTTAGTTTTGGTGAAAGGTAAAGGTCAGACAGCACTAGAGAATGAAGCCATCTGTTTATCCAATGAGCCAGGCAGGTTTAGTATGTATTTATTGCTGGTGAAAGGTAAGGGGCTTAAAGCTCTGAAGAATAAAACCCTCTGTTTATCCACAGGAGCAGGTGCAGTATAAGCAGGTAGAGTATGCACTTGTGTGTATATTATGAATGATTATACAAGTGACAGTGGTGGGACTCAAACAAGAATTTAATGGCACATACAACTATGCTTCAGCTATTGGATCTGTGTTATTTTAGTAGTTTTTTTGATACATCCTGTTAGTATAAAAGTCTGTGCACATTTGGATATCATACAATCTATACCCCCCCCACACACACACAGACACAAATACAAACACACGTTTGTGTCAGCCAGGAACTGTGGCACACAATCGAAGTTTCATCTGTGCTAGATGTTTTCTTTTCTTTTCACCACTATCAATAATATCATTTTTCAGTTGTATTGGGTCTGGCTAGAGTTTATTCTAACTAGCTAGCTAACTAAATTAGGAACTCCTCTGAGCCGCAGCCCAGAGGTGCTTACAGTTTGGAGGAAGGGGGTTTCAGCAGATCTGGTTCACATGGCACCATTGTGGTATCAGGAATAGTGGTGGCTAAGTGGGTTGTACCCGCCTCCGCAGAATGATTTATGGAGTAAGGCGGAATTCATGGCACTCTGCAATGCGATATGGAGTACTTCGCATCATAATGGGGAATGGAAAGTTCATTGAAAACAATGACTTCAAGTTATTCTGCCTTCCCCAAACCACTTCTCCACCAATTTTAAGGTGAAGTACAGTGAAATAAATGTATTTTGCATCACTTCACCTTGTTATTGAGCTCCAAGGTGAATTTTCAGTGCTTCATAGGATTGCAGGTCACATGGGCTCTAGATTGTTCTGCACAGCCTCAGTTCTGTGTAGTATGTGTGTAGTGGAAGATGGAGACAGTTTTCTCTCAGAGCTTTGCAATTCAAATCCTCTAAAAGCTGTTAAAAAAGACTTTTTGAGCCATTTTGTTTTGCTCAAAATTCAGTGCATCGATTGTAGGAAACCCTCCTCTGCTCATATCATCGAGTGTTTATTGTTTGTGTGTGGATTTTGAATGTTAATTTAGAACAGTCAGTCTGTGTACTGTGAAGTCTGCTTTGGGGGAGGGGTGTATCTGTGGTGTAGGTAGATTAACTAGGAGAAAAAGGCAGTCTTTCTGTTTTGGTATTATTTTTCTTGTACAACTGTGTTAATGTACACACAGTAATATTTTCAGTAAATCTTGACTTTTTTTGCTGATTGTTGTGGTGCAGCAGTGTATAATTTCAGTTTGTTTAAAAAATTTGGTTATATTGCTAAAGGTTTTCAATTTGCTACATAATACTTGTAGTGTGTGTGATGTGTACCATTAAATCAGACAATTTTTATTGTGCCAGAGTAATTGCAGCAGTGTGAACCTGCTATCCACCGCACTTGCATGAATTTTCTATACTGCTTTGTGGTATCTTTACTGGTAGTGGACTGTTACTGCTGTGCCCTACCCCCCAACCGGCATAAGGTATTCTTTTCTGGATTTGGATTTGTGACTTGTGAGCACTGGTTAGGTGTTGCTGTGCCTTTGTGTCTGACTCTGCATCTCTTAAGTGCGCTGCACAGTCTTAATCTGTCTGTGCATTTGCAGTACATCATTAATTCTGGGAGACTTTGCATTTCTTGTTACGCTCTCATTTCACTTCGTCAGCACTGGGGAATTTTCTGGACACAAGACAGTAGCATTGTGGAGATGCACATTAATTCTAGTGACTGTGTGTAACCACTGCACACATGACGGAGTGCGCCATTAATTCTGGGAGACTTCACATTTCTTGTTATGCTCTCATTTCACTTTGTCAGCACTGGGAAATTATCTGGACACAAGACAGTAGCATTTTGGGGATGTACATTAATTCTGGTGACTGTGTGTGAGCACTGCATGCATGACTGAGTGCGCCATTAATTCTGGGAGACTTCACATTTCTTGTTACACTCTTATTTCACTTCGTCATCACTGGGGAATTTTCTGGACACAAGACAGTAGCATTTTGGGTATGCACATTAATTCTGGTGTCTGTGCATGATGTGACCTGACCACATCCACTGCACATGTGACTGAGTGTGCCATTAATTCTGGGAGACTTTGTATTTCTTGTTGAGCTCTTATTTCACTTTGTCAGCACTGGGGAGTTTTTTGGACACAAGACAGTGGCATTTTGGGGATGCACATTAATTCTGGTGACTGTGTGTGTGGGGGGGAACTGGGGGGGCTTCCAGTATTGTTGCCACTCTGCCTTACTTAGCATTAAGGTGGAATGACAATGCGAAGTAATAATTACAAGGTGAAGTGAGCCTTTCCTATTGGCCACTCCGCACAGTGGAGTGACAACGCGAAGTGGCCACTTTGCATTCACTTCACTAGCGGAATCTAATTTTGCTGCATCTCTAATCAGGAATTGTTGGTGGGGCACCATGATGGCAAGTTGCAGATGGAAAGCTGCTGGTCTTCACGTGTCAGGCTTTTCAAAGCTTCACCTCTGAGGCCTTTGTATATGGTGTTCAGCTGACAGGCCTCTCAATGTCTTCTTCCCTGGTGGTCTCCTCAGTGGTCCAAGGGACTGGGCAGGCTGGGTATTCCCTGAACTTTCAGTTTGCCACACAACTTCTCTGGAACTCAATTTCAACTGGGCTTTGGCACTGTCTCTAGCCCTAGCGCACACACACACACACATTTCAACTTCTCTGGAGCAGTCAAAAACACTTTTTCCCCACCAAGGAGCATGGCTTGCACAACCTCTTTATTTTCAGGTAGCACTTTAACAGTCTCTAACTTCAGGCTGAACTTTTGCTATTCTGCAGACTGCTACTCACAAGTCGAGACCTCACAGCAGCAGGTTCAAATCTCAGGAGCGAGTTCAATTCTCCATCCTAGACCACTTGCTTTCTACAGTGCTCTGCCTCTGGTTTATTCACTTGGGCCAAAAGGCCATTGAGCTGCAAAATCAGGCCTTGGGGCAAGATAGCCCACAACAGTCTCTCCACCATGGATCCTCCATGGAATCTCCCCTTTTGGTGGGCTGCCAGACCCTTTTAATCACTTTTCTCCAGCTTCCAGCTGATTGGCTTGACCATTCCCATGCTCTTTAGATGCCATTTGACATCTTCCCAGCTCCTCCCCTGCTGCAAGAGTCCCATGGGGGCCACCATTATTGTTTACCCTTTACCCAATACAGTGCTGCCCTTAATTGTGTCATAATATGCTCTTCTGAGGGCAGAAACCACATCCCATGCAGCCGGAAGCATTCTGGTGCCCATTCCCAGCTCCACTGCCTGCCCTGGAGCTGGAGATACTTTTTAATAGTGGCCACATGGCAAGGCACTTCAACTGAGCTGTGGCTCCTTTAAAAATGTCCCCTGCCTGGCTGCGCATGCACAAATGGTGCATGATGGCCATACTGTTTATTTACATCTCCAGTCTTCCACTTCTTGGCCTCTTCCTGGACCAGTAAAATGCTTCCCAATGCCTGGACCTCAGCCTCCTTCTTACCATGAGGCCGAGGAATGATCAAGATGGTGGCTCACTGCAAAGATCGGGCATGAACACTGGCCCAAATCCCCCTAGAGCCACTGGAAAAACCCACAGGGCCATGGCCCCAATAAGGTACGCCCCCTGCCCCAGATGGGGTTACAAGTGCATCAACTAGATCAGTGGATATAGAGAGTGATGACCAATTCATATTGCAAGGATCATACAGGCAGGAGAACAGGTCAAGGGACCTTAATGACCTAACCCAGATTTACGTCAGGGGAAGTTATGGGTGGCAGACTTTGCAAACACAATAGACCAGTCAGAGTTCATTAAAGGCATCTGGGAGGTTGCCAGCATCAACAGTGCAGTGGGGGTATGAAGACAGGACCCGCTATGGAGAGGCAAAACTGCTAGTGGAGGAAACCTCTGACAACTTGAGGCAAGGTGTTAAACATGCTTCTCCCAGGTATAGTTATTCTGCCTTCCTTCTACAATAAAAAATAGATCCAACTTGAATTTAAAAGGCTCAGTACTCCCCACTTCCACTGATTCCTAGAGCTGTGTGAAATTTTCAGATTCTGCTTGTTTTAGAATTCCTTTCACCTAATTCTGTAGAATTTCATGTGAAGCAGAATTTCAAAATCCCAAAAGCGGAATGTTTCCTATGAGCACCTAAAGAGTGATTGTAGTGCAGCTTACCCTTGCAAACACATATACTCCCTTCTTGCTTTAGGTTTCTCATATCTGCACTGAGCAAACACAAAATTGCAGTAACTCCACTTCTCCTGTGCAGGAATTCTGCTTGGCTCTGGCAATCACTTGGCCTGTGTCCTTCAGCTATCAGTTGTAGTTCACTCCAGTCTGACTCCTACAATAGCCACATGCAGACTGAAAAAGCTCTCAAACAGAACTCTGCTATTCTCTGGGGAAATCCACATCTCTGTTAGTCCATGGAGCTGTCAGTCACTCAAGGCAGTGCTGCAGGTCTGTGATGTGATCAATAATTGACTGCATAGCTTAATTAAGTCCTTCTGGGTCCTATTAGCCCTTCTGGCTCCCTTTGCAAGCTTTGGAACCTAAGAGTTGTGACCCCTGACCCCAGCTGCTGTTGTGAAGGAGGGTCAGGGCAACAAAGACGATGGTGCCTCTCAGTTCCTAGGGCTCTGGCCTCCAAAGTTCTGGGTTTCACAATGACATCTACCTTTAAACTATTTTGTGCCCCCTAACATTGTTGTACATGTGTTATGCCAGTATCTGGTGAGGTAGAAGCAGTCAGAGTGGAATTCCCACGTTCATAGTAAGCAGAGCCACCATTGTGTGCCACATAGCCACTGTTCATTCTAACCCAGGAAGTGCTGAAGATTTCTCCTCTCCCGCTTCTGTTTCCCCTCCTACTCTGGTCCTCATGCTGCAGGGTTAAAGTCCTCTGGGCTGGAAGGAGTAGGATGTTGTCAATGACTGTGCTGGGCTTCATAGATCCAAAAAGATAAGTCTCCATACTGTGAGGGAGAGGGGTACATTGAAGATTTCCACTCAACTGATGTCACTGAAATTAATATTTGTTGGGAGATAAACTGCATTAACAAGGGACCCTAAATAAGAAAAAATAGGACTATTTCACAACAAACACACAAAACAGTGCACTGTGGTTTTTTGATTTCACACATGGCCAAATTGACAATAACTTTAAACAACAGGATTTATATTCCCTTTAAGGGAAGATTAATTGTTGGAAGGTAATATAAAACATTGCAGGCAAAAATCAATCTTTTCTTACTTCTATACCTGAAAAATGGCATGTCACATAATTTTATATTTTTCCCTTTTGGAAGCCAGATACTTTCTCCCCCGTTTTGGAGGGTATCACCTTATTTGTAGAGGTCAAATACTTCCAAAAAGGAGTTACAGTAATTGAAGCCCTGAGAGCAGGTGCTCATTAAGACGATGATATGTTTAAACTGGAAAACACTCCAGAAAGAACAGTTACATACTTACCATAGCAGTAAAGCTTCAAGAGAATCTCCTCCATTAGTCCACACCTTTGGAACTATAGGTGCTGGGCACTAGGACCACACAGAAACTTTTGCTACCCAGGGGCCACCCATGATGGCATTATGCATTAGTCCCTATATAAATGTGGGCAGCCCAATTACTCCTCAGTGGAGATTAGATTTGGAGGACATCCAGCCATGGAGAATCAGGGAATAGAACCAGCCCAGGCATATAAGGTGAGGCATAGGGCTGGATATATAATGCATATATTAGGTTCAGGCACAATATCTAATGCAACCCTCACTGAAGCAGAAGGGGGACAGAAGGAGGGATGGCATTGACTAATGGAGGAGATTCTCTCTAAGATCTACTGTTATAGTAAGTACATAACCATGCTGTCTCCTTCAAGGGTATGTCATCTATTAGTCCACACCTATAGAACAATACCCAGGCAGCAAAATACCAACTGGGAGGTGGTTACAGTCTGATATATATTCAGTATAGCAGGTCTTGCAGTACAGCATGCCCAAAACCTGCACATCTATGAGAGGCTAAGTCCAGATTATAATGTTTAGTGAGGGTGTGGACAGTGCTCCATGTGGCTGGAGCATGAATGTCAACTGCAGAAACATTTCTGAAACAAGCAACAGAGGTGCCCATTCCCCTGATGGAGTGACCACAAACCATGCCAGGAAGCTCCTTATTGTACTTCCTATAACAGAGCATAATACAATATACCAGCCACTGTGACAGGCACTGTTTAGCCACAGGAGTGCCCTCTTTCCCAGGGGCAAATGAACAAAAAGCTGAGATGACTTTCTGCAGTCCTCAGTGTGATTCACATAGTGTCTGAGTATTCTATGAGCACCCAAAGCATGGAGCACTGCCTCACTCTAATTGGCACGCTCAGGGTAATATACAGGAATGTGTATCATTTGAGTCAGTGTAAATTCAAATACTACCTTCGGTAGAAACTTAGGATCTGTACTTAAAGAAACTCTGTCTTTGTGGAAAATCAAATAAGGAGGCTCACACATTAGAGCCTGAAGCTCTGAAATCATTCAAGTAGAAGTATTTCAACTAAAAATTAAGTTTTCCATGACAGGAACCATAGGCCACAACTCACAGCCAGCTCAAAAGCAGCCAACATCAGTCTGTCAAGCATATAATTCAAATCCCAGGTGGGACCAGACTGTAGACAGGAGGTTTCATATGAAGAATACCTCTCACAAAGTATGGGAAACCTCTAACTGGACCACAGTATGACCATTGATAGTGCCGGAAGCTGATACAGTGGCCATATGCACCTTAAGTGAGGAAATTGTAGACTAGAGTCTGACAGTGACAGCAAGTATTCCAGCACAGCATTTACAGGACATGTTAAATGGGTCCAAATTCCTGGAAACAGCCCATAGAGTGAACTGCTTCCATTTCAAGGAATAGGTATGTCTGGTAGAAGGCTTTCTAGCTGCAATGAGCAACTCAGCAACTTAAGGGGATACTCTTAAATGTGCAATTGCTATATCTTCAAGAGCCATGCATGCAGATGTAGGGTCTTCATGTCCGGATGAACCAGTAATCCTTTGTCCTCTGACAACTGGTCCCATCACAGAGGTAATGGGACAGGAGTCTCCACTGCCATGTGTTACAGAAGTGGAAACCATATCAAATCAAATCAAATCATACTTTATTTCTAATGAGCTTTTCTTAAATCAAAGCGCATGTACAATTTAAAATAACCAACAAACGGTTAAAACACAAAGAATTAAAAGACAGCATACATATGATACATATGACTAAATATCCTCCCCAAATGCTAAACTGAATAAATAAGTCTTCAAGGAGGATTTAAACGTCTCAGTGGATAGGCAGTCTCTAATCCGACGAGGTAGAGAGTTCCACAGGGTCGGGGCTACAAAAGCAAAAGCTCTAGCACCTGATGTCTGTAAACGGATCCTGGGAACCTCTAGCAATCCCTCATCGACAGAGCGGAGAGGGTGGAGGGGGCAGTAAGGTCACAGGAGGTCTTGCAAGTAACCTGGTCTCTGTCCATGTGAGGTCTTATAGGTCAGCAACGCGACCTTGAAGATGATCCTCCATCGCACTGGCAGCCAATGCAGTTCGCACAGCACAGGCTTGACATGGCAAAATCTTGACTGCCCTGTCAACAACCTGGCCACTGCATTCTGCACCAGTTTCAGGCGACGGAGATCCACCCCCGGTAACCCTAGGTATAGAGTATTGCAGTAGTCAAGACGAGAGGACACAAAGGTGTGAACCAACACAGGAAGGTCATTGGGTGGAAAAAGATGCTTTATCCGAACGATGTTCCTCAGATGGAAAAATGAGGACTTGACAACTGCTGACATCTGAGCTTTAAGTGTCAGTTCATTGTCAAGCACAACCTCCAGATTCCGCACCTTCTCAGAAGGTCTCAACTGGTCACCCCCCAGCACCAGGCTGGACGGTTGCCCAGGAGTCAACTTCTCTACCCAGTGACCAGGGTCCAACACCAACACCTCAGTCTTATCTGGATTTAGTTTCAACCAGTTAACACTCATCCAGTCCTGAATCTTGGCGAGGCAGTTGTTAAATACCAAGACAGCACTACTCTGTTCAGGTTCAAAGGACAGGTAGAGCTGAGCGTTATCTGCATAGCAGTGAAAACTCAGCCCGTACCACCTTATGATGTCTCCCAACGGCAGCATATACACCATGAACAACATGGGGGACAGTACGGAACCCTGGGGAACCCCACAAGGTAGGGCAAAGGGGGCAGAGGAAAAAATTCCAGACATCACCCTCTGAGATCTGCCCATGAGAAAAGAATGGAACCATCTGAGGATCATCCCCGACAGTCATCAGATTAACTGCAGGCATTCCAACAACACCCCATGATCCACGGTGTCGAATGCTGCAGAGAGATCAAGGAGGACCAAGATCAAATGAGTTATCCGATCCCTTGCTATTAGGAGATCATTCATCACCTGAACTAATGTTGTCTCAGTACTGTGCCTCTTCCTGAAACCAGACTGGAGAGGACCGTAGACTTCATGAGTGGTAAGAAAGTTCTCGAGCTGCAATGCAACTATCTTCTCAATAACCTTACCCAAAAAGGGCAGGTTAGAGACCAGTCTGTAGTTCACGAGACAGTCTGGGTCACTGGACGATTTCATTAAAAGGGGAGTCACCACCGCCTCCTTTAATGGATTAGGGAACACCTCTTGATCCAGCGAACACCAGACTATCTCCATGAGGATCGGTCTGATGACATCTATACACCCCACCAGGAGGTGTGTTGGACCAGGATCCAAACTACAGTAAGTCGGTCGCAAGCCCTGAACAATCTTCATGATATCCACGATCACTGGCCGGTCAAAAACTATCCAGACAGACCAGGTGTCTGTGCCCTCACATCAACCTCTGCTATACTCATCTGAATGAGTTGAACAGATCTCCGACCTGATGGAGGACACTTTATCTGCAAAAAATCGAGCAAATTCCTCACACTTATCTTGTGAAAAAGCTCTCTGGCCCCGAAGACAGACTGGATTGCACAGTCTGTCCACAGTCTGAAAGAGCTGAGCAGGTCGATTTCTTGCTGCAGTAATCTCCCTGGACAGGAACTCTGCCTTCTTATGGGAGAGTTCTGATTGATAGTCCAAATAATGGGCGATCAACCTAAGTCTGTCCTCATCTAGGCCGGATTTCTGCCAACGATGTTCCAACCTTAGCCCCACTCTCCTCAACTCCCTCAAAGTCCCATCAAACCAAGGGGACTGAGGACTAAGAGGGAAGGGGAGAACTCAGACAGGTGCTATGGAATCCAGGGCCTCCAGCATCACCCTATTATAGTACGTCACTAGATCTCCTGGATCCAAGCATTCCAATGGCAAACTCAATAGATCCAGCACCGGCAACATACCCTCTGGAGTTACACCCCTCAAAGGGCAGTACCGGACCATTTCCAAAGGGGCTGGTCTCACAGGGGGTGCTGCGAAACTGAACCTGATAGAGTGATGGTCTGGCCATCCAACTGGTTCCACCACCAAGTCATCGGCCTCCATCCCCAGGAGGAACACCAGGTCCAAGGAGTGACCCTGACAATGGGTTGCAGCAGTAACTACCTTTGTGAAGCTCAACAAAATCATCAGTTGGAGGAAGTTTTGTCCAAAAGACAAGAGTTCATCGTCGACCCAGGCATTGAAATAACCCCAGGACAAACCACCTGGGGGCCTCCAATACCATGTCGACCATGAAGTCTGCAACTTCCTGCAGGAAAACTTTCTCATCTCCAGGTAGACAGCCCCTAGGATATACTCAAATTATCTGGTGATCCCCATTGGAACCTCCACCAGGTCCAGTTCCATCTTAAAACCGATGGCTACACCTCCGCCCCTTCGATCCAATCTCAGGCGGTGTACCACTGAGTACCCAGCCAGAACTGCTGACTCCAATACTGGATCGGCATTTTCATCCAACCAGGTCCCGGTGATGCAAGCCAGGTCAGATGACTCAACAAGATCAGCAATAATTGCTGTCTTGTTTTTTATAGACCTGGCATTGCACAACACCACCTGAGTTGGATGATAGGCCATGGAAGAACGGGCAACTTGCCCATCCTCAGTGGAGCCCTTGGGTATGGGAACCAGGCATGAAGGACCTCTTTCCCGGACCCATTTTGCCCCAGGGTGCTGCCTCAACCTCACCACCCCTATCCGTCCACTCCGCTCCCCCCCCCAAGTCCTGGGGCCCCGCCCCTTCTGCCCCTCTGCACAATACCTAAGGCATGACAATGCCTATATACCTCAGGCTGTAACGGGGGACTATCAAAGGGGCCAAGGTCCCTCAACCTGGACGGGGAATAGCACTTGCCCACCGAAACATGATTCCAGCACATATTTCCTATGCAGCTGACAACTATAAATGTTCACTAAAACTAAATAAAATCACAATTAAAACACAAAATCAATCATGAAAGCAGACTGGGACTCTCACTCCCAATCAATAATAGAAATAAGGCCATAGATGTTTCAATGTTTGGGAGGTTCTCTCACAGCCTCCCACCTAAAATAAAGACTGAAAGTTGAAGAGACTAGGACTCTCACTCCAAGTCAGTAATGAAAAAGTATGTCCAAACAAGTCCTAAAAACAAAATTGGAATCCCAATTTAAAGTCAGTTGGAGAGGTTCTTTCACAGCCTCCCTCCATAAACAAAACCAAGGAAAATCAAAATTAATAGGAAGGTTCTCTCACAGCCGCCCTCTCAAGACAGTTCAAGCAACAAAAAAACAAAAGGGCCAAGTCATAGTTCATACTTCCCAAAACCCAGAGGTTCCAGCTGAAAGTCCAAAAAAAGTAACTTCTCTTCAGACTCCAAGCAGGGAGGCAGAAATCAGGCCGACACAGCACAGTAATGGTAAATTAAAATGAAAATTCTTCAAAGCCAGGGGAAGGGCGGGGGACTAGCCACATATCTGGTGAGGACATAATGGTGCAATCAGGATGAGAGTGGCACTCTCCATCAGGGCACAGGACCCAAGGCAGCATGGAGTCACAATGGGAAGGTCATGTCAGACAAATCTAATAGATTTCTTTGACTGGGTGACCAAAGTAGTAGACCAGGGAGGGACTGTGGATATGGCCTACCTAGACTTTAGCAAGGCATTTGACACAGTCCCACACAAAAGATTAATAAACAAGTTAGTCAGCCTGGGAATGGGTCACAGGATGGCAGCCTAGGTAAAAAATTGGCTGGACAACAGGACACAGAGGGTAATAGTAAACGGAATCCACTCTGAAGAAAGGGGGGTTACTAGCCAGGTACCACAGGGTTCAGTACTGGGACTGGTCTTCTTTAATGTTTTTATAGGTGACATTGTGGAGGGGCTGGATGAAAAAGTATGCCTCTTTGCAGATGACACAAAGGTCTGTAACAGGCTTGATACACGGGGGGGGGTGGAAAGGATGAGAAGAGACTTGGCAAGGTTGGAGGAATGGTCAAAGGTATGGCAGCTTAGATTCAATGCCAAGAAGTGCAAAGTAATGCACCTGGGAAACAAAACCCAGGGGAAAAGTACACAGTGGGGGGAGGTACTAACAACAACAAAAATGGAAAAGAACCTGGAGTAGTCATATCAGATGACCTAAAGGTAGGCAGGCAATGTGAGAAGGCAGTGAGGAGGGCTGGGGGGGATACTGTGATGCATAGGGAGAGGCATCACCAGTAGAAAACAAGAAGTTGTTATCCCTCTGTACAGACAGTTGGTGAGACCCCATCTGGAGCACTACATTCAGTTCTGGAGACCCCATCTCTGCAAGGCCATAGACAGGATGGAGGCAGTCCAGAGGAAGGCAACTAAAATGGTGCAGGGTCTGCACCAGAAGCCATATGAAGAGAGACTTTTTTTTTTCAACCAGGATATACTCACTAAGCTGAAAGCTTGTTTACAGGTGTGACCTGGTGAAGGAAGTTAAGTGGCTTGCTCAAGGTCACACAGTATGCAAGTGGGGGCCGTGGGATTCAAACCCAAGTCTCCAGGTTTGCAGCTCAGAACCTTAAACCACTGCGCTATACTGCCTCCTAAATGAGCTTAAAATGTATACCCTAGAGGAAAGGAGGGAGAGGGGGGACATGATAGAACCTTTCAAGTACTTCAAGGGAATCCAAAAAGTCCTAGAGGGTAGCATCTTTCAGAAAAAGAGATGTGCAAGAACAAGAGGGCACAATTTGAAGATGGGGGAATGCTCCGAGGCACGTGAGGAAGTATTTTTTCACAGAGAGGGTGGTGGATGCTTGAAACAGCCTTCCAGAGGAGGTAGTGGGATCAAAAACAGTGGGGGAATTCAAGAATGCATGGGACAGACACAAGGCAATTCTAGTAGGGGTTAGGAGGAAGTAGACTGTTGGTTAACTAGGATCTGCAGCTTATCCAATAGGTAGGGAAATGAGCAGACTGGGTGGGCCAAGCGGTCCTTATCTGCTATCAAAGTCTATGTTTCTACAGTATGTTTCATCTGCAGCTTAAGCAGCACCCTCTGTATTAGTGGAATTGGGGGAAATGCATATAGGAATTTCCCTTTCCAAAAGAGGGACAATGCATCTCGCCAGAAAACTCCAGCCCTGAAGCAAGCAAGCACAAATGCGGCAGTTCTGCATTGTGTGGAAATGCAAAATAATCCATCTCTGGATGACTCCATCTTGCCAAGAGGTTATTTACCACAGAGGTCAACAGTTCCCATTTGTGAATATTTGACTGTGAGCTGCTTAACTGATCTGCTAGGATGTTTGGAGACCTAAGAGATGCACGGCTGACAGTTGAAGGCTGTGAGACAGAGCCCAGAACCATACTCTTATTGCCCACTGGCCCCTAATTTCCACTGAGGGATTCTCATATGAAGGCTGGCCAGTGGTACTGTCAAAATAGCTGCAGCCATGAGACTCAGGAGACATAATATTGTTCCCGCAGACATAGTGACTCATGTATACTAACTGTGCAGGGGTAATCAGGTTTTCTGCCCTATCCTGTGGTGGAAAAGTATAATACAGTACTTCTCTGGGTCAAAAACTGCTCATATGTACTGTTGTCATTAGCACGGAGTAATCACAGATTTTGGCACATTTACTGTGAATCCCAAGTCTTCACACAATTGCCTTGTCCAAGACAAGGTATGCAGCTAGGAAAGCTTCCCTGGAGGTGACTTTCAGTGGTCAGCTGTCCAGGTAGGGAATGTCATACAGGCCTTTCCTGTGACACAGAAGTCAAGCCAAAGGGCAATAGTGTAAAATGGTAATGCTCTCCTTCCAGGACAAAGTGGAGGTACTGCCTGTCAGCTTTTTTTGATTTGATATAATGATTTGCATTCTTCATGTCCAGGGAGCAAAGCCAGTTCACTGTTTGCAGCAGGGGCTGACAGCTCGCAGTTACACCATTCAAAACCTATTGTTTTTTGTATAAATGTTTAGGCCTCATAGATTCCACACAGGATGCAGATCCTCTGTCCATTTTGGGCCAGGGAAGTATCTGGAGTAGAACCATTTGTTTCTCTGTCGAGGAGGAACTGGTTCTATGGCATGTTTTTGGAATAATGAGTGTTCCTCTTCTTTTCAAAGGGATAGATGGCCTGGAGGATAAGAGGAAAGAGGTA
Organism: Neoceratodus forsteri; assembly: GCA_016271365.2. Taxonomy (NCBI): domain Eukaryota; kingdom Metazoa; phylum Chordata; order Ceratodontiformes; family Ceratodontidae; genus Neoceratodus; species Neoceratodus forsteri. Next base: position 401,616,077 of record CM028130.1, on the reverse strand, counting down.
GAAGATGATCTGGAGGGGCTGCTATAAGCTCCAGAGTATGTCCCCTTGCAATTACCTCTAAGACCCAGTTGTCCATTGTAATCTCCCTCCATTGTTTTAGATGCAGGGAGAGTCTGGCCACCCACAACCACTCTGGGATGTAATAGTGTGAGTGGGAATATATCCTGCAGAGTCATGTGGAACCAGTGGGGCCAGTGCCACTGGTACTGACTGCTTTGGATGCTTTTGCATGGGCACTTGGTGGAAGGGGACATGGCAGGGGACCACCTCCCCTACCCCTGCCTTGCTGACAGTAGGCACAGCCACCTCTACAAGCAGGCTGGCTAAATGAGTCCCTCCCATGGTCCCTAGCTGGAGTGGGATACAGGAACCTGGCAGACCTTGGAGCAATTTCATCTGAAGACCTCTTAGGGCTTCCTCAACATCATAATCAAACAGTTTTGTCCCTCTAAAAGGGGCATTTCAAACTGCTTGCTGCACATCATGTGCAAAACTAGCAACCCTGAGCCCAGAATATCTCCTCATACAAATGCCAGAAGCAGAAGCTCTGGAAGAGGCATCAGAGACATCATAGGCTGAGCGGAACAAATGTTTGCCAACCTCAGCACCAGATGTCAATGTTTAAAGTAATTAATTCTTGGCAGAACCCTCAGACAAAGCCTGTGCTGCAGCTTTAGCAGCTTTCCACAGACTGCTTTGATATTTGATCATGTGGGCCTGCTAGTATGCAGTTCTAAGTTTGTGAGGCAGAGGCATCTGTTTCTGACTGATTAGCATAATGAGGCTTAGCAGATGGGGCCGGATACTGCTCTTCAGCCTTTCTGGCTACCCGTAGGCAGTGAGTTTAGTCTGTACAGTACCATGCAGCAAAGGTAGCATCGTCTAATGCAGGATATATAGGTGGAAGTATAATGGGGGGGGGGCAGGGCACTTCAAACAATTCCATGATGTTTCTTTTTGTGAAGTCTTCCTCCACCACACCAAAGTCCATGGCAGTCTGCATTTGCTGCATCATGGCTTGAAAGGTAGGATCCTCAGGAGGGAGACCTCAGGTATATACAACTGAATCCTCATTGCAAGAGGAGAGGGTCGCACTAGATCGATGTGCCATATATTGTTCTCACTCGTACTCCTCCTTTAAGTCCTCCTCTAACACCATGAGGTCAGGATTATATTCAACCCCATTGTCAACTTTCCTATCTATGATGGGAGCAGCAGAGTGCACCGGTGACCCTGGTGGAAGCAGAGAAGGAGGAGGATTCTGTGATGTGCTGGTAGCAGGTGTTGATAGTATTTGGGTGCTCTGAGGCTCTGTGGATTGGATAACTGCCTGCATAGGTAACCCAGGCAGAATGAATCATATCATCACTGAAAATGATCCCAGCACAACTTGAGAGTCGATGACACCCTGGACAGGGACGGGACTACTTGTGTCAATGACAGGCTTGGCCCAACGATGATGACATCCTACCATCTACTGTAGGTATGGCAACACCTAAGCCAGACCCCAACCCTGGTGTCTCATCAATGGTCGGGGAAGCTATAACCAATGCCACTGGAGCGACTGATGATGCAGAAGAATTACCTTGTCTCATCAGTGACTGGGACTTCATTGGCAAAGTAGATTTCTCCATAGGAGTTGGGTTGGCAAAATTTTTGGTGGGGTCCAGGGGTCAAAGCCCCCAGAGGTGGTCTATGGGAGCAGAGCCCCCTATACGTGGGGGTCTGGGGGTTAAGCCCCTCAGGTATGAGAAAAAATTGAAAATACTCTCTTTAAAAGCCTTGTTTTTAAACTCCAAAGAGGAACCCACATTTTTTGGGGGGAAGGGAGGCATTTGTGGGGGGTTGGGGATTTCCCTGAGAAACATGATATTTCATTTGCTGATGTGTGTGAGTGTTGATAAATATTGTACTTACAATGTGGTGTCTTGCTATCTTTTCTATGTTTCTCTATTTCCTTTTCCCCACTTAGTGACAGGCCAACAGCCACAACCAGCCCACCACAGTCATCTCATCCTCCAGCCAGGGTGACTGACTGCCCTCCTTATCTTTTTCTTCCTTTTCTCAACTGTTAAACTAAAACCACCTTCTCTCTGAAAGTTCCCTCCTGCCCCACTCTGCCACCAGGCAGCCCACCACACCACCAGACCACACCACAATCATCTCATCCTCACTGCTGGTCCAGGAGGGCAGAATGTGGCACAACAGGGCAAGGTCCAGTCCGTCTGCAGGTCTGCTTCAAGTTGTGCCCACCATGTGCTATGCTGGCCTGGCGTAGAACAGTCAGCCCCTGAATCTCCCTCCCACCACTGGGGCACCAGCTGAATGACTTAAATATAGCCGCTGCTAACTGGCATAAAACCCACACTGCTAGTCATACACACACCACTACCTGGCATCCTACCCACACTGTAGTCATACATTTGCTACTACCTGGCATAGGACCCACACTGCCAGACATATACTTCTGCTACCTAGCATGCACCCTGCATTGCAAGACATACAGTTAACTGTTACTTGGCATACAACTCACATTGCCAGGCATCCACACACTCCCACCTGACATAATACCCACACTGCAAGGCATACACATACTGCCAGACATACACTCACTGCAACCAGGTGTGCACACTGCACTGCCAGATGTTCTTTATGCTGCAAGATATATGACCACAACTGCCTGACACATATATCCTGCTCTGCCAGATGTACGGTATACCATTTGCTGTCAGATGTGCACACTCTACTATGAGGTACGCACCCAGCAGTGACAGATTTGCATTGTGTACTACCAGCTGTGCACCACAACTCTCAACCTTTAGAAGCAGTTTTGCATAGCAAGAAGTTCCAGTTTAGAATTGTTCCCTTTCCAGTAACAACACAGAGTATCTCATGATCCTTTGCAAATGGAACCATGAAAAACTAACACATCAGTTCTGCAAATTTAAATAAGTAATGTTCCAGGGACTGGGAGTGCATTTCTATTGCACTTTGATGTTTTCCTATTATTATATAAGGGAACTCAGCAGCTTTGGGTGCCTTTCACTCGTCTGTGTAAAGCTTTCAGATAAATAATGTAAAAAAGCAGTCCCTAGGGCCTTGTTTTTCTTGTATTCTGCACTTTTGACTCCTAGAGGGACCACTGCCTTGGCCAGAGAGATCAGCACCTCAGGATCCTTCATTGCAGTGCTGACCACTGGGACTACATTCCAGGTTTCCCTGTTAGGGATATTTTGGGGGTGTCACCTTCATCACACTGTATAAGTTTTTTGGTGTTTGGGTTTAATTGCTGCACGTGTTGGGAGCTGGTTGTATTGCAGTGGCAGCAAACTGTTGTTCATGCCATTCCCATAGATGCAACAGTAGCAGCTCCTGGACATGGCACTGTGCAATAGAAATTGATTATTCTACACATTCAGTGCATTAATCAACAATGAATTTCCAGTCTTTAGAGTGGAGATTTTGTTTTTGCAACCTCTGTGCCCACCAGCACCTCACTTATTCAGTCCCCCACCCACCCCTTTTTTCTGCCACACACACCCTATTCTTGTCTCTACATGCTCTCTCCTTTATAGATCACCAATCTCTGGTAGCCACCAGCTTTGTCCTTGCTAGTCTGAAAGTACTTCAGGCCTCGGCTTGGTTTTCTTCCTCTTGCTTCCCTGACCTTACCTGCTGGTGCTCTTGGCTCGTCAGAGGTACTTTACCGTTACCACCAACACAACTACTTGGTGGTGTGGTGCATTGCGGTGGTCAACACATTGTGGGTCATCGATGTTCCCCCGGTACTCCTCCATCGGACTCCACACTCCTCTTCAGACCTTCTCTCAGCAACTGCCTTCCTGACCTCATCAGCACGATGACCAACACACAACCCACCCAGGCCCACTCGGCTCATGGCCTATATGACTCCAGGGCCATGGTCGTCCCCACCAGGCATGTTATAATGTCCACACACAGCACAACTTCCCTGGAGCTAGGCTCCCTCGAGTCACGCAGTGTGCACTGGGCCTGGCTCACTCCCTCGCCATCACTAGTGGCCTCCGGCTCTCTGCCCTCCTAAGATGGATGTCCTCCTCCTGGAGTCCTGGGCTGGCTTTTTCAAATTTTGCCTGGTTTCTGGCACTGCCTCACACTTGTCGGTCACACCCAGTTCACTCCACTCGCTCACCTCTCATCTCACCCATCGCTGGCCTTCATTGCCCCCTACCACCCAATGAGATTCCGCACTCTCTTTGGGTGCATGCACATAGGAATGTGCACACAAAAAGGCCAAAGGTGCCAATTTCAAAAAAATGCCATCAATGATCGTGGGGATTGCTTCCTTCCCAGGGGGCATGCCACAGCAGGTCACAGAAAAAAGATGGAAAAAAGCCTTATAATGTTACAAATTGTTGGTGGGGCTGGGCTGCTTAAAAAAATATTGCTGGAGCCTGTGCCCCACAGGCCAATGTAACCAAGAGCATATGGATTTCTCTTTGTTTGCATTCTTATACTTGTGGCCAGCTAATGAAAAGGGCCACGAAAAAAAACAATTCCTTGTCCCAGTCATTTGACTTTGGCAGCTGTTTCTCAGCCAATGGCAAGGCTGCAACAGATTTTGGGCATTGGGCCTTCTCCATCGCTTGTATCATTTTAATGAGAATGACATTTTCTAGAGCTTTCTTGCAGCTTTGCCTTGTAGCCTGGTTGAAGCTCTGGCAAATCTCACAAGTCTTCACATTGTGAGACAGGCTCAAGCAGAGCACACACACACACACACACACACATATGCAGGCACGCGCACACACACACACCTCTGATGTGTGTCTACCTTGTAAATGTTATATCCGCACACCCAGTACCGAATTAAAAGCAATTTCGACTTCAGTGGCATGCAGAGATAATGTAATGATCTGTTATATAAAGTAAAATGAATAAACAGCAATGGCTAGTTGACAATGTTTCCATCAGCAGGTCCTATGAGGATGACTGATGGTGGGAAAAGAACTGAGGAGTGATGGGGCTACCCACGTTGATAACAGATGCTGATGCATGACATCATTGTGGGTGTTCCCTGCCTAACAAAACATTCCTTGTGGTCCCAGTGCCTGGTGGCTATAGCTCCAAAAGTGTGGACTAATGGAGGAGATATCCTCAAAGAAGAGAATAATATTTTGGTAAACAAACACTATAGGAGAGATACATTTGTTTAATCACTGAAACGCACACATAGTGCTTCTTTTTAAAATCTCTTTGAGACCTCGAAGAAGCCTTGTCCATGATTTCCTGTACAGTCAGGCTGACAGGAGAATCAGTATAGTCCAGGTCCAGAAATACTCAAAAGGAGGAAAACAATGTCTTTATTAGTAGTAAAGTACACAGTTCATAACATTACATTCTGGTAAAAGATATTACTGTATCAGGTAAACATTCTCTGGGTCTTAGAGTGAGAGGCATGGAGGCATGCAGGCGTCTGGAGGCAGGCAGCCCCCTAACAAAGTATGACATTACTAGAGTGTCAGAAGTCAAAATTTACTGCCACCAACTTAATACATTTACATAAAATATTGCTGTCAGATTCCACAAAGAATCCCTTTTGCAGTTAATCAGGGCTCAGTTCCTACCTGCTTCAACAACAAAGGTTTGCCTTGGGAAACCTAAAAGGGTAGGCAGTCAGACACTATAGCTGTTTCAGGTAAACTCCAAATCCTTTCATACACCTCTTGTTAGAGGAGGATATTATACTGTGTCCTTTCAATATGCATACTTTCTAAAAGTTGGTTGCACCAATGGGTAGTTGTAGGTGGGGCTTCTGCCATCCATGCCTGGGCTAGAACTTTTTCCCCCAGGGCTATCCCCCGTTGCCACAGCGGGTGTAGGTAATGACTGTGGTATGTGCCTACATGAAGTAGCCCATTAGGATCTATCTCATTCCAAGGGAGTACTGGAAGCCCAGGATTTCAGATAGTGGCCTATTATTCAGCCCAGTCCAGGCTATATACATAAACTTACCTGCCCCACGTTGCACTTAGGATATATGTCATATTTCTCAGGATCCATCCTATGTGCCAAATGTTGGGTAAAATAGACTGTATGAAGAAAATTAAAGTGATGTGTCTAACCCTATTATTCTTGCAGCACAATGCTAGTGCTTTGAAAGCCTCCTGCCATGTCTGGTCTGGTAGTTGAGCTTCTCACAGATCCCTTTCCCATTTTTATGTTTGCTTGCATGCATGTGCAAGAAACATAGTGCCATCATCTGAGTTTTCCAGAGGTGTGTCAGCCTCTTTCAATTCACTCAGTGTGTTTGCAGGAGCGGACGCAGTGTGCCAATCACTGCTCCAGCTGTCTATGACAGCGGAAAATGCAGTGGCATACAGTTGAAAGGGAGAGCTCCACTTTAGTGAGCAGAGATCTCCCCCTCAACACACACACATGCATATTGCGCTCTGATGCCCCCCCACGCACATACTGTATAGCCGATGGGGGTGCCCAATCCCCCGTCAGCTGCACGCCCCCAGCATCCAGGTGCCATGCTGGGAGCCCACCCCAGCGTGGCAAAATGTTTTATGGCCGACGGGGTGCCCAATCCCCATCGGCTGCACCCCCAAAGCATCCAGGTGCTACACTGGAGCCCACCCAGTGTGGCAAATTGATGTTGGCCGACGGGTGCCTAATCCCGCCGGCTCCAGCCCCCCAACAGTCTTCCAGGATGCCACACCGAGCCCACCTCAGCGTGGCAAACGTCCCTCGTAGTCTTAGGAAAAAAAACTGTAAATACAAAACTGTCCCTCGGTGCTTCTCCCTGCCCCCTCCCACAACCCGCACCCACCCTGTACACGCTGCCTCCCCACCCCACCTGCCCACACTCCGAGCTGGAGTAATGATCTTCAGTGGACCGGAACACGCCTGCACTCTTCAAAGACGACCGAGAACTGAGGAAATGCCGGTAAGCTGTATAATGGGATAGATAGGGTTTTTTCAACTTTGTTGCATATCTCATGCATTTTTGGGAATTTTGGGCCCAAATTTTCAACATGGGGTTTTTGGGACCCCTTCTCATGAATGCTGTCACTGTCATGGCGTTACTCGGGCCCGAAGGGTGATTTCGCAGCCACTGCATGAAATCACCTTTCCGAAATGATTAAGGAAACGACACTGCCAGTGTTCATAAGGTGGGCTCTCAAAAAGCCTATTTTGAAAATTTGGTGGAAAAATTCCTAAATATGACTGTTTTATGAGCGTTCGTTGTGCAGTTCCTACACACATTCGTAAGTTCGAGAATTTTCAATATTTTCACTCCAGATTTTCAACATTGCCATTTTACCACACCTTCTTACGAGCAGTACAGCTGTCATTTTTCACATCTCACCCAAAATGTGTTTCTGCCCATGTAGCGCACAATGGCGCAGTCGGTGAGCGAAATCAATGTATGGGATACATTAAGAAAATCACAGTGACACTGTTCATGAGCAAAGGTCTTAAAATGGCTATGTTGAAAATTAGGTGAAAAAATCCCTAAAAATGACTGTTTTACGAGCGTGCATTGCAGAGTTCCTTCGCAAGCTCGTAAGTTCGCACATTTTCAATATTTTCACTCCAGATTTTCAACATTGCCATTTTACCACACCTCCTTATGAGCAGTACAGTTGTCATTTTTCACATCTCGCCCACAACGTGTTTCTGCCCATGTAGCGCACAATGGTGCAATCGGTGTGCGAAATCAATGTATGGGACACGTTAAGAAAATCACAGTGACACTGGTCATGAGCAGAGGTGTTAAAATGGCTATGTTGAAAATTTGGTGAAAAAATTCCCAAAAATGACTGTTTTAGGAGCGCACATTGTGCAGTTCCTACGCACGCTAGCAAGTTTGTGAATTTGTAATATTTGCACACCAGATTTTCAACAGTGCCATTTTACCACACTTCCTTATGAGCAGTACAGCTATCATTTTTCACATCTTGCCCAAAATGTGTTTCCACACATGTAGCGCACAATGGTACAGTCGGTGTGTGAAAACAATGTTCGGGACGGATTAAGAAAATCACAGTGACACTGGTCATGAGCAGAGGTCTTAAAATGGCTGTGCTGAAAATTTGGTGAAAAAACTCCATAAAATGACTGTGTTACGAGTGAGCATTGCGCAGTTTCCATGCACCCTCGTAAGTTCATGAATTTGTAGTATTTTCAGTCCAGATTTTCACCAGTGGCATTTTTCCACCTCCTTATGAACAGTATGGCTGTCATTTTCTCAACATGGCTGAAATGTGTTTTCACACTTTCAGCACAGAAATGCATGGTCACTGTGGGAAATCATTGTTTGGGACAGATAAAGAAAATCACACTGACACTGTTCATGATCGGAGGTCCCAAAATGCCTGTGTTAACAATCTGCTGTAAAAAAATCCCCAAACTAGTTACATTATGGGTGTGCGTTGCACAGTTTCTATGCACGCTCATGACTTCACCAGTTTTTTTAAGATTTTCACAGCAGATTTTCAACATTGCCATTTTTTACACCTCCCCATGAACAGTACTGCTGTCATTTTTAACATCCTGTTCGGAATGTGTTTTTGCACCTGTGGTGCCAAATGCCATAGTTGCTGTGCAAAAGCAGTTTTCAGCTAACAAACTGATATTGCCACTGTTCATGAGGTGGGGGTCACAAAAAAACCATGTTGAAAATTTGGAGTGAAAATACCAACTAATGCCGGAGGTGTAGGGTTTCGACCATAACGCCCCACCTGTGAGAATGACAGGCATCAGGGTGTGACTTGGGATTCTTGTCTGTCATGCTCATACCATTCCGCCTCCCCACCCACACCCTGCAGCCAGTGAGAGGCATCAAGGTTTGCCTCGGACTCTTCAGGCCCAAACTTCACCCTATTCTCCTATAACCACTCCATTCATCCGTATTTCCTGATGGAACGGGGTGTGCATAAGGGCCAAAAACCCCAAGGCACACCGTGACACTTGTCGGTGTCTGCAGGGTAGGCTGTGGTGAAATGGTGTGGTCATTATGCCTGACGAACCAAAGGCACACCCCAATGCCTGTCACTCTCTGCAGGGTGGTGGTGGGGTTGACTTCAGTTCAATACTTCGCTGCCATTCCTATTATGCAGCTCTGTAACTTCTACACTACCACTGCCAATGCCAGCAAGCAAACATTCGGCATTGACAAATGCTTGTTGTCTAAGGGGTCTGCAGAACTATTGAATATCATTGATTGAAATTTCTTGAAAGGTTTTACAAACTTTTTTTTCTGTATTACTTTCTTTTTTTCACATATATTTGTGAAAATATTACATTTCATTGTTGTACACTGTATAACAATATTGACAGGAAAAAAACTATGGAAAAACTAAAAAATTAAAACTGACAAAAAAGAAAAGAAAAAAAAACATAATGAAGAAAAAAAACAATACATTCCTGATCAGTACCACTAAGACAAGATACAATGGGACAGATTTTCAAATGGTGGTGCAGGGATTGTGTTAAGCCCTGGGTCACAACACTTTGAATCTGGTGGTGTGCCAGAGGATTTACCACAACTGTGTCCAATTTTAGTAAGTATAGGTAGGATGCAGTCACAACGGTTTACCCAATTACAGCAGCTTGTGCCAAATATTTGGTACAAACCCCATGAAAGGGGTACCTGGGATTGACTCAAGCTAAACCAGCAAAAAGCTGGTCTAACTTGCATCAGTCGGTGCACGGGAAAGAAAAATCCTGATTGCTGGCTGGGTGAATGCTACAAGCTCTGTTCGCTGTATGTATGGTGCACCCAGGGCTTGTGGCATTCACAGGCATTAGAAAATTTGGCCCCATGTGCTTTACGTAGTCCCATTCAACGTCATGTCCCATTTTTTGCCACATACATACCTCGCTTTTTCTGTGCTGTCACTCATTTCCCATCTATTCAGAAAATTGCTTACAATGTTTAGAAATAATTACTGATCTTGTGGTGGTAAATTTATTAGTATTTTGTCTGATTACCAAGCCTACCTTAATCTATTCCTAAATAGTTCATTTTAGTGGTAGGGATGCTATTTTCAGAATTTCTTTCCAGTTTTTGTAGTCTAGCTGGGAATCTGACTCCCTTAAACTCAGTAATTTTTCAATTATTAATATGTCTAAAAACATAGCATTCCATTTGCTCTTATCTAACTGTGTTAAATTTTCAGTATTCCAGTTACTTAAAATCAGCCGTTTAGTGGTCATGGTGGCCAGGACAGATAATTTTATTTGTGTTTTGTCTAAATTTAGCCCAGTGGTGTCATTAACTATTTAACTTCTAGCTTCTAATGGTATAACTTTGCCCAATATTTTTTCCAGTTCCTGTGCAGTTTTTTGCCACTAATTTTGAATTAATGAACATTGACATATGTTATGTAATAATGTTCTTTTTGGTTTACATTCGTGCCAGCAGAGATAATAATTTTTACATCCCATTTTAAATAATCTGTCTGGTGTATAATATGCCCTTGCAATTGTTTTCATTTGACTAGACTCTTTTTTTTTTTTTGCAAATACTAAGTCTTCCTTGACTTTGCCAAGGCTTTTGACAAAGTCCCACATATCGAATTGGTTAACGCTCTGATCAAGGCCTTAATACACATATAGTTAAATGTGTCCAGTCATGGTTGTACGGGAGACGCCAGCGAGTGTGTAATATGGGTAAATCCTCAGGGTGGGTAGATGTCATCAGTGGAATCCCACAAGGCTCAGTCTTAGGCCCCTGTTTGTTTAATTTATATATTTCCTCAATGAATACACATTCTGGGGTATGGCTAGCTAAATTCGCCGATGATACTCGCTTAGGTTATCCAGTAAATAACCAAGAGGACAGTGACATCTTACAGGAGGCCCTTATTGATTTGGAACTATGGGCTCATAATAAGAAATCAAAATGTAACCTTGACAAATGTACTGTTATGCACATGGGCAAAGAAAATCAAAAATTCAGGTATACATTGGAAGGCATGGCACTTAAAGTTGTCATGGATGAAAAAGATCTGGGTATAAGAGCCAGTAATGACCTTAATTTCAAAATGCACTGTAACCAGGTTGTTAAAAAGGCAGGCAGCATACTCCATTGTATACATAGACATATCAAGAGTAGGGACAAGGAGGTTCTTGTTCCACTCTATAACACTCTGGTATGTCCCCACATGGAGTATTGCACCCAGTTGTGGGCACCTGGTAATAAGGGGGATATTAAAGCCCTTGAGAGGGTGCAGAGGACGGCAACTAGAAACATTAGTGAAGTCAGAGGCCTAAATTATGAGCAAAGACTACAACAGTTGGGTATGTTTACACTTGAGTACCAGAGACTGAGGGGCGACATGTGCCTGCTCTATAAGGCCTTAACTGACACACAGATGTGGGAACAATTGGGCTTGATATTAAGGATCCAGCCACATAATACTAGAGCTCACCACTTCAATTGTTTAAGGACAAATTTATTACAAAAAAAAAAGAAAATTTTGGTTTAGTGTCAGAGTGACAGACATCCGGAACACATTACCTAGCATAGTTGTAAACAGCAAAACCATGATAGAGTTTAAAACAAACCTTGATAATTTTCTTATTAATAAAGGCATCCGGGGCTATCTGTAATTTATGGCGAGCTAAATGGACTAATGTCTGCATTGCTAACAGGTACTGCCTACTGTTTAAATTCAAGGGAAATCAGTGTAGAGGCATTTTTTAAACCCCCCCTTTTAGAGGGCTTGGAAAACTGGGCAGGCATTGCTCCTCAGTGCTCAAAAGGCAGCCCTTTGCAGCTGCTTTTGGTGTTGGCTAACTCTCCTTTATGAAGGCGAGCTATATACATTGCCCAGCCCCACTGTTTTGCTTTGTTGTCTCCTTTGATCACCATAGCAACTGGAGACATCAGCACGGTAGGGCTATAAAACTGTGGGCTCCAGAGAGCTTTTTAGCCAAATCTCCTAGTCTCTCTGCATTCCTAACAGGTACTGCCTACTGTTTAAATTCAAGGACTGTTTTGGCCGGGAAATCAGTGTAGAGGTGTTTTTAAACCCCTTTTAGAGGGCTTGGAAAACTGGGCAGGCATTGCTCCTCAGTGCTCAAAAGGCAGCCCTTGCAGCTGCTTTTGGTGTTAGCTCATTCGCTTTATAAAAGTGAGCTATATATCAATGCCCAGCCCACTGTTTTGCTTTGTTGTCTCCTTTGATCACCATAGCAACTGGTGACATCAGCGCGATAGGGCTATAAAACTATGGGCTCCAGAGAGCTTTTTAGCTCATCTCCTAGTCTCTCTGCATTGCTAACAGGTACTGCCTACTGTTTAAATTCAAGGACTGTTTTTGACAGGGAAATCAGTGTAGAGGCATTTTTTAAACCCCCTTTTAGAGGGCTTGGAAAACTGGGTAGGCATTGCACCTCAGTGCTCAAAAGGCAGCCCTTTGCAGCTGCTTTTGGTGTTGGCTAGCTCGCCTTTATAAAGGCGAGCTATATACATTGCCCGGCCCCACTGTTTTGCTTTGTTGTCTCCTTTGATCACCATAGCAACTGGTGACATCAGCGCGATAGGGCTATAAAACTGTGGGCTCCAGTGAGCTTTTTAGCTCATCTCCTAGTCTCTCTGCATTGCTAACAGGTACTGCCTACTGTTTAAATTCAAGGACTATTTTGACAGGGAAATCAGTGTAGAGGCATTTTTTAAACCCCCTTTTTAGAGGGCTTGGAAAACTGGGCAGGCATTGCTCCTCAGTGCTCAAAAGGCAGTCCTTTGCAGCTGCTTTTGGTGTTGGCTAGCTCGCCTTTATAAAGGCGAGCTATATACATTGCCCGGCCCCACTGTTTTGTTTTGTTGTCTCCTTTGATCACCATAGCAACTGATGATGTCAGCGCGATAGCGCTACATAACTGTCGGCTCCAGCAAGCGGAGTTGAGCGCGGAGCAGAGGCGACGCGGGCAGAGGCCAGCGGCATCTGTCGGTGTCCGTAGATGGAGGAAGGTGGAAGGTGACTTTGTGTTTTCCAGACAATCAATACTATTCCTATACTCTATTGTAGCTTGTTTTAAGCTTTACTGTATTTTGTTGAAAAGACAGCTTGAGAAGTCAAATACCTTCATAAACTGTAATATACCATCTTGGAGTTAAACTTACTACATAAAAATATGGAAGATATTATCCAAATAAACAAAGAGTGCTTTGGTTGCAGATGTCAGTCTTGTAATATATACTTAATATCTGAAATAAACAACTTCACCTTGCCCTTTACCTGTGTTAAATGTAAAGTTAACCATGATTTAACTGCCGAATTGGAATTGTTTAACAATAGGTTAAGCTTTTTAGAGACCAGCCGACAGAAAATGTCTAGTAGATTTAAAAATCAAATTAGTGATATTCAGGGACACTGGTTTACCGCATACACAGTGATGCAGCCGGAAATCTGGAATTCTGATTGGCCCACGGAAACTCGGCGCGAAAACGGAAATAGTGTTTGTTCTCAGGAGGCGTGATCTGCAGCCTATACACGTTATAGTGCCTGCTTTTCTTCCCTACTGCGTGCTGTGCTTTGTGCCTGACTGATCTCTGCTGTATCGACATCTATCTTCAGACCTCTGTTGCTGGAATCCCAGTGCTGAAACGTGCCAAAACTGTAAGTAATTATATCTTTTTTTAATGTATGTGCCAGGTTTTTTGGTCCTCATGCACCGCAATTCAGTTTTAGCCACCTGGATTTTCCCCCTGCTTCTTGGGACCTGACAACGGTGCTCACAGCTGCATGTAGCCCATTGAGACCATGCGATGCAGTCTGAGCAAATAAAAAAATGCCCTTTCTGTGACAAACAGCTTACAACAAGGATGTGTTGGATCTTAAGTGGCGTCTTGTTTGTAACATGCTGTGGCACGGGATGAGGAAGCCTCTCCAGATTGCAGTGTAGGGACTCGATCCGATCCCTCTTCCAGGCCAACATCTGAGTTTAAGAATGCTGACTGGGTCTGCAGTGCAAAACACCCAATGTAGAGGTTGCATCCAAGTTAATGAATGGTGGGCTGCAAAAAATGAGCGCGATTGCTTTTCAGCAGCTGGCAATGGCAAATATGTCTCACCACCACAACCACCATCGTCATTATCCTCCTCACCACCAGAAGCAGCCAGCCAGCCATTTCTTTACATGGAGCATGGGAACAACATGGACCTGCTAGCTAGCCATTACCTTTATAATTTATCATGCATTAGGTGAAGGGAGACTGCAATGGTGTGCACAGGATGGGGCAAGTATGTTATTTTAAACAGATGTCAAAGTCGTCAATTAATGCAACTTGGGGAGTGGATGCAAAAAAACAGCCTTTGTCAGGGGAGGGGGGGGGAGTCCATGTAAAAAAAATACAACTAATTGGTGAATGTGATTGAAGTAGCAGAAACAGTTCTGTGGGGAGGTTGGACATCATTGACAGTGGTTGGGTAAGGAAAATAGATATGCTGGTTGGGGTTGGCTGAGGAAAACAGCCATGCTGGTAGTTAGGGGTGGGAAGAGGGTGGGGAATATGGTCGTATGGTCCATCAGGGTGGGACAAGTTGCCGTCCTGCTCCATCGGGTGGAGAAAGTGGCTGTACAGGTTCATCGGGGTGGTGAGAGTGGCCATGCAGCTCTGTCAGGGTGGGGAGAGCAGCCATGCTGGTCCATCAGGGTGGAGAGAGTGGCCCTCCTGATCCATGAGGACAGTAGCCATGCAGGTTTGTGGGGGTGGAGAGAGTAGCCGTGTCAGTCCGTTGGGGTCGGGAGAGTGGCCTTGCAGGTTTGAAGGGTTGGGGGGGTGGCTGTGTTGGTCCGTTGGGGTGGGGAAAGTGGCCGTACCACTCCAGGGTGTAAAGTGACCATGCAGGTTGTGGGGTTGGGGAAGGTGGCCATGTAGGTCCATCGGGGTGGGGAGAGTGGCCCTTCTGATCTGCTGGGGTGAGGAGAGTGGCCATGCAGGTTCATTGGGGTGGGAAGAGAGGCCATGCAGGTTTGTGGAGGGGGAGAGTGGCAATGTCAGTCTGTTGGGATGGTGAAAGTGGCCATGTCAGTTCATTGGAATGGGGAGAGTGGCCATGTCGGTATGTCAGGCTGGGGAGAGTGGCCCTCCTGATCCACTGGGGTGGGGAGAGTGGCTGTGCAGGTTTGTGGGGGTGAATAGAGTGGCTGTGCGGGTGAACTGACCTGCCAGCTTTGTGCTGCTAACCTGCTCCACTAGCTCCCTTGTACTGCTGGCCTGCACTTTCTGCTTCCTTGTGCTGCACCTAACCTGACCTGCTATCTGCTGCCATAGGACTACTGCCTTTCTGTGTGCCTGCCATAGTCTGGTAAGTTATTTGAGTGGGAAAGCAAGGGAGGGAAGATAAATTGTGTGGGGGTGGGTTGGGTGCATGAGCTGGAATACGTAATGTAAAAATGAATAATGACTTTGAAAGATGATACAGATGCTGGAAAAAATGGTCCTGGTCATCATGGTGGTGGCAGGGTGGTAGATGTGCAGAGTGGCACAGAACCATTGTTTCCAACACATGTGCCAGTCTGCCAGGTCCGTGCCACACTCCACTGGTTTGTTGGTTGATGGTCGGCAGATGGGCAGGCTGGGCGGACTGGTTCACATGATTGGAAAAAATGGTTCTGGCCTCGGAGGGAGAGGCGGACAGCCAGAGTGGCACAGAACCATTTTTTTTCCAACATGTGCACCAGTCTGCCAGGTTCCTACCACGCTTCACTGGTTTGTTGGTTGATGGACGGCAGATGGGCAGGTTGGGCAGACAGGTTCACATGGTGGAAAAAAAATGGTTCTGGCCTCTGGTGATGGAGGAGGGAGGGGTGGATGGGCAGAGTGGCACAGAACCATTTTTCCAGCATGTATGCCAGTCTGCTGGGTCCATGCCACGCTCTAGTGGTTGATCTTTTTTTGTTGTGTGTTTTTGCACACCTTGCATTGTACATCTGTGATTTGCTTGACTGATCTGTGGGGTGGTGAGCTTGTGGTCAGAGTTATATAAGAAACAGAGGTGGGGTGGGGAGTTAAAGAAATAAAGTAGAAAAATGTTTTATATTTATGTTGGTTGTACTCTCCAGGAAAAAAATACAGAAATGTCATTATTTTTGTGTGCCTGTGGTGTGGGTGGGGGGACATGTCCTGTATGATATTCAGGCAGGATGGGGAGAGTTGCCGGTCCATCATGGTGTGGAAAGTGGATGTGCTTGTCCACCAGGGTTGGGAGAGTGTCCGTGCCAGTCCATCATGGTTTGCTGGACATCTGTCTTCTTGTATGTGTGTCTGTGTGTGCGTGCATGTTTGTATGTGCGTGCGTGTCTGTGTGTGCATGCACGTGATTACATACGATCACACTAAAAGCCAACAGAATAGGCCTAACGGTGTTTCATGTCTGCTCAGAAACCTTTCCTCATAGGTCCTCTCACTCATGCCCTGGATCATCCTGGTTGCCTTCCTCTGACCCCTCTCCAGCAGTGCTATGCCCTTCCTAAGATGAGGTCTCCAGAACTGCATGCAGTACTCAAGATGCTGCCTGACCAAGGCATTATACAGAAGGAGGATTACCTCCCTCCTCCTGGACGTAATTCCCCGAGCTATGCTCCTTTCCATAATGTAGCATTGACACACAGTACAAAATAATGGTACATTCATCCAGGATTTATTTAGATGTGGTGGCATACTGGCAGTGTTTTTTTTTCCAGGGCTGACTGTATTCACTGTGTTGGAGGGAACTGGATGAATTGGTGGTGCTGCCATCACACCTGAGTCATGGGGAACATAGTACTTTTGCTGTCACACCTGGGGGTTGGGAGACTGCAGCACTGCTGCTTCTGTCACACCAGAGGGAGGGGGGCCATAATGTTGCTACTACTGAACCTGAGGAATGGGGGTCATAGTGCTGCTGCTGCCATCACATTTTGTACCTACAATAACTTTAATTGGTACAAGGATGGATAGATGTATAATAGTAAAGGTCAAAATTGCTAAAATGCACGTTAACACAGTTAAAAAATTGTTAAATAAAGTGCATAAAACAAAACACCGGTAAAAACGGATTTTGGCTTGGCAGACACCGGTGGAAATACTGGTTTTTACTATGTGCAAAATGGAATTTGCCCTTTCGCAATCACGGTAAACCGTTGTCCCTGGTGATATTTCCCAACCCACCAAAGTACATGTGGTAGGCAAAAAGCCCAAACGTCAGGAAAAAAAACTTAGACCATTATCAAAATGCCAGAAGGCAAACAAAATTATCACCACTTGTCAAGAACCTATTGAAATACCCCCTGCACAAAAAGAAAAGAAAAAGTTAGTGTTAAGAGAACAAGGAAGAAGATCCATCTGATAATGCAGATGAAGATTGGTACACTTTACAAATTCAAAAAATCAAAAAGGGCAGAAGAGCAGACCAATTTACAGTTTCTACTTTCAATTCCTTTGATCCCTAACATATATCTCGGATACAGGCCATGATCCAGAAACAATAAGTGTCCCCATTTCTGAAAATTTTGAAAATATAGAAAACCCAATATTTACTATAACAAATATGAATCTTTCAAATGCAGAGTTTAATTCTTACCTCTTTTTCCCAGCAATCTACAAAATGTTACTGACACCAGACAGGTCAAAAACATGACCAAGTTGATGTAAATCCTTGATTTCACTAGAAATTGTGACAACTTGGGCCTAAATCAAGATGATGTTTCAAAAAGACAGGTTATAGTGCTAGGAGACTCTGTCATCAAACATATTGATAGAATCATTTGCAACCCTGACAACACAAATAGAACTCTTTCAAGCTTCGGGGGTGCTGGCATTACTGACATCACAGAGGTGTCCAGCAACATCTTACAAAACTCAGGTTTTAAACCTTTGGTAATAGTTCACATAGGAGCCAACAATGTTCTAAAGGATTCTTCTCAAAAACTAAAAGAAGATTATGTTGCATTAACAAAAACATTATTGGATTTAGGATGTGAGGTAGTCCTATCTGAAATCTTGCCTATTCCAAGAGCAAATCTTTCCCAACAATGTAAAATGAGAGAAATAAATAATTGGTTGAGATTTTGGTGTCTTAAACAAGATATACAATATATAACTCACTGGGAGGACTTTTATAGTAAATCAAACCTCTATTGTTGGGACGGACTCCATCTCAACAGGAGGGGTAGTAGGCTATTGGGCGAAAGCATAGTGCATTCTATCAATAGTTGTTTAAACTTCCAGCAAGGGGAGTTGTATGTTCTAGATACAACTCTTGAACCTCAATTTTTCAACTATTCTTCAAACCCTGCATCCATAATCAACCGTAAATTCCCCCAAACGAACACTACTGGTGTCATTTCTAAACCAAATGTAAATATTATATTAACTAATGCCAAAGTCTACATAATAAAAAAGAACTTACTTACATCCTTCAAGCAAAAAAATATCAATTGTGGAGTTACTGAAACTTGGTATAAGGATGAAGACTGGAACACCGACATAAAGGGATATAATAAGTTTTACAAAACGAAATGAAAATAAAAAGGGAGGAGGTGTTGTATTATACATTGATGAACACTTGAAAGCAAACACAATTAAAACTAAAACAAGTAATAATGAGAGCTTATGGGTCAACATTTTCTCCCCATAGTCCACTAGTAATTGGGCTAATATATAGATCTCTAGTTTAACTAATAATGAAAATCAAAGTTTAATAGAAGAAATATCTGAGGTACACATTGATACTCCCTATATACTGATGGTGATTTCAATCTTCCAACTGTCAACTGGGACAATTATACATCAGCTTCAAATACTGAAAAGATGTTTATGGATACTTTTCTTGAATCTAACCTAGAACAAATAGTTAATAAACCTACCGTGGTAACAATATCCTTGACATTGTACTCACCAATGTTAATGAGAAAATTGATAACATCAAAATACTTCCTCCTCTGGGTGATAGTGATCATTGCATGGTCAATTATGAATACATAGCAGACTTTCCAAGCACAAATGGCATTACTAAAATCAAAAACTTTAATAAAGCAAACTATAAAAATAAATGATTTTTATCTAAATGGAATTGGGAGACGGAACTAAATAACCTAAATTGATTACAAATTTGGGATTTAATTAATAACAAAATCAATATTTGTCTCTCAAATTGGGTTCCTTATAGAATGAAGTACTGCAACAATAAATGTGTCCCTCTTTGGTGGTCCTCAAAAATTAAGAAACAATTACAAAAAAAAAGAAAACTATATAGAAAATATAAAAAATTAATTCCAACAGTCTCCTGAAAAATACAAAATTGCAGCCAAAAATTAAAACACATGATTAAATCATCTAAATCTAAAATTGAATTCAACTAGTTACTAAAGTTAAAGACAACAAAAACAATTTTATAATTATATTGGTTCCATGAAAGAAAGAAATCATACAATTGGACCCTTTAACATCAATGATATTCCTATTTTAGATGAAACAACTACTGCTACAATTCTAAATGAGACATTTCTAAAAGTTTTCGAAACTAAGGAAGCTGCAAATACACCTCTTCTAGTAAATAATTCTAGTTTTCCTGTTTTTACAAAAATGGAGGTTGCAAAACAACTTAGTTACTAAAGTTAAAGACAACAAAAAACAATTTTATAATTATATTGGTTCCATGAAAGAAAGAAATCATACAATTGGACCCTTTAACATCAATGATATACCTATTTTAGATGAAACAACTACTGCTACAATTCTAAATGAGACATTTCTAAAAGTTTTTGAAACTAAGAAAGCTGCAAGTACGCCTCTTCTAGTAAATAATTCTAGTTTTCCTGTTTTTACAAAAATGGAGGTTGCAAAACAAATTAAATCTTTAAAATCAAACAGCTCTCCTGGTCCTGATGGTATTCCACCCAGATTTTTAGAAAAAATTAGTCATTCAATTTCTGGTCCTCTAGCCGTGTTATTTAATTCATCAATCAGAGAAGGTAAAGTTGTTCAGGCTTGGAGGGAGGCTATAGTTACACCCATATATAAGGGTGGATCCAGACATGACCCTAACAATTATCGGCCCATAAGCCTGACTTCCATCATAGGCAAAATTATGGAACGATTGCTTAAAAGCCCATATGATAGATCATTTAGAAAGAAATAAAATAGTAGATATCTTTCAACACAGTTTTGTGACTGAAAGATCAGTTTATTCAACCTACCATTTTCTGAACGATAGCGCTGCCTTGGACTTGGGTATTCCTTAGATGTAATATTTTTGGATTTTTCCAAAGCTTTTGATAAAGTATCACATAACGTCTTACTACAAGAATTGGTCAAAATTAAGTTGCAACCTAATATTATAAACTGGATACAGTCATGGTTGGAAAGCAGAACTCAACAGGTATCAGTCAAGGGTCACCTGTCTGCAACAGGTGTGGTGACTAGTGGTGTTCCCCAGGTCTCCGTCCTGGGTCTGATACTGTTTAATAGTATGGTCTCTACACTGCCTACTACTGATAAGATATGGGTCACAAAATATGCTGATGACTGTAAAATGGGTAGTTTGGGAAGCACCTTTCATGATAAATGCTCCATACAAAATCATTTAAACAACCTATCAAACTGGGCAAAGGCTTATGGTATGTTTTTTAATGTTGACAAATGTAAAGTCTTACATTTGAGCAAAATAACATCCTTCAATTATTCCTTAAACAATGTTTATCTAAAAAGTATTTTGGAAGAAAAGGATTTGGGTGTCATAATCTCAGATAATTTAACTTTCGAAAACAATAATATAATTAAAGTTAAAAATGTAATAAAATAATTGGTCTATTTTAAGAAATATCAAAGTAGAGACTCCAAGGTTATTATGCCACTCTACACCAGTCTGATACGTCCCACTTGGAATACTGCTCTCAGTTTTGTGCACTAACTTCTATAAGGGTTTAAAACTCGCTGAGGATGTTCAGCATAAATTCACTAAAAAGTATCATCTTTACATAGTAATAGTTACGAAGATAGATTAAAAAAACTTAATCTATTTTCTGTAAATACAGACAAATAAGGGGTGACTTAATATTGGTATATCAAACCTTAAAAAATGATTATTTAAGAACCACAATTGGACTTACTACTGCCTCCAACGTCAAATCAACTAGGAGTCATGGTTATAAACTCATTGGAGAAAAATGTATATCCTCTAGAAGGAGTCTATTTTTCACACAGAGAGTTGTGGATTTGTGGAATAACTTACTTGTAAGTGTCGTTAATAGTGATAATTTAAATACCTTTAAGCAAAGATTGGATAAACATATGGGAAACAAAAAATTTGATTTCCACCCATAGGACATATGGGTGGCGAGCATACAATGGGCATCCTTACATATGCCTTCATTGCTCGTACACTTCTATGAACCTATGTGCTCAGTACAACCTATGTTACCTATGTTACATAATTTTGCTTGGTTAATTTCCAGTATGTATTCCATTCATTGGTTTTATCATAATAGACCAGGTGCAGATGGAGGTGTGGTGTCACTTGAGAGTAAATAAATGCTGATGGTTGTTTAATGTAGCAGATATATCCAAAATTCATGTTCTGTTTGCTGATCGCATGAACGCTGGGGAAAAATGGTAGTTTGCATCAATTTGTACTAACACCTTGACAATTTTTTTGATTTTCAGCTCCATGTACTTAATGCAGATTCTTGGACCATTACATTGAGAGTAAGTGAGCTATACATTCAAGTGGGGTCTCGATGAATAGGTGGGAGACAGAGCTTTAAAATGCATACCCAAACATTACCTCAAAAGATTAATGTTAAAAGCTATAGGGCTAAATAGATACCAACCACCACTCCTTAATTTCTTGTACAACGTCAAAATATTCTTATATTTAATCTTGTCAGACAGGATTTATTGCATTTTATAATATCGTTTTATGCTGTCTAAAAGTGTAAGGATTCTGCTTTGAAATGCATATGTGGTTGTGAAGCTTTAAGGTACTATGAGAGGATAAATTAACAAAAGGGAAGATGCCATTAGTAGATGAAATCGTAGCAAGTTTATACTTTTTGAGTTCTTCACACCATATCTTCTGTGTTTATATATGTGTTGCATATGTATGTATGCATATGTTTTATATATATATATATATATATATATATATATATATATATATACACACTAACACAACATTTATTTTTATTTCAGACTCTTTGAGGATGTCTCTAAACTTTTCTGTCAAGCAGAAAGGTGGAGATGAAAATCCTAGGACCATGCAGTGTGTAGTGAATTACCCTCCCCTGACAGCAAGAGACTCTGAAGTAACTCCTCTGAGTGACATAAGTTACTGCACACTAATAGAAAGCAAAGATATTCAGACCGAGTTAGGTGGTGAAAATTGTCATGATGAGCAGTGTGCATCAATTCCATTGCCTACTTATGATCCTGCCAATCATGGCTACCATAGACAATGCTATCAAAAGTTCACAAAACCCAAGAGTACCAGAAAATCTGAAGAACATGCAGATGCTAGTGAATGTAATTCACATCATCATCTCAGGGGTGGTGTTCCTTGTGCCTCATCATCTAGAATGTTATTTCCTGATACCTCTGGAATCTGTAACAAATATGTAATCAAAGTGAAGGGGAAGAAGCAGTATTCAACTGCTGTTGTTACTAAAACAGCTGAAGCCACAATGAAAAGGGTGGTAGAGCTACATGATGACCAAGACATGCTCACAAAAATTAAGACAGAGGATCTCATTGCAAGAGATTTTTGTAAACATGACAAGTGCCTCCTAAATTATACAGCAATCACAAGGAACAGGACCCCAGATGGTCAGAATAGAAGTTATGATGAGGATGACAATTAGCAGTCAGATGGAACTAGGTTTGAGGCCGTTTGTCATGTAATTGAAGACAATGTGCTTCAAAGACACCAAGCCGTTGCAATGAATGAAATCTCAGGCACTGGAGTAGGAGATCGACAATACCATTGTAAACTTAGAAACCAGCTGAAAAAGAAATATGGGGATTCACTTTTACTTTTAACAGTTGATCCTCAAAAAACTGCTAGTTGTAATCAGTGCTGAATCATTAACTGGGGGTGCATCAGTCACAGAGCTTTTGAGAACAGATGACAATCAAGTCATCAGGCATGCTGCTTCCTTCTGTGAACATACTGTATCTTAAGATCTGTAGAGACAGCACCTTCACTACCATGGCCACCAACGGTGGATGCTCTCCTGAGTAAAGAATGAAAGCCCCAGAGATAGTTCAATCATTTTTCTCTGATGTACTAAAATCCCCCAAATATACAAAGAGTTAACAAGTCTCCCAGTTGTCAAAGTCCTACTCATAAGACCTAATTCATGGTGTCACATGCAGCAAGTTTTTCACTACAAAGCATGCACTTGTTGGAGTTGTGCTGAACAATATGACTGGACAGAAAATGCCCATGAACTTCCCATTTCATTTAGGAAATAGTTGCAGTTATGACCAAGTGTGTGAAATTGAAACTGGTTTAGCAGAACTTTCTCAGCATTTTCAAGAGCAAGGTCTGCTACTGCCACTTCAGCCAAAGTCAGAGTCTTTTGTTGTCTTAACAGTTTTCTGAATGGACAACTTTTATCAGAATATTGAAGCAGAACTTAAATGTGAAAGAGATATATTGGGAAACTTTTTGGCACTTTCAAACAAGCACAACTTTCCTGTAGATGTAAACAAGTTATTGACTTATTGCCTGGGCCCAGTCCTGCTGAGTCTAGCCAATGCAGATGGAACTAGATTGACAACACCAAAGAGCAAGTTACTTGAGGTGCTAGCAGAATACTGTCCAGCATTAGACACTTCAGAGCTCCCCCCCCCCGGAGAAGTGTCTCCGCATACTTAGTTGATCTAATGGCAACAGTGCAAGTTATGACAGGAATCCCTGAAACCTTCAGTGATCTGGCAATGAAACTCATGAATAGACTTCCAAAGGGATTTACAAGAGTGGATGTTGTTGCAGATACAGAGAGCAGTCAAAGGGGCTGAGAGATTTCAATGAGGATTTAGTGAGAAGCATATTATCAAAGGTCACCAACACCAAAGTGCCAAAGAATTTCAGTTACTTACTTTCTAATGGATCTAACAAGGCACACCTGATTGATTTGATCATGCAGGTCTGGGGAGAAAATTGCATGAGTTTGCCAGAGGCCCAAATGATCTATTTTTCAAAGAGAGACAAATAAACATGATCACCAAAGAAGGGACTGTGATTGTGGATGATCTCTGTTCTGACCAGGAAGAGGCAGACACAAAAAATTGCCCTTCATGTGTAACATGCCATTACAATGCATCCAGGCCCTGTCATCATCCATTCACCATCTGGGGATACCGATATACCAGTAATTTTACTGTCACTTTTTTCAGAATGTGAGCAAAGTATATACCAGGACAATGGCCATGGTAACAGTAAAAAAATCTTCAACATTAGCAAGTGTGAAATGACCACTGCAACAAAAAAAGCCTTAGTCAATTTCCATGCATTCACAGGCAATGGCTATGTTTCTGCATTCTTCAATAAGGGCAAGAAGATGTCCCGGTGGCACTGAGGGTTGAGGCACTGGACGCCACACCTCATGCCATGCCGGTGACCCATGTTTGGGAATGAGCTTGGGTCTTCAGGGGAAGAGAAGGATCAAGCCTCCGGAGGACTGCTTGCCTTCTCTGGGGTGGAGGGGCTCCAGGGTGTCAGCATTGGCTGCCCTCCAGCAGAAGCTGGGGGACAAGTGCACTGCACCAAGATGTGGGGTGGAGCTAGGACAGACGCACATACTGTTGTATCATTGCACATCCTAGCTCCAAGGGTACTCTAGCCACAAAATCACTGGCCCAGGCATATGAGCTGGGCATGGGGCCTGACCCTTCAGCCACTACAGTTCTGCCTCAGTGGCCCCACTCCATGGGGGCTTCCCGGACTAAGGGTTGGGTACCATGGCCAGGGCAAGCCTGTTTGCGGGGTAGGGGGCTTAGTGACCATAAAGAGCAAGATAAAAAAAAATAAAAAAAAGGGCAAGAAGATTTGCTGGAACGTCCTTCAAAAGTACCCCAAATTCCTGGAAGCCTTTCAGAAATGTTGGAGTAATTGGCAAGTGGATAAATGTGTTGTAGCTCTGTTAGAGGAGTATATCTATAAAATGTATGAAAGGAAGCAAGTTCCTGGTGTAAATATAGTGAGGCAGCAGATCTTCTGGGAGAATATAACAAAGATGACAGAATAACTGATCTGTCTCTGCTACCACCCTGCCAGGAAACCCTGAAGTTACATATTCTACCGAGTCAACTATGTCTGCTGATTGTGGAGACTTTCTTCTGTTGCAGTTATCAATGCCCCAAATGCAGCTTTGCATCGTTGGACTGATGATCTCAATGTAAAATGGGCAGACGCACCATTTTCAGATGATGTTGTATCTCTGCTCTATAATGCAAATGATGATGACTCAGATGAGGACCAAGATGTATGTGATTACCAAGATGATATTGGCATATCTAATGATGCCGAAGATTTTTTCTACATGGACAAGACTAAGTTCCACTACTTTATCAACAGTCCTATTTTAAATTTTGTATTTTTTGAAATAAAAATGTTATGTATAAACAAAACTGTTTGCTTTTTTTTTCTTTTAGATAAATTCCTTTCTTTAAAAAACTTTTAAAATTAACCTTTAAGGCAACTTATGGGTGTGCATGTTAAAGCTCTAACTCCTGCCTATACATCGAGATCACACTTGAATGCATATTTAAAGTAGTCTCAAAGCATTGGCCCAAGAATCTCCATTAAGTGCACATAGCTGAAAATAGCAAAATTTGACAAGGTATAAACTTACTAAAATTTCATTTATTAATGGTGTCTTCTCTTTTATCAATTTATCCTCTTATATCACCATAAAACTTTAGAACCATATATCCATTTCAAAGCAGAATCTTTAGCCTTTTAAACAACATAAAATTATATTACAAAGCATAATAAGTCATGTTTAACATGATTAAATATTAGAATATTTTGAAATTTCACAAGAAATGAAGGGATGGTGGTTGGTATTTAACCCTATAACTTTTAACATTAATCTTTTGAGATACAATATGGGTACTTTAAAGCTTTTACTCCTGCATATTCATTGAGACCACGCTTGAATGTATATTTTACTTACTCAGAAGCAATGGTCCAAGAATGGAAATGAAAATCACAAAATTTGTCAGTGTCAGTAGGAAACAGATGCAAGCTACCATTTTGCCCCAGCACTCATGCAGACAACAGACAGATAATTAATTTGGGGTATATCTGCTACATTAAGCAACCATTGGCATTTATATAGCCCTCAGGTAACACTCCACCTCCATCTACACCTGGTCTATAATAATTTAATTCCATTTGCCATTTGATCATTTTCTGTTGTCTTTCTTTTAAAGCTGTTTCATTGGTAGCTTTTATAATTACTTTACAAAATTTACTTAGTCTAGTTTTACATTGTATTTTTGTTGCCTTATCCTCCTTCTTGTTGCTGAAGGGGTTCAATACTTTCTTAACAATTCCTCCACTCATTGCTGGGGATAATTGGTGTAACATCAATGGGCCAGGTAAATTTGTCTTCTACATCTCCACCCAGGTGAGTTTCTATTTAGCCCTTGACTTGCATCCTTTAAAATGACTGGTTGTGCTGCTAAGAAGCAGTAACTGAAGTTCAGCAGCACCAATCCTTGTCAACATGCTACCTTTGTAGGATATTGAATTTAACACGGGCTTTACCTCCTTTCCATAAAAATGCAGATAGGTGTCCTAAGAAGGATTGAAAGATAAGGGATACCCACACTGGTATCACCTGGAACATGTAGAGGCATTTTGGTAGCAGGCACATTTTAATGGTGTTCACTCAGTCAGCTAAGGTCAGGGCAGGGATTTCCATCTATCACAATCTTGTCTAAGGGAGAAAAGTATGGACTTGTAATCTAGGGACCATAGCAGGGAAAGTTTCTTAGGTAGGATAATCCTCAGGTATTAGATTTGGGTTGCTGGGTGCAGCATTACTCATGCCACTGTCACTGGCTGTCATGGGCCCCCTCCCAGGAGTGCAAAATGCACTTGGCCAAGTTGATCTTATGGCCTGAGAAGGGTCTGCAGATAGTGAAGATGGCAGACAGGGTGGGGAGAGCCTAATCAGGCTGGAACAAATAAAGTAGCACATCATCTGCAATGAGTGATATGACATGATGCTTGCCATTAATCACTTCTTCACTGATATTGGGATCATTCCTCACTGCCAGAGGTTCTATCATCATAACGTAAAGCAGTGGGAAGGGGAGAAGCCCTGTCATGTTTCCCTCATGAAGGTAAAGGTAGTGGACAGGTGAATGTTGGTGAGGATCTGTGCCTTTTGGTGCCATATGCAGAACTGCTACCCAGGAATAAATGTGGGGCCCAGCTCGAGCTTGGCCAAGGTCCAAAAAATGAAGAGTCACTCAACCTGGTCAAAGGCCTTCTCTGCATCTAGAACTAAGAGATCAGACCAACTAGCCATCCTACCTGACCATCTCCATATAATATTCAGAGATCTCCTAATGCTGTTTCTGGCATGACGGCCCCTCACATACCCTCCCTGGTCATCATGTATCAGAGATGGCATCCGTGTTTAAAATTTCAATAGAGTATACTATTTAAAAAGTGTATCAGAGAAGGCAAAGATGCCCTCAATTCTGAGGAGCCAGCAACTTTGCCTCCACCTTGTGATCTGTGTTAAGCAAGGAGAGATTGGGTGGTATGATCTGCAGAGACTGGGGTCCTTGCCTGGCTTTGGGAGCACTGTAATGATTACCAGATGCTGGGATGCATGCAGGGATCCCTTATTGAGTGCTTCCAGGACAATGACTGTCATAGCTTTACCAAGAAGGTACCAGAATTCTTCACAGAACCCTCACAAGATAACATTTGGGCCTGTGGCTTTACCAGCCATCAGTAATTTCACTGCCTTCTCAATTTCTTGCTGTGTGACATCCACCTGTTGGGATTCACACTCCTGAGTGATGAGACAGGGCAGAGGCAGGGTATCTAGGAATGCATTTGGGGGAGGGGGTGTCAGAAATCTTGGAGGTATAAAGAGCTTGATAAAATTGTTTAAAGGTCTTTATAATAGTCTGTTGATCTGTGCCCCCCTCTGCCCCTTTGACACTGAGGATGGCGTTATCTGTCTCCTTTTTTTTTAGATGCCAAGCCGGCCATTTTCCCCACTCTGTCCTCTTCAGAGTGTGATTTAGTTTGTGTGAGTAACAGGTTATGCTCTATTTTCCTTGACGCTAGTTGGTAGAATTGGTCTTTCAGCTTTCTAAGCTCTAGTAGGTCTGCTACATTCTGGGACCCCATGTGTTTTGCTTTTTCTTCCTTCATTCTCTTGGTAAGATCTAGACCCTCCTTTCCCTTCTGATTCTGCTTATGAGCTGAAAAGGAGATTGCCAACCCTCTCGGGTATTTATTTCATTTTTGTTTACCGGGAAAGTGCACTAGATAATGCTTTGCCTATTTTCAGGCACGACCCGGGAGAGTTACACACAGAGCACTAGCAATCCAGGAGACAAAATACATTCCATGATTTAGTGCTAGGAATAAAAACTAGAATAATTATGTCAGTCATTTCAGTGATACAGGTGGAGAGCAATTACAAATGGGGGAAACAACAAATTAGGAGAAATCATACATGTTTTAGTGCAAGAATTAGTAAAACTTGAAGCCCTGACGGGGGGCGCTGTGGAGCCCGAGCAAGACGGTCACAAGGATTTGCAGCTCTGGGAATTGTGATTTTAAAAATTAAAATTTTGTGCTTTATAAGGCAGCTAAAGTTGAGAAAACAGCTGAACTATCAACTGGAATATCAGCAGCACCGCTATGGGTAACCCAAAGAAAGACAGGTCCAGTCAAGAGGGAGCAAAGAGCAAACAAAATGCTCCCTTGCTCACCATGAGGTCTGTTCAAGGCCCTGCTACTTCCGAAACCAAGACATTTCATGAAGAAACTCTGCAAAGTTTGGGAGTGAAAATGAACCCGGTTAATCTCCTCGGTAGAGGGTTTGGCGTCTCGATTTGACTCTCTGACCAGCAGAGTAATTGTATTAGAAGCAGATGTCTCGATGATCAAAATAGAGATGGAGAAAGCTAGGAAGGGGTTGGAATCAGCTCTTGGAGTGTCTGAAAAGCTAGTGAAGGAGAACACCCATCTTCGAGCAAGGCTAGAAATGCTGGAAAACCAGGCAAGAGCAAATAATCTGAGAGTGCTCGGAATCCCCGAGCAAACAGAAGGTGATCATTTGCCTTTATTTATGCAGGAATAGCTAGAATCACAGTTTGGGCAACATCTAGCAGACCATAAGATCCCCATTCAGAAGGCCTACAGAGTTACGACAAGGGGTCGTCAAGTAAATCTGGAAGTCCCTAGGGCTATTGTGTTAGTCCTGGACGGAATTGGGATTAGAGACTTTCTCCTTTCAATGACCAGGCAGAAGAGGACTTTATTGTGTGAGGGTGAGAAAGTCAGTATTTACCCGGATCTCAGCTATGCGACTAGACAGAAGAAAAAATGGTTTGATGGGGTGCGTTCGATATTGCGAGGTGCAGGAATCTCGCATAGCATGATTTTTCCAGCACGCCTACGAATCACGCACCAGGGGAAGATTTACATCTTTACTGACCCTCAAGAAGAGCTGAAATGGACCCAGAGACATGTGCCTGACAGTCGCCTTCGAGAGCATGCGTCCCAATCTTCCTTAGAGGAGGAGGAGGAAGAAGATATCACTGAAACCTGATTGCTGCCTACTTTTAGTAAGAACAGTATTTAAGTGAATATACGAACTATTAGCTCATCAGGTTTGCAAACATGCAGGGAACTTCCTGACAGTGGACTATAGTTCACAAATCGTTATGCCAAGTACACTCCAGATGACTATAGTTATACCTCTTTTTTTTTTTTTACTGTCTTTATTTGGTTATTAGAAAACTTTGTTCTAAGTTAAAATTAGACATATGCTATGTCTGAGAGACAGTTAACTTACTTGCATGCCTTAAGTTGGATTAGGCAGAGTGCATTCCTTTTAGTATTTAGTACCTTGAGGTACTCTAGATAATGATAAAGCATGATCACTCATTTTCTTTTTATAAGAAACAGAGTTTTATTTTAATAAACTAGCTATAGGCTAGGGAGTTATTCCTTGGTGTATATAATTCATGCAGCTCTTGGGCTCATTTCCACAGTCTATATTTGAGTGTAATATAGTTAATAAGTAAGATTAAATATTGTATACCTCCCGCTGTTGTATCTTAAAGGTGTAGTACGGAATTACTACTTAAGTTCCTATGTTTGTATTAAGAGG
This sequence comes from Neoceratodus forsteri, assembly GCA_016271365.2. Classification (NCBI taxonomy): domain Eukaryota; kingdom Metazoa; phylum Chordata; order Ceratodontiformes; family Ceratodontidae; genus Neoceratodus; species Neoceratodus forsteri. The sequence goes on along the minus strand of CM028130.1, from coordinate 401,585,717 downwards.
GGTGGCGTCCTCAGTGATGTATCATTTTAAATCTGTATGTACTACATCAGTGATATGTAATGTGAAGAACATTGATAAAATATATAAATAAAAAATATAAAAAAAAAAAAACTTGAAGCCCTATGACAGCTGATACAGTAGTGAAAGATGCCCCTGCAAGCCATGGTCATAACCAGAGGAAAGTACCTACACACAGCAATACATGGCCTAGAGGAAAGTGCTTTAGATCTGGGAGGGTCACACTAAGTAGGTGCACCTAGGATTTGGGTGCATGTGCACCTGTCAGTGACCAAGAAGGAGGCATGGAGCTAATTTTTAAACACCTGGTGTGATTTGGAGTGCCTTACAGATGAGGGCAAGGTGTTCCAAAGCTTGGCAGCAGACACAGCAACGGCTTGTTCACCCATTTCTGTGGCACATTTAGGTATACTAAGACAAGACTTTTCTGCAGACCTCAGTGGGTAGACCTGCATCGCTTGATTTAATAGGCAGGCGAGGGACTCGGGTCTACCAGTTCTGATGATGAAATCTATTGTACATCCTGTGGTGTATATGCGGTATGAGGTAGGGGAGAGCCAGTCCAAACTTGAGTAAAGTATGCATCAGTGAATCCGCCTGGGTACCAACAGGGCAAAGCAGCAAATATTGTAGCTAGTGTCCCACTTTTGCAGTAGCCCTTTGTTAGCATCATAGTATGTCACTATGCTGTAAGTTAGGCAAGTTAGTAAATTAGGTATGCTTTCACAGCATCCCACATTATAGCTTCAGAATGTCTCTCCACTCTGACTGATGTCATAAAATTATATCAGAGCCTTTTCCGTTTGGTCCTTAAACTCCCTGTTCACTAGCAGCCTGGGGTCCAGATGCCAGCGAGGACATCCCTGGGTGTGTGCTCCTCCCTAGTATAACCAGCAAAAGGGCATGGTCCAAGAATATTATGGGTCTGTACTCTGGCCCCCTACACTCAGCAGAAGAGCCAGGGAAATTAACATGAAGTCTATTCTTGTGTACAGGCTGTGTGAATGGTAATAGAAGGACGACTCCTTACCTGGTAGGTGGAAACGTTTCCATACATCTATCATTGTGAATTCCTCTGCCATTCTTCTCAAAGTAGCCTTGACTTCATCAGCAATTTTGGTTTGGTCTGATACTGCTTACAGCTGTTTTTTGCACTTCCAATGTGTTTCACGGCATATATCTACAATCAAGAGTGTGAATTCCTGTATCTAACTGTCTCCTTTTGAGTGCACATAATTTCTTGACCTACTTGTTATTTATCTGGAGGTTTGTTCACCTTCATAGTAACATCAACTGGCCAGCATGGCAGAGTGCACTGACTTACCTTGATTGAAAGTCCACTTGGGAAGGCTATGCAAAAACGGTTACTACGACAGGCCTCGGGTGACTCAGAAAAGTGGGAGCTTGTGTATAAATCCCCCACTAACCAGCATACAGGTGCCCAATATAGCATGGGTGCTGTGCAAGGCCTTAGTATCCCTTTGACCTCCCCCTGACCTGTCATGTCTCTGCCTCCAGGATATCCACCACCTGGAGGTAACCTGCTCTGGTGGTGTTGCGTGCCATGACTTATGATCCAGTTTCATCTACCATCAGATAGGAAGATGGGAGCACACAGACTCCACAAGGAAAGCAACTGCAGCTCCCTGAGGATAATCCCTGATCCCCACAGATAGAGTACAACATAGCTTAAAAATATTTAGAAAACTGGCCTGCCAAATCCTACAAGCTGATTGGCACAGACAGCTAACCACCCAGTCCAGTATCAGGCAATAGAGACTGGGAAATATAAGTCCCAGTCTCTGTATGCTTGTTCACTGCAATTGCTGTGCCATGAAATTGTAACCACTGTGGTAGCCACCATTTTTTTCCTCTAACTTACCAAGAAGAAACAATGAATCGGACCCCCACCCTACACATGCACACACAACCCTGCCCACGACTCCACAGCCTTTCTTTAAAATGCAAGTACCTTTTTTTCTTTAGGGAATTTGTATCCCTTGGACAATGTTGCCATCCCATCATACAAATAGCACACAATTTTCGCTGTGGCACTCATCCGCTCCACTGCAGGCTCACATTCTAACAACCATAAACTACAACAAGAACAGTCACTGCCTTTAAAAAAACACAATCTTCACTGGTAGCGGCACTGAATGTTCTTTATCTCATCACCTTTGATCTCTCCTGCGTGTATGTGTTGGAGGGGGGGTGAAGATCCAAGCATAGTGAAAAAAAAGCAGTCACTTACAAATCACGGCTCCACCTTGGCTACCATGCTCAGAATAATCACAGGGTACAGAAAAAAAAAACCTTTGCACGATCTACTTCTCCTCAAGCATACCATGCTCGCTTCAAATGCCGGTAGGTCAAACAACCACGACATTCAGCAGGTCTCCTGATACTGTGTAAAAGAATATACAGTATAAATGTGTGTGTGTGGGGGAGGGGGAGAAACACTGAAGGGATGGGGACTATGGCTCTAGTAAGACAAAAGACTTCAGGTCAAAAAAAAAAAAACAGCATTTCAGTACAGGTGAAGGAACTATTTTATTACAAAATGACATTTAAAATTTTAATTACAAAATTATTGCTTTTTTTAAATACACATAATAGAGTTGCTCATTTTCTAAGTGCAATAATACCCTCCGGGGTTGATGGTATTGGGGAATACTGGACCTTTCAGGGGCTATAAGGACCTCCACCTGTGGTGTCTGGCCTCATTACACCCCTGGACACGCTGGTATTCTCCAATACCACCCACTTTGTCAGGTATTATTGCTTACATATATTTGTATTCATATCTTTGTGTACATGGATCTGTGTGCCCCTACTCATGTTCTGTCTTTCTCAGTCTCTGTGGTGCCACATACTGTATATACATGTGTATCTGTGTTGCCATTCTGTCTGTACAAAGACAAACTGATTTCAACATTAGTGAGTCATTTTACATCAATGCTTCTATGGCTAGGAGCTACCAGCTAGTGAACACCAGTTAGTTAGTTAGTTAGTGTCCAAGCCACGAAGACCATCCGGATACATGCCAAAGATCCGTATCCGGATGCATAGCCTCCACACTCACAGATACCAGTGCACTTGCTAATATACCCAGCTCCTAGCCTCCCCAAGCCATGCACAAAGAGGAGCAGGGAAGGGTCATACACATGTCAGGTGGTGAAGCAGGGCTGGACGTATGGCATTTAATGGGATGCCCATGCCAGTGCCAGACTCCACTGCTCCACAAAGAATTGTGGGGCAGGGAATAATGTGATATGGTTCTGCTCCACACACTACTGTATCCCTTAAAGGGCACTGTAATATTAATTAAATATAAACAGCACTAGACATGGCCCCCAGCCCTCCATACCTACTCAAAGGGCTGCAAACAGTGTTGGGAGGGACAAATCAGGCCCTGGGATGACTCTTGACAGCCATCTGAAAGAGGCACATACAGTAAGTGCTTCTGCAAGGTATGTAAGCAATAAGATATGGCTGGGTGTTGGTAGTACTGAGATACCCACATGCCCAGAGGCATAGTGAGGCCGAGTGCCTTCAGCCTCTGGGTGTGCAGGTATCTCAGTACTACCAACACCCAGTAATGTCGTATTTTTCTTATATAAAATGGGCCCATAGGCAGCTTTTAAAAAAAGAGCATTCTTAAAGCTTTCAAAGCCACAAAAATATACTAAAATGTTGCTAAATAATGTAAAATAGTACCGCCACAGATGTTTTGCACCTGTCAGTCAACTGTCTTTTTTTCACACTCAATACATTGTGTGATTGTTTACCATAGAATAGAAGAATTCAAAGCTCTGCGTTATTCCAGTAGTAGAATGCTACTCCCCCCAATGGTAGCATGGAATACTTGATTTCAAAATTCTTCAGAATTCCACTGGCATACACACAGACACACACAAAGGCCTCAAGTGGAGTCAGAACCTCAATTTTATCTGTTGCTCTATATGGAGCAGGGAGTTCTCCGTCAAAAGTGGTAGGGGTAGGAGGGGGATTTTTCATGGTCATCAAAGAAACACCAGCAATGGAAACACTGAAAAGTACTTGATTTTTAAAATGTGTGTATGTGTGAATGTGGGGGTGGGGGGGGCTCATGAGTGTAAATAACATTAAATTATTTATCTACTTTATTTAATTTAATGGACTTTTAATATTAGGGACTAGTTGAAGTTTTTTATATATGAGTAAAGGCTGCAGCCATGTTTGTGATAGAAATTATGAAATAAGTGGCTTTTGAATTCTGTGAGTTGCCCTGTTTAGCAGGGGCTTGTTTTTAGTCATTGGTGGTACTCTCTTGCTGCCATGGCTAGAACCAAGTCTCAGCCAATCAGGACACAGGGATTTCCTTGCCCATTTTATATCTCTCTCTCTCTCTCTCTCTCTCATGTAGCGTGCACCCTCACCGCAAGACTTCCACAATACAGATTGATTTATTTCATTTTTATTGACCAGGAAAGAAGGACTAAGAAATGTGCCATGTTTTCACCCTCGTCCGGGGGGTACTGATGCAAACTGACTGATATTGCACCAAGTACAGTAAAGCTGTTTGTGGTTTTAGTGAAAGAAGGGTTAATTTGGCCAGGGCACTGGGAGAATTTCCCTACTTTTTCAAGAAATGTCAAGGGATCTTTAGCGCCAATCTGAACAACAATCAGAACATACAGATGGACCATTACTTAATGATTCATCCAAAAGAGGACACATCTGCTCTAACAGTATAGTGTACACCAAACACAGTTCTGAGCCATTGGTATGGTTACTTTTATCAAAGGAAAGAGTGCCCTTTGCTGAGCTACCAACACAGCTTCCTCCAAATACTCACAGGAATTACACAGACACTTATCCTTGTACCTGCTCCCAACCCACATAGGAAGTGTGGGTGGACCATGATCAGGTGGGAGGGGGTGTACAGTACACCACCTTTTTGTTTGCCACAGAGTGACCCACATGTGCGGGGCTCACTTCAAATTGCCACCTGAACCTGCAGAGGATAAAAAACTTTTGTGGATTAGGCCTTTCATTATTGAGTGTGTGAGTGAGTGAGTTAGTGTCTGATCCACAAAGCCTCCCTGATACATGCCAAATGCCCATATCCAGGTGTGTAGCCTCCACAACATCAAATGCCAGTGTACTTGCTGATGTTCACCACCCTCAGCCTCCCCAATCCACACATGGAGAGCAGTTGGTAGGGATCAGCCATGTGTTGGGTGGTGAAGCAGGGCTGGACATCTTGTCTCCAATCAGATGCCCATGGCAGTGCCAGAGTGGGGTTCCTGATCTGCTGTACAGTTCAGTGGGGGCAGGGGATTATGGGATATGGCACTGCTGCACAGACCACCATGTCCCTTAAGGGGTACAGTAATATTTATTAAAAATAAACTCAGAAGTAGTCATGTGCTCCAGCCCCCCTGTATGCCTGCTCAAAGAGCTGGAAGCAAATTGTGGAGGGATTAGCTGGGCCCTTGGATGACTCTTGGTGAAACATAGATACATAGACTTTGACAGCAGATAAGGACCACTTGGCACACTTAGTCTGCTCATGTCCCTATGTAGAGGATAAGCTGCAGATCCTATTTAACCAACAGCGTATTTCTTCCTACCCCCCACAAAAATTGCCTTATGTCTGTCCCATGCATTCTTGAATTCTCCCACAGTTTTGGACCCCACAACCTCCTCAGGAAGGCTGTTCCATGCATCCACTACCCTCTCTGTGAAAAAATACTTCCTCACATTGCCCCTGAGCTGTCCCCCCTCTATCTTCAAATTGTGTCCCCTTGTTCTTGCACATCTCATTTTCTGAAAGATGCTACCCTCTTGGACTTTGTTGATTCCACTGAGGTACTTAAACGTTTCTATCATACCCCCCTCTCCCTCCTTTCCTCAAGGGTATACATATTACGCTCCTTTAGCCTCTCCTCGTATGACTTCTCTTGCAGACCATGCACCATTTTAGTTGCCCTCTTCTGAACTGCCTCCATCCTGTCTATGTCCTTGAGGAGATGGGGTCTCCAGAACTGGACGCAGTACTCCAGGTGTGGTCTCACCAACTTTCTGTACAGGGGGATAACAACTTCCTGTTTTCTGCTGGTGATGCCTCTCCCTATACATCCCAGTATCCCCCCAGCCCTCCCTACTGCCTTCTCACACTGCTTGCCAACCTTAAGGTCATCTGATATGATTACCCCCAGATCCCTTTCCATTGTTGTTGTTGTTACTACCTCCCCTCTATTGTGTAATCTTCCCCTGGGTTTTTGTTTCTCAGGTGCATTACTTTGCACTTCTTTGCATTGAATCCAAGCTGCCATACTTTTGACCATTCCTCCAATCTTGCCAAATCCCTTCTCATCCTTTCCACACTTCCTTGTGTGGCTAGTTGTAGGAGGCACATGAGCACTACTGCAGGGTACCCCCCCCCCCACATAGTGTGTACCTCCTCCACTGGCCCACTGCATGGTGGAAATTTATTTATTTTCTTTTTGTTGATGGGGAAAGGAGGTCTGGGAAATGCCTCCTGTTTTCAGCTTCATCAGTGGTGAGGGGGATTCAGATGCAAACAGACTGATATTATACCAATTTAAGCTTTTGCTAGCTTTAGTGAATGGAGGAAAGTTGGCCAGGACACCAGGGAAATTCCCCCACTCTTTCAAGAAGTGCCATGATTTCTTAAACACCCACCTGAACAACCATCAACCAGGAAAATAGACTTCGATTTAACATCTCACCTGAAGCTGACAGTACAGTGTCACCTAAACACCATCCCCTGGGTCATTGGTACAGGACTTTTAACCAAGGGGAGAGTGCACTCCCACTTCCTCCAGATACTCAAATGAATTGTACAACCCTCTTTGTGAAAGCCAAGGGTTTGGTGAAATGTTAGAAGCTTTGCTGCTGTGTTCCTGTACCTGTACCTGTGCCTGAACATGCTGCACTCTTCGGGTGAAGTAATAAACTGTGGAAATTTTTGGGAAAAGATCTGCCTTGTTTGGGATCTTTTCTTTTGGAAATATGTGGGGTGTGCCATGACTTCCTTTCCTTAACTTAATTACACACACCCTTGCCCAGCCTGATCAGGCATCCCATGTAGGAAGCATGAGTGGATCATGATCAATTGCGGAGGGTGTGTACTGTACACCCCCTCTTTTGTTTGCCACAGAGTGCCTGACATGTGGGGGAGGTCTCTTCATGGTCAGATAAGGGCCTTTACACCTCTAGAGGTCAAAATGGTTTTTGTGGGTCAGGCCCTGAGTTTAGCTAGTTAGTTAGTTAGTTAGATAGTTAGTTTGCAGCAGCATTGCTGTGGCTAAGAATGTACCGGCTGATTTGAACACAGATAAGTCAGTTTATATAAATACAGTCTTTTTTTAAGATAAACCACAATTGGAGAGTATCAAGAGGAGTGCTACCAAGTTGATATGGGGCTTGGAAGAGATTAGTTATAAAAACAGACAAGACACACTGGGACTCATGAGCCTTTAAACAGAAAGGATGAGAGGGGATTCCTTATTAATGTTCAATATATTATAAATCAGTTATGCGGTTTCAGCCAATGCAAAGCTACTGTACCTCTTATCCTCAGTACAGTGGTCTCTGGTGTAGGAGCATTGGTGGAGCAATTCACTTCAGAGCAGAGGGGGAGGAAATAGAAACATATAAACCTAAAATATATGGGCAGATAAAGACCAGAGACTCGATTTTCGAAGAGCCCTAAGATCACCGCAAGTTGTGCTGATCTAGGGCTGCAGCACACTTCGGGTGCATTGGGGGCAATGCGCCTGATTCTGTAAAATCGGGGGCACCTGCGCCAAAGACCCAGGAGTTGCTGCAACTCCAGAGCTTCTCCAAATATTGGGCACACCTGCGGAGTTTGATGGAGGGATCCTTCATCCCCTCATGCACAAGCATATGGGACTCCTAGAGGTGGTGAAGGGGAGAACCTCTGTCTGGAAGGTGGGAAATGGGGGCCACTGGGGCACTGAGAGTGTCATATGGCATGATGGGGCTAATGCATCAGGTGCCGGTAGCAGAGGAGGCACCTGACAGAGGTGCCATATGTCATAGCAATACACCCTATGGCACCTCTGCCATGTTCCTTCTCGGCTCTCTATACCTGTTGCACTGCCCCCCTCTTGCCCTATGGCACCATCAGTGCTCTAGCAGTCCCCGTTCCCCACCTTCCCAATCCTGTAGCTCATTCCCTGCCTTGCCAATCAGTGCACAGGGCAGTTAGACCACCTCCTGGTTGGTCTAACTTGAGCCCCCTGTTGTGGCCACGGCGGGGCTTCCAGCATCCCAAATTGAGAACAGTGCAGCCCCACCATGGCACAAGTCCCCTTTCAAGTTGGTGTAGGGGTGCTTTTGCTGCAAGGGTGGCACAGGGGGCCTTTGCTGCAGGCGTCCTGATTTCGCCACAGGCAGCATTTGAAAATTAGGATCACAGCAAACTATGATGCAAGGTGCCACTTGCGTCATACACCTTTGGTGCAGGCACCTTACATCAAAGATTTTCTTCTGAAAATCAAGCCTCATAAGTCTGTCTGCTGAAGCTGAAGAAACCTTTAAAATATAAAGACCAAATACGTAAAACTTATTATAAATCACTCTAGTTAAACTTCAGTGGTTTCAAATAAGTTAAAAGGGCCTCCGAGGGATGTATTTTATGGATTAAAATACTCCTTACATTAGGCTTGGGTAGACAGATCTGTTTTGCTTTGTTTTGCAGTCCTCTCACCCGATCCTCGTGCTTGCAGTCTCTCATACCATAAGGGACACCCCTCAGAGGCCTATGAACTTATTATAAAGGTCAAAGGTAAAGAAGTAGTCTCGGTGCAGTATGCACCTAAACACATTGATATATTGTAACAATTGAGGGGCACAGCATGCACGTCAAACCCAGAGATTCTAAAACTGCATGAAGAAAGTTCTTTTAGGCCCCGTTCGCACTACAGCACGGTTGTGCAAAACATTTTTAAAAGTAGATTAGCACTTACCGTATTGTAGCGTTCATACTGCAACCCCCTTCCTGTGATACACATCAGGCAATGCGTTTTACATGGTTCACACTGCGGCAGAGATCCGTGCCCACTATGAACCGAATTCAGCAGCATTGAAAAGCTGCTTACCATGATGCTTTGCGTGCTTGCTTGAAGTGCATTAAAAGGAAAGGAGCTGGCGCATTCGCACTGTAGGTGAATCGCTTTACTTTTGAAATGGATTTCTGGAAGCGTGCTCAAGCTCAGGTTTTATCAGGGTTTGAGCACGCTTCCAAAATTCTGAGTTTAAAACGAGTTATGTGCGAACGCGAACCGAGCTAGTACGCATTTAAAGCAGTTCAAGCACTCTGAACTGTTTTAAATGCCCTAGTGCGAACGGGGCCTTATACTCAAAGAATTACCAAACTATGAAATGGGGCTACCTCAGTATGTGATTAAGAGCAGTAAAAAATAAATATTAAAAAAAAAATCAGATTGATAACCTTTTGCTAAAGGGATACACATTTAGATAACTGCCACTGAGACGTGTGAGGCATTCTAGATGGGCCCTATTGCCTCTTCTGGTTTTGAACCTAATATGAACCCTGTTTATGAGAATAAAAAAAAATCACCATCTAGAAGTATTATGCCTTGTGCAAGTGGGCTACTACCCCTGTCTGTTGACTACCACACAGGTTAAGTGGCCTGGGTTCTGCTGCGATGGTGTTTGGGGGTTCTGTCCCAGAATGGAAAGAAAGTAGCATGGTGCCTCCATCCAGAGTAAAGTAATAATGGGCCAGGTGTCTGACTGGTACAACTCCCGGGATGCTGTACTTACCCACCTGCCCTTCCAGTCACCCCACACATTGGATACCACGTTGTACATCAGTACTGCAAAACACATATACTTAACAGCTAATACCAATAAAATGCCTACAACACAGGAATTGCAACAAAAAACACAGCTTTATTTTAGGGTAGAGGGCTAGGGAAGTGGGTACTGGAAACAGGATTGCTATCAAGGAGAAAATTAGGTTAACTTTGTTGACAGAGCCCCTAGACCAGAACACACACAATGCCCACCCTCACTGGTACCACTACAAACCCCCTATGTCCTGTCAGTCCAAGCTGGGTACCCAGACTTAACGTAGGCCTGCCAGATGCTGCAGGTTGGCCAGCACTGAAGCCCTTGATGTAGCTCTGTTTAGGATGCTAACACTTTAAATCTTACTCCCCTTTTTTACAGGGCAAGCTCTGTGTTACTTATGGTCCTGCAGGCTGGCTCTCGCTACTGGCACAGTGGGTTCAAGCAACTTAGGATCAATTGCTCCGATGGGCAACAAGCAAAGAGGTAGGGACGGCTGGTTTGGAAAATGATGCAGCAGCTAGAATCAGGTCAGCTTTGGACTTGCTTTAAGATTCTTGTATCTTGCCACCTTCTGACTAGCTTGAAGACTCTTGCAGTTTGTCATCTTCATCCCACCCAGCAGGCCAGATTATGGAGCCCAGACATGAGGCCTACAAGACCACAAGTAACCCAGACTCTTAAGTGACCCCTCGATCCGGCTTTCCTAATGGATCAAGAGTACCCTAGCACTCAGACACGTGCCCTGTGGCCCTCTGCAACCAAGTCTTCCTCACTTGACATGGGTTGGCAGTTCCACTACCTGACTCCAAGTTGCAGCTGTGAAGATTTTCAGTTTTTGCCTTTCTCCTGGGCAAGAACAAACAGCTCCGGTGTGCAGCAAACAAGTTCTCTGAATTTACACCATTTCAGTGGCATTTGGCTAGTGACTTGCAGTATCTGGATCAAACCTCTGCCTTTCCACAACTGGCTTTCAGCAAAAACAACAGGCTCCTGAACACTGGACACCTGCAAACCTTTTCTTTCCAAAGTCCTCAGAGTCAAGTGCTGTGCCAGCCTTTAGCTCTGGCACACACACAGTTCCAAAACCACCCTTTTCACTGACTCAGGGGTTTCTCCTTCCACAGTGATGCAGGCTCACTCTGTCTCTGGATCTCCAATAACACCAGGAGCTTTCACCAAGTAACTTGACCGTTAAGCTGCATCATCACAGTTCTTTCTGTCTGAGAAAATCCCTTATTCCAATCCTCAAATGATTCACCATTTGATCAATTGAGTCCTGTAAAAGGCCTCTTGTCTTTTCATCTCACAGCACTGAGCCCCTACTGACTCAAGCACAGCCCAGAACAGAACTGCTCAAACTGCCCAAAGTCCATGAGGTTTCACCAGAAAATCCCATTCTCTGATTGGTAGATTCTTGCTGTCCTCACAAATATTAATATACATAACCCTTCTTCAATTAAACAATGGTGATGGGTCTTTGGCACCTAGCTTTAGTTCACACCTCTCCCATAAGTCATTTCAATAAGCTTTTGGGTGCATACAGTAATGATTGGCTATCCACTGGGGTCAAAGTAGCAAAGATTGCTGCTCAAGTATACAGTCCCACACAGTTCTACAGTAGTCCCCACTTTAGAGTGTTCTTTAACCAAACAAAGCAGTCTGTACACATATTTGCCCCAGGGTCTTGTAGCAGCCTTTCCCCACTTTCAAATGACTACAAAATTATATATGTGCACAGTTTAGCTTTCCTGTCACTAGGTCCATTATCACAGTCCCTCAGGAGCAGCCAGGCAACTCATCAATATTCATGCTGCCCTTATGAATATGTAAATTGGGCCCCAATCCTTAAGCGCTATAGGTACTCTTAAAATAATACCTGCAGGCACTTTTGATCCACCTCCCCCAGGTGTTCAACCCCTGACTAGCCCAGTGTAGGGGTCAAGAACACTGGAGAGGTAATTTGCAAACTGCTGCAGTGGCAAGAAGTCACTGGCACGCTAGTGCACATGCACGGACCCTGTGAGCACTTTAAAGTGCCTGCTAGAGTGACGGTCCTGCAATTCTTGTTCTGCCAGCCCCAAAGAATTAAAAACAGCACCAGGGTCTGGCTAGAGACTGGAGGGGCCATCAGAACTCATGACTGGGTGAAGAGGCAGCGGGACAAAGGAGCAAGAACAAATTCCCGGGAAATCGGGTAAACCCCACCCGAGGGAGGTGTATTACAAATTCACTTTGGCCCATCAGTGCCGGTGCCTGAGGTCAGTAGTGTACCTAGGTCATGGGGGGTCGACAAGGGAAGAAGACTGAACTTCCGTGAGGATTCTGTCCTCCTCAGCTCAGGGGACAAAGAGCAGCAGGCTCTGCTGCTATGTCGTCACCTAGGTGACCAAATATGGTGACATGGACTGGAGCAGGGGTGGGGAGAGGGATGCTCCCTGATGGAAGACAGAGGCAGACTCATCATGTATATGTCATGCTGTCAACTCTGTGGAGCATCCAATGGTTGGGGAGAAAATAGGATGAAAAATCACAGGCAGAGCTGTGCCAAAACAAAAAACAACTTCCGCCAGCAGAATTTCTGCAAAAGTCATACTTTTGCTTCTGCGAAAGTTCTAAAATCGGTTTAGACTTCTGCTGGTGGAATTTGCACGGAAGTTGGACTCTCGATTCCATGAAAGTTCGGAAATCAAGTTAGCAACTTTTGCAGAAATTCCAACTTAGAACAGTGGAATAAATGTATGAAAGGAGGAGATTAATGTATTAAACTGCAGAAAAAGTTCTGCAGAACTGATCACTTTCAGAGGTCAGTTCTGCAGAATTTCTTTTGGCAGTTTAATATAATTACTCTGCAGATGACCTGTTAAACTGTGGGGAACCCGAACCCCCCCCCGTCCCCTCAGAGAAGCTGTGTGACACTTATAGTCAGACCCAATTTTTAGAAAGTAACAGATTTGCTTATTAGAAGTATTTGCTATTGTCTCTTCACTCCATAGAAATGATCCATCAACACTTCCGTCGAGTTCATAGGGCTTGGACTGCACCAACTCTGCTCCCAGGGCTCTACCTGCTGGACAAGACAACACTGTGCTGTTTATGATATTGCCATAGCAACAAGAACTTATGGCAAGATGTGCTTCCCTAAGGCTATTAGGCATTTGCAACCTGCTGTCCCTGTAATGGCTGCCATAATTCTCAATACAGAGGCCAATTTACTGCACATTCGTGGCAGGCTACCCAAGAGAGCTCACCCCCATGACCTGTGGAGGGGACCATTAATGTGGAGGGGCCAAGAATCTGCCCTTCACCAAGTTCAGCAAATACTATACCTAAAGGACCACTGAGGATGATTAAAATCTCCCCCTTCACACTCTATAGGTAAGTTACGTTTACATGGTTTATGTGATTTAAACGTGTGTCTTTAAGGGTTTGCAATGTGTTTAACATCAGAAGGCACAGGAGGAGAGGTAAAGGCATGAGATATCAGCTGAAAAATGTGCAGTTTATATACACGGTCAGACATCCTAAATCACAAAGAGATCTCCCTCTTCAGCATATCTTAACTTACCTATGGAGCGTGAAGGGGAGGAGACTCATTAATTGCCCTCAGTGGTCCTTCAGGCATACTAATTGCTGAATGTGGTGAAGGGTGGATTCTTAGCCCCTCCACATTAATAGCCCCCTCCACAGGTCACAGGGGTAAGCTATCGAGGGCATCCAGCCATAAATGTGTAGTAAATTGGCCTCTATATTGAGATTTATGGCAGCCACTAAAGGGACAGCAGGTTGCAAATGTCTAATAGCCTTAGGGAAGCACATCATGCCATAAGTCCTTGTTGCTATGACAGTGGTGGGGAGCAGCCTCCTCCAACCCCAACAGGAACCATGGCAATGCCATAAACAGCACAGTGTTGTCTTGTCCAGCAAATGGAGCCCTGGAAGCAGAGCTGATGCAGTCCAAGCCCTAGGAGCTCCTCGGGATGGTCAATGGATCATCTCTGTGGAGGGAAGGACCAAAAACAAATATTCCTAATAAGCAAACCTGTTACTTTCTAATAATTGGGTCCAACTGTATCACACAGCTCCACCAGGGGGTTGGGGGGATGCTCTGGGCCTCCGCAGTTTAACAGTTTATCCATTTTTCCTTTTTTTTCCTCCTCTCTTCTTGAACATGATGTAATTTTAGCGTGTGGCGGCTACTGCTTGGGGGTGCCACCTCCAGCCTTTGTGGATCTGGGATCTGTTTTAATTTATCTCTTACTACACAAGCTGGGTGCTTTGACCAGCTGAGGAGCACACAATTTTGTTATTATCTCTGTACAGAGCTATAGTCTCTCCTTTACAGAATACCGATGACCTCCACTACATTCTAGCAGGCTGACACAAACCACCCCCAATAATTCACCCCACTTCCCCATTTGGGGGAAGGGATTCAACCTTCATTATGTTTTTCTTACTGCAGTTCCCTCTTACCAATATCAATGCCTGTAATTAATATTACATATGGTGGTCGGACGAGATGGTGAGAGAAGGGCTCTGCCAGTCATTGTATGGGCTCCCCAATCCCTATTTTCTGACTAGAGATGTTCCAAAATAAAATTTTGCCAGTGAAATTGCCAATTTCGCGGCACAAAATATTTTGCAAAACTCAAGAAATATTTTGCCCAAGAATTGCAAAATTTCCCCCCGAAATTGTAACATTTCGCATTTCATGGCAAACTTTCACCATCTTTAGGCAAAATTTTGCAATTTTCAAGCAAAATTTCAAAATGTTCAGGTGAAGTTACACGTTTCACACCCATGAAATATTTTGTGAAATGTAAGAATTTCACAAAATATTTTGTGTAACGAAATTTCTCAATTTCGCACAACACTATTTCTGACCAGGCAATGACTGACTATGTATGGAAGGGGGGGGGTGGCAGGTTGGTGTCCCAGTGTGGATGGTGTGGGAGGCACTAAACACCAGGGAAATATTGATTATAGCTAGGGTGAGCAATCAGAGGGTGGGGGTGCCGCTAAACACCCGGGAAAAATTCATTATGGCCAGGCTGAGCAATTGATGAGTGGAGGTGCCACTAGATGCCAGGGAAATATTAGTTATGGCTGAGGTGAGTGATTGGAGCATGGGGGGGTGCCACTAGACACCAGGGAAATATTAGTTAGGCTTGGGTGAGTGATTGGAGGATGGGGGTTGCCACTGGGCACCAACCAAATTTTTTTTTCCTTTTTCTATAGAGATAGCACAGAAATTATCACTGAACTGAGGAATAATCACATCAATTGCTGATTAATGCAATAATTCCACAGTTCAGCGAAAATTTCTGTGGAACAGGGCAAAAATTTGGCAAACACTTTTGGCAGATTTCCGATTTTGCTAGAGGTGAAAGCTCAGAAAATTCTGTGAATATTGTAAAATTTCATAAAAGTTCCGCTAAAGCAGAATTTGCAACTTTCGCCCAGCCCTAGCCACAGGCTGCCACAGGAAGGTGCTTGCAGTTCCCATCAGACCCCACACTGTCTACTGGGTACTGGACTGGGAAATGGACCCACCAAACTGAGTGAGGTATTCAGAGGAGGGTGTGGGGTATCCCCAATAGCTCTGTCACAGGGGAAAGCTGTGCAACAATAGATGGGTCCCAGGAGTAGGTCAACACAAGTTCTAAGTCCCTCCAGACAAACCAGACACCATAGGTAAGTTCAAAAGACTTATTTTATTGTATTGTTCCATCCAGAATGCCATCCATTAGGACTCTCACAGAGAGCATTCTGAAAGAAATAATACAATAAAAGATTACACTTTTTTTTTTGGCTGGCCCAGTGGCACTGTGGGTCAGTGGTGCTGAGGGTTGAGGGACTGGATGCCACATCTTGTGCTACACCAGCAACCCGGGTTTGGGAATGAGCCCGGGTCACTGGGGGTTGGCAGGGGAGGGAAAGGATCGAGCATCTGGAGGACAGCTCTCCTTTCCCGAGAGGGACAGGGGTCCCTGTTCGGCGCTCAGTTGACCTCTGGTGGAAGCCGGAGACACAGCAAGCACTGAGTGTAGTGAAGGGGGCGGGGAGCGGCAGATGTCAGTGGCACATTTTGACGTCAGAGCACCAGCCACTCCCCAGAACAGGGGAAATAACCTTCAGCTCTGACTGAGACGGAGCACTGGAGCTTGCCCACAATATGCGGCCACCCTCCTGGCACCCTACTGACCGATGCTGCCAGAGGAATTTAGGGTGTTGGGGCCCTCCTTGTCCCCACCCGGGGGGTGAACCAAGGCCACATGGGTGATTGAGGACTGACCAGGTAGCAGCGGACCACAAAGGGGATGACTCCTAGGTACTCCCGAGGAGACCGCAGCTGAGGTGAAAAGGAGAAAAAATAGAAAGAACAAAAAAAAAACAAAGATGACTCTTTTTTTGAACTTACCTGTAGTGTATGGCTGCTTTGACTAGAGGCACTTAAAATTTGTGTTACTGTTTGCCCACCAGCCCCCGAACAGTACTACCTGATCAGCACAAGGAGGGTACCCATTTGGAACCCATTTGTGGTCCAGCGGGCAAGTCCCAGAGATGGTGAGTGATGTGCTTGGAGGGACCAAGGGCAGAAGGGGGCCAGTCCTGTGTCCTTAAGTAGCAGTGCAAGAAATAGGGCCAGATTAGGAAGTATTGAGATCATGCTGAATTCCAGACCAAGTTACTGCTGTCAGACAACCTCTGTTAAGCACTTTCACAGAAGACTACAAAGTTTAAAAATGTAAATTTTACTTATATTTTTGTCTACACCAGAAAAAAAGACACTGGCCCTCTGTGGGGGAATCCAGCATTACTAAGGATCCCATTATGGGGGTGAAGGAGTGGAGGAAATGTGAGAGAACCTCAAGGGAGCTACCATGGAGATAATCGAGCAGTGTGCTAGGAGGATCAGCAAGGCAAATAAGAGAAGGAAATCCCTCTGGTTCTCCAAGGAGGTGGCTACTATAATAAGGGAGAAAAGAAAGGCCTACAAGGCATATAAAGAATCAAACAAGGATAAAGATGGGGAAACTTACAGAGTTGCACAGAGGGAAGTGGGAAATGTAATACGAAAAGCTAAAGCTCACATGAGCTAAGGCTAGCACAGGGTGTTAGAGGGGGAGACAAAACCTTTTTTAGGTACATAACAGAAAGGAGAAAGACTAAAGGAGGAATAGTAAGGCTAGCAGTTTTGGGAGGGGGACTAGTAGAGAAGGAAAGTGAGAAGGCAGAAGCCCTAAATAAATATTTCTGTTCCACGTTCACTCGGGACAATGCAGGGATGGCCCAAACCTTCAAAGCAGTTGCATCCAAGGACCAGGGGTAGACTTAAGCCCCTTCATGGAAGGACAAGTCTTGGAAGCCCTAAATAAATTAAAGGTGGACAAGGCCACGGAGCCAGATGAGATTCACCCAAGAGTTCTCAAGGAACTGGGGAGTGTGATAGCAGCGCCCTTGGTGGAGTTCTTCACCAAATTACTGGAAAGTGGGACAGTACCAGAAGACTGGAAGAGGGCAACAGTGGTCCCACTTCACAAATCAGGGAGCAGGGAGGAGGCTGGAAATTACTGTCCAGTGAGCCTCACATTGGTGGTAGGACAACTGATGGAGACACTGCTCAAGCAAAGAATAGTAGCATATCTGGAATCCAGCAGGCAACAGTACACAAAACAGCATGATTTCATGGCTGTAGGGTCGTGTCAGACAAACCTGGTAAACTTTTTTGACTGGGAAATGAAGGCAGTGAACCAAGGGGGAGCACTGGATGTGATCTATTTGGACTTTAGTAAGGCCTTCGATTCGGATCCATACAGAAGACTGGTAAAGAAGCTGGACCACACTGGCATAGATAAGGAAGTAGTGGGCTGGGTGAGCAACTGGCTGAAGGGAAGAACACAATGTGTGCTGGTAAATGAAGTAGTATCGATGGAGAGAGAAGTGACTAGTGGAGTGCTTCAGGGGTTGGTGCTGGGGCCCCTACTCTTCAATTTGTTCATAGCCAACATTGGTAATGGATTGGAAGGGCAGGTGTATCTGTTTGCAGATGACATCAAGATCCGCAACAGAGTGAACACCCCAGAAGGAGTCAAGAGCATGGAATCAGACCTGATGAAACTCAAGGAGCAGTCAGATGCCTGGCAGTTGAAGTTTAACACCCGAAAGTGTAAGGTTATGCACTTAGGCAAGGGAAACCCCAAGGTGGGATACTACCTGGGAGGGGAGTAGCTGGCATGCACTAACCAGGAGTGAGACCTAGGAGTCATTGTATCAGATGATTTAAAGGTGGGGAAGCGGTGCAAAAAGGCATTGTTAAAATCCAGTGGTGTGCTGGGCTGCATTGGGAGGGGAATCATGAGTCACAGAAGTGAGGTGGTGCTGCTACTTTACAGGGCGATGGTGCTCCCCCACTTGGACTACTGCATACAGTTCTGGAGGCCGCACCTTTAGAAAGACATCACTAGGATTGAGACGGTGCAGAGGAGAGCCACAAACATGATTCAGGGTCTGCATCAAATGGCATATGAGGATAGGATGAGGGAGCTCAACATGTACTCACTGGAGCAGAGGAGGGAGAGGGGAGACATGATTGAGACATTCAAGTGTATCAAGGGTATAAATAAGGTAAGGGAACAGGAGCTCCTTCAGGACAAGAAAAGTATCAGAACTACAGGACACAATATGAGGCTCAAGGGTGGGTGAGTCAGGAGCAATGTTAGGAAGTTCTTCTTCACTGAGAGGGCGGACAACCCATGGAATTGCCTGCCCTAGGAAGTGGTGGAGGCCAAAACAGTAAACGGGTTCAAAAATACCTGGGGCAAGCACAAAGGTATCATTTCACAGAAAGTGGGGGAGGGGGTTGTTACCCATATCGGGCAGACTAGTTGGATCCTGCGGTCCCCTTCTGCCATCAATTTCTATGTTTCTATCATAGTAGGGCCAGTTTTTGATGGTTACATAAGGTATGTGCATTCCAACATATAGTAATACATTTCTTACATAATGAAATCAAAATTTGGTGTGGCTCACTTCACAGAGATGTCAGGTTTAGTACAAAATAACAGATGCATAGGGATTCCACCTGCTTGATGCAACCCAAACCCTTTAGATTGGCCCCCATTCATTACTGCTATTGGACCCTTAATTTATTTATTTATTTGACACACAGAATTAGTTAGTTGCTGTATTGGTCCTTGTAAGAACAGATCCAGGTGGTTTGATACCTTTTATTGGATCAATATAGATGTAACAAAGAAAAACAGTGGTTACGCTTTTGGACCAACCAAGTGCTTACTCGGAAGCTTATGCCAGTTGTGCGGAAAATCACATTCTATTCACACCCAGATCATACATAAAAAAAAATTTAAAAAATTCTCATTGGTAGATAGATTTAACGCTGTATAATGTGTGAAATAGTTTGTTCATTCTAGGGAACTTTTCTTTATACCTCCTATTGCCATAGATAAAAATATTCTACTTTATACTGTAGTTTTTAACATGGAATACTATCACATTTTAACATGTACTTAAATGGGTATTAAATCTAAAGGTCTTGTGTTTAATTAAGAGTGCATTCTCATGGCACAATCACCCATTCATTATGAAAGTTAGTGAAACTGTCAGGCCTCAGGAAGGATTCCTCTTATCTGTCTGTCTCTGTTAACATTTGACCTTGGAGTGCTTCACAGCAGCCAGCTAGCTGACTAAAACTGATTCCTTGCATTTAAACCTCTGTTATGGTCTAGAAAAGGTATTTCAAACCAATGAGAATTTTTTCTGTGTTTTTTTTATGTATGATCTGGGTGTGAATAGAATGTGATTTTCCACACAACTGGCATAAGCTTCCAAGAAATGCCTTTGTTGGTCCAAAAGCTCAAGCACTGTTTTCCTTTGTTACTTCTATGTTGGTCTAATAAAAGGTATCAAACCATTTCTTTTTGGATCTGTTCTTTATTTATTTGAACATTAGTAACTGGGAATGGCTCACTTCCAGGACTGTCCTAGTGCAGCGGTAACAGTTGGGAGAGCAAGAGCAAAAATGTTGCTATAATTAATCACTGAATGTAGTGTGCTAAAAATGTAAAAATATTTGCAAAATTGTAAATCAATAAATAATAATCATATGTAGTGCTGAAAAGATGAACTACAAAACAAAGATAATTACAAATGGTGCATAAACACATCACAAACAGTACAGGAAAGAGACAGAAAAGTACAAAAATAAAACTACAAAATGGTACACAAATACATAATAAACAGTACAGGAAAGCTGTCAAATAAAAATTTTAATGGCCGTTTTAGAATCCTGGACCCACCTCTGCTGGTCCTCAATCTCCCCTCTCCCTCCCCCCACACATGACTTAAAACCACTTATGCATACTCCTTAGTATTATTAGGGGCATGCACAGCGGACTGGATGTCATGGGCTCAAAGGAAAATGATATCTTTCTGGCATACATGAGACTGTAATTGAAACCAAAACCTAATAAGAACACATTAAACCTCTTGTAAAATGCTAAGAATAGCACCATTCTGGCAGGGGGCTATAACTGAGGCCGGATCACAATGATGTCCCAATAGGTCTCGATCTGGCTGCCATTCATTGTAGTGCAGCTTTAAAACCAGAAATCTGACAAAATCAAACTGCAACTGAGTCCTGGTTCCACTTCATTTTGTTGTGAAGTTATGTCTTTGAATGTCCAGCCTGGTGGCTCTAGTTTTAATCCCCCCCAACCCTCCCCGAAGGATCAGAAAAGAATGCAACTGACTTCTACTCTGAGAGCCTGTTTCATCTGACAGGCTGCATTTCAGGATCAATAGATCACATGAAAAGAAACTGAAGATCAAAGCCTTGGTTTTTCTTTCTGAAGCTGTACTCCAGAATAAGAAGAAAACCCCAGCATTTTTTGTTGCACACAGCCGTGATTGCACAAGATGGATTTTTTTATGTCATCACCCTGTATGATCCACATCAAGGAGGGCCGTAAGAAATCCACTTAGGCTGCTGTATAACGTTATCTACCTGGCAGCTGAGGGGTTAGGCTGGGTCAGCCTGAAAGACATGCCACATTATGGCAGAAGTAACTTACTGGACAATTCTTTCTCTAGTGGTCACAGATGTAACATAGAAAGGTATAAAGCCAGTAGTTCAGTGTGGAACAAAAAACATAAATCAAAGTTGTTTGCCAACCTTCACCCTCACCACTGCCTTGAATCTTAATATCACAAATGTCAATTTTCATGATGTTTCACCCTCCCTTCCCCAAAAGGGTAAAACTATTGAACCATATTTTATTTGTTCATTTTTATTCCAATACGCCATTACTTAGGCTTAGTTTTGTTAGGATTGTGATATGCGGGAAATGTACACTATATAGTGCATTCATGATCTGGAAACTGTGAAGCTGAGATTGCTAAACTCATTTATAGTGAATAAAAAAGCATAATAGTACTTTTATTCCCTCCCACCCCGGCCCACACATATAATACAACCCCCACATACACATACTCCCAACCCACAAACCTGCACTTCTACATGGTTTATCCTGCAATAACCTTTTGGCTCTATCCCTAACACAGTACTATGAGAACGGGAATGATTGTGGGTGCATCTTGTCTGCCCCTCCTGTCCTGCAGCTCTACTGAGTACTAACACACCATAGCTTATTAGCTGGAATGTTACCACTACACATGCTATTGCTATGTAACCCCCAATGCTGTTTCCTCCTCAGGAATCTGTCTAGCCTTGCTTTCTAGGACTGAATGGCTTTAGCTCCCACTACCTCAATATGTAGACTATTTCACACACTGATCACCATGTGTGCTAAGTAATACTTTCTGATATCTCTCATTATACAGCCCCCTCAGTTTGTATGCAGTTTGTATGCATGCCCTCTAGTTCTGCTTCTGCTCACTAGCTTAAGCAGCTGTGCTCCTTCCAGTCCATACAACACCTTTTAGTATTCAAAACACTATGATCATGTCCCCAGTTAAAATGCTCTTTTTTAAGCAAAATCATTTGAGCACTGTATGCCAAAGCTTTTCACTTAGCTCTTTGCTCATATAAGATAACAGCCGAGATTTAAACATGCCTACTTGTCAAAAGTGCCCCAGTTGGAGCACTTTCAAAGCAAATCCTCTAGTGCACAAGACAGTCCATGCAACACTTAGTGGGAGGCTCAGAGGGGATGTGAGGAATTATTTTTTCACAGAAAGGGTAGTGGACATCTGGAACAGCCTCCCAGCAGAGGTAATGGGTAATAAAACAGTAGCAGGATTCAAGCATGCATGGGATAGGCACAAAAGGACCCTAGTAACAGGGCTGGGGGGGATAGAGATTGAGTAGGGTCTGTGGTAGCACGGTAGGTAGGGAATTTAGTGCAGACTAGATGGACCAAGAGGTACTTTTCTGCCGACAACATCTGTTTTTGGCTACCAGTCTACCTGTTAATCATACTCCCAGCCCTCCTCTTCTGTCTTTTCCTGTTCCCTTCCATCCCCTCAATCCTCTCCCCTTCCACTCCCTCTTTCCCCCTTCCCCTTTCCCCTACCCCCTCCTTCTCTCAGCTATCCTCCCTGTTTCCAGCACCCCCCACTTCTTCCCCATCCACCCTAGTCTTCTTTCCTTTCCTCTTCTCTCCCTTGCTTAACCTGAAGTTTATCCACTGCTTTCCCCTGTCCCTTCCCTATTCATCTCTTCCCTTTTTTCCTCTCTGGCCTAGGGGGCGGATGTTCCACTTCATTCTCCTCCTCCTTACTCTACTTCTCCTCCTTGGTGGTGATGTGGAACTCAATCCTGGTCCCCAACCCTCTTCCCCCACCTCCATCCCTAAAGGCCTTAGTATTTTCCATCTGAATGTATTTATGTATTTAAAAATTGGAAATTGGAAAAGGCACACCGAGCCAAGGATCAATTCCAGGTGCGACCCACAGTAAAATGCTATGAACCTCCTCCCTAAACTGGATGCTCTTACTGTATGGGTCTCTCAACACTCCCCAGACATTCTCTGTGTCATGGAATCCTGGCTCTTTTCCAGGATTCCTGATTCCATCTTGGCTATTCCAGATTATCATCTCTTCAGGCAGGACAGGGGTACATGAGGAAGTATCATTGCTCTCTACGTCCACCAGCATCTGTCTTACACCATCACTCTCAGGAAGGCTGCACAGTCCTCCCTTGAGTTCCTGCTAGCTACACTTTACTTTCCCTCTCCATTACCCATTTTTGTTGCATTTTTCTATGCCTCATCAAGAATTTCACTCTCTTCTCTGGTGGATTCACTCTCAACTTTCTCTTCACACTCCTCTGCTGGTGAGCTCATCCTCATAAGTAACTTCAACATTAATTGGCTTTCACCAACCTCCATATCAACTACCCATAGGACTGAGTCCCTTAACCTTTTGCAACTCATCACTTAACCCACCTGACTCAGTCCTCACTCATCTAACTACCCCCTGCTGGACTATGTTCTCACCTCTCACCCCACTGTATGGTTGCAGCAGGCATACTACTGGACACCTTCAGTGACCATCATATGACATTTTGTGTCAGAAGAGTCTGACTCCCTCTCTGCTCCCCAAAGTACATCTGGTCTAGGTCCCTCTGGTCACTGAACAAACAGGCTCTACTGAGTGAGCTGGCTGATACTGACTGATCCCCCATGGTCACCACCCCAATCATTGATTTGGCTGTCTCCTTCTTCCACTCATTATTCATTTCTTTCTGGGATAAGCACACCCCCATCAGGAAATCCAGGGTTGATTTATCTCACCGCCCCAGATCACCTGTGGTCTCATTGACTTGTGTAGGACTTGAGACCAAGCCTGGGCCAAATACAAATTATCCCACTCCCTGCATGACTTCCTTTCCTACAGGGCACTTAGAAACTCTTGCACTAAGGCTGTTCATACCACCAAGTCCCTCTGTTTTAAGGCTGACCTCCAGAATAACATTAACTCCCCAGTCAAATTCCCTTTTTGACCCCCAGCGCAGTCTGCTCTGTTGGTCCTCCCGGTAAATGGCTCACCAGTTTCTGACCTTCCCTCTATAGTAGCTCACTTCAATTAATTTTTTATCACTTGTGCTCCCCCCTCCCCACCTCTTGGTTCCTTTCCTTTTCCCTTCTCTTACGTCACTGTCCCCTGGGTTTTGAGTTTCCACCTGACATGCCCCAGGAGACCCTCCTGGCCCTTTTCTCAATTAGCCATTCCAAATTTATGCCAGATAGCTTGGAACCTAAACTACTCCATCTATCAGTTCCTGCCATTGCCTCCCCCTCACTCAGCTCATAAATTTCTCTTTCACCCTTTGCCTTTTCTCTCAGTCTTAGAAATTTGCCATGGTTCTCCCCTTCAACTAAGAGGGCAATTCCTCCACTGCTGGCAACTTCCACCCTATCTCCCTCCTCCCTCCTGTCATGAAGTTGCAAGAGAAACTGGTTTACTCATGAGCTGATGACTTCCTCTACTCCTCCAACTTTCTCTCCCCATTCCAGTCTGGTTTTAGGAAGGATCATGCCATCATCACCCCCATATTTAGTGTCACTGATTCAATGCTCTCAGGGATGGATCAGGGGCACATTACTGCGGCCATCTTCATTGATCTAGCCAAAGCTTTTGATTCAGTGTCTCACTCTCTCCTCCTGAATAAGTTGTACACCGCTAGCCTCTCTGTCTCCGCTGTCTAGTGGTTCTGATCTTATCTCATGGGATGTCAACAGCTTGTACAGATAGGAGGTGCCCTTTCCCTACCACCCATATCCAGGCCAGAGTCTCACAGGGCTCCATCCTGGTTCCAATGTTGTTCTCGATTTTCCTCAGTGACCTCCCTTCTGCCTGTGCCAACTTGCATATTTACATGTATGCAGATGACACAGTCCATTGCACCTCAGGTCTCTCAATTGCTTCTGTAGAAGCCTCACTTCAGCATGACTTTCACAGTTTTCTGTGTGGATTACAGGCTAACCAGTTAGGAGACAACACAAAAAGAAATGTGTCTATGACCTTCTGTACCAGCCAGAAATTGGTTCAGCTGGGAGATCATGTGATGCAGAGTGCTGAGTAGCAGCTCCTTCAAGAAGCTCCTGCCTCCCGTTTATTATTTTATCTCGATTTGGCATTCTAATACACTATTTTCTCTTGTTTTTGAGATTTAACGTTGTGTAAGAGCTGTGGCACTCTGGTCTGGTTATATCTTGGACGGATGGAGGCTTACATGAAGAAAGCCCCACAGAAGCATACCCCTCCAGCAACTCCTGAAAAGGCCCCTAAGAAATCCAGGGCCTTGGGTGGTTCTGGGCCTGATCCTCTGAGCCAGAGTGGTGATCAGGAGCCTTTAATGCTTTCCAGATTTCTCGAGGAGTTTAAACTCTTTCGAGAATAAATGAAGGATATGGCAATGGATTTGAAATCGCTATCTAGAAAGCTAGATGAACTCTCACTGTCTGTGTCTGATAATACAGCCCAAATTGCTTCTATTAAGAAAAGAATTTGTATTCTCGACCCTGATCTGGTCTTGATGCACCAGAAATTGTCTCATTTTGAAGCTAAGCTCGAGGACCTAGAGGGTCGGAGACAAAGAAATAACGTAGTGATCCTCGGTTTACCAGAGGGAGAGGAAGGCCAATATGTTGTGGCATTTGTTCAGAAGCTGGTTGAACGGGTGGCTGGCCCATCTCCATTTGGCCCCGGCTACATTATAGAGCTTGCTCACAGGGCTTTACGGCCTAAACCATCCCCGGAGGATCCTCCCCGCCCTATTGTGTGCCGGTTTTTGAATTATTTGGAGAGACAGCATTTCCTGCAAAAAGTGCGAGCTTTGCAAGAGGTTTGCTGGGAAAATATAAAGTTGAGAATCTCACAAGATCTACCCGTCTTGGTTCGCTTGAAATGCAAAGCGTTCCACCCTATTGTTTCTAAGCTAATTACAGCAGGTTTGAAGTTTAGGATGGGTTACCCGGCCAGACTACAGATTTCAATCACTGGATCCTGGAAAAGCTACGAAGACCCTGAAGAGGCTTTGATGAGCTTTAAATCCATGTTGCCAGATCTCTTTAAGGACTCTTGAATGGTTGTGGTGCAGTATGGAGTACTACACGGAGTGGAGAGCTTGAACTTTTGTTTTTTCCCTTAGAGAAATCTTCTAAATGTGAAGACTTGGGAAATTGCATCTACCGTTTTGGACTGGGGGGATCATTGCAGACCACCCCGACTTTTCTTTTCTTTCCGTCTCATAATGGGCCCGTGCTGGTCTGAAGCAATGGACACTTGGATTTGGGGCCTTCTCGGGGGGGGGGGATTTGTGTGCCAAGTTTCAGCAGCTACTTTTGTTGGGGGCTGAAAGAGCCTAATTTGATTGGTTGTGGGCTAGTTTCTCATTTTTCCTTGTTTGGATTGGTACTAGGATAGTCCTGGGCTTTCTCCATTCCTGATTTTCATTTAGTCGGATCAGGGAATTGGCCACTAGAGGGCGTTCCAACCTTTGGGGACTTGCGAGGAAGCACTACTCGAGGAGGATTTAGCAGTGTCTTACTATTTAATTGGTGCGTAGTACTCTCAATTTTGCAGGGAGGACCTGTGCACTGGATGTAGGCTCGTTGTGGGTAGAGGCAGTTATTATGCCTTCCCCTCCGGTGGAGTGATCCCAGCTTTTCCCATCTCAATTCCCGCTTTCAATACGAGCTGAGGTATCTTTCTCTTTAGGGGTTTCCGGTCTGGTTCTGGTTACAGATGCTCACCCTGTGCTTCTCGTCTCAATCCGGGTTATCACGAACACTTGGGTGGTAAAGTGGTCTCCCTATGGTCCTTCTAAAACAAATTCCCTTATGTTCATGCTCTGGCTGGATCGAGGTGAAGGTCCGGGACCATTCTTCTTCATTAGGGGCATAACTCGCAGTGTTTGGTTTCTACACACTGTGATTTGAGTGCAACAGCGCTAACTGTCTAGGTTCATTATCAGGGGGTGGGAGTAGAGGGATTAGAACCAGTACTGTGCTGAATGTTGCTTGTGACAGTTTGGTGGGGGGAGTGTGGGTGGGGTTTGGGACATGGTTCAAGGGTGGGGGGGATAGAGGGGATGGGTGGCTTCTGTTTTTGGGGAGGCTAGGGAGGAGGGTGGGCATTACTGCAGTAACCCTGGGGATACGTGCAAAGGGGATATACATCTCATGTGCTGAGTGTAATTATTTTAGTTCAACTGTTTTTTCTAGATGGCTAATGAGCTAACATTTGCGTCTTGGAATGTTAAGGGGATCAGAAAGCAACACAAGCAATATCAGGTTCTCAAACATTTAAGTCTGTTCAGTTCACAGATAACCTTTTTGCAAGAAACCCATTTATTAGAAGTGGAAACCTTGCAATTAAGGAGGCAACAGGTGGGATCGAATTTATAGTGCCCAGGGCACCACAAATAGTTGCGCGGTCATGCTCTTGATTAACATGAGTATTCCATTTGTTTCCACACAAGTGATTGATGATACAGAGGGTAGGTTTATCCTGGTTAAATGTACCCTTTGGTCTGTCCCAATATTATTGGGCTGTGTTTATGGCCCTAATCTGGATGACCTTGGATTTTTTATGAGGCTTATATCCATCATTCTCCCAATGCTTCCCATTAAAATTATTTTAGGGGAGATTTCAATCAAGTACTCGATCCTTACTTAGACAGGCTAGGCAGTGGCCTGGGTGGGGCTACCCCCGGACAGAAAGCATTTAAGGATTTATTAGACCAATGCAGGCTCTGCGATGTCTGGCATGTGTTACACCCAGATTCTAGGGAGTTTACCTTTAGGTCTATGGCACATGGCTCGCAGTCCCGCATTGACTATTTACTCATTTCTCAATGTCTCCTGCCCGGGGTGAAGACCTCCTCGATTCAACCCGGCCCAATCTCTGATCACTCACTAGTAGTATGCAATTTGGTACTAGTCAATTTATCTAATAGGGAAACTAGATGGAAACTCAATGACCAGCTCCTTAAAGATGTTAATTGTTGCAAACTTATAAGGGAACAAATAGAATCCTTTTTTCATTAAACCCTTTAGATAGTGCAAAACCTGATGTCTTGTGGAGGGCCTTCAAAGCTTTCATGAGAGGGATACTTATTAGCATGGCGGTTGGTAGGAAAAGAGCGTGGGAGAAGGATCTAAAATCCTTATTAACCCAAATCAGATTTCTGGAAGTTAATCTCCCTGCCAATCCTCTAGATGAGGATACTCGGAAACTCTTGAAGTTAAAGGATAAATACTTGGGGCTACTTCAAGAGAAAGCAGAACTAGCCATTATTCGTACCAGGGCTAATTACACTGATCAGGGGGAGAAAGTGGGACGTTTACTGGCATTGCGTATTAAACAACAGGAATTAATGAGATTCATCCCTCCCATCAGGTCAGTGGCAGATAGATCTCTCAAGGTGTCTCCCACTGAAATAGCTCAAGAATTTGCTGCTCATTATTCTAAATTGTATAGCGACATGGAGCACCCCCCGTCCTGAAGACATAGAGGGTTATTTAAGGGACTTCCACTTGCCCCTTCTCCCTGGCCAGTGTGGTGACGCTCTGGTTGTCCCTATTTCCCAGGAGGAAATTGCTAAGGTTATTAGTGAGCTGCCTGCCGACAAGGTCCCGCGTCCAGATGGATTTTCTGCTTTATTTTACAAGGTCTTCCGAGACCTCCTTTTACCAACACTTGGTCGCTTATTTCAGCAAATCCTATCTGGGGCAGAGACAGATCTGTATCTCTACGAGGCCCTGATTGTCCTGCTTCCTAAACCTGATAAAGACCTTGAATTGGTTCAAAGTTACAGACCTATCTCGCTTTTAAACCAGGATATTAAGATCCTCTCTAAAATTCTGGCTAATAGGTTGGCAGTGGTTCTTCCTGGGTTAATAGGTACAAATCAGGTTGGATTTATGAAAGGGCGCTCATCTTCCGATCATTTACCACCGTATCTTGTGTTTTCTCGGCTACCAGGGACGCGGAGTTCCCTGCGGGCTTGGTCTCCCTGGATGCCGAGAAGGCATTCGACTGTGTGAACTGGAACTTTTTGTTCTGCACTCTGGAGGCCTTCCACTTTCCCTCTTTGTTTATCTCCTGGATTGCCGACCTTTATAAAAATCCCTCGGCAAGAATTTCCGCAAATGGGGCCTTTTCCCATTCTTTCTCGCTTCACTCGGGTACTAGACAGGGGTGCCCCCTTTCCCCTCTATTATTTAATTTATATCTGGAACCTCTTATTCAAAATATTCTCAATAATGATTCCATACAAGGGATGAGAATTGGGCGGCACGTAGTCAAAGTCACTGCATATGCAGATGACCTGTTAATACATCTGTCCTACCCGATATCCTCTGTCCCGGCCTTACTAAGGGAAGTAGTAAGGTTTAGTGCTCTGTCCAACTACAAATTGAATGCCAGTAAGTCCCTATTTTTCCCATTAAACCACAAAGTTTTCAAAACTGACATTAGCCCTTTTGGGCTATGTTGGACACCCAGGTCATTCAAATATCTGGGTATCAAACTTTCACGTAACCCCCTAGCATGGTTCAAGGAAAATTTAGATCTCCTATTGCAGGGGATTACGTATGACCTTGAGAGGTGGTCTAAACTCCCTATTTCTCTATGGGGCCAAATCAACATAATTAAGATGAATATATTTCCTAAGATTTTCTACCCGTTGTCCTTTCTCAACACCTTTATTCCTTTACTCCTTTACTCTGGTTCAAAAAGGTACATGGTGTTTTCACTAGATTCATCTGGGCTGACAGGTATCCCCATTTGGCTTATCATAAGTTGGTAGCCCCAAAACTGGATGAGGGGCTGCGAATTCCCCATCTGGCTATATATCACTGGGCTAGTCATCTTGCGAAATGTTTGAGGTGGATATCTCCCGGCCCAGAAGAAATGCAACCCAGCTGGCTCAAAATAGAATTGGATGCAATCAATGACAAAAATCTGGATCCTCTCGCGTTATTTTTTCTTAGGTTATCCCAAGTAAGTGTGGCTGTAGAATGTTCCACGATAAGGACCTCCTTAAAGGTCTACTCACAGATATGTTCCTTTTTGCAGTATTCCCCCCATCTGGACCTGGCCCAGTCTATCTGGAATTCTCCATCATTTACTATTAACAAGAATCAAATTTCCCATCTTTGGTTGCCTCAACTGGGAGAGGGGAAGCTCTTGGCATTTACTGATGGTGGGGGCCATTGGCTATCAGTGGAAGAGATGGTTAGGAAATTCCCCATCCTGCCTTCTTCCTATTTTAAAGTCCTGCAATTGAAACACTTACTTGTAATTACCCTGGGTAGCACTCCTCCTTCTCAGAACATCTCTTCTCTGATACCTGAGGTATCCCCACTTTCTGGCTCTCCTGGTGCAATTTCTAAACTCTATCAGGTTTTGTTTCATAAAATGTTCGGGGGTCCATTTGGGCCATCAAGATTTTGGAGTAATTTTTTCCCTCACCTTCAGCTGGATTGGCATTCTCTCTGGACGTCATGTCATAAATTCATTTCTCAAGATAGACTGCGTCTCATGCAATACCACGTATTGCACAACTTATATTACTCCCCGGCCAAACTTCACAGGTGGGGCTACCTAGATTCAAACAAATGCAATAAATGTTCACAGGATGAGGGCACACTTTTTCATATGCTTTGGTCTTGTCCAAGAATCTCCACCTTATGGGTTTCAATCCAAACTTCCTTAGACCCCTTGTTGGGCCTCCAAGAATATTTTACCCCTGAGATATGTGTGTTAGGGGATCTGTCCTCTATTAGAGTTAGGGTATGCAAATTTCATATTTCCATGGTTGCCCTGTTGGCTAAGAAAATTATTCTCTGTCACTGGAAAGACATGTCCTCCCCTTCTTTCCAGGAATGGGTAAGAGAAGTATTATCCAACTTACACACGGAAAAAGCAATAGCCAGTCTGCACAACAGTCTGGCAGGTTATACTAGAATTTGGGATCCCCTTCACTCACTAATCTCTCTGGTTCCAAACTAAACCTATACTAGGGTTATTGCTCTTGCATGAATTTTGGTTAGAGGTTCGGCATCCACGGGTACTGAGATGGGTTACTGCAGTAAGGGGAGGTTGGGGGAGGCAGCATCCTTTCATTATGTATCAATGAGTCTCTATCAGTTTTCTCTGTATGCTGCCTTTTATGGTGGAAAATGTATGAATAAACTTTAAATTAAAAAAAAAAAAGAAATTGGTTCAGTTCAGCTCACCTCCATCCCTCCTCATTCTCTTCATGCTAGACGGCTCACTGCTTAACTTGGTGTCCTGTACCACAGCAAGGACTGCCTCTCTCCTCTGGACCACTGGAAGTTAGTCACCAAAATGGTTCAAAGGTTTGGTACAATTCAGTGAGTTGAGGCCCTTTAATGAACTCGCCGTCACTCAGTGGTTGAATAGAAATTGTTTGGACCCCATATATTTATCTTTATTTAAATATATCCAAAGTATCACTATGCACTACATGTTTTGGCAAAATATTCCATTTTGTGATAACTCTTTGAGTGTAAAATTTACTTCCTTTAACCGTTTGTGAATGTACTCCTATTAATTTTAGAGCATGAGATCTAGTTGATTCACTCCCCATATGTCTAGTCAGACCAATAGTGTGCAAGGCAAATGGATCATTTATAAATTTATAGATTAAGTGCATTTCACCCCTTGTGTAGCTATATTGGGTGGAACACAAATTTAGTTGTTTTAGTCTTTTATTGTATCCCAAATGCTGAATTGTCCTGATTTTTTTTTCTTATTCTTCTCGGTACTTTTTTGACTAGTTTCTGAGTTTTAATATCTTGAGGGGCACAAAACTGGGCACAGTACACCAGATGGGGGTGCACCAGGGAAGTTTAGAGTGGCATTATAACCTCACTGTCTCTGCTTTTGATAGTTCCAAGGATACACCCAGCTGATTTCTGGCATTTTTTAACTGTTTACTGGTTATGCCTAGCAAAAGATAAGTTATTTGTAATTAATACCCCTAAGTCTCTTTCTTCTTTAATTTCTGATAATGGGATATTATTTATGCTGTATTTATACACAGGATTTTTCTTTCCCATATGCATCACCTTACATTTTGCTATGTTAAATTCCATCTAATTGGATTCAGCCCATAATGCTAAATTATCAATACAATTTTGAAACCTCTTAGCATCAGTTTCTGATTGTACATAGCCCCCTACCTTACAATCGTCTGTATATTTGCAGATCCAAATGTTATCAGTGTGTTGTAAGGTACAGACCATAGTATTAAATAGAATGGGGCATAAGACTGAGCCCTGTGTAACTCCACTAGTCACTTGGCCAGGCCTGGAATTGTGAACTTTTTTAGAAACTCTCTGGGTTCTATTATCCATTTGATAATTTTGGAATGAATTTTTATTTTACATGGGTGCTCAAGTAATATTGGATGGGATACCTTGTCAAAGGCCTTGGCATAATCTAAAAATACCACATCCACTGGTATGCCTTTGTCCGTTGCCGCACTCACAGGCTCAAAAAAGTCCACATGACATGACCTTCCTAAAATAAAACCATGTTGTGTAATATCCACAACATCTGACTCTTCTAAGTGTTTTAATATCCTTTTAACTAATAACCTTTCCATGAGTTTACCTTTTACAGACGTAAGGCTGATTGGCCTATAATTTGTTATGTCTGCTCTGTTACCTTTTTTATGTATAGGAGTGACTGTAACTACCCTCCATGCCTCTAAGGTTTTTCCTTCTTGTAAAGAAGTATTGAAAATATAAGTCAATAGTCCAGCCAGTTCTGTAACCAAATTTTTAATAAATACAGTTGTAATACCATCAGGACCTGGGGCACTAGAAGTTTTCAACTTGTCAATGCATTCCTTAATTTCTTTTTGAGTGAACAATACATAATGTGTGTTTGTTTCAGGGACCTGAACTGTAATGCTATCTTTTGTGTTATATACACTTACAAAATAGTCACTAAGTTGATTTGCCACATCAGTTTCGTCCTCAATGATACCTGAGGAGGTTTGTAAAGGACCCACTGTAGGTTGCTTCCCCTTCAGGGATCCTAGATAACTGAAAAACTGTTTTTTATTGTCTTTAACTCTTATAATGGAAGGGCCTTAAGCCCGAGATTTGATGGGCGGAGCAACAACGTCACTCTCCCATCGGGCTTAATAGGTCACACATCCTGGGCCTTGCCAGGATTCATTTTTCATTGCAGCTGTAGGCATTGCTCTTTTGCCCTCTATCTGGTATCCTGCTTCATTTACATCACCTTGCTTTGGCAGCCGCCTCCGGCTGCAGGTTCGTTTCATCTCTCAGTTTTCTCCCATTCTGTCACTTTCTGTCTTCCCTAGCTCTTTGCCTTGGCGGCTTTCACTGCTCTTATCTGGCACCTGTGTTGCTCTCCACTCCCATTCCCTCATTTTCTCTCCTGTTCCTCTGTCCTTGTGCCACTAACTATGCAGCTGTCCTCTCTCCTTTACATTCACTCTCCCTGCCCTCTCCCAGTCCCATTCTCTCCCAGTTTGAGCTTGCCTTCTTTCCACACCTGCTTGCTGCTTTTCCCTAGCAGCTCTTGGCCTCCATTGCCCCCCGCTTCCAGCTTGTGCACCTGCCTCTTGTTGCACCTTTCTCCCTGTCCTGGTCTGGCTCTCCTTGCCTCTCTCGACCCAGACTTCCTGCACTTGCTTTCCAGATTTCCCCATTGCCGTTTCTCTCTACTTTGCACCAGGATGTCCTATTCTGTGCCGGGACTTCTGGAGTGTGTCTTCCCCCACCACGCTCAGCTCCAACCTGCAACCACATGAGCCCTCATTCTGCTAGCTGGCGCTCGGGTGCGTCTTTACCCACCGGCTTGCCTCTGCTCCTCTGTTCTCCTCATTTAAGCTTGCAGTACATCTTTGGCAGTAGTGATCCATTTTGGACTATGTCACTGACTCTGGTTTTTCTCCCTTTTTTATGATCTTCACAGTTGGTTGCTGAAGCTGTAGATTCTTGCAATGCTGTCTGTGATACCTGAGGTTTGCTGCCAAACCACTTCACCATCTTAAACATCTTTTGGGACTCCTGCCTGCCGTGACACTACTATTCATGCAACTGGTGTTTGTAACGCACTAGCATACCAGATGCATTTATTTCTGCAGTACCTCATGATCATATGTCCTCTGTGTCTTATGTGCTATATTCCATATTCCTCATTTTCTTTCATTCTCAGGCCGGAGGGGTGGACTCCTTCCCATTAAGGTACCTTAGGACTTGAGGTGGTCTCCTGGAATTTTAGTACCTCAACCTTTACAATTCAATGTCCTTTCCAGGTTTCCTGTGCACTTTGGCACCTCATGTGCATCTTTTACATGGTGTTTTTGCTTCATGGTCTGCTTCTCCTACTGTCCAGACAGTGGCTGATACAGCCTTAATGGATGACACGCTGCTACTATTCCACTTTTGATGGATATGTGGCTGTACTACCGCTTTTGATTACCAGTCCTTTTGTAGCATTGCGGACTTTGGCTGGTTGCAAATGCTATTCTCCATCGCTTCCTGCTTGCCCTCATTGCTGCTCTCCTGCAGTTATCCTCCAGTGCCAGTCATCTTGGCTTTGCTCCAATCTAGGCCTCCGATCAACAATCCCTTTGGCTGTCTCTGCCTTCTGGGCTTCCCTCTCTAATAGCCGTTTTGCTGCATTGCAGACTCTTGGCTTGTTCAATCTGCCACTCCGAGTCCCTTCATTCATTCCTCCCTCTTGTGGGTGCTCTCCCTCCTCACTTGTCCGGCACTTTCTTTTGGGGTTTTCCCCTATCCTGCATCTGGTCCTATCCTGCATCACCTTCCTATTCTTATTCTCCTCCCCCTTTGGAGCCTACTTACTCCATGTCGTCTGTCATTGAGCCCTCCATCAGAGATCCTTCCATGACTCCATAACCCTCTCAGATCCATGATGCCTCGGCATGTCCTGTTCATCTAATTCAATTGCTTAATCAGTATGCCTATGCTGACTCCATCTAGCCTGCAGTGTTTTTTTTGGGGTATACCTATCATTAATCATATGCTACCTCATCTACCTGTGGCCCTCCTGGCACATGTATCAGGTTCATGACTCCAGTCTTCCTTCACCACTTATCTCGTACCAGCCATCAAGGATTCACTTCAATCATGGCTTCACTCAATCATCATCGACCCTTCTTCAATCTGTGTGCAGCTCAATCCATCATCGTACCTCATCCGTTCCTATTTTACCATCCTCGGCCTAGCACCTGTTCTCATCTCCACTCTTTGTATCTCTTCTCATCATACATCATCCACTTTTGCTCCTCGATCACTCACCCTGAATTGCCTCTGGTTCCAGACATGCTTTCTTGGCCGTGGAGTCTGCCTCCTTTCGAGGAGCCTACTTACTCATACTACCTTCATACCAGTTCCTTTTCAAGTTCATTCCTGTCTCCTCCTCTTCCAACTCCGTACTGACCTTCCAGGTCCTCAGGGCCTGCAATCGATATTTCTTTTTGGGTGTACCTATTATGACTCCTATGCCACCTTATCAATTGGCGGCCATCCTGCTGCATGTATTGGGTTCACGACTCCAGTTATCATTCACTCAACCTTACCTCAAGATTTATCTATTTTCATCACTTACTCGAGCATTCCTATCATTGAATCCTATGCTACCTCATTGACTACAACCTCAGGGTCTAATTATTCAGGGTCTAATTGTTCACATCACATAATCATCAACCTTAGTGTCTGCTCACTCGCATCACTCAATCAAGCTAGTCTGCATTACCCTCAGTCTCCTCATGAGCACATCTGGAATCTCCTCAAGAGCACATCTGGATACCCCTTGCTTCTCTGACTTCTACATGGATCTACTCCCTCCCATCGATTACTCAAGCATACTCTTCTTGGATCCCTGCTGCCTCATGTTCCTTCTTTAATCTGTGCTTCTTTGGAGTTTTTTCCCTATCCCATCATCATCCTCCCTACTTATATCCCTTGTTACTGAACCATTCTGTTTACTGACATACTTCCTCAAATCATATGTCATCAGCCTGTAGGGAAGGCAACTTAGGCTTTGGATCCCCAGAGGTTTCCTCCTCAAAGTGGGTTTTTCCTATCCTCCATGCCAATGGTTATAATATTAGTTAGAATTAGTACTTTCTTCAGGTTAGTTAGTTAGGTTCCATTGTTAGATGGAGGAGGATGGTGGCTCCAGCTTTCCCCTCTGTCCTTAGGAAGTCAGCCCTTATCATCTTCTCAGACTTCATTCATCATCCTCACCTCTTCGAAGCTTAACATCTTTGGGTATTCTTTTTGGGCTTCTTCCTAACCTACCTTTAGCCGACACATTCATTTCTGTGGCACCTGTAGGGGGGGAACCCTCCTCTAGGGTTCCTTGCGTCTTACCCCTCCTGGGTGGTATATCCCACAGATAGGTGGAAAGCTACAAAGCAAATCAAGTTACACAAGCAGCATCTCATATCATTTCATCTGATTGTGTAAGCACATTGAATGGGAGGGATTTAAGCCCGAGGTTCAATGGGCAGAGCAACAACGTCACTCCCTCATCAGACTTAAAAGGTCACACATCCTGGGCCTCGCC
This sequence comes from Neoceratodus forsteri, assembly GCA_016271365.2. Lineage (NCBI taxonomy): Eukaryota > Metazoa > Chordata > Ceratodontiformes > Ceratodontidae > Neoceratodus > Neoceratodus forsteri. The sequence continues at coordinate 401,549,255 of CM028130.1, read as the reverse complement.
AGGATTAATTTTTCATTGTCCACCATCCACCTCTCCTCCTCCAGCGGCTCGTCTCTCTTACTCATAGGCTTCTTCCTAACCTACCTTTAGCAGACGCATTCATTTCCATGGCACCTGTAGGGGGGACCCTCCTCTAGGGTTCCTTGTGTCGTACCCTTATTGGGTGGTATATCCCATGCATAGAGAGGTGGAAAGCCACAAAGCAAGTCAAGTTACACAAGCATCATCTCATATCATCTCATCTGGTTGCATAAGCACATTGAACCAGATCTTGCTCAATATTTAATTTTGCCATTTTGATTTTTTTTGTTTAGCTAAAAGTTTGAATTTCTGCCAATTTAATTTTGATGGTGCCCTTTTATATTTATTATAATACTTTTTTTTTTTTATTAATTTTGCTATTTTAAAAGTCCACCACAATGGGACTCTTTTCGATTTTTGGTATTTAACTCTTATTGGTACCCAAATGTTAATACAGTAATTAATCTGTTTCTGGCATACTCCTCATGCTGAGTTTAGATCTTTCCGCTTTAATTCCTCATACCCATTCCAATTATTAAGGTACTTCTTTATACTACAGTAATCTGCTTTTCTATTGTCCTTAAACTTGGTTTTACCTTTTGTTATGCAGTGTTTAATACTGTACTCATAGTAGATCATACTATGATTACTGTCTCCCAGAGGTGGCAACATTTTATATTATTAACGTTTTCTGGTGTGTTTGTGAGAACTAGATCTAATATATTATTGCCCCTAGTGGGTGTTGTACTGTAATTAACTGGTCTAAATTTAAGATAGTCAAGATTTTGAGGAATCTTTTTTCAGCTGTACCCTGCCCCAGTTGTGACTTCCAACACATTTTAGGGAAATTGAAATCACCCATCAGGATGTTGTCCCAGTCATATCTCTATTCTGCAAGGCTTACAGTAGTAAATTGTTTTCTGATGAAATATAATTGGGGGGGGGGGCAATAGACCAAACCTATATTAAGTGCTTTCATTGGAGTTTTAAGTTGAATCCAACAAGATTCAAGTTCTGTATTAGTACTATCATTTATTTCTAGAACTTTAATTCTCCCAGTCTTTGACTATGTAGATCTTGTCTAGGGCAATGCCTTGTCCACCTCCCTGGCCAGAGTGAACGCCCTCTGCAACACCTTTTGCCACTTTGCTACAAACTCACCTTATTGGTCCCACCACTGCTCCCTTTAATCCTCCCTATCCATCACCCTGCTCTTCACATGTCGCCTGTTCCATTGTACTTCCCTCATCTATAAATACCAGTTTGGGTCCCTCCCCTCCTACTTATCTCATCTCCTGTCCCCATCCCCTACTTCTCTTACTCCTTGCACTCCAAAGACCTGTGCACTTCATCCCTCCACCATTCTAACTCCTCAGCTGGTAAATCTGCATTCTCCTACCATCTCCCCTCCTTCTGGAGTCAGCTTCCCCCTCCATCCATCCATCTCTCTCCCTTCCTTGCCTCCCTCAGATGCCAACTAAAACTTCTCCCTCCTCCCCCTTGTACTTGCCAACCCACTTTCTGAACCATTCCATCACCTCTTCCTGCCCCACTGCTCAGCACTGATTTCAGCATCCCCTTATCTGGGTTCCTCACCCTTTTTGAATTTAAATGTTTGCACTGTTGCTTTTGTTTTTGTACACTATTTATTTGGCACCCAGTTGCAATGTTTGGCTTTACTCTGTGTACTGCTGTCAACTTATGCACTTCATGATATTGTTCCTGTAATTTCATTGTCAGCTTGGTTTACATTTTCTTTGTCACTCTACTTTCCCTTCTTCTTTCCCCCAGGTTGCACTGGGAAATGATTTTTGGCTCAGAGTGCCTCTCTCAGTCACGAATTTTCAAATAAATAAATAAATACTTTTAAAATGGAGCTTTGTATCACCTAGGATTCTTCTCAAATGGGATATTACAATCCCTCTAATACTGTTGATATGTGGCTTTGTAGCCCTTATGCATCTGAAATGAGGCTTTGTAACTTCCATGATACTGCTGAAATGGAGCTTTCTAATCTCTGTGATACTACTGAACTGGGGAGCTGTACCCCTGTGATTGTGAACAAATGGTGCTTCATCACCTGAGTGATACTGCTAACTGTAACACCTATGATTTTGCTTATGAGGTGAAGAAGGATATGAGCCTGCAGATAGCCTGCCAATGGAGTTCTGAGCCACAGGAGGCAAAACGACAACTTTGGGAATAAGTTATAGACCACTAGGTAGTACAAGAGAACAAGTACTGGAACTGAAAAATGAAACAGTCGGGCAACGACAATGGAATCCTTGGTTCTTATGGGGATTTCAACCTTCCTAGCATTGTCTGAGAGGTAAAAAGTGCCTGTGGGAAAGCAGGGAACCTGAGATTTTTTTGTCAGCTATGCAGGATTGTTTTCTTCTTCAACATGTCAGAAACCAGATAAGAGAGGATGCAGTTCATACTGACACAATGGATATCAACCAAACTGGTTCAGGGCCTGGAGATCATTGCCTAGGAGGACCAACTGGCAAAACTGGTATTGTTCTTCATGGAAAAGGTACAATACAGGGGAGACACGATTTTAGTATATAAGTATCTGAAAGGAATAACACCAGTAGACCAAGAGCAGCTCTTCATAAAAAGTTTTAACTAGATCTAGGCATGTTGTAATGTACTTATACAGATCGTTGGTCTGGCCCTATCTTTAGTACAGTGTGTAGTTCTGGTCCCAACATCGGAGAAAAGATATTAACACAGCTGAAAGGGAACAGAGGAGAATGACAACATTGGTTAATGGCTTGGGGAACATGGGCCATGATTACTGACTAGCAAAACTCAGACTGCTGTCCACAGAAAGGAGAAAATTCTGAGGAGACAAAATTACAGTATTCAAGTATCACACCAAATGCAGCTCTTCAGGATGCACAAGACCAAAAGGACAAGAGGACACTCAGTCTCACTGAAGGGAGAATAATTCAAGGGAAAAAAGAAAGGACTACATCACAGAATGAGTAGTAAACACTTGTAATAGATTGCCAGAGCATGTGGTATTGACTGATACTGTGATAACTTTCAAGTACAGACTCAATAAGTACTCTGAAGACAGCGTGGTAAGAGAGTATTCACACTGAGCTGGTGGGAGGAGAAACTTGATGGCCTGCTGCTCTTTCTTCCCCTTAAATACACATGAATGTATGGGATTAGCTGAAATGTAATAGAGCTGATACTGTCAGAGCAGTCAGAATGGGAAGTCAGTGGTAACCACCACCATACTAGGGTTAAGTTCTAGGTAGTAGAATAAGAATAAGGTCTGCTGGTGAGACCCCATCTGGAGTACTGTGTGCAGTTCTGGAGACCCAATCTCCGCAAAGACATAGACAGGATGGAAGCTGTCCAGAGGAGAGCAACTAAAATGGTGCAGGGTCTGCACCGGAAGACATATGAATAGAGATGAAAGGAGCTTAATATGCATAGCCTCGAGGAAAGGAGGGAGAGGGGGGACATGATAGAAACATTCAAGAATCTCAAAGGAATCAACAAAGTCCAAGAGGGTAGCATCTTTCAAAAAAAGAGGTGTGCAAGAACAAGAGGGCACAATTTGAAGATGGGGAGGGCTCAGAGGTAATTTAAGGAAGTATTTTTCACAGAGAGGTTGTGGATGCATGGAACGGCCTTCCAGAAGAGGTTGTGAGTCAAAATCAGTGGTGGAATTCAAGCATGCATGGGGCAGTCATAAGGCAATTCTAGGGGGTTGGGGTAGGAAGAAGTAGACTGCTGGTTAACTAGGATCTGCAGCTTATCCAGTAGGTAGGGAAATGGGCAAACTGGATGGGCCAAGCAGTCCTTATCTGCCATCAAATTCTATGTTTCTATGTTTTTATGTTTATATGATAAGTAGAAGGATTCCAGAGACAATGCCAAGGAAAGAGGGTCATGACAGAGATGAATATAGAACTATGACTGTGTAGGCTAAGGCAGTGCTGGAAGGCAAGACTGCAAAGAGATTAAGGGAAATAATAAAACATTTTTTTCAATACATAGGAAGCAAGAAAGAGCGTCATGGACAATTTGGGACTCCTGGTCATTGAGAAGGGAGACAGAATTATTGAGGGAGGTAGGGGGATGGCAGGGAAATGGAATACTTTGTGGCAGTAAACAAGGTTTAGCCAGTGGGGGTAGAAGCTGTGGAAAATGAATAGTCTATGTAGTGTAAGTTAGTAAACATTTGGAGGATGTTAATCTCATGAAATCCCAGGGTATGAATTGTCGACCATGTGGTAATACTTAAGTTAAAAGGGGTTCTTTAGGGACCCATTATTGCTATTATTCAGGAATTCTTACAGATTAGAGTAGGACCAGAGGACTGTAAAATGGCCAGCACCACCCCCATTCAAAGGTCAAGTCAGGCCTATATAATTACTGACCTGTGGGGTAACCACAGTTCTAGGCAATGTGTTTGAGTCAACAGTAAAAGAAATGATTCAGCACATGAAAAAAGAATAGTTATTCTCTAGCATACAGCATGGCTTTAAAACACCTAAATCCTGACTAACCAAGGTGATAGCAAACAAGTGAGGTGAACAGGAGCCATATGTTGGATGCTGTCTATCAGGACTTCAGCATGGCCTTCAGCACTGTACTCACCGAAAGCTCAGGGAGAAAATACTGCTATAGGAGTCCATATAGAGGAGGTCAATAGAAAATCAGCTTGCAGGTGCTGTGGAAAGCCAACAAAGGAGGTGGATGGACAGCATTCAGAGTGGATGGAAGAATGTATGGGACAGAGTACCACAGGAGTTAAAGCTTGGTCTGCTGTTCTTTTACAGATTCTATAATGACCTGGACAAGGGAGACAGTAGCAGGATGCTAAAGTTTGATGATCACACAAACTTATTTACAGCAGAGCAAAGGGATGTACTGAACAGGGTCCAGCGGACACTGGGGGCATTGCTTGAGAAATGGGTTCTTAGAGTAAATGTGGAAAAGTGTAAGGTACTTCATCTAGGTGTGAATAATATGCACACCATGTGAGGTGCACCAGTGGACAACAAAATGGGGTGAAATTATTTGGGGGTAGTTGTGGACAGCACATTGAAGCCAATGCTATATTTGGATGCACTGTGATAGTGGGGAAAGGAGTACTGATTCTTCCTTGGCCTGTTCAAGATTGGTTAGACTGGAGTATTGCATCTTGCTCTGGTCACCATAGTGCAGACAGGACATTAAAATGTTCAAAAAGGTCAGACATATGTAGATGACTAAGTACCCTCAGTACCCTCATAAATGAATAGGCACATTAACAGTGTAACAAGTTGCAGTGAGTTACACTGCCATGAGGCATGATACCAAGAGTGAGATGATACTCGAATGGGTGATTGTGTTTGTAAAATTTATTTTAAATTTCATATTGGGAACTTTGCCCCCCCATACAAATCCCAGTTATTTAAAAAACAAGGGAGAAGCTTACCCCCCCCACACACACATACACACACACACACACACACACACACACACACACACACTATAAACAAAGAAAAAAGTAAAAAAAAGTTTATAAAACTAAGTTTGTGGTAACACTGAATTAACTAATGGTCTTACACTATGTAAATAGTAAAGATCTATGTCCCCATTTATGGTGAGGGTCCAGCACAGGGCTGTTAAGCTGATTAGTGGCTTGGGTGGGCAAGAGCTGTCAAGAAAGACTGGAAATTCTAAAATCATTTAGCTTACAGACCTAAATATTATCTGGGAGGACAAGATTGTGGTTTCTGATATTAACAACAAAAAAAGGTGGAGCATACACAGCTGCATGAGCTGACCAGTGCTAGCAAAACTATATGGACTTGTTTGGTTTAGAATACACCTGTTTCTAATTTACATTTTTTAATTTTCATAGGCTTTAAGGGGAACTTTTTTGTGGCTCCACATTTCAGAACAAGACAGGTTTATAGAAGGGGACTTCTTTTTTTTTTTCTGCACTTGTCACTTTATTTTTTTTTTCAATTCAAAGTTTATTCACCACATTTTCCACATCACAGGAGGCAGTAATGAACACTTTGACATAGGATTCATAAGACAAATCATACCCCAACCCTTCCCTCCCCTCCCCGCACAGCAGTTCATCCTAGCACTGTTATCACCCGCTAACTACCTTTACCAAGAATAAATAAGGTGGTAACCTTGACTACACATTACTTCATAGCCACTGTAATTAAAGTGTGAAGGGGATCCCAGATAACCTTATACCTATGTACTCTGTTTTGAAGGCTAGCAATATCCTTCTCTGTACGTATATTTGCTAAAATCTCGTTGAGCCACTCCTGAAATGTTGGACCGGTCCTTTCCTTCCAATGCCTAAGAATGATTTTTTTGGCCGAGAGCGCAACCATGGATATGTGAAATCTCTGGATTTTAACCTTTATGGAAGACAAATACCCCAACAGGCAAATATCCGGTGTAAAATAATCTTATAAAATCAATAAAGGATCCAGATTGGTTTTTATGTGCTCCCATAATGAGGCTATCCGGGAAACAACCAGAATAGATGAAAAAGTGACCCTGTGTCCTGGGAACACTTATTACACCTATCGGTATCAAGAAGGCTCCATTTCACCAGTTTAGTTGGGGTATAGTATAAGTTATGCAGGATGTGAAACTGCATGAGACGTAATCTATCTTGGGATACATATTTATGACAGTACATCCAGAGGACGGACCGTTTAAAAGTATATTGGGGAAAAAATGAAACCCAAAAGTCGGTGGGGCCACCACCGCATCCAAACCTCCATCGGGACAACACTTAGTAAATCTTAGAAATTACACCAGAGGAGATGAGAAAAGGAGAAAGTTCAGATACCAATGCAAAGGCCTCTGGATGGGGTGGAGTGGCCCCCAAAATCGTAGTTAACAAGTGCCTCAATTGAAGCACTTTAAAAACCTGAGACTCCAGAATTTTGAACTTGTAAATGAACTGGGAGAATGATAGCCACTCTCCAACTTCATCCAAAAATGAGGATACTATCCCCTCTCCTAAATGAGGTAACCATGAACGGGAAATTTTCTGTTTATTTATGGTGAAAGCCGGGGAATTCCAAATGGATTGAGCAAGATCTTTACTTTGATTGTAACGAAGAAAGGAGCACAACTGTGAATGTACTGTTTGAGAAGTCATGATGGTGGGACATTTGTTAACATCTTGTAACTGAGAAATTTTTAGATAGAGCATTGTCAGGGGGTCCATGTTCATAGATTGGATAAAATTTAATTCAATCTTAAGCCAAACTGGGTTCATGTTATCTGGGCCCGGTCTTACCCGTCTCATCCCATTTAGCCAAATGACTAGCCCAGTAGTAGATGGGCAAGTAAGGAATCCGCAGCCCCCCCTCATTTTTGGGTGCAGCAAATTTGTGGTATGCCAGCCTAGAGGTCTTACTCAACCACATAAACTTAGTAGAGTTTATGTGTTTTCTGAAACCAACTTAAGGGGACGAATGAATTAAGATGCAACAGAGGGTAAAATAAACAGGGAAACACATTCATCTTAATTATATTAATATGACCCCAAAAAGATAACGGGAGTTTATCCCATCTCTCTAAATCTTGAGTAATCCCCTGCAAAAGAGGGTCCAGATTTTCTTTAAACCACAAGGAAGGATTATGCATTAATTTTATACCTAAATATTTAATAGCCCGAGGTGTCCAGCAAAGTCCCAGAGAAATAATGTCGGTCTTGAAGACTTTATGGTTAAGAGGGAAAAAGGATGTCTTGTTGGGATTTAATTTGTAATTCGAGAAACCACTAAATCTATTAACCTCCCTTAGCATATTCGGAATAGATATTATCGGATTAGCCAAATGTAAGAGGAGGTTGTCAGCGTACGCTGTTATTTTCACTACCTCATTCCTAATGGGAATACCTTGTATTCTTTCATTATTGAGAATATGTTGAATAAAGGGTTCCAGATAAAGATTGAAAAGTAATGGAGAGAGAGGGCATCCCTGCCTCGTACCTGACCGCAGCGTAAAAGACTTGGAAAAGGTGCCATTCCCTGAAATCCTCGCTGTAGGAGACCGATAAATTGCCCTGATCCAATCTATGAACATGGATGGGAATCCAAATGCCTTGAGGGCTTGAAATAGAAAAGTCCAATTAACCCGATCAAATGCCTTCTTGGTGTCCAGGGAGACCAACCCTGCAGGATATATGGCATCCCTGGACTCCAAGAAGACATGCAAGAGGTACGGAGGTGATCTGAAGATGCCCGTCCTCTCATAAATCCCACTTGAGACATACCCACAAGATCCAGAAGAACCAGGGTCAGTCTATCTGCCAGTATCTTCAAGAGAATTTTGACATCTTGATTCAGGAAAGATATTGGCCTGTAGCTCTGAACCAGTTCTAGGTCCTTGTCTGGTTTAGGTAACAAAACTATCAATGCTTCAAACAAATGTGCATCTGCCGTCTCTCCAGAAAAAATGTGCAAATAGAGAAGATGCAACACGGGTAGTAATTGCTCCCTGAAAACTTTATAAAATAAGGCCGAAAACCCGTCTGGACCCGGGACTCTACCCAGAGGCAAATTCTTTATAACAGCAGCTATTTCTTCCTGTGATAAAGGGGAAGATATGAATTTCTTTTGAGAGTCAGATAGTAATGGAAAATGTGCTTCCCTGAGATACTCCTCCAGGTTTTGAATGGGTGGAGGACTATCCATATCCCTATATAATTGCTCATAATAAGTAGCAAACTCCTGGACTATCTCTGAGGGGGATACCTTCAGGGTCCCATCTGGCAGTGACCTTACTGGGGGAATAAATCTTGCTGATTCTTGTTGTTTTAAATGTAGAGCCAACAGACACCCTGCTTTTTCTCCTTGATCTGTAAAACTGGCCTTTGTATGGATTATAGCTAGCTCAGTCTTTTCTCTTAACATTCCCAAATATTCATCTTTATATGTTAATAGCTTCTGTGACTCCTCTTGAGAAATTTTTTCTGGGTGTATATTTTCTAACCCCTGTATCTGAGACAATAAGAACAATAACTCCGTTTCCTGTGCCCTCTTCCTCTTTGTAGCTAGACTAATGAGAATTCCCCTTATATAAGCCTTAAAGGCTCCCCATAAGATATCCGGCCTTACACTATCTATTGGGTTGGTGGAAAAGAAAAACTCTATCTGCTCTTTCACCAAACCTCAATACTTTTCATCTTTTAGTAGTTGTTCATTTAATTTGCATCTGGTCTCTCTTTTGGGAATGTTAAGGAAAGCCAGATTACCTAGGAATAAGGAATGATCCGATATTGGACCCGGTTGGATCGAGGTGGACAAAACCCCTGGCAAGAGCTCGTGAGAAACCAATAGCTAGTCAATGCAAGATTGTGTGCCATGTACTGGCGAGCAATAAGTATATTCCCTTATATTAGGATGTGTGACTCTCCAGACATCACATGATCCACACTGATCCATCATTTCCTTAAAGGCCCTGTGCCCAGATGACAGTCCCCTCGACCCAATGCTCGATCTATCCAAATTCGGATCCGAGACCAAATTAAAATCTCCCCCTAATATAATTGGAATAGGGAGTATAGGAAGGATCGTAGAAATCAGTTTCATGAAAAAAGAGGGATCATCTGTGTTTGGCCCGTAAATACTACCTAGAACCAATGGCATGGCCCAAATAGTACCCTGAACTAAGACATATCTGCCATCTGTGTTCTTAAATACCTGAAAAGGGACAAATGGGATGTCTTTATTAATCAATATCATGACCCCGCAACTATTGTTTTCCCCTGAAGCATAAAAAACCTGACCTATCTGTTGTCTCCGAAGGTGTAATACTTCCGAATCCACTAAGTGAGATTCTTGTAAGAATGATATCTGGGCACTCAACAGACTCAGGTGTTTAAGTACCTGATATTGTTTCAGATTTTTCCTGATCCCCTTCACGTTCCACGTAGCAATATTAATATTCTGAGTCATCTGTTATATCAGGAATAAATCCAGATAAGGTATCTATCATATACTGCAACCATGTAACAGGTGATTCTATTCCCCTGAATCTGCTGTGCCGGTCTCCCACCCCCTTGAGCCCCTGTCCCTCCCCGATTATCCCTCAAACAATCGCAGCTTCAGTATCCCCAAAACATAGTCCAAAAGCCATCCACCCAAACCCCCCTCTTATCACTAACAACATTCAGCAATACTCCATTTACTACTCCTCCCCCAGCTCCCCGAAAAGCCATCCCCCAAACCCTATATTATTTATAATACATTCCCCCTTTTTGAGATGTTTGTAATAAGGAAAGAGAGAGGATTCAGCATCCCTACAATACAAGCCCTTGTATCCGTCCCTATCCCCTAATGAAAACCTTCGGAAGCAAGCCAGACTCAATAAGACATCGCCACCAGAAACATCACAGCTTGCAAGGACACGTGGCTTGTTGGAAGTGAAAAGGCGCCTAGTGGTGCAAGATCAGGAATTCGGCCTCAGCCAAATATGACATTCACTATGCAGGGCGTTGTCTCAGTAAGCTCTCCAGCCCCATAGGGACAGGTCCCCGTTACTCTCATCCAATTTGCTGTGCTTTTGCCCCAGTAAGCCCCAACTTTGCTCTGGCCTTAGCGACCATTAGCACTTAACACGCATGAAACACAAGCTCCCTCCTGTGCTGCAAGTGTGTAACTGCACCCTGATGCCTTACAAGGGAAAGGACAACACAGTCCTTGTAATTGGATTTCCCCAAAAGCTCTAGCCTTTTACCGAACCCATCCTTACCAAACTCTCACAGGGGAAGGAGAGACCAAATATTGCTGAGTATGCTTTGTTTTCTCCCAACACAAAGATTAATGAGAAATTGCTTAATTACTTGAAACCCCAGACCCAGACAAAACAAACAAGAATGTACATCCTTGATTGGGACACTGTGAAAACTGAAGGGCCCGAAACCTCAGACCCAGACAAAACAAGTAATAACATGCATCCACAACTAGATCACTATGAAAACAGAAAAGTCCTTTCTGCCCCTTATTCGGGCTGAAATGAGAGTCCAAGAATGTTTAACCGCTTCTTTCCAGAAGATTCCATTGCATGAATGCCCAGCCTTCTCGTATCGATTCTCATCTTGTCGGGAGAGACCTGAGGCCTTTCATGTGTCCCTAAAGAGATCTGGCAATGCTAATTTTAAACCAGCAAACGCTGCCTCCGGATCTACATAGGTAGCCCAGGAACCAGCCACCTGTACCTGCAGCCTGTCCGGGTATCCCATATGAAATTTAAGTCAAGTCACAATGATTTTTGAAACAACAGGATGAAAAGCAGCACACTTTAAGTGGACTGTACCTGGAATATCTTGCGCTATTCTAAGCTTAACTTGCTCCCAGTGAACTTCTTGGAGTTCTCTCACTTTGTACAGAAAATGTTGTCGCTCTAAGAAATTCAAGAAACGACAAATTATAGGTTGGGGCATTGCTCCGGGAGGGGGCTTCGGTCTTAATGACCTGTGAGCTCTCTCTATAATATATTTGGCCCCAAATGGGGAAGGCCTGCAATCTTCTCCACCAGCTTCTGGGTAAAAGCAATGGTATTCTGGCCCTCCTCTCCCTCCGGTAACCCGAGAATCACAACATTATTTCTCCGGCTACGACCTTCAAGGCCTTCAAGCTTAACCTCAAATCGGGACAATTTCTGACGCATTGCTGCCATCTCAGGCTCGAACCTCTCCACTTGCTTCTCTAACGAGAAGATACTAGTCGTGTTGTCTGAGGTAGCGAGAGTGATTTCTTCTATTTTTCTCGTGAGCGATTTCATTTCTGATGCCATCTCCTTAATCTCATCTCTGAATGGTTTAAATTCCTCCAGAAATCTAGACAATGTGAGCGGCTCCTGATCCGACCCTGGATTCAAAGTGTCTCCCTTTTACGCTCCACTCGAGGCTCGGGACTTTTTTGAGGCCTTCTCTGGTGTAACTGGCAGGGTATGTTTCTGCTGTTGCTTTTTCATATAAACGTCCATTTTCTCTCAAAATCGCCCTGCAAGGGCACAAAGTTGTAGGGAACCAGAATAACACAAAATAAGAGGTTAAGAGACCGAGAAAATATACCAGAAAGCAAATATAAAGAGACGGGAGGCTGGAGCTGTACTGAGGAGCGACTATCCGGTAGCTTGCATCACGTGCTCCCAGAAGGTGACTTCTTTTTAGAAGCGGTTCGGTCCATCTGCTCCAAAGCCCATCTCACAGTGAGAACCCACTACAGGTTGGCTGAACAGTACCATATACTGTATGAGTGGTAATAATGAAAACAAATCATAATGTGGTGATGGAAGATACTTAGGGACCATCTTCACTAGCCTTCCTGTCCCACAGCAGGGACAATATCCAGTTTGAGAATGGAAGTGTTCAAGATTATCAGCTGAAATGCTGTTTCAAATTAATTAGTTCGTTAATTAGACTAAGAGTAGGGCTGCCAGAACTTGGTGAAGTTCTGACCCTCATTGAATAAGAACCAGAATGTGGAGAGTTCTGGTCAGTTCTGATTGTTTATAAATATTTGAATAAATGTGATAAAATGCATGAAAGGGGCCAAACTCTAATATTTAACCCAGAGGTCCAAAGGGAATAAATGAATTCATTATTTGCATGAAAAGTAAAGTAAAACTGCTAAAGCCCAGCAATCAGTAGCTCCTTTATGGCTGGTCTCCTGTGGTGGCATACCCGCTTGGGCTTGTGAGTGTGCTGGGACAGAGAAAGAAAGAGAGAGAAAGAGAAAGAGAGAGACAGAGAAAGACTGATGCAAGTACCTAATACTGTACCTACCACTATCCAATACCAAGCAGCTAAGATATTTTTTATTAATGTTGATTGCGTATATAATGATGGATGTTCCAGAGTAGACCAGGTCAAAAAAATGGCTAATGAATGAACAAATGAACAGCAGTAACAGCCCACCCACCTTACCAATGTTATGTAACTTCATTGCATGTCCCAGCATACTGTGGTGTGGTGTGGTATGGTACACTACCTCGTCTAACAGGTGGTAATGTTTTCTATTACTTCTACTCAGCACAACAACATCTTTTAAACAAGAAATGAAAGAGATCTTCTTATTGACCACCACTCAGGCAGTCACATCAGTCAAGTGCGGTGCAGTGCAGTGAATAATAAACAGTTTGCCACTGCTGTGTGTATGCCTGATGACACACAATGATAATACATCCTTCCTAGTTCCAAGAACTATTGCTGCCAGTGCCAAGTACGCTAAGGCTGGGATATTCAGAGCAGATGCGCCATGCGCAATAGGGATGCGCCTGCGCAAGAGCAGATATGCGCCATAATGCGATATTCAGCAGCAGCATATGCACAGCACAAAACCCAATGCGCCGTAGTGCAATGTTAATGAATGCATGCACAAGTGCAGGGGGCGTAACCAGGAATATGTGGCGCAGTGCGATATACAACAGTAGGCAATGTGCACAATAGTGGAGCAAGAACGGAAGTTGCATGATAGCGGATATGAGTGAAAATAAAAGGGAGAAAGTGAGGGGAGGATGATTGCACTAGAGAGGAGCCATAGCAGGGGAGAGTGGAGATGGAGAGGCAGGGAGCCAGGGCAAGACACAGGCAAACAGGGGTGGCCAAGAGGTGGACGGGGGGGCCACAGGAAGTGTGTGTGTGTATGCGTATGTGTGTCTGTGCATGCCACAGAGGAAGGAGAGCAGTGGGGCAAAGGCAGGGCACACAGTGGTGTAGTGCCAGGGGTGCACTCGGTGTAGGGGCAGGACCAGCAGCACACAGCCTGGGGTGACCGGGGAGTCAGCCATCTGGGTGGAACACCAGCCTGGGAAATGGCCAGTGCCACCTTCCAGATGGAGGCGGTAATGAGGGGTGTGAAGGGGAAGGCTGCAGGGAGGCACAGCCGTGGAAGGGCCCATCGGCGGTATGCCCAGAACAGGCTGTATCATGCCTGCATCAGCTTTGAGCTGTACAATGACATCGAGATTGTGGGCCGGTACCGCCTGAACCAGGCCATCCTGAGGCGGCTCTGTGAGCTGTGCAGTGAGGAGATGTAGACACCCACAAGATGGAGCCATGTTCTGTCTGTGGAGACAAAGATCACAGCTGTCATGTGCCTGCTCACCATGGGCACCTTCCAGAGACCAACAGGGGACACAACAGGCATAACCCAGTCAGCCGAGTCACACCTACTCACAGAATTCCTCAGCGCACTGCTGCCACATGCTGCAGAGTACATCCATTTCCCCAGCACACAGGCGGAGTACACAGCAAACATGCAGGAGTTTCACAGGGTAACACGGTTGCCTGGCATGCTCAGGGCCATCAACTGCACCCATGTTGGCACCCACACACCACCTGGCCCAGAGAGGGTGGCATATATAAACCGCAAGGGATACTCGAGTGTCAACTGCCAGGCAGTGTGTAATGCCAGGGGGTGCATAATCAATGTCTGTGCCACGCACCCTGGGGGAGCACACAATGTCTTCATCTGGCACCAGTCTGCACTGTGCCATAGGTTCGAGAGTGGGGATATCCCCACTGGCCATCTGGTAGGTGAGTATGCAGTGCACGTCAGATGCTTGGAGCAGCAGGGGGTGTGTGTGGGGCAAGGGCAGGGGTGCCATGGGGTGCAGCCTGGAAGGCCAGGGGCACAGTGACACAGACCACCATGCTAACGATACCGACCTACACACAGGTGACAGTGGGTACCCGCTCCGGCCCTGGCTGCTCACACCATACCAGCGCCCCTCGACCCCAGCACAGCAAGGGTACAATGAGGCACACACCGCCACAAGGAACATCATCAAGCATGTGTTCAGGCTGCTGAAGGCTCGGTTCCATTGCCTGGACAGGTCTGGTGGTGCCCTACAGTACAGCCCCTCAAAGGCCTGCGGGCTATTCCTGGCCTGCTGTATCCTGCACAACATGGCCACCAACTGTAGGATAGCCGTTGAGGTCAAAGTGGGGGACAGAAGTGGGGACGATGAGGATGCCGGTCCAGCTAGTGTTGGGCAGCCACCTCCTGGGCGAAGGGAGTCCCGGCTGGTCCGGATGGCCCAGCAGCACTGGGAC
Source organism: Neoceratodus forsteri (assembly GCA_016271365.2). Classification (NCBI taxonomy): domain Eukaryota; kingdom Metazoa; phylum Chordata; order Ceratodontiformes; family Ceratodontidae; genus Neoceratodus; species Neoceratodus forsteri. The sequence continues at coordinate 401,534,173 of CM028130.1, read as the reverse complement.
ACCATCGCAGAGGAGCACTATGGACCAAACAGGTAGGTGAGCAGGGCCACGAGCAAGCACCAGGGGCAACGGCACACCTGACAGACAGGCAGGGGCAGATACCAAGGCAGGTCCGGCGGCAGGGGTGCAGGAATGGGTGGGGAGCCGCACACAAAGGTAGAACACAGCAGGGCTGCACACAGTGCACACACACAGGCACACACACCCCATCCCTTGCCCACAGGGCCACACGCACACACCCACCCCCATACACCCCCCCACACACCCACACAGGACCCAACAGAACCACACCCAGTGGTAGGCACTGTGCGTGTCTCAGACATTGAGCACCGTTGCACAGTGGCAGACAGCGCTATGCTGGCATCATCATGCACACGCCACAGTGGCCAGCAGCTGGGCGGGTGTGGACAGGGCCCGTGTGAGTGCAAGACAGGGCACTACACCCATGCGTCACACACGGAACACCACAGTGCACACTGGGCAGTGGCAGATGGCGGTCATGGAGGGGGACGGGTCAGTCATGCTGCACAGTAGCACAGCCACCATGGATGTGTGGGTGGCCCCGCTGAGACCTGCCAGCTGTAACAGGCTGATCAGTGACCTCATGCGGTGGCACTGATGGTCTCCTAGGGGTGACGCTGCATGAATGCGACCATGTCCACGCAGGTGTCTACAGGCCACCAAACATACCCACACCAGGCATGCTTGGTATGCCCACAGCCGATCTTGGCATCGACATGGCAGGGGTCGCCCGACACGGGGACCAAGGGGTAGACATTGCACTCTGCGCGGTGTGTGTGGTGGCTGGGCACACAGCCGGTCAGCCAGTGTTGCCATGACAGTTGCCATCACAGTGGCATGCCTATCATTATGGCAGTCACATCTGCCCGTTGTTGAGCTAACTCTGCCAGGAGCAGGGCATGGTCCCTGCTGCACCACTCAACTGCCTGGCACAGCTCCGCATGGAGTGCATCCACTGCTACCACGAGCCATACCTGATGATCCACAGAGGCCTGGAGCAGATGGCTGTGGTCATCCAAGAGGTCATCTGCATGGCCATCATGCTGACCTCCATGTGGTTCCTGACCCTGTGGCACAATGCCCTGTGATGGTGGGTGCTGCACAGCGGTGCCTTCCTGGGGTACATCCTCACATGGTGCACTGTTGCTGCCCACTGCCCCATTGCCCCGCCAACACTGTCCAGCTGCTGCCACTGCCCCTCCAGTTGCTGAGTGCAGGGCACCACTGGCATGGCTGCATCGGCACCACCAGCACCACTGCCACATCTGCATGCCAGAGCTGCCCCACTGGATGCCGCAGACATGACAGGAACAATGGCTGGTGGGCAGGCAACCATGCCAGCACTGCCTACACTGCCGCCTAGGCAGATGCCAGTCATGAGATCCCCCTGAGACCCACCAACATCACTGTCCGGGACGTGCATCATGTCATCATCGGTACTGGAGTTGTCCCTGCTCTGTGTCTCAACACTCAGGGCACCATGCCTGGCATTCTGCTGGAACACAGCCAGGGCCTCATCCACACCCGCACCACAGGCATCAGTCCAGACAGCTGTGCAGGGCTGCAGGTGGTCGGTCCTCGGACACCAGTGGAGGTAGATGAGCGCTCCACCGATTCCAGGGCAGCCCCCTCAGTGGACACACCCACCACCGCTGCCCCATGCAGATGCTCAGGAGCTGTAAAGGAACACAGTACCATTAGTGGTTTCGACTGAACCCTGGAGCGCACCCCTCCACCACCCACACACTGCCAGCACCAGTCCTACCATGTAGTGATGGACTGCTGCCCATCTGGAAACCTCTGCCGGGCACACCCTCAATGGTACAATGCCACATGCTGCCAGCCACCTGCTCCTCCAGCGGCATCAGGCATGGCACATCTTGCTGGCCCCTACCAGTGGTGGCACGTGTTGCCTGGATGGCAGCCACCTTGTCCTTTATCCTCCTTCTGTCTTTGCCAACCTTCTTTTTGCACTCCTGCATGGAATGCTGGTGGCTGCCCTGCTGGTTGACCGCACATGCCACCTCACCCCATGCTGCCACACGGGCCTATGGTGTGCCCCCTGTCCACTGAGGAGTGGCTTCCTGTTGAGGTAGGCCTCAAACAGGGCATCCAGTTCTGCCATGGTGAAGTTGGGCCTCCGCTTCTGCACCCTCCCCTGCTCCTCATCCTCCTCACGTTCGGTCATGCTTGTACCTGGGAGGATGGACAGGTGTTACCATGGACTGTTCAGTCCCATACAGCCCTCCCAGACCACTGTCCCAACATCTCCACAGCATGGCACATACCTCCAAAGGCTGCAATACCAATCCATAGCCTGTGCAATTCCATGGCGCCTTTATAGCGCATTGCATGCAAATGAGGGTATGCGCAACTGTAATGGGATGCAAATGCAGCGGATGCACCGTGGAATGGATCATGAGCTGATTTGCATAACCTGGCTGAATATCATGTGGTTGTGCCTTGTGCAACGGTGTTATGCATGCTCAAGTCGGTGCGCACCACTGTGACATGCGCAATCGGACCCACACTACTCATTCATACAGTGCTGACACGTATGCTATCGGATCAGCATACGCACATAGCGCAGGAGGCAGTACAGCGCACAGCCACTACTGTGCCTGTGGTGCTTGTGTACTGAATGTCCTATAGGGCACATGTGCCATAGTGCAGATGGCTCAGTGCCATCATGCCCCATATTGCGCCATTGCACCATGGGTGCCATGGTGCCTCTGCGCAGTAGGCCACTGCATGGCATCACACACATGCACCCTACTGCGCACCATACAGGGGCCTCCCAATAGCACAGTGGCACTCCGTGCGTGGCCAGGCCCTTGACCCTGTGGCTGCTCTTTGCCCTCTAGGCGCCATGCAGCCACATGGCTGCCCCCTATTGTGCAGTCCAGTGCCAGCACAATTGCGAATGGCAGTGCAGCACCACGCTGCCTCAGCACGTGGGACACGTGTGCTACCGGGTGCCATTTTGCACTGTGGAAAGCTTGGATAATGCTGCGCACCAGAGCCCCTGTGTGGAGTGCCATTGAGCTGGCCAAATTGGTGGCTCTTGTAGAACCACATGCAGGTGCCTTGTTTGGGCAGGTGTCCCTCCAGAGGCTTCGCACCGCGGTATGGCAGGAGGTTGCAGATGGACTGGAAGAGGCCACTGGGAGCCGTTGGGAAGAGGCCACTGGAAGGGTGTTATGTTGCCTGGTGGTGCCGGTGCTGTGGCAGGGTGGGTGCATGGGTGGTGGACCTTGTTCTGGTCCTGTGACCAGAGTGCCTTCCTGCTTGTGGTGGCCTCCAGGGTGGCTCTTGTCATGTGCGGGGTCCCTCAGGTACTGGTGCTAGGTCACCCACCTTGCTGTGCCTCCATGGGGGCCATGCTGTAGGGCCTTGTGTAGGTTGTGGTGGCGTTGGTGGATGGTGTCACCATCTGCGTTGAGTGGTTATGATGGGGTTGTGGTACATGTACATTGCGCTCCGGGGTGACTGGATGCCTTGGCATGGTGGTGTCGGACTGCCTTCAGTGCCATGCACTGTTTGGTCATGCTTCTGTGCTAGGTGTCTCAGGCACTCTGTACTGGGGGGGTCAGCATTGGTGTGGTGACGTGGCATGGGTGGGGCTTGACCATCCTTGTGTCCTGGTCTCTATTGGCCGGTGGACGGTGCATGGGCACTGTGACCAGTGGGCTGAGATACAGCAAATTTAAATTTCACTGGTGAAGTGAACAAGAAGTAGGCACTTCACTTTGCCACTCCGCTACATAGAGTGGGCAATGCAAAGTGCTCACTCCGACTTGTCATTACCACTTCACGTTAAGGTGGAATGGCAATGCGAAGTAAGGCAAAGTCATTGTTTTTAATGGACTTCGCATTCCTCATTATGATTCTAAGTGACCCACTTGGTGTTGCAGATTTGGCAGCCCCCCACACATCACATGGCTTACAGTACTGTAAGTCACATGCTCTTTAGCTAGGCAGGAAGAAAGTGAGTCATACAAGCAAACACTTTTACTTTCTCCTGTGCAGATGGAGAGAGAGTAGTGTGTTTTGTGACTGCTGATACTTTGAGATCAGAGCGAGGAAGAGATTTAAACTTTGATTTAGACCCAACAGCTTTTTTAAAAGCTACATTTTTTTGTCTTTTCTGTACTCTTTTTTACTTAATTTGCTCTTTCTGTAAATTTTATTTTTCTTACCTTTATACATAGTTAGTTGTTTGTGTCTGTGTGACTGTGTGTGTGTTGTGTGACAGTGTGAGTAGTGATTGCTCAGATTGAGGGAGCTCAGTAGGAGAGATGGACCAGGGTGAGGGAGTGTCTGGGGCAGGGGCAACTCTGGGAGAGCGTCGTAGTGGTAAGCGTCATACCATGCGCATGTGTGGAGGGCATGGGTGCTCATTCCTGTTGGACCAGCACCACCTCCTGTCCTGACTCTGAGACAGTTGAACCACCACCACCACCACCAAGTCCAGTACCAGGTCCTCTGGAGCAGGATGTGCCTGTTCCTCTTGGCCCAGGTGTGGATACCATCCATGTTCAGCACTGTGACCAGCCGGCTGCCAGTTCATCTGGCTATCCCCTGCCTGTGCCTGGTCCTCCCCGCACCTCTGTTGTTTGGCAGTGTTTTGACTGTGTCAAGGGGGACACCAGTGTGGTCAAGTGCTGTCTATGTGAGGTGGAGGTGTGCCGTTGCCCCCGGGGGACTCATCTGGGGACTGGGGGGATCACCAGCGGTTGGAGTGGCAGGCTGCCACAGAACGGACCATGCCTGCACCTGCTGACCATTCTGTGATAGAGGGTGCAGTTGTGCATTGCGGCATCCCTAGGAAGAGGAGGGCCACAGCAGCACCTGCTGCTCCACCAGCACCCCACCACCACCACCACCACCAGCAGGTCAGCCTGTAGAACATGTGGACCCCAGAGAACTGCATGTAACACAGGCTGACTTGGCAGTTCTCTGGAGTGCTGTTGAGGATAACAATGAGAGGGTGAGTGCTGTGGAGCAGTGGCTGGATCACATAGAGGGACATCAGTTGCAAATGATGTCCATGCTGGAACTGCTGCTGGATCACCATGGGAGCCCACATTAGTTTTTTTCCTCACACCATGTGCCCCCCACTCCTTCCTTGCTGTGTTATAAAATGTATTCCTCCACCATCCCCGACCCTTGTCTGTAATTATGCCCCTTTTTTGTTGTCTTCCTTTGTATTCTGAGCAGTGCAAGTATACTGTACTAAACTGCATGTGTGCGGTCAGTCTTCTTTTCAGTCTGTGTATGTACTGCAGACACTGTCCAACTCCCTGACTTAAAAACAAACATTAATGAGTACAATGGTGGGGTGGTGAAGCATGGAGAGATACTACAAAACAGGCTTACAATACATCCAAGTAACTATTAAAAAAAATGAATGTTGTGATTCGTGACGTGATCGTGAATCATGATTTGTGACTGCATTTGTGACTGTGATGATGAAGAAACGTGAATGCCTACCGCCTACGGCTGTACTTCCCCGATGAGCTGTAGCTTAAAACTCCCAGACTTAAAAACATGTATCAATGAGTACAATGATGGGGTGGTGAAGCCTGGAGAGATATTACAAAACAGGCTTACAATACATCCAGGTAACTAGAAAAAAAATTAATGTTGTGATTCGTAACATGAATGATCGTGAATCGTGATTTGTGACTGCATTTGCGACTGTGATGATGAAGAAACGTGAATGCCTATCGCCTACGGCTGTACTTCCCCGATGAGCTGTAGCTTAAAACTCCCAGACTTAAAAACACGTATCAATGAGTACAATGGTGGAGTGGTGAAGCCTGGAGAGATAATACAAAACAGGCTTACAATACATCCAAGTAACTAGAAAAAAAATGAATGTTGTGATTCATAATGTGAATGATCGTGAATCGTGATTTGTGACTACATTTGTGACCGTGATGATGAAGAATGTGATTTGTATCACGAGTGACTCGTGATGATGGTCCTGACTTAAAAACGCATATTAATGAGTACAATGTTCATGCAGAATTAAGCACCACACCTGTCCAGTACTCTGAAGGGAAGCCAAAGAAGCAACTGTGACTTAAGTTACAGATGGAGATTGGGCCCTAAAGAGATGCAAATGCACAGATAGATTAAGATTGCACTGTGCACTGAAGAGCTGCAGGCACAAAAGGCACAACAACACTAGCAGTGCTCACCATCAGAAATTCAAATCTGGAAAGAATACCTTTACGGTTGGGCGGGCGCGGGGGGGGGGCAGTGTACTGTGCTGCAGTAACAGTCACTAGTACTAGTACCAGTACCAGTAAAGATACCACAAAGAAGTACAAAAATCACACAGCTGCAGTGGATAGCAGCTTCACATTGCTGAAATTATTATGTGGCACAATAAAAGGTCTCTGATTTGATAACATGCGTGACACACATACTCGCACACACACACACCAAGTAATGCATAGCAAATTGAAAACTTCAGTAATATAACCACATATTTTAAACAAACTAAAATTATGCACTGCGGCAGTAACAGTGACTAGTACTAGTACTAGTAAAGATACCACAAAGAAGTGCAAAAATCACACAGCTGCAGTGGATAGCAGCTTCACATTGCTGAAATTATTATGTGGCACAATAAAAGGTGTCTGATTTGATGACACGCGACACACACATACTCACACACACACACACACACACACACACACACTAAGTAATGCATAGCAAATTGAAAACTTCAGTAATATAACCACATATTTTAAACACACTAAAATTATGCACTGCTGCACCACAACAATCAGCAAAAAAATGGCAAGAAATATTGAAAATATTACTGTGTACGTTAACACAGTTATACAAGAAAAATATCACCAAAACAGAAAGCACTGTCTTTTTCTCCAAGTTAATCTACCTACACCACAGATACACCCCTCCCCCAAAGCACACTTCTACTGTCTCTCAGTACACAGACTGAATGTTATACATCAACATTCAAAATCCATACACAAACAATTAACGCTCTGATATGAGCACAGGAGGGTTTCCTATAATTGGTGAACTAAAGTTTCAGCAAAAAAAATGACTCAAAGCTTTTTTAACAGCTTTTTGAAGGTTTGAATCGCAGAGAGCTCTCAGAGCAGATTGTCTCCTACAGCGTCCTACACACACTACCCCAAACTGAGGCTGTACAGAACAATCTAGAGCCCATGTGACCTGAAATCCCATGAATCACTGCAAAATTCGCCTTTGGAGCTTAAAAACAAGGTGAAGTGAGGTGAATTACATTGTTTTCAATGTAAATCACCTTAAGAATTGGTGGAGTAGTGGTTTGGGAAGGCAGAGTAACGCGAAGTCATTGCTTTCAGTGGACATTGCATTACCCATCAATAACATGAAGTACTCTGCTTCACGTTGCGGAGCACTCTGCGAATTCACCTTCACTCTGCGAATCACTCTGCAGAGCGAATTGGGGCCACTTTGCCCATCACTATCAGTGGGTGGGGACTGCTGGGTCACATCTGCTGTTGGTTCAGCACCGGAGTTCAAGGGTCTGTGCTCCGTCCTGCACCCGTCTGGTTGTGCTGCTCATGGGGGCCTTGCCCTGGTGGGGGGGCTGGGGGGGGGGGATGGTCTGTCTGTCCTGGTGCATGCTCCTCAGCGCATGGCGCATCCATGGCTGCTGCTCAGCTGCTTCCTGTCTTAGTCCATGCGCATCCCTAGGGGTGCTATTGCTCATTGACCCTGCTCCATGGCACATCCTTCGTTGCGCTATGGTGCATCAGGAGCAATATTCAGCCACGTTGTGCAGGTGCACCTTGTCCTGTGCATGGTTTGAATATCACTCCTGTTGCACCATGGCACACTGGACATGTGCCTGCTCCCTCTATTGTGCATCTTTCTGGTGCAGTCCGAATATCCCGGCCTAAGTATACAATATAAAATATAATCTCAGTTCAGACAGTTAATGTAACTGAGATGTAGTATTACATCTTACTACAATGAATGAATTTAGTAACATTTTTCTCTAGTAATCGCAGTCAAATATTTTTATGGAGGGATGTGAACAAATATATTTACCCAAAGGAGAGCATTTGAGCTTCAGCTAAGTCACCTGTTGTAAGAAAATTAGAACAGTAACTATAGCATCAACATCACACTACAGTACAGTCAGGTGATAAAATACTTTTTTTACACAGTTGTTAGCAAGTAGTAGTAGCAGTAGTAGGGGCCAGTACCTACCTTTCAGATCAGAATAAGTAGTACTATAGTTCGACACAAGTCTCTTTAACTGATCTCGGAACCGGTAGTTATCAGGATGCTTCCCATAACAGGCAAAGGGATAAGCATAATAGGCACAAGAGAAGCAACACTGATATACAGCATAACGATTCTACTACTTCACCATGCCACATAAAACAGGGATAGAGGGCTATGTGTGTTAATGCTTATAGTCTGTCAAATAAAATCTCTGACCTCTCCACTTTAATGACAGAAGCCAAATTAGACTGGGTGGCAGTCACAGAAACCTGGTTTACGGAGAACCATACCCGGGGATGTCACTATACCAGGTTATACACTTTTTAGGAAGGACTGCGTTGGAAAAAAGGGGACGGGTGGCATTATATGTAAGAGAAGGAATCTCGACAATAGAAGTCCAAGTAAAACAGGGAAGACCAGAAGCTCTATGGGTCACCCTAGGAGCAGGGGACAAAGCCCCCATTCGAGTGGGAGTCATATATAGACCTCCCTTCCAAGACTCTGACATAGAAAAGGAGCTCCTGGAAAACATCTTCTTGATGGCCAACAAGGGAGACCTGTTACTAGTGGGGGGACAAAGAAAGACACAGACAGGCAGCATTACATATCAAAGCTGAGAGAAGTAGGAAAGGCTATTAAGATAGCCAAAGCCCAGACAGAGGAGAAAATAGCATAGGGAGTAACAAAGGGGGACAAAACATTTTTTAGGTACATAAGCAAAAGAAAAAAAGAGTAAGGGTGGGATAATCAGGCTAAAATCAACTGAAAGACAAATAGTTGAAAAGGATGAAGACAAGGCAGAAGTGCTAAACAAATTCTTCTGCTCGGTTATTACCACTGAAGACCAAGGCAGTGGCCCTACTATGGGAAAGGCAGCGTGCAACAGTAGAACAGCAGATGACTTCCACTTCTCAAGAGAAAGAGTCCTAGAAGAGCTTAGCAAACTAAAACAAAGCAATGGGCAGCCAGCCCGGTGGCGCTGAGGGCTGAGGCACTGGATGCCTTACCTCGCGCCACGCCGGCGACCTGTGTTTGGGAATGAGCACGGACCACCGGGAGTCGGCAGGGGAGGAGAGGGATTGAACGTCCACAGGACTGCTCTCCTTCTCTGGGGAAGGGGGGGACACTAGCACACAGTGCTCTACTGGCCCCTAGTAGAAAGCTGGGGACTGGCGCACTGGGCTTTGAAGGGGAGATGAGGTGGGCGGCGCTCGTGGAGGAGTGCGTGCGGAAGCATGAACAGCTCGCTCCTTGTGGTGTCACTGCATGCCTGGCTCAAAGGGAGAAACTTGAGGAGAAAAAGCTGGTATTGGCAGGCAGAATGATCAGATCCCTGCAGGCGCCACCTCCACGAAGGGCAGTAACCCTCGGCACCGGATCCGTGTGTGACAGTGGGTTGGAAGGGTCCCCGCCACCCTGCCACGGGGGGTACAGCTGTGGGGTATGCTGAGAGGTAAGCTGTGAGCGGAGGATGGGGCTGGGAGAATATGAGAGACCAGCCGCTGGTGCCAGGGTGGATAAAATAAGAGCAGCTGCAAAAAAAAAACAAAGCAATGAGACCCGATGGAATCCACCCTAGGATTCCAAAGGAGTTGCAGGACGAAATTGCAACACCACTCACTTACCTTTTTAATAAGTCACTGGAAAGTGGCACAATACCACTAGACTGGAAAAAGACTGTGGTGATACCCTTACATAAAAGTGGAAGCAGGCAAGAGCTTGGGAAATACCTCCCAGTCAGTCTGACCTCAGTGGTAGGCAAACTTATGGAAACCCTGCTGAAAGACAGAATAGTGGATCATCTAAAAGAATCTGGAAAGCTTGACCCCAAGCAACATGGATTTACAGCAGGAAAATCATGCCTTACAAACATGACAGAATTCTTCTACTTGGTGACCTGAACAGTGGATCAGGAAGGGGCAGTGGACGTGGCGTACCTAGACTTCAGCTATGTTTTTGACACCGTACACCATAGAAGACTTATGAATAAGCTAGAGAATACAGGACTTAGTCAGAAGACAGTCAACTGGATTGCAAACTGGCTCAAGGATAGGACAAAGAGGGTCTCAGTTAATGGAGCTCAGTCAGGGGAAGGCAAGGTGACCAGTGGAGTGCCACAGAGGTCAGTATTAGGCCCCATCCTCTTCAACATTTTCATCAGCGACATCACTGATGAGCTGGAGGGGAAAGTATGCCTGTCTGCAGAAGATACAAAGCTCTACAGCCAGGTGGACACCCAAGCGAGAGTCTTGAAGATGGAAAAGGATCTGAATAGGCTGGAAGGATGGTTCAAAACTTGGCAATTAAAGTTCAATGCCAAAAAATGCAAGGTCATGCATCTGGGTAAAAGAAACCCCAGGAAAGAATACATGCTGCTAGGACACCAGCTTGAAGTAACACAGGTGGAGAGGGATCTTGGCGTTATCATCACAGATGACCTCAGGATGAGCAAGCAAGCAAGCAATGTGAAAGGGCAGCACAGAAAGCAAATGGCATCCTCACATGCATTGGAAGGGGTATAACCAGGGCCCCTACTTTTCTGCGGCACAGTGGGACCAAGTTCTGCGGCAAGACTACCATTTGCTGCAGAACTTCTGCGGTGGTGGTTTGTAATTTTTGCGGAAGTTCTGTGACACTAACAAACTACCGCATCACAGTGTCAGCTTGTCATCCTGACTTCACTTTCATGGCAGTAGTTATAGCAGTCAGGATGGTGGAAAGCACATTAACACTAGTTCAAAAAATAACAGACTTATAAAAATAATTTTATGCCTAAAAAAGCAAAACAAATGTCTCTCCCTTAAGGTCCTAGCCTGTTGCATAAATGACATATGCAGAGGGGATCTTATTTGATAAATAAGGTATTTCTACATGCATGCTTTCTATCCCACTAATGAGGTTTCCACTGTCTGTCATTTATATATTTGTATGTGCTTTCTACACCACTCATGAGTTTCCCACTGAGTATCACTTATATATTTATATGCACTCTAACATACATACAAATATGCATGTGTGTGTGTATGGTGAGAGAGACAGAGATACTGTGTGTGTGTGTATATGTGTGTGTGTGTGTGTGTGTATATATATATATATATATATATAATTTTTTTTTTAATTTCCACAAACTTGCATCCTCATTCATACAGGTCCCACTGGAAATGGAATAGAGGAGTAATTGCAAAACTCATTTTTCATGTCAACCTGCTTTCCCTGACACACTGTGTAACACCATCAGGCTATGACATGCATGTGAACCAATTGTGAGATAGAGCTCTCCGGCCCATCACAATGTGTCCACCATGTGACAGAACAATGCACCATACCTTCCCAGGCTCAGAGCAGTGATGTGTTCCACCAATCCTTGTGCTGCCCAGCAAGCTCCCAGAGCTAATCTCTGAACCTGAGTTGCCGGCACAGAAACACAGCATGCTACCCTCTGGCCCAACAGCTGTCCCTGCATACAACATTTCTCAATAACTTTTAGGTGATTCTATCAACCAATGACAATATGTAATCAATAACCCTGGCAAAAATGCATACAGTGCAATTATTTATTTAACACGTCTATTCTTTCAACAGGTCTACACATTATTATATTCCACTTTTCTGGGCATAATTACTTATTTTTTCTTAAAAATTTAGACAGTTAAAATCATTTTACCAGTTTTTCATTTCAAATAACATCTCCATACCTTAAAGGCACAAATAGGTTTGTACAAAGTGAGGTATGGACTTAACAGGTCTGTGCTACTGACAAGGTTTTGTTTAAGTTGGCCCTAGTGCAACAATGTAAGACTGAAAATTGTATTAGGTTGTAGTGCTGGTTGAGCAAATATCACCATGCATGATGTGCTGTGCCACCGTCTCTGGCAGTGGGAGCTGTGGTAGATAAGTGACTGTTCATTTCTGTTGCAGAATGCAGCAATTTCATTAGCTAATGTATGATGTTAAAGCAATGATAACATCACATTCTGAACATATGAGGGGGTTTGGATATAAAAAGAGGGGAAGGGAACCAGATTCTATGTCTAAACAGAAATATTAATAAAAAATCACCAAGAAGAGTGAATTCTGCAGCACCGCAGAAGTTCTGTGGTAGATTGCAAGTTCTGCGCAAAATTCAGTGGCCGCAGAATTCTAGGGTCCTTGGGTATAACTAGCAGAAAAAGAGATGTGATAATGCCACCCTACAGATTACTGGTCAGGCTGCACATGAAATATCGCATCCAGTTTTGGAGACTGCACCTGAAGAAGGATATTAATAGACTGGAGGCGGTGCAGAGAAGGGCTACAAAGATGGTGCAGGGTTTGCACCAGAAGCCGTATGAAACCAGACTAGCTGACTTGCAGCTGTACTCTCTTGAACAGAAAAGAGACAGGGGGGACATGATTGAAAGGTTTAAGTATATGAAGGGAATTTGCAAGGCATGGAAGGAAAACCTGTTTCAGGTGAAATCAGAGTCGTACAAGAGGCCACAATCTATGACTGGCAGGAGGTAAATTTAGGGGAAACATCAGAAAGTGCTTTTTTTCTGAGAGGGTGTTTGACCCTTAGAATAGCCTACCACAAGAGATAGTAGACTGAAAAAATGTAAGGGAATTCAAACTTGTGTGGGATAAGCACTACACGCAAAAAAGGAAATAGTCTAAGAGGAGAGGGAGTAGGTATTCTGAGCAGATTAGATGGATCAAGAGGTCCCCTTCTGCCAGCAAATTATTACGTTCTTATGTTCTTACTACCAAGTTTGGGACATGAAATGCAGTTTCTTGCTATATTATATGGACTTGGGAACCACTCATATTATTTTTCTGTGTATCTGAGCTCATTGTGTCCATTCAAGTATAGAGATGTTGCAAAGTTTTACTTCACTGGCAAAGTTCAGATGAAGTTACCAACTTTGGGGAGCAGCTAGTGAATTGTTTTCCACAATCTTGGAAATTCACCTAGTGACTTTGACAGTAACTTCACTGTTCAGACAGTTAGGTGAAGTCTGTTCAAAGTGAGACTACTGGTGCTAGCCAGGTCACATGGAAATGGTAGCATGTCAATATGGTGAAAGCAATAAGGTGACTCAACAATTGTGATGGCACTATAGTGAAAACACCAACAGTGACTGCTAATAAATGGTGACAGGCTGGAAATGGTGACTATGCTGTTATAACCTACCCCAGTGTCAAGGAATGCCTCGGATTAGAATAATTAGAAATAGCAGGGGGGTCTGTGGGCACAGGCCCCATGGGGTGCTGGGCGTGAAGCCTCCCCACATGAATAAAGGTGTCTGGGCTTAGGTATCCTCTCCTGTTTCAGCTAGAAACTCTTGGTCCCAAAACTCCCCGAGAGAGACCACTACAGCCATTATCATCCCTGTCCTGGGTGACTTCCCCCCAAAACAGCTGCCTCTATACCACCTGTTGGAATCCCCTATGGTACCTGGAAAAGAGTCCTTGGAAGAAACCAGTGACTCCATCTGGATGGTTTCTGGGTTAGCTGTGAAAATATTGTAGAAATTTGTTTATATTGTCAGTTGCGGTTATTTGGGGTCGCCGATTCTGTAATCGATGTTCCAGTTTGGCTGTTTTGACATTCGCCGAAATCAAATCGCTGTTTTGACATGGAGCCATGGAAACAACTCCTTCAGGTCACATGCTACTGCCCTATGCACTGACTCATCCTTAGTTCCACTTTTTGTAGTCTGAATTAGTTAGTGGAAGAGGACAGATCTGCTCTTTTGATAGGTTTAAAAACTACCAAAAAAAAACAAACATGTTTTTCAGCTTGCTTGTTATTCATCTTATTTTTACTGTACAGTTAGAAAGTATTTATTTGGTTGTTGTGTAGTTATAAATTTCTTCATATTCACCACTTTTATTTGTGCTGTATTTCATTATTTTAATCTGTTTTTTCTCTTTTTTTGTTTTCATTCAGATGAGTTGGACTTGTCAGGGGGAGATGGGGATGCAGCCATCAAATGGGAGATGCCATCCTTTCGGTGTTAAGAGACCAATGGTTCATGAGACAGCAGCAACCCCTCCCCACAGCTGTGCACCAGCAGCAGCATGCAAGGCACCACCACCAACACTAAAGGAAACACCAGTCATTGTACCAGCACCACCTACACACAATGAGGAAGAGGAAATGCACCTTGTACCATCTTGCTCCTCTCATCAGCAACAGAAACAAACAAGTTGACGGCAGATAAGCACTGCAAGGCCCATCCAGTCTGCTCATTATTTCTACCTTATGAATGTGCCATTGACCTGTACTCTGTCAATGGCCTATATAGTCATACTCATCTGTTTTGCTCCGTTATGCTTACCCCATGCCTGTTTGTAGCCCTGCACTGTAATCATATCCACCACTTCCTGAGATAGGCCATTCCATGCATCCACCACCCTTTCTGTGAAAAATAATTTCCTCACATTGCCCCTTAATCGGCGTCCCTCTGATCTCATGCTGTGGCCTCTTGTCCTTCTGTTTTTCTTATATTGTACATGGTAGACTCTTTCACCTTGTCCCTAGTGTGGGACTTCTTTGATAATGATCTCACCAACAACAGTGTAGTCACATGTAAATTATGTAAAACTAATGCTTGGCATGGGAAACAGGGGACCCAGTTGGGGACAGGTGAGCAGCACACCCACCGTAGAATGAGGCACTGCCAGGAGTTGTAGGAACATATCCAAAGTCAGACAAAAGTTGCTGAGAGGGGTGGAGGTGGTGCCACCCCTAATGATTCTTCTGTGCCACAGGGTGGGATGGGCAAGAAAAAGCAATATAGTGGATCAGGTGTGCCGGTCCAGGAGGGGGAGACGGAGGGGACTGGGAGTGGGGCCTGCAGGTGGACTTGGGTGCTGCAGGTGGCACCTGAGAGACCAGCCTCAGAGCCTACTCCCACATCCACCCATGGGGAAGTGGCACAGCTTTGCAGGGAGATAGGGGAGCTCTTTAGGCAAGTTGTGGGGATGAAGGAGATGTTACAAGAGGTACTGAGAAATCAGCAATGCATACATAATAGACTGGGTGTGTGCTATAGAATGAACCAATATTTTGCTCCTGAGTCACGCAGGTTATTTGGAAATAGTTTACTTCTGTCAAAATTAGATTATGGGAGTATTTTCAATTTATACTTGACTGAAAAATTTTTTAACAGGTTAAATAGTCTTTATAATTCAATTTGTAGATTTTTCACTGATTTAAGGGCCTCAACTCAATCCATTGTATATTATATAATACTTTGGGTTGTTTTCCGTTTAAGGAATGTATTGAATTTAGGGCTATGATTTTTATGCATAAAATTGATTATATGCCTAGTATTATTAGTGAAAAATTCCCCCGATGTAGAAATGCTTTTTCCACCAGATCACAAAACAGATATGTACTTTCTGTTTCTCATTTTAGTTTGACATTTGGTCAGAGATCTCTCAAATACAAGTCAATTACGTGTCATAATAATCTACCCATATCTATCACGAATGTTGTATCTTTGTCTTTATTCAAAACTGGTTTGTAGCACTTGTTGATGCTGGATTTCAATTGTACTTGTTTTAATTAATGTTCAATGTATGTTATGCATTTTGTATTTATGTACTGGTCACTGTGAAAAATGGGATTTATGCCAACAACAGAAGACGACCCAGAAAAAGCAGAAATCCTGAACAAGTACTTCTGCTCGGTATTTACTGAGGAGGACCGAGGGGATGCTGCAGAAATGGCAAAACGCAACACCCCTGGACAGGGAGCTGATACTAGCCCCTTCACAGAAACCAAAGTTCTTGAGTCACTAAATAAACTGCAAGTTGACAAGGTCATGGGACCAGATGAATGCCACCCTAGGATCTTAAAAGAGGTGAGATTGGAGTTGGCTGCCCCACCGGCTAAACTATTCACCAAATCCCTAAACAGTGGGGAGGTACCCGAAGACTGGAAAAGGGCAATCTTGGTCCTGCTCCACAAATCAGGCAGCAGGGAGGACTCTGGAAATTACAGGCCTGTAAGCCTTACATCCATACTGGGGAAGTTAATGGAGACACTACTCATACAGAGGATCATGGCATTCCTGGAAGCTGGCAGCCATCAGGACCCCAAGCAGCACATTTTCATAGCAGGTAGATTATGCCAGACAGACCTGACTGAGTTTTTTGACTGTGTTACAAAGGTTATAGATGACAGTGGGGTGGTAGAGGTGGTCTACTTAGACTTTAGCAAGGCCTTCAACTCGGCTCCACACAGAAGACTGGTAAAGAAGCTAGACCACACAGGAGTTGGATCAGAAGTAGTTAGATGGGTTAAAAGCTGGTTACAGGGCAGAACCCAGAAAGTGCAGGTAAACGGAGCACTGCCATTAGAAGGCAGAGTAACCAGTGGTGTGCCCCAGGGTTCAGTACTGAGGCCCCTGCTGTTCAATATTTTCATATCGGACATAGCTAATGGACTACAGGGAAAGGTGTGTCTGTTCACAGACAACACCAAAATATGCAACAGGATCGACACCCAGCAGGGAATGGACAAGATGGAAGCTGACCTTGAGAAACTGGAAGAATGGTCTGGAGCATGGCAGTTGAAATTCAATGCCAGAAAGTACAAAGTCATGCACATAGAAAAAAGAAATTCAAATAAGGCATATTACCTTGGAGGGAAAAGACTAGATGCCTCCACCCAACAGCGCTATTTGGGAATCATTGTCTCAGACAACTTGAAGGTAGGTAAACAGTGCTAGAAAGCAGCATTAAAGGCCAGTGGTATGCTGGGATGCTTTGGGAGGGGAATCACAAGCAGGAAGAAGGATATGATCCTGCCGCTGTACAGATCACTAGTTAGGCCTGACCTGGAGTACAGCATCCAGTTTTGGGGGCCCCATCTCAAAAAGGACATTAATTGAGTGGAGATGGTGCAGAGAAGAGCAACAAAAATGATACAGGGACTGCACAAGATGTCCTATGGAAATAATCTGAAAGAACTGAACATGCATTCCCTGGAACAGAGAAGGGGGGTGACATGATCAAAACATTCAAGTACATAAAATCCTAGAAAGAAAAAAATATGCACATTCATCTTAATTTCTCTGTTTCTCTTTCTTGATTTCTGCTGCTGCTTTGTTCTGTTTATTTAAATTCTGCTGTTCTCATCCATTCAAAAGAAAAAATCTGATATTCTGTGGTTGTCTTTTTTTGCACAACTGTGCAGTCTTTACACTATCACTAAAATTGTTCTCAACTACCAGAATAAATGTTATGTTGCTAGTCAGTCCCCCTTCCATAGGTCGCCTTTCCTGTAATCTAGTGCACACAATAGTGCATACTGTTCTCAAAGCAAAATAGGCCAAAATTTGGTACTCCCAGAATTATGTGGCCCACATGAGAATTTATACTGCTTCTACATGGTGCTGCATTGTGTGTCAATTCCCCCCGTCATAACACTTCCTTCTGTAATACTGCACGACCAGCTTGCTTGCTGGAGAAGAAGGCAGCAGAACAGGATGATACCTGTTAAGAAAACAACAAAATTATTTAGTCTCTACTCAAGTTGCAGCTGTGGTGGTGACCGTACAGTAACGATAGTATATCCGCTATCCACTCCCATTCTTACCATACCTGTCTCCTGTGAATGAACATGGGAAACTACTTAGCCTCCATTTGGCCACTGCGGTGGCCACATGGTATACCTGTTCTCCACTCCCATTCTTACCATACCAGTCACAGGTGAATAAAAATGAGAAATACAGTAATTTAACTTCCCTTGCCCACCATGACACAGTGTGTACCTGTGAAAGAACAAAAAACCAAAAAAAATCCTCAATGATACTTACCGTCACATTAGTGCTGCTGGCTATGATGGTACACACCACTGAAATGGTGGAGGAATAGGTAACTCCTCTCTGTTTCTTGTGGGCTGTCTGGTTTTCTGACTGACCTGCCAATCATCCCTGTGAAAGATGAAAGCTTCAAGGAGACAAAAGGAAAGAAAGAAAAACATTTTAATGTCTTTCTGAATAAGGTGGAAGGCCCTTCATCCTGTGCAAGGCTGAGGAGTCACCACCAGTGAGGATGAGGACTATGAGCAACATTGAAAGTTACTCACCATCACAGCAGACTAAGATACTGTAGGCCTTGCTGGAGCTGAGGTGGCCTGGCTAAATGGAGGGTCAGCTTGAAGGCTAGCTATAACAGACTGGGTAGTCAGAGGCTGGCTGGTAATGGCATTTATGTTTCATCAGGGTGGAGGCTGTGGCCCATGCTGTTTGTTGCTCTGGAGGACCCAAGCAGGCCAAAAGAGGAGGGGGAGGAGGCAATGTTGTCTTTTTGGCTGGAGCAGGCACTATTTCTAGGAATCGCATTCAGGTGGTGGAGGCAGGTAATCGACTGGATGCAGGGAAACAGCAGCACAGCAATTTGGGAACAGTAAAATGACTGAAAATAAAATAACTGAATCATTTAAGTAAAGGATTCTACTGATGTGGTGGAACAGAGGGAAAGAACACAGCTTTTTTTATGCTTCAGCCTCATCAAGGAAGTAGCCCTCACAGTCTTCCAGACTTGAGTTGTCATCACACCACATGCAAATTCTTTCTCCATTACCACTTCATACACCTCAGTAGAAGGCAGTTTGCAAATGCCAACAACACCTTGCTCTTCATCTTCACCACCACCACTACCACCTTCTTGTGGTAGGAACATAGACATAATTGTGTTGTGTGGAATGTACCCCACATTCAATTTAATAAATGTAAGCATGCCACACTTTTTAGCTGACAGATTGGTGCACCTGTCCTGCACAATGGTACCAGCATAACTGAATACCCATGGTTCCATCATGTCGGTGCGACAACATTTTTGTCGACACCAACATGGGTACAGAGAATCCACCGCCTGGCTTTATAGTGCCAGGCAGTACATCCTCCTGATGGTAGAGTGCCAAACATTTTTGAGGGGGGCATTTTGGGTAAAGAAGAAAGCCACTGGGGGGCAAATGTCGATCTGACAGCGGGTGACCAGAAATTACAGTCGTCTTTGTCAGTGTTAGCAACAGTGAGTCGTTGTAAATGCCGTGACATAAATATGTCGCTGTTGCAACAGTATACGAATACCCACTCCACAGTGATACTCAAGGGTGGGTGGGCAGCTAAGATATTTCATTGCAGCTGATGTCAGTGCTGTCCACTCAGTGCCCTTGCTACTCCAGCATAGGTGGTAAGGTGCCTTGTGTCAGCCAAATATGCATTTGCCAGGCATTGCACTGCCCCTAGTCCTGATGCCTCATCAGCCTCCTCCTCCTCCTTTTCTTCCACATCTTCAAATCCCATCTGGTACAAAACATCCCAAATGGAATTTGTTGGGATTTTCTCTTTCACCTTGTATGTTTTCTCAGCCTGTTTCACATGTGAGGTGGTGGTAGCAACACCCAGTCCATGTGGAATTTCATATTGTGCCTTACATAGCTGTGACTCTAGTATCTGTGCTCTTGTACCCTTCTTATTAGAAGATCAGTCAACTTTTGGACCTGCTCATGCCACTTTCAGTTATTGACGCCAGCCATTATTTATAACGTGGATCCAGTATGGTGACAATCCTAAAAGCTTCAGGCTGCAGAATGCCAGAAATACTGTATGTGTATTACAGTCTAAGATGTGGATCATGCCTTCCATCAAGGCAAAAACTTCCATTATCATCACCTGCCTCCAACACTTGCTGTGGTTCTATATGATAACAGCGAAAGCCTAAAGGCGATCACCATTATCGCGAAGTCAGAGTGCCAAAAGTCAGTTTTGGCACTCTGACTCCACAGTGCACAGCAAAATGGCTCCAGGGACTTGGTCTTTTAATGTTTTAAGCAGGCACCTCCCTACTTAAGGATTCTCAGCTCCAGGGGGTACATGTTGGAGGAGGGGTGAAAAAACATAAAAAAAAAGTTCAGGCTGGGCGCAACAAAAACACACCAGCGCCCAGACCCAAACCTAGTACCCTCCCCACCAACACTGCCAACTCACCCACTACACCACATAGTCAGCTCAGCAACCCACAGTGGCACCACCCCTCACAATCCCTCCCACCCCTCGCTGTGCGTGCTTGCTTCCCCCCGCACAGCGACATCCCGTCCCTATATTCACCGACCCCTCCCATCTGATTGCCCTACCCTACACTTAGCCCTGATGACATGTGCTGGTAATTGGGTCACTGTTATTGTAGGCGCCCAATCACTGAAGCCCATGTCATGGCTACCCTTGCTGCACATTCACCAGTGTCTGCCTCACCACACGTACTAGTGGAATAGCCTGACTGATGCAGGCAGTATTCCCACTCACTGCCAGTATTGCATGTTCGAACGGTTTGAGAATAATGATCAGGCCATCCTTTTGTCACCACTGGTCTGTTGTCAAAGACATGGATACTTTGGCACTGTCATGGCTTGTATGTAGCACCAGATATTCAGATATGGCTTTATATTGCTTTTACAAGTGCTCAATCATGTACAGTGTCGAGTTCCATGTGGTGATGATATCCAGCTTTGCACAATGCTGAGGCAGTTTGTTTTGTATCTGCAGGTGCTGGAGCTGGTCACGGGCCTTTTCAGAATGGGCAAAGTAGATAAAGATGCAACAGGACACAGTCAGCATTGATCTGATATCAGGATGTGTTAGAAACTCCTACACAACGAGATTAAGACAGTGTGCCAGGCATGGCTCCCTGTCAAATCCCTCATCAGTGCTACATTTCACAACATTTAAGCAATTATCACTTGCAATGAAACCTGCTTTCAGTGAATGGAGGTGAAGCCACTCATCAGTCTTGGTAAGGAACACTTCCAGCATTTTCTAACCTGTGTATGATCCACATACACTCTTCATCGTCAGTGTGGCATGCTGTTGAATACCTGGAGTGTTGCTACCACCACAGCTGGGTTTAGTGCAATTTTTCCCACACCCAGAGTCAAATACCTCCCCAGGTACTTGTGCTCAATGTGCTATAATGCACAAATAGGAGCTACCAGCTGTTTGGCCACTGGTCCACATATCCATGCTCAAATGTATGTATGGTGATACTGAATGCTTCAGGGCATGGTTTACTGTCTGTGACACTATCCCATACAGTTCAGGAATGTCACATTTAGAAAAGTATGTTCTTGATGGAATCTGTCATTTGGGACAGGTATTGGCCATCAACCTTCCAAATTCAACAAAACAAAACAAAAGAGAATGGCAGCAGATCAAGTACCATTATTTCAGCTGTTGCTGCATATAACGTGTGCAACAGCATGGTTAGGAGGGAATTTGGACTGATGCTCAAACATTCTATGCAGCATCAGCTGGACGTTTCTTGGGGTTGACCTACCAAACAGCTGGACTTGTGGCGGCATTGTTGATAGGGTAGTATTTGAATCTTGGGGATTCAAATGTGTTGCAGCTCAAACAAAACCAGTGATTTGGGGGATTTTATGCAGTGGCATTCCTGTGCTTTTCTACCTTTGGTTGGTATAACTCAACCCACCATTACTGTTATGCTCACTACTAAGCAGATCAACAGAATCCTCCTCCTCTCTGTAGTCCTCCTCACTTGGCCCTCCTTCCACCTGGGCTACTGTCCTGTGACTTCTGCATAACTTGGCTAATGAAGAGGGACAGGGAACCCCTGCACTGGCTTCCTTCTGGTGCTGATGTCAATGTAACAGGTGCTTGGTCTTTAGGTGTGTGTGTTGCCCACTGGTGCCTAGGTGGCTGCCCTTTCCCCCTACTAAATCAAGCTTGACATAGCTGACAGGGTTCCATCTAGCCATTTCAACAGAAATTCTGTCGAAAGCCTTTACAGTGATGGCACTATGTCGACTGTGATTGCAGTTGGCATTGTGCCATCAGGAGAAGTGTTTTGGTTTTCCTGGGGGATGTGCCCCCAGAACCCTTCATGCAGGGTGTTCTGCCCCCTGCACCCCAGGGAATTAAATATTATCAGCTCTGAATCAGAGTTGTTCTGGGGAGGGGGCGCAAGACCTGAGGAGACCGTGCTGGGGTCCCACACGACCATTACAGCGTATTTTGGGATTTGACACTGTAATGGTCATCACAGTTAAATTGTTGCTTTTCTAATGGTATACAGCTGACAGATAGTGATTGTCTTGTCAGCTGGCTAAAGTTTATAAAAATCCCAAACTAGGGATTTTGTGCTCCTTGTTTTATCATGCTGGTGGGAGTGGGGCAGTTGAGGGGAAAGAGTGGAAATTTGTGTTTTTTGGGATGATTTATTAAGTTCGATACTACTGGGGGAGAGGTCGTTGGTAGTTGGATGACTGCAAACTCTGTGTCCTGCATCATCTGCAACATCACTCTTCCTCTTTTTCACTGCCTGCTCCCATGGGGATCCAACAAATAATCATCATCAGCACAGCTGCTGATGTCCTCCTCCTCCTCCACAGCTCTGTCCTCCTCATCCTCACTGTCTCCAGTCTCTCTGACTCTTGCATCATCAGGAGTCTGAGTGTGATGCACATTTTTAAGATCTCCTTCATCAATCACTGACTCAAGCTCTAGACTGTCAGGTTCACTACCACCACCAGCCGGGGGACACCAACAACCTCCTCCTCCTCGACCACAGTTCCTTGTTTGTTGCTGCTCCTCTTATCACCTCTCACATCCCCTCCAGCATGGATGCCACAGATGGGGCAGAGAAAAGTTTGGCCACACTAATGCTACAGCCGCCAACTACTCCTTTGCTACTACCAGCCCAAGAGCCATAGAACACATTGCCACAGACACAGGTTTTTTTTCAACTGCAGTTTTGTTTTGCTCCACAGAACTTGAGCACTTCTTTGCTGCCTCCCTGGCACTTCTCCCTTTACCTGAGCATCTCTTTCCAGACATTCTTATATGCTTTGTAGCTTGATTTGGGATGAAAAGTGACGAAATGTAAATAAAGCCTGAAGTACAAATAGTACCAGGAGCAGACAGCTCCCCCACCCCGGAATCAGGGATCAGCACAGCAGTGCAATCTGAAAAAATAAAACACCACAGGGATTAACACAACACTGATGACAGGGGTAACAGGGTAAACAGATTATTAACTGTCAGCATCAGCAGACAACACCTCCCCCTAAAGAATCGGGGATCAGCAGTGTGATCTGATAAAATACTATATTGAGGTAACAGTATCTAGCAAAACCAACCAAAACAAGTATTTTTTTTCTTTCTTAAAACACCACAGGGATTAATAAAACAACATGACACAAGCAACAGGGGTAACATGGGTAAACAAATCATTTACTATTAGCAGCAGACAACACCTCC
The DNA here is from genome assembly GCA_016271365.2 of Neoceratodus forsteri. NCBI lineage: Eukaryota > Metazoa > Chordata > Ceratodontiformes > Ceratodontidae > Neoceratodus > Neoceratodus forsteri. The sequence goes on along the minus strand of CM028130.1, from coordinate 401,510,621 downwards.
ACCTAGAGAGTCAAGGATCAGCAGTGTGATCTGAAAAAATGCTATAAAGAGGTAATCGTATCTAGCAAAACTAACCAAAAAAAGTTTTATTTTCCTTTTTTCTTTTTTTAAAACACCACTGGGATTGATACAATAACATGACATACACAACAGATGTAATGGAGGTAAACAAATTATTAACTGTCAGCAACAGCAGACAACTCCTCCCCTTAGAGAATCAGTGATCAGCAGTGTGATCTGAAAAAATACTGCTAAAACCAACCAAAATAGTTTTATTTTGTTCTTCTTTTAATTTTAAAACACCACAGAGATTAAAATGACTGGTGTAATGGGTGAATTTAATATTAATTATAAAAAAAGTGACAGAACACCATTACTTTAAGAACAAGCATTTGTCAATGCCGAACGTTCGCTTGCAGGTATTTGCAGTGGTATTTGGCACTTGGACATGGCTTAAAAAAATCAGTGACAAAGAAGTAGAAGCATTTGTCAATGCTGAATGTTGCTTGCTTCCATGTGCTGTTTAGGTATTTGGAATTCATTGGAGTGCAAATATTGAAAATTCGCGAACTTACGAGCGTGCGTAGGAACTGTGCAACGCACGCTCATAAAACAGTCATTTTTAGGAATTTTTTCACCAAATTTTCAACATAGCCATTTTAAGATCTCTACTCATGAACAGTGTCACTGTGATTTTCTTAATGTGTCCCATAAATTGAGTTCGCACACCGAATGCGCCATTGTCGCTACATGGTAGGAAACCGTTTTGGGCAGGATGTGAAAAATGACAGCTATGCTGCTCATAAGGAGGTGTGGTAAAATAGCAATGTTAAAAATCTGGGTAAGAAAATATTGAAATTCGTAAACTTACAGTGATGTAAGTAAAGACTATAGCACTTGCCTTCATGAAACAGTCATTTTAGGGATTTTGTCACCAAATTTTCAACATAGCCATTTTAAGACCTCTGCCAATGAACAGTGTCACTGTGATTTTCTTAATGTCCCTTACGTTGATTTACAGCACACGACTGTGCCATTTGTGCTTCGCCCATGGGTGGAAACACGCTTTAGGCAGGATGTGAAAATGGCGGCTATAGTGCTCATAAGGAGGTGTGGTAAAATGGCAATGTTGAAAATCTGGAGTGAAAATATTGAAAATTTACGAACTTACGAGCGTGCGTAGGAACTGTGCAGCGCACGCTTGTAAAACAGTCATTTTTATGTTTGCTTGCACGCATGTGCAAGAAACATAGTGCCATCATCGGAGATTTCGGAGGTGTCACCCTCCTCCAATTCAGGCACTGTGCTGGCAGGCTGGGTTCTGTAAGCCAATGCATTTTGAGCTGTCTATGATACAGTCCAAAATGCAGTGGCATACAGTTGAAAGGGGGAGCTACGCTGAGTGAGCAGCGATAAGAAGCTGCCTGCGCGCAGCACCCCCAGCCAGGCGCACGCCTCGCGATGTAGTGTATAGCCAACGGGTGCCCAATCCCCGTCGGCTGAGCTGTATCGTCTCCTTCCCCAGTAGTTGATGCCATGCTGGGAGCCCACCTAGCGTGGCAATCAGTCTTTTGCCGATGGGGTGCCCAATCCCCATCGGCTGAATGCCCCTGTTTGTGCCACGCTGGGAGCTCCACCCAGCGCGGCAAACGCCCCACGAGGTTTTTTATTTTTTTGCCGACCGGGATGCCATACCCCGCCAGCTGAACGCCCTCAAAGTCCTTGTGCCACACTGGGAGCCCACCCCAGCATGGCAAGCGGTCCTGCAAAGTCTTTTTTTGTTTTACCCTGTAAAATAAAAACGTCCCGGCGCTGCCTCCGAACCCCTCACACAACCCGCACCCACCCACTGCGCACTCCAGCCTCCCACACCCTCCCCTCCCCATACTTACCTCTGACCTCAGAGCACGACTTGTGGACCGGAACACGCTCTGCACTCTTCAAAGCCGACCGCGAACTGAGGAAATGCCGGTAAGCTGTATAATGGGCTAGATAGGAGGGGTTCAACTTTATTGCATATCTCAGGCATTTTTGGGAATTTTTGCACCAGATTTTCAACATGGGGTTTTTGGGATCCTTTCTCATGAATGATGTCACTGTCATGGCGTTATTCGGGCTCGAAGGGTGATTTCACGCAGTGACTGCGCAGTGACTGCGAAATCACCCTTTGGGACTGAATATCACCATGACTGTGATGTCATTCATGAGAAGGGGGCCCAAAACCCCCATGTTGAAAATTTGGTGACAAAATTCCAAAAAATGACTGTTTTACGAGCGTGTGTTGTGCAGTTCCTACGCACGCTCATAGGTTTGCGAATTTTCAATATTTCCACTCCAGATTTTCAACATTGCCATGTTTCCATGCCTTCTTATGAGTAGTACAGCTGTCATTTTTCACATCTCACCCAAAATGTGTTTCCACCCATGTAGCGCACAATGGCGCAGTCGTTGTGCGAACTCAGTGCATGGGACACATTAAGAAAATCACAGTGTCACTGTTCACGAGCAGAGATCTTAAAATGGCAATGTTGAAAATTTAGCACAGAATTCCTAAAATGACTGTTTTACGAAAAGTGTTAGACAGTTCCCACGCACGTCAGAGGGTTTGCGAATTTTCAATATTTCCACTCCAGATTTCCAACATTGCCATTTTTCCACACCTCCTTATGAGCAGTACAGCTGTCATTTTTCACATCCTGCCCAAAACATGTTTCCGCCCATGTAGCGCACAAATGGCGCAGTCGGTGTGCAAACTCAATGTATGGGACACATTAACAAAACCACAGTGACACTGTTCATGAGCAGAGGTCTTAAAATGGCTATGTTGAAAATTTGGTGAAAAATGCCTAAAATGACTTTTACGAGGCGTCATGTTGCACAGTTCCTATGCATGCTCATAAGTTTGCAAATTTAATATTTTCATTTAGATTTTCAACATGTCCATTTTATTAACTTCCTTATGAACAGTACAGCTGCAATTTTTCACATGTCACCCAAAATGTGTTATCGCACATGTAGCGCACAATGGTGCTGTTGGTGTGCGAAAGCAATGTTTAGGACAGATTAAGAAAATCACAGTTGCACTGTTCATGAGCAGAGGTCTTAAAATGGCTATGTTGAAAATTTGGTGACAAAAGTCCATAAAATGACTGTGTTACGAGTGAGCATTGTGCAGTTTCCATGCATCCTCATTAGTTCATGACTTTGTAATATTTTCAGTCCAGATTTCCACTAGTGGCATTTTTCAACACTTCCTTATGAACAGTACAGCTGCCATTTTTCACAACATGGGCGAAGTGTGTTTTCACACTTTCAGTGCAGAGATGCGTGGTCGCTGTGGGAAATCATTGTTCAGCACAGATAAAGAAAATCACAGTGACACTGTTCATGATCGGAGGCACCAAAATGCCTGAGTTGACAATCTGCTATAAAATATCCCCAACCTACTTATATAACGGGTGTGCGTTGCACAGTTTCTATGTACGCTCGTGACTTCACCATTTTTTTAAATATTTTTACTACACATTTGCAGCATAGCCATTTTTACACCTTCCCATGAAAGAGTACAGCTGTCATTTTTACATCCTGTTCGAATATTTTTGCACCTGTGGTGCTAAACTCGTAGTCACTGTGCATGAGCAGCTTTTGGCTACCAAACTGATATTCCCCTGTTCATGAGGTGGGGTCACAAAACAAACATGTTGAAAATTTGGAGTTAAAATACCAACGAATGCCTGAGGTATTAGGCTTTTCAACTAAATCGCCAACCCTATAGAGAATGACAGGAATCAGGGTGGACTTGGGATTCTTGCCTGTGATGCTCATACCATTCCACACCCTGCAGTCACTGAGAGGCATCGAGGTATGCCTTGGACTCTTCGGCCCCAAACTTCACCCCATTTCCTATATCGCACCCATCTCACTGTATTTCCTAATGAAATGGGTGCGATAAGGCCAAAGACCCTAAGGAACACGTGGACACTTGTCAGTCTCTGCAGAGTGGGTGTGGTGAAATGGCGTGGCCGTTATGCCTGACGACCCAAATGCACACCCCAATGCCTGTCACTCTCTGCAGGGTGGTGGTGGGGTTGGCTTCAGTTCAATACTTCACTGCCATTCCTATTACGCAGCTCTGTAACTTCTACACTACCACTGCCAATGCCAGTAAGCAAACATTCGGCATTGACAAATGCTTGTTAGGAATTGCTTCACCACATTTTCAACATAGCCATTTTAAGATCTCTGCTTATGAACAGTGACACTGTGATTTTCTTAATGTGTCCCATACATTGAGTTCGCACACCGACTGTGCCATTGTGTGCTACATGGGCGGAAACACATTTTGGTCAAGATGTGAAAAATGACAGCTGCACTGCTCATAAGGAGGTGTGGTAAAATGGCAATGTTGAAAATCTGGAGTGAAAATATTGAAAATTTGCAAACTTCTAGCGCATAGAACTATACAGCACACTCTTAAAACAGTCATTTTAGGAATTTTTCACCACATTTTCAACATAGCCATTTTAAGACCTCTGCTCATGAACAGTGTCACTGTGATTTTCTTAATGTGCCCCATACATTGATTTCGCATACCGACTGCGCCATTGTGCGCTACATGGGCGGAAACACGTTTTGGGTGAGATGTGAAAAATGACAGCTATACTACTCATAAGAAGGTGTGGTAAAATGGCAATGTTGAAAATCTGGAGTGAAAATATTGAAAATTCGCGAACTTTATCGTGCCTGAGAACTGCACAGCACACCTCGCAGAAACTGTCATTTTTGAGATTTTCTCCAATTTCAAAATAGGCTTTTTGAGAGCCCACCTTATGAACACTGGCACTGTTGTTTCGGTAATCGGGCCCAAAAGGTGATTTCACGCAGTGACTGCGAAATCACTCTTCGGGCCCAAATAACTCCATGACAGTGACAGAATTCGTGAGAAAGGGTCCCAAAAACCCCATGTTGAAAATTTGGTGCAAAAATTCCCAAAAATGCCTGAAATATGCAACAAAGTTGAAAAAAAAACCATCTAGCCCATTATACAGCTTACCGCCATTTCCTCAGTTCGCGGTCGGCTTTGAAGAGTGCAGACGTGTTCTCGGGTCCAGCGATGATCATCGCATTGGAGTTCGGAGGGTATGGGTGGGGGTGTGGGGAGGCTAAAAGTAGTGGTGGTGGGTGCGGGTTGTGGGAGGGGGCGGAGACTGCTTGGGACCATTTTCAATTTACAGGTTTTTTTTTTTTACTTTGACAACGCGGGACGGTTGGGGGCTGTGGAGCAGACGGGGTTGGGCACCCCCGTCGGCAGATGACTTGGGACATTTACCATGCTGGGATGGGCTCCCAGCATGGCAGAAGGATGGCTGAGGGGGGCCATGGAGCCGATGGGGGATTGGGCACCCCCGTCGGCAGACGACGCGGGATGTTTTGCCACTCTGGAGTGGGCTCCCAGCGTGGCAGCAAAGATTTTGGGGGGGGGGCTGTGATGCGGTGCAAGCACACAGCGGTGGTTTTCTTTGAAGAGAAGACCACCGCTGTCATACACAGCACCAGGTGCGGATTGGTGCAGGACCACCACACCAAACTAAACCACAGAAATAAAAATGAGAAATTACTGACTACTGATCAAAAGTAATGAACAAGAGTGAGAAAACCAAAATATAACACAAATATAGAAACATAGAAGTTGCCAGTAGATAAGGACACTAGGCCCATCCAGTCTGCCCATATACCCTACTTGTATCAAATCTGCTTAATCAGAAAAGCTCCAGAGCTTTCTAGTCTGCCTGCCTTACTTTACACCTCCCCTTCCCCACACTGCTGCACAGGCAGACACAACAGAAATCATTACTTTAAAGTAAATAATCAGCAAACAAACAAAAACAGAACTCTAGCAGCACAATGCCTTCTAGGAAGATTTGTGAGTGATTTACACTTGAAAAGCTAGGCTTAAATGGTTTTCAAACTTTTTTTTCTTTCAGACAAGCACACAAAACTTCTCTCCTACTCTGTTTGCAGAATACTGCACTGAAGATAGCCTTCTCATGGCATATAGCTCATTTCAGCAACATGTCACCTCCAATCCCATGAACCAATGGGGATTTTTTTCTGTTTTTCTCTGCATTATCTAGCTGTTATAAGTATTGTGTTTTCTAAGCAACTGCCATGAGCTTCTGAAGAAGGACTGGTTGGTCCAAAAGCTGGCGCACTTTGTTCTTGTTGTTACATATATGTTGGTCCATTAAAAGGTATCAAATCATTTGCTTCTGGATCTATTCTTGCAAGGACCAATACGGCAACTACTAAATCTAGATTTCAGAAATCATGAGACTATAGTAAGTAGCAGGTTTTGAGCTGCTCAAATGACATGAGTGTAGTGGAATTGGGTATGTAGAGATCCTGGACAATGTGTATCCCCTTCCTCTCCCATGAGGGCCATTTAAATGGTCTGTTATCCATCATTAAAAACTGGTTGTGCCATAGATTGAGATACCTGAATGGTTACAGGCACCTTCGGTTCTTGGTCTTGGCTGCAGTCATAAGTCAAAACCGCGCTTTCCCGGTTTCGGCCATAACCGGAGTGAGCTTGCAAGGGGGTATAGGGACGTTGGTTAGTAGTAAACAAAGAGGGGTCTGTTGCAGAATTTGCACTTTGAGCTGCACCCACAGTGCAGGTGAAGAAGGAGTGGGGACAAACCATTTAACAGCCTGAGCTGCAAGGAAGGACCAGTGGTAGCCCTGCAGCCATGGAAGTCCGAGGCCCCCCTGAGACCAATGGGCCCATAGTTTATGAATGCTCCACTGCAGCCTTTTTCCTTCCCACAGAAAGTGTGAGATTATTTTATCCAATGGGCGATAAACCTTATCCGATAGGGTTAATTGGTAAGTTGTTAAGCAGATATGCTACTCTGGGTAGCAAGAGCATACGGAGCACAGTGACTTTCCCTGGAAGGGAAAGGTTAAGTCGATGCCAGCGAGATGTTTCAATTGTCAGCTGAGCTAAAAGGGGGGAAGTTCCAATATTCAATCTGCCTCCAGTCAAATGGTACGTGGATACCTAAATATGATAAGTTGTTGGCAGCCCAGGATAGCTCCAAACCTTGCAAGCAGTCTTTAGAGCAAGCCACATTCAAAGGGGTGGCACTAGTTTTCTTTTTATTGATTTGGAGACCCAATATTCAGGTGAATGCCTGCAAAGTCTCCAGGACTGGGCGTAAGGACTCTCGTGGATGGGAAAGTGTAAGGAGTAGGTCATCCACATAAGAGGCTGTCAGGTATGAGTGTTCTCCTACCTGAATGCCCTTAATTGCCATAGTGGCCTGAAGTGTTCAAGTAAGGGGATCCATTGCTATCAAGAATAGCAAAGGTGATAGTGGGCATCCTTTTTGAGTACCCCGCTGCAGTGAAAAGGGTGAGGAGATGTCTTTATTGGTTAGTATTTTGGCCAGGGGTTTATTATACAATACGTGGATCCACTGCCTGAAGTATGGGCCAGATCCATAAAGGTGGAGTACCTCATGTAAGTAGAGCCATTCGACTGAGTCAAAGGCTTTCGAGAAATCTATTGCCATTGCTGCCATTGGGGTAGGGGTTTGGAGAGTGAGCCACTTAAGGTTAAGGACTAGGTGGATGTTGTCTGCAACAGCCCTGTCCTTGGTAAACCCGGTCTGTGATGGATATACTATGAAGGATATAACATCCATCATCCGGCTGGCGAGCATCTTGGCTACAATCTCAGTGTCTACAGAAATGAAGGATATGGGACAATAATTTGCACAGTTCAACTGGTCGTCTGATTTCTTAGGGATAAGGGTAATTAAAGCCTCTTGCAAGGCTGGTGGAAGGATACCAGTTGAATGAGCATTTTGTAGAGCACAGAGTAGTGGGGTGCTGATTTCTGAGCTAACCAACTGGCCCTGGGGATTTACCTTTGGCAAGTTGGGTTAATGCCAGCAGAAGTTCTGATTTGGTGAAGGGCTTGTCCAGTGCAGCCTTCATTGATTCTGTCAGTTGAGGGATAGTAGCTGCAGAGCAAAATTCCCTTAAATGGTGCCAAGTTGGTTCTGCTCTTGGGAAATATGAGACTGGTATAGCTGCTGATAAAACTGTTTCATACACTCATTAATCTGTTTAGGGGCAGTAACCACTTCTGCCTTATAGTTCCTAAGGGCATGTATGTGGGAGGCAGCCTGTTGTTTCTTTAACTGGAAGGATAAGAGCTTCCCGCCGCCCTTGTCCCCACCTTTCCAGTAAGCATGTTTAGTCCTGGCCATGAGCCACTCCGCCTGCTGATGGAGTATTGTGTTAATACTGTATTTTAGACCAACTATCTCCTGAAGGTTCACTGTATCAGGGCACCCTGCCATAGAGGCCTTGAACTTAGCCTCCAATGCTGACAAGTCTGTCTGGAGCTGAGTAAGAACTGCTCGTCTTGCCTTGTTTCTTTGGGCCACAAATGCGACGATGTGTCCCCTCAGAACAGCCTTGAAGGCTTCCCAGACCATAGCAGCAGAGGTGTCCATGGCTTTGTTATTACCAAAATAGTCCTGAGCCACATCTTTTACCATGGCCTGAAATGAGGGGTCCTTAATAAGCAGGGGATTACAGCACCACCTAGTGCTTGAGCTGCTTTGCCCTGCGGGTGTATATGTACAGGAGACGGGGGCATGGTCAGAGACGAGGACATTGTCTATGTTGGAGGAGCCTATGTCCTGGGCTGCAAATGAATTTGCTAGCCAGAAGTCTATATGACTGTAGGCGATGTGCACTGATGAGAAAAAAGAATAGTCCCTCCCTGTGGGGTGATCTCTCCACCATATATCAATCATTCCCCATTCCTTCATGATTTCCTGCAGTGTGAGCACTGCTTTAGGATGTGTTTGTGGGGTAGGTTTGGACTTATCCAGAAAGATATCTGGGGCTAAGTTAAAATCTCCACCTATCATAATAGGAATATTAGGATGCCCCGTGATGAGGGATTCAAGGGCTTGACTGAGGTCCAAAAAAATTTCAGGTGAATCTGCATTTGGGCTGTATACGTTAGTCAATACCACATGCCCCCCAGGATAGGAGAATCTGACCACTATCCAGCAGCCTTGGGCATCAGTGATTACTTTGTCTTCTGTCCATGGACATGTTTTCCTAACTAAGATGTCAACTCCCTTGGATTTGTTCATTGCAGAACTAGCTATCACTGACCCCACCCATGACTTTTTGAACCACAAAACAGTTCTTGCAGTGAGGTGCATCACTTGAATGAGTGCAATGTCTGCCTGCAAGGAGTGTAAGCGCTTGAGAACCACTGACCTTTTGGTTGGATGATTCAGTCCCTTTACATTCCATGATATGAGTCTAACTCCCATTCTGAAGTGCGGCGTCTCTATACCTGAGGTTTAAAAAAAGAATAGGTACTCACCCCGGGGGTCCAGTAGAGATAGAGATAGAGGGGTATGAGCAAACAGGATACCTGAGGTATAGTATATAGAGTTAGGTGATAGAAGGGGTCAAGGTGAGTTTGCTAGAGAGATACACAGCAGGACTGACCTACTAATAGAGAAAAATAAGTGAATATAAAGTACCAGCAACAATCAGAACAAGTATAGATAACAATAACTTGTGTGTTTAACAAAGGCGTCCATTAAACGGTGGATCAAGCAATGTATTTGTCAATTTGTTGATAACAATATTCAACAAGAGCAATATGAAATTATGCAAGCAATGAGCTGGAGGTATTTGGGTTCTGCACAAAGATACTGATCCTCTGCTTATTAAGAGGAGAATCACACAGCCAAATGCCTAAAATGGGGATACAAGGGTTTAGCCAATAAGCACTTCGAGGCTCCTTCCCCAACTACACAAGGACAGTTATAAGCTAATTTCGCCACCTAAAGAACTTAGTAGGTGGGGCATCCAGGAAAGGATATGTGGGGAGGGAGGATAAATGAGGAAATTAAGTGGGCAGGGAGGGTGGGTGGGGATGGTGGGGGCAGTAAAGGGGAGAGTGAATTTCTCTAAATGCCACAGAGTATTGAGCATCTTGATTTTCAGGTCAGGTATTGTGCAGAATGCAACCAGGTTACATTTATAATGCTGGCACCTTACATTAGCCCCTCAGCTTGCATGATCTAGAAAGGGGTAAATCTGGGTATGGTGGTGCAGGGTAGAGCATAGAGGGATAGGGGCAATCGCCTAAGATGATGAGGTTCCCTTGCAGTGGGTAGACCATCCCATGAGAAGGGGGTCGTATGAGTGGGTGCAGCTGCCCCAAGCTGATGTGATTGCGCAACAATGTGCCATATTAAATATTCATTATTAATAATTAGCCCCCCCAGGTTCCCAAACTGGATACCCATTGACAATCAGGGCATGGAAAATGGGTCACAGTGCCACTTTGCTACATCAGTGGGAGCAGGTCCCATCCTCTGCCTGTATCAGTCCCAGATCCTGCAGCCGGTAGCTACATGATTTGGGAGGGATCTTTAATCAATATAAAGAAGTCAAAATAGCACTTAGAGAAATCAGTCCAGTTGAGTAGCTTCCTCATTTGGAGTTGGACCGGTGGTAGTGTTCTACAGATCCTTGGAGAGGGCTTCCACAAACATTAGTAGCCCTGGTCTGATTGACAGTGCAGTAAGATCTATATGCTCATCCATTTCTGAGGGGAAATCTGTCCATGTGTTGATAACCGCAGCTTCCATTATTAAATTATCAGAAATGTCAGCAGTTTCAAGCTAACTTGCAGGAAGGAGCTTATCCTTGGTCTGCTTGGCAGGTGGGACTGTCTCTGGCCTATCAGAGGCTGAATCATGATCATTATGGGAGCGATGATGTATCCTGGTTGTTTGGCTTGTCCCCCGTTGCAATCTAAGAGGTGGAGAGGTGTGTTTAAACTCTTGCTGTATTTTAGAGTTGCTGTTTCTTAGGGTCACAGAGTGTGTGCAGTAGGAGGGCCTGGGGGAATCATTTGTTCGCAGGATGGTCCGGCTATTAATGTGGTCCGTCTGGGAGCTGTTGCCAGGCAGTTGGTTCCCCCTGCTTTGCTTGTGATGTCCTGAGTTCCAAAGCCTCTTGGGAGATGAAGTCCTCAGGGGCAGCCATGGCCAGTGTTTGGAGATCCACATCTCAACTTCACGAGGGGTCTCAGCCATTATGTCCTTCCCTTCCTTGGAGACAAACAGGTAGATCAAGTGGCAAAAGCCTTATTTGAAACCATGCTGTGCCAGGAGCTTTTTAATAGGGATGAAGGCCTTTCTACGAGCTGCCACGTCTGTGGAGAAATCCCCAAAGAAGGATATCTTTGCCCCATGCCATATAACTTCTCCCATATCCTGAGCTGCTCTTAGCATTCTTTCTTTGGTTGAGTATTTGAGTAAGCAAGCAATTATGGGTCATGGTGCTGAATTCACAGGAAGAGGGCCTCCAGGGATCTGGTACGCTCTCTCCACATCTATTGGGCCATGCCACCTGTCCCCTAACATTATGGGGATTTCTTCATTTAAGAATCATTCGGTATTGGACCCTTCTAGCCCCTCTGGGATATCAAGGATTCTGATATTATATCGCTTCCCATGATTTTCTTGGTCCTCAGCCCTTCGCCAGAGTGTAGCTAGTTTATTTTCATGGTCTTGGAGGCTTTGTAGGATTTTGACCTGATTGAGCTCTAGATTGTCTGTTTTTTGTTCCACCACATTCATCTTGTCATTAAGGACATGCACTTCGGCAACTATGCCTGCCAGAGTCATTGAAATGGAATCAACCCTAGACAGCAGAATCTCTAACAGGGTTGTAAGATGCTGGAGAGAGCTGCCAACATCAGGTGGATGAGGGGAGGGCTCCAAGCTTGCAACGGTCCAGGACTCCTGGGGGTTGCTCGGAGGAGGCCATAGAGGAGCTGGATCGAGTCCGAACTGAGTCGCTAGCAATGAGATGGAGGATGAGGCACCGTGTTTGCTGTAGAGGCTGCTGATACCAATAGGAAGTTATCTTCTACCACGCTGCTGAGTTGAGTTGATTGCCAGGCTAGGCTGGGGTTTTAAGGCCTACTCAGATCCCAGTTGGGTCGCGTAGGGACCAGAGCCACTAGACAATTAACCGAGTCTCGATTGCTAAAATTCACACGCCAATCAGTCAGGCTGTATCTAAGGAGGCATATTCAGGCATTAAGAGAGTAAGTTATCCCTAAATGCGGACATTTCAATTCTGATTGGCTTAGCTGGGGATCAAGCTAATAGCTTAAGAGGCCATCTTCCTTGTCGTCCAAGCCATGCCCGCCTGGTAAAAATGTAATAAATAAAGAGAACTGGTAGCAAAGAACTAGCTCATTTTGAAACGTCTTTTTTTTTTTTTTACCCTCTCAAACAAAAAAGAAAATGATGACAGCTCTGTGGGTAGTCACTTGGGGGTGTAGTGTTGGGAGGGGGAACCAAAAACTCTAAAATACAGCATTAATCCCTCCTTCCCCACTTTGAGTCTGCCTTATTTGCAATAAACAATAGCCACATGTTTAAAAAAAAAAATACAGGAAAGAAAGAAAAACGAAGCAGTCAGTCCCACCAGCTTAATACAACCGGTGCTGGACATCCCGATTTTAAAAAGTGGTAGTGCCTCTCCTTACCAGCTATACTACACAACTGCTGCTTGTCCCAAAATAGCCATCTCCCACAAACAAATAAAAATACACAGGAAGAATCATGTGATGCACCGGGAAGCGTAGCGGGCAGCTAAGGGGCTCTCTCCCATCAAACTTAAAAAAAACTAACCTCTCGGTACCTTTTTTATTCGTTTCTCCACCTGCTCGCGTTGGAAATCGGTCCCGGTTTTGATTTTAAAGGTGATCACGATCCACCGGCGGAATGGAAGACCCGAAGCAGGAACTAGAGGCAAATGCTGCAAGAGCTCTTCTCCAGAGGCCCAGTCAGAAGACATAACCCCTCATGATACGCAGACCTCTCCCAGATAAAAGAAGCATTGTTTAAACTAATCGAAGATGTAGCTGACTTTAAGCCCGCTTTGACCCAACTGGCGAGACGAGTCACTGACATGGAAGCCCATATCTCTTCGTTGGAGCGTAGCTCAGAGAAGCAGGGCCCTGTTTTGTCTGAGATTAAGAGATCCCTGACAAAATTAGAAGATCGACTGGAGGATCTTGAGGGAAGAAATCGAAGGAACAACCTAGTGTTGCTCGGGCTGCCAGAGGGTGAGGAAGGGGTAAACACAATTGTATTTCTTCAGAAATTTCTTAAAAAAACTGTAGGCCCCTCTCCCAATGGGTCAGAATACATCATTGAAAGGGGGCATAGGGCCCTGAGAGTGAAACCCTCCCCGATGGACCCTCCAAGACCTATAATTTTTAAACTTTTAAATTACCTAGATCGAGAACATATTTTGAAAGCGGCAAGGGCACTTTCAGCTATTTTATGGGAGGGGAAGAAACTCCGCGTGGTGCCTGACCTTACACTGAAGAGTAGGATGGCGAGATCAAGCTTTCGGCCAATCACTTCAAAACTCTGAGCTGCGGGGATAAAACACCGTATGCTGTACCCAGCCAAGTTGGAAGTCACTCTTAAGGAGGGGAGAAAACGGTTTGAGACGCCAGAAGAAGCGACAAGAGTTCTAAAGGAACTACTTCCTGATCTCTTCCATCAGACCTGATAAGGACTGTCTGTGAAAACATCACCAGGATATTCGCACCGCCTCAATTTTCTTCATTCAGCAAATATGAAATCTCCCCTCGGTTTTCAGCAAGTGGACTTTAATTAATATGGACGATTGTGCTCTCTTCATTTTTTTTTTTCTCTCCCCCCTTCCCCCTTTTTCCTTCCCCAGGTTTTCCAGATACCAGACCATCCAGGTCCTAGACGTTGTTGCCAAAACCAAGTATCAATACGCCAGAGATGGTTTTTGATGGTGACTTTCATCTACTTCTAGAGCTATCTTGGATAAGATGGCAGATGTGCCTTATGGATGTGGGATGCCTCCACTTGAGCTAATTGCATGAGGGTGGGCCTGACCAGGGTCATTCAGTGTTCCATGTGGGACCCGGCGGGGTGCATTTGAACTTGAGACCCTTGATGATACCTCTTTAGACTAGCTTGGATCCCATTACCCATATTATCTTTATTTTAGATTAATGTTCAATTGTGGGTTCATGGGGCTTTACTATGTAGTTAATTATGGTATAACTCTAGAGGCTAGATTGTTGAGTAATTACATTAGTCTAAGGATACCATTTGTTAGTGTAAGGTTTATAGCCAGTTCGTAATGTTTAGACACTTACAGATCTAAACTGTTCAATAATTAAGTTCAGTCGGGGTGGGTATGATTCACAGGGTGTTTTTCAGGCCATTATTATTATGTTCCTATATTTGATCCCATATAAACCTAGTATTAGGTAATCAGGGAAAGCTCGTTCAAGAAAAGATTACTCTGTGATGTTCTGTTTATTTAGTGAGAGGTTTGATAACTAATTATTCCCTTTGGAGAGAGAGAGGCCCCACCTTTCTGAGCGTGCCACGGACTATTTGTTCGGAGGCGGCCTAGGGCCGGGGACTATCCTAGTCGATAGGACTAGGGTAAGTGAGTGGATTCTGATGATGAGGTGTTTTCTTTTTTCTTTTTGGGGTATGTTGGGGTTAAGTGGGGGAGGGGGTCAGGCAGCTCGTCAATTCTTCCTGAATACATTGCAACTTTTTATATGGCTTCTGACTTGAATATCATTTCATAGAATATAAAAGGGGGTAGAGATAACAGGAAGAAGCATATTATTTTAAACCACTTGGCACGTTATGACCCCTCTATAGTATTCCTGCAAGAAACACACATGACTCCAGAGCAGCTCCCGTGTTTCAAAAAAAGATGGGTGGGTCAAGCCTATGGTGCGGGATCATCCACGAGTAGAAGGGGTGTAGCTGTATTAGTGGCCAATAAAATCCCCTTTTCTCCGTCAGAGATAATTTCAGATCCCGAAGGTAGGTTTGTTCTAGTGGTCGGTAAGTTGGCAGGTGCCAACTTAGTATTAGGGTCCATTTATGGGCCTAATCAGGATTCTCCAGTTTTTTTCTCCGAGATGGCGGTTCGAATTGCTTCTCTAGCTGACAAACCAATAATTTGGGGGGGAGATTGGAATTTTGTGCAATCCAACAGTCTGGACCGTTCGTGGTCCAAAGGTTCACCCCCCTCTCAGGCCCAGAAAGCATTATCAGAACTCATGTCCTCGACAGGTCTATCTGATCCTGGCGACTACTCAATGCTACAACTAGGGAGTATACCTTTTATTCAGGTCCACAAAAGTTACTCTGATTGGATTATTTTTAGTGAGTCACCAAATACTTTCTTTAGTCCAAGATAGTACTATTCTTAGTCGTGTAATCTCTGACCACTCTCCTATTGGCCTTCGGTGCCGACCACTGTCATTGCCACCTAGATCATATTCCTGGTCGTTAAATAATCATTTACTCAAGGACCCTCCTCTGTTGGACCGATTCCGGACCTTTATGTCCAATGCTATTAACTGCAATTGGGGGTCATTGCGAGCAGTGGACCGAGTCTGGGCGGCACTGAAGGCCACATGGAGAGGGGAGTTTATCAGGCTGGCAGCAAATCGAAAAAAAAGCATTACACGCTTAACATCCAACTGTCTAAACAGGATTAAGATTCTGGATTCTGTGGGAGAAGCATCAAGATCCTACTCTCAGGAGCAAGAGCTTGCCTCCCTAAGGGCATGGTATGGAAAAATTATGAGGGAGAAGGTAGAGAGATCCGACTCCATCTTAAGGGCGACTTACATAGGACAAGGTAGTAAAGCTGGGAAGCTCCTAGCATGGCAGCTAAAACAGAGAGCAGCGGCAAGGTGGGTAGCAACGTTAAAACATCCCCAATCTGGTGACATGACTTCTAATCCAGTGGATATCTTGAATATATTTGTAGATTTTTATAAGAACCTATATTCAAGGGAGCCACCTTTACCTGATGTAGTTTTTAGAATGAAAGAGTTCCTTGCCAATATTCCTTTTCCTAAACTCCCCCCCAATTTCAGTCAGACGTTAGAGGCCCCTTTAACACTTGAAGAAGTAGCACAATCTATTGATGCCTTGAAACTCAACAAAGCACCGGGCCCAGACGGGTTTACTGCATTATTTTATAAGACCTTTAAAGAGACATTGGCACCATTGCTACATCAAGTGTACACCTTTTGGTGTGAACAAGGGATAGAAGACCACTCCCTTTTCGAGGCCAGAATTATCCTTCTGCCAAAACCTGGAAACCCCCCAGATTTGGTGAATAATTATAGACCTATATCTTTATTAAATATTGATATAAAAATTTTTGTGAAAATTCTGGCAAACAGAATGAAGGCAGTCTGGAGGGGACTTATTAAGTCCCGAGCAAGTCGGATTTGTGGCGGGACGGTTGTCCGCTGACCATTTTAGAAAGCTGTTCTATTTGATCCAAGAATCTAATTGCCCAGATATGGAGGCATCCCTGGTTTCGTTAGATGCTGAAAAAGCATTTGATAGAGTGGAGTGGGACTTTATGTTTGAAGTACTTTCTAAATTTGGGATTCCGGAGAGGTTCCTGGGATATATTCAGATATTATATACAAGACCCTCTGCGAGAATCTTTTGCAACAATCTAATTTCTTCCTCTTTTTTGTTAACGCGGGGAACACGGCAAGGATGCCCCCTCTCACCTTTTTTATTTAATTTATATTTAGAGCCCCTTATCAGAGCTATTAAGATGGACGTAGGAGTCCACGGGGTACGTATAGGGGAATCCGAATATAAAATATCCGCTTTTTGCGGATGATCTGTTGCTCCATATCTGGCACAGCCAGGCCTCCCTCCCACAGTTGTTCTCTATTATTTCACGATTCAGTGAATTTTCAGGATATAAACTTAACAGGAGTAAAACTTTGGTTTACCCACTCTACCCTTACTTACAACAGTCTTGGTGTACAAACCTAGGGTTATGTTGGCAGAAGGGCTGCCTGTTATACCTGGGCTTAAAAATTTCTAAGGATCTAATGGAGTTGCCTGACTTAAATCTAAAACCCCTAATCAAGTCGATTAAAGAGGATCTCAAAAGATGGACTAGACTTCCTTTAACTTTTTGGGGAAGGTCCAATGTTATTAAAATGACCATTCTACCAATAATTTTTTACTCTCTTTTCAACCTCAATGTATATCTTCCAAAATCCTTTTGATCAGTGTCATAAATATTGTGCAGAATTTATATGGAGCGACTCCTCCATATGAGACCTACATGACTCACTCAACATAGAGAAAAGGGGGGCCTACAATTGCCAGATTTCTACATTTATTATATGGCAAGTCATATGGCTAGATCTGCTTTGTGGGCCTCAGCCCCTTTAGGGAACACCACAAGTGAAACTCTAGATTGCACGATGGCCCAGAGAGCTAATTTGGACCTGGAGTCCCTCTTATTTTCCCCTTGGTCCAAAGTTCCTCCTGGACTTAAGGATACCCCACTTGGTTGGGATATTAAGGCTCTTCATCAATTATACTCACTTCTAAATATTCCATTTAAAAAAGATTTGATGCAACCTATCACTAATAACCCTAACCGCTTGGTTGGGAATCAACCATTAAAAAAAAGTATAGGTAACCTCCCCCGAAAACTTAGACTAGCCGACTTTGTTTTAGATGGCCGCCTAGCTTCCTTTTTAGAATTGTCGGGAAAGCTCGAGGTAGGTCCTAAAGACAGGTACCGGCTTTACTAAATCCAGAGGTGTGTTTGCTCCTTTCTGAAAGGTGGACTAGGGTCAGAGAAGGCCAGTAGTCTTGTAATGAGAATAAAAGCTCTAGCACTATCTAATAAGGCAATATCTAAGATCTATAAATTTATTCTAACACAGAGAGACTTTAAGGTCTCTCCGACCCCGCATTATTGGAAGGCGAACCTATCCCTACAGTGGCCTGAAGAAACCTGGACAAGGATTTGGCAGGATTTATACATGTATACCAAGCAAGACAGATTGCAAGGCCTTCAATTTAACATTTACATAACCTGTACCTCTCTCCAGCCAAGCTTTCTCGTATATATAAGCACAGACCCCCTGGATGTCAAGACTGTGGAGCTCCCCTGGCAACCACTCTCCATAAACTATGGGACTGCCCTAAAGTGGTCAGATTCTGGGATTCCATTCGTTTATGGATGACTCCTTTCTGTGATGTCACACCATTTTTGAACCTTGAGACTTGAATTCTTGGTAGGTTTACACAAGTCCCATCAGTAACTCACAAACAGCAGATAGCCCTAATCTCGTTGGTATCCAAGCTGTTACTTCTTCGTTATTGGTGCAAGGAAGGGACCCCTTCGTGTAAAGAATGGTGGGACACTTTCTTGGAAGCCTTAAATGCAGAGAGGTCAGTGGCCACCCTGTTTAATTCGTGTAACAGATTTGATAAATGTTGGAGTAATTTCTATCAGCTGTTAAAAATAAATTTGGTTATTAATGTGTTTAGTAACGCGATAACTAATACTACATAGATAATAGTATTTAGTCTCAGACACTCTTCTTTAGTAGGATGGTCAATTGATTCTCTCCAATGATATCCTCTTTTTTCTCCCCATTTCTTATATTCTCTCCCCTCTGTTATTATTGTTATTACTATTTGTCTTTCTCCTCTTTATTCTTTATGTATTGTGACAACAAAGCTTAGACAACCTGGACTTATTTAGCTTTCATAGACAGTGGGCTGCTAGACCTAGAAGGGTGGGTTGGGTTAGGGGTGGTGGGTTTAACTCATATAGCACCTTTGTACTCTACTGTATTGTAATACTTATGTACGTGGTTGTGGGATCGGGAATTTATGTATGTAAATGTGTTTCAATAAAGTATAGTTATTTGCAAAAAAAAAATAAATGCACACAGTTCCATACAAAAAAAAAAAATACACAGGAAACCCATTTCTCCTAAGTTCCTCGGAATGTCCCACTGCCTCTACAAAGCATGTCACGTTGCAGGTCTGAACAACTTACCATGATCGTACCCTACATGAACAGCAGCAAAGATATTTTTTGTCTAATACACACTGTTGCTTCCAGAGATACTGATCTCTCTGTCTCTCGTTATTTTCTTGTTTTGCAGACAACTTATTAATTTAACTATGGCAACAGGCTACAGAGGTTCACATAGCACAACAGATCCCAACTCAAAAAAAAAAAAGCATTATAATCCAAGTGGAGGAACTATTTTATTTCAAAAACATATATGAGTTAACAATTTTAACATTTCAGCATGCACATTATTTTTTTAATACAGTTTGTCCATTTTCTAAGTGCAATAATACCCTCCAGGGTGGGTGGTATTGAGGAATACCAGACCTTCCTAGGGCTATAAGGCCCTCTGCCTGTGGTGTCGGGCCTCATTACACCCCTGGGCAGTCCGGTATTCCCCAATACCGCCCACCCTGTCAGGTATTATTGCTTACATACTAAATCCACCTAAATCACTGAGAACTAATTTTCTTTAGTGTTTATTTTGTTTGTTTGTGTTTTTCCCATTGTAGAATAGTACTTTAGTTTTTTCTTGTCCTCCTTTATTATTTTTTAATACCTGGTGCTTTGTCCTCCCCTGGGCCTACCTCTACACAGCCAGCAGTACTGAACCACCTTAATCAGTGGCAATAAATGGGGTACCTCAGGGATCAATCCCAGGGGTCTCAGTGGTAATGGGGTACCTCAGGGATCAGTCCTGGGGCCATTCCTCTTCAATATCTTCATCAGTGACATTGCAGATGAACTGGAGGGTAAGGTGTGCCTATTTTCATATGACAGCAAGATCTGCAGCAGAGTAGATGATCCAGATGGGGTGGGCTGAATGAGACAAGATCTGGAAAAACTGGCAAAATGGTCTGAAGAGTGGCAACTGGGGTTTAATGCAAAGAAGTGCAAGATCATGCATGTAGGGAAGAGAACCCCTGAAGCTACCTATATTTTGGGACGGGCGTTGCTGGCAATCACAAGGGAAGAAAGAGACTTGGGCTTCATCATCACAGATGACCTGAAATCATCCAAGCAGACCACTAAAGCAGTAGGTAAGGCTAGAGGGATGTTGTGGTGTATTAGTAGGGGTATCACAAGTCATAAGAGGGAGGTAATAATCCCTCTTTACAAGATACTGGTTAGGCCCCATCTGGAGTACTGCATGCAGTACTGGAGGCCACACCTGCACAAGGACATTAACAAAATGGAGGCAGTCCAGAGAAGGGCAACCAAAATGGTGCAGGGACTGCATCAGAAAACGTATAAGAACAGATTAACAGAGCTCAATATGTATACCTTAGAGCAAAGGAGGGAAAGAGGTGATATAATTGAAACATTCAAACATCTTAAGGGCATTAACAAGGTGAAAGAGTCTAACATGTTTCAATATAAGAAAAACACAGGACAAGAGGACACAGCATGAGATTAGAGGGAGGCCGATTAAGGGGTAATGTGAGGAAATTCTTTTTCACAGAAAGGGTGGTGGATGTATGGAACAGCCTACCTCAGGAAGTGGTGGATATGAGGCATGTGATAAGCATACAGGAGCAGTACAAATGAGTATGAATAAATAGGCCATTGGCAGAGTAAAGGCCTATGGCACATTCATAAGGTAGAAAAAATGAGCAAACTGGATAGACTCTGCGGTCCTTATCTGTCACCAACTTCTATGTTTCTATGAACACATTTTCTTTGATGTTTTTCATTTCTTTGTTTTTTTTTCCTCCTTAATTTTTTTTTTTATTTCGTATGCTTTATTTAAGTTTTTTAAAACAATACAGTACAGCAGTAGATATCTAGAGAAAGATTGAGGAGACAGGATACATCAGCAGTACAAGTTCATGGACCAACGTCCTCAATCAAAGCATATAAGATAAAACTATTAGTACATTCTCTATTTCTCATCCTATCAATTATCCCACCCACAATCAATCCCTGTGCCAATGTTTAGGAGATTATATATAAGGTGTTAATACATACATATGTGCATACTGAGTCTGGAGCAGTCTAGGGCTTCCAGACTGTAAGTAAGGCTTCCAGTGGCACCCATTCTATCTATGTAGGCCTGATTCCTGTTGGTTAACATAGCTATATGCTTCTAAAGTTGTAAGGCTAGCAGCACCTCTCTGTGCCACTCTAACACTGATGGGAGTGCTTCGGCTTTCCAGTGTCTCATAATAATTAAACAACTGCTGAAATAAGAGCTATGTGGGCTTTTCTACGTTTAATAGTTCCTAAAGGGAAGTTATTAAGAAGACAAATTTCAGGGGTAAACAGAGCTTGCAGTCCAAGCAGTGGGTCTAATGAGTTTTTGATATTAAACTAAAATGTTGACAATTTTGGGCAAGACCACAACATATGATAAAGGTCACCAGGAGACTCGTGACAACACTGACACTGAGGTAATGGAAGCCATCCCATCCTGTGTAGTCTGTCAGGAGAAAAGTACAAGTTATGCAGAACATTGTATTGTACCAAACAGAGTCTATCTAGTTTAACACAGAAAACATAGACTTTGACAGCAGATAAGGACCACTTGGCCCACCTAGTCTGCCCATTTCCCTACCGAGAGGATAAGTTGCAGATCCTATTTAACCAACAGCCTATTTCTTCCTACCCCCCCCCACAAAAATTGCCTTATGTCTGTCCCATGCATTCTTGAATTCTCCCACAGTTTTAGACCCCACAACCTCCTCAGGAAGGCTGTTCCATGCATCCAGTACCCTCTCTGTGAAAAAATACTTCCTCACATTGCCCCTGAGCCAACCCCCTCTATCTTCAAATTGTGTCCCCTTGTTCATGCACATCTCTTTTTCTGAAAGATGCTACCCTCTTGGACTTTGTTGATTCCACTGAGGTACTCAACGTTCTATCATGTCCCCCTCTCCTCCTTTCCTCAAGGGTATACATATTAAGCTCCATTAGTCTCTTCCTCGTATGGCTTCTCTTGCAGACCCTGCACCATTTTAGTTGTCCTCCTCTGAACTGCCTCCATCTTGTCTATGTCCTTGCGGAGATGGGGTCTCAGAACTGGACATAGTACTCCAAATGGGGTCTCACCAACTGTCTGTACAAGGGGATAACAACTTCCTGTTTTCTGCTGGTGATGCCTCTCCCTAAACATCCCAGTATCCCCCCAGCCCTCCCTACCGCCTTCTCACATTGCTTGCCAACCTTAAGGTCATCTGATATGATTATCCCCAAGTCCCTTTCCATTTTTGTTGTCGTTACTACCCCCCCCAATTGTGTAATCTTCCCCTGGGTTTTTGTTTCCCAGGTGCATTATTCTGCACTTCTTTGCATTGAATCCAAGCTGCCATACTTCTGGTAATTCCTCCAACCTTGCCAAGTCCCTTCTCATCCTTTCCATGCCTCCTTGTGTATCAACCCTGTTGTAGATCTTTGTGTCATCTGCAAAGAGGCATACTTTTCCTTCCAGTCCCTCTGCAATGTCACTTATAAAGACATTAAAGAGGACTGGACCTAGTACTGAACCCTGCGGTACCCCACTAGTAACCCTTCTTTCTTTAGAGTGGACTCCATTTACTATTACTTTCTATGTCCTGTTATCCAACCAGTGTTTTACCCAGGCTATCACCCTGGGACCCACTCCCAGGCTGGTTAATTTGACTATTAATCTTTTGTGTGAGACTATGTCAAATGCCTTGCTAAAGTCTAGGTAGGCCATGTCCACGGCCCCTCCCTGGTCTACTACTTTGGTCACCCAGTCAAAGAAATCAATTAGATTCGTCTGACATGACCTTCCCGCTGTGAACCCATGCTGCCTTGGGTCCTGTGCCCCACTGGCCTCTTGGTACTCAACAATTCTTTGATTCAGAAGTGATTCCATCACTTTCCCTACCACAGAGCTCAAACTGACAGGTCTGTAGTTTCCTGCCTCTGTCTTGCTCCCACTTTTGTGAAGGGGAATCACATCTGCCTTCCTCCAGTCCTCAGGTACCACACCATCCTCCCATGATTTGTTAAAAAGGATAGTCAGTGGTGTCACTAGTTCTCTGCTTAATTCTTTTAGAATTCTGGGGTGAATTCCATCTGGCCCCCTTGCTTTGTCCACCTTCAGTTTTCGGAGTTCTTTCAGAACCCTTTCTTCTGTGAAAGGACTGGGATTAACCCTCCTATCCAGGGTGCTTCTGTTAATTGGATTAGGCACCTTCCCCACCTCCTTTTTTGTGAATACTGAATCGAAGTATTCATTCAGTATCCCTGCTTTTTCACTGTCCCTATCTGCCCACCCACCGTCTATTCTATTCAGCCTCACTATCCCTCCCTTTGTCTTGCTCTACTCCCTGATATACCTATAAAAGGTTTTATCCCCCTTCTTAACTGAGTTGGCTATCTCTTCCTCAGTTTGGTCCTTTTCTATTTTGACTACCCTCCCTGCTTCCTTCTGCCTTAACTGGTACAGTTCTCTGTCCTGCTCCTTCTGTGTTTCCTTATACTTCCTAAGTGCTATCTTTTTCTCCCTAACCTTCACCGCCACCTCTTTTGAGAACCATAGTGGCTTTTTCTTTCATTTTGATTTGTTTATTTGCTTCACACAAAGGCTTGTTGCCTCTGTAATGGCAGTTTTGATATTTCCTCATCATTGCTTCACCACTCCTTCTAGCCTGTTTGCTAGTGCTTTTCTAAGGCACTCTACCATCTTGCCAAAGTCAGCCCTCCTGAAGTCTAGAACCCTCACTTTTGTATGACTTGACTCTGTAGCTGAGTTTATCATGAACCACACTGTTTGGTGGTGACTTGTTCCCAAATGGCTACCCACTTCTAGATCTGAGATCCTCTCACTGTCCCCATTTGAGAGTATGAGGTCTAAGATTGCTCCCTCACAAGTAGGTTACAAAATTAGCTGTCTGAGGCATGCCACCTGAAGGGCATCTAGAATGGCCTGCTTTTAGATGTGGCTGCAGCAAAGGTGCTCCAGTTGACATCTGACATATTAAGGTCCCCCATCAACAGTATCTCCCCTTTCTCTACCATCCTAAGTAAGCCTTCTATCATATCCTTGTCCATTCCCTCTCCCTGACATGGGGGTCTGTATACAACCCCTGTGCAGATTGTGGTGCCATTTCCAGTCTCTAAGGTGACCCACAGTGTCTCCTCTCCTTCCTGTTTACTCTTTTGTTCAGTTGCTTTTATCCTTTCCCTTACATAGAGAGCTACTCCACCCCCTATTTTCCCCTCCCTGTCTCTCCTGTAGGTTGTGTACCCTGGTATGTTAACCTCCCAGTCATGGTTCTCTGTGTACCATGTTTCAGTGACTGCTGCGACATTCAGGCATCCCTCTTCCATCAAGGCCATCAGTTCAGGGAGCTTGTTGCCCAGACTACGGGCACTGGTACTCATTACCCTCCATTTCTTGATGGCCTTACCCCTTTTTGCCCCATCCCTGTCCTTATTGCCTTTGTCACTTTCTCCATCTAACCCTGCACTTCTCCCTGTCGACATCTCTATGTTGGTGACTACCTCACTTAGTACCCTGATTTTTTTGTGGGGGGGGGGCTAAGTTCCCTGCTCCTCTCAGTGCTTCCCCTAGCTGGTTTAAGTAATCGCCAATGAAGCATTTAAACTATCACCTAGGATCCTGGTTTCCCTCCTGGACAGATGCAGACCATCATGCCAGTATAGGCCTGCATCCCTTCAGGTGGACCCCCAGTCTCCAATGAAACCAAATTCCTGAGCTCTGCACCAGTTTTTCAATCACTGATTGAATCCCATGGTGTGGAGCACCCTAGCCTCACCTGTTCCATAGACAGGCAGCACCTCCAAAAAGGTTACTGTTTGATGAATTTATATGTGTTACACCAAATACGAGGCCAGAAGTGTGCATATGTAGGTAGAGATAGCTTATTCATCCAATAATAACAAACACCTTTAGGCACACTGGGATCAAGGGTTTGCAGTTCTTTGTATACCATGGATGTCGCATGGGGTTGATTAGCCACCAGTAGAAGGGGGTAGAGCTCTACTTTGGGAGGGGTAGTATTAGCTGTGTAACCTAAAAAAGAGAGAACATATTGTCGAATTTGTCAATATTTACAAGGGTTTCTGTTCTATATTTTGAAAGTTTGGCAAAATTGTAAAAAGGAAAGCACCTTACCTTCTGGGGCCAGGTCTCAGAGCTTAGTATTAAGTAAGGGGGCCCAAAAAAGAGGAGAAATAGGAACTTCATTAATTTGAAAATGTGGGTTACCAATCAGTGGTTGCTCTAAGGAATTATGCCAATCAAAATTCAAATGTTTTTGTACTTGATGTAAGGCCTTAAGGAACCATCCTATTGGTGTATTCCTAAGGCTTTTAGGTACTTGTTGTGGGGAGGAATATAATAATGCAGGTAACGTACAGTAATTATTTTCCACCATGGCTGTCTCTATATCCAACCATAAAGGTTTATGGGAGCCAGAATATCTCTGGTCAGGTGTCAAGATCCATTGGACAAGTTTACTTATATGAATGGCACTGTAGTAGGTAAAAAATGATGGGAGTGAAAGGCCTCCTTGTAGTTTCAGAGCAGCAGGTTTGAAATATGCTTGCCAAAATCTTTTCCTCTTCCATAGATATTGATTGATTAAAGTTTGTAATTCAGCAAACCAACACTTAGGGAGAAAGATACCCTACATATTTAAAGGGTAGAGAATGCGAGGCATTACATTCATTTTAATGGTGGCAACCCTCCTCCAAAGTGAAATTTGTTATGTACCCCATCTGGCTAAGTCTGTTCTAAGAGTCATAATTAGTGTGGAAACATTTTCCTTCACTATGGATGGGATTTCTTTAAAAATCTTGAGACCTAGATATGTTAAGGACTTCAGCTCCCATACCAGCTAAGATCCCTCAATAACTGATGGAGTCGTTTTTCTATTCATTGGGAAAACTTTTGTTTTGGAAGGGTTAAGTTTGTAATAAGAAACTTTAGCAAAGAGGTCAATTTCTCTGAGCAAGGCTGGTATCCCATATGCGGGATTTTCCAAGTGTAATAGTAGGTCATCTGCATATGCTGATATGAGATGACAAGACATGCCCGCTGGTATACCCTGAAGGTCTGGTGCGGAGATTAATTTTCTAATAAAGGGTTCCAAATATATATATATTAAAAAGTTAAGTGGATAGGGGACAACCTTGTCTGGTACCTCGATGCAGTGGGATTGGATCAGAGAGGATGCCATTGCATCAGACACGGGCAGTGGGCGAACGGTAGAGAAGTTGCACCCACTTAACGAAGTTCCTAGGGAAGCCCAGTCTGTCTAAGACTGTAAACAAAAAATTCCAGGAAGCACGATCAAATGCCTTTTTGGCATCTAGTGAGGTCAAAGCAGAGGGTATATCAAGTTATTTGTGAAGCCGTCTGGGCCAGGAGATTTATCTATAGGGAGATGACGTATCACATGCTCAACCTCCATTACTTGAATAGAAGTACCTAGAGGTGATGCCACATCCGAGGGAAGACTAGGGAGATCAATTAGATCAAGGTAACTGTTTATTTCCTCCTGAGTAGCAGTATCCTTTCCAGGAACAGCATACAAATTATGGAAGTATGATCTAAAAGTGTCAGCAATTTGTATGGGGTTAGTAATAGTAGGGCCATTTACTGTTGGTTTTAAACTAGGTATACAGCGATTTGTGTTTGCCTGTTTAATTCGGATAGCAAGCAGCTTGCCTGCTCGCTCCTCTGACTCTAAATATTTAAATTTAGTTCTTTGCAGTGCTAGTTCGGCCCTCTGAGACATAAGATCGAAAAATTGCATATTTAATGTGTGCAGTTTAACCCAATCCACATCTTGGGAGTGGCGACTGATGTTCTTTTCAAGGGATTTAATGGAGAACAACAGGCCATCTATTTTAATTTTAAACTGCTGGATCTCGTGGATGTGAATAGGATGCACTTGCCCCACAAGGCACATTTGAGGACGGCCCAGACTATATCAGTTCTTGTGACTGAACCTCTGTAGGTTTCTATAAACTGGGAAACAAAGCCCTTAAGATGTAGTAAGGTGGTCGGAATTTTGCATAGCTGACTGTTTAGGTGCCACAGCGTGTCTCTTCTTATACTGTACCTAGGCCTATTAAATAAGTAAGGGAGACAGGAGAGTGATCTGAGACTACTCTTGCATGTATTTTACTGTCAATTATTCCTGGAAGGAGGAATGAGCTGACCAAAAAATAATCAAGTCTGGAACAGGTGCGTTGGGGTAAGGAGAAAAATGTGTAAAGTCTTTACATGGGATTTAAGATTCTCCATATATCCACCAATCCCACTCCAAACATCAGATCTTTTAAAGCTTTTTGAGCTGGGGAAAGTCCTTCTCTTTTATTATCTGATCTATCTAATTGTAACTGCGGTGTCAGATTCCAGTCCCCCCAAGAAATATGGCTTCCTGTATAGGGGAAGTTACCAGATTAAGAAGGTGTGAAAAAAAGTGGCAAATCCATATTAGGGCCATAAATAGACCCCAAGAGAATTTGCTGGGATTTGAGCACACCATGCAGAAGGACATAGCGACCATTCACATCCCAGATTTCTTGCATCAGTTTAAAAGGGACTGATTTGGAGATTAATATAGCGACCCCACCTCGGCTTGTAGAGATGCCCGCCCATAGGCCTGTCTGACCCAATTCCTACAGAGAAGAGGAGCATCCTCTCTCCTGAGATGAGTCTCTTGTAAACATGCTATTCCGGTGTGAAGATGGGTGAGGTGTCTCAGGATAATTTGACTTTACACCTGTCTTTAGCACCTCGGACATTCCATGTTATAATGTTACCTGGACCTTTCATTATTGGGAACCTAGCTGAAACAACTCAATGGGCAATCGATCTGATAGGGTCTGCCCTATCCAAGTATTTAGTAAATCACAGCCTAAATAGAATGGTTTTGGCACATACCCACCGCTATCTATATCACATACAACAATCCCCATCAAACTATTAGCACTCAATTTAAACTTCAAATCAAAAAGCAGTAGCAAAACAACTACCCCCAGTTCTACAAATTGTACTGGCTAAAAATACTGCCAGATGATGTCTAAATGCAAGCCCACGATACAACATTCCCAGCTCCCCAATCCCCACATTTCCCCCCACCATAATTTATTACAACCTCAAGCATTGTTACTTCAAAAACTTATAGACATTAGCATTAGCTAGTACATGATCGGTCTAATATGTAAGCTACTCGATCAAATCGTCGAGCATTCCAGTAGGAAAGCAAGTCTCAAGAATATCAGTCAGGTTCCATGAGTCTACGCCTGAACACAAGTTAGCAGGAAAACAGCTCAAGGAATAAACAAAAGCCAGACTTATGTAGTAGGCCTATAGCCTGATAGGCTATATGTTCTAAACAATTTGCAAATAAAATAATGGGCGTTTGTTGACAGCACAGAGGCACATCTATAACTGTCCATGATATGCAAGTAGTGTCTAACAAGCAGTGGAAAAATCATTTAAAATCCAGCATGGGCAGGTACATGCATGAGAACAAACAATATCAAGGAGACAATCAGAGTTACCGTGCCCTGTTGAATCCTCAAACTGAGCACTGGTAAATAAACCAGTTGGGACCGACTGCGTAATCAGGGACATTCAGATCTGTAAAGTCAGTTGCTATATGTGTAGTAAGGCTTCAGGTAGAGTTAACCATTCTCAGGGAGTTCACTGTAGGAGGCTCACTTGGGAGGTACCCAAACACCATAATCACGCCAATTGACATGACCAAGAAATCCACTTTGAGCACAAAAAGTAAAATTCCACTCACTTGAACAAATCAGGTAAAAGCTTTTTAAGCTCAAGCTGTGCTTGGTCATGGGTTTCGAAAGTATGCCATTGGTCATCGATCCTTACCTGTGTAACCCCTAGATGGCACTATCCCAGGGGCTACTACCCCTGCCTGATTTGCCACTAACAGGTTGAGGGGCCTGGATCCAATGGCGGGTGCCTCCACCCAGAGGTCAGGGTTTGTAATAGTTAAACTAACTTGGTCACAGCCCTCTGGGACACTGCAACCCCCCTTTCTTCCCACTAGTGGCCCACACAATATATCAGAATTACCTTCCACAGTATACACTTACCCCCAGGTCTGGTTCGGCACTGGGACCTCCTGTGAAATGAGATACAGTGCAACAATCACAGTACAGTACTTAACATAGACAAATACCTCAGGCAGTATAACTTTGCTGAAACAAGCAGTTCTGATTTATTTAGGGAGATATAACAAGGACAGGGAAATCAGGTTAATTAGCTTATCACTCTAATAATCTACCTATGGCTCTGTGCACAAGGCCTATCCCTATCAGTTACTGTCCCTGGGTACCCAAGCCCTAGTGGCTAGTCAAACACGTGGCAGCTGGTAGGGGCCCTTTCACACAGAAAAAGGAGAATTAAACAGTCAGCAGTACAGTAATTCCATTTGGATTTAATGTGGCAATTCAACAGGGAGCGACCCTGAATTAGTACTCGACCTCCAAATAAGATAGGGTCCTTCAATGTCAGCAGGGCTCACTTGAGGTACACAAACCTCTTCACACATCCATATAAAGAAAGCACTATACCAGGCAGGCTGCATCTGTATCCCGATCGCAATTACTGCACAATACCGGAGAACACACAGCAGATTCAGTTCCTGACAGACCGAATGCAATTTTCAGCAATTCCTCCAGTCTTCTACAGGGTGAGCCTGGTTTCTACTCTTCAGAGATCCTTTGATTCTTTTCACGGGACAGTTCAGTCCTAACAAGCTGCAGACCGGAACTCTGGGCCTTACACGGTTTTGACTAAAACTGCACACTGAAAAGCACAGGCTCCTTCCTTCTTCACTGCCAAAGCTCAACTGAACTCCAACCGACAAAAACGGGCACTTCCTCTGAGTTCCTCCCAGTTCTTGACTGGATTGGCTGTCACCACAATAGACTGCTGCTGTTGGTCCAAAAGGCACTGAAGTCTAAACTACATCTCCCAAGTCACTGCCCATACAATCCTCTTGTGGCTGGCTCAGATTATGAGTCCAAGTTCTGATTCGGTCAAGGCACCATTTTAGAGCTAGCTTACTCCACACTGATTGGTCCAGTTCAGCAGTTCAAAACCAGAATGGGAACTAGACAGACACTGTTCTGACTGCAAAAGAAAGCAGGTTAGACAAACTGTAATTTCATTATCACTCTAAATAATTTCTGGCAAACAGTTACATCTTTCAGATAGGTTCCCTTTGCACTCCTAGTGACTGCAAAAATGAAGTGAATTGGCAGCAGCTCGAGTGGTACTCAATCAAGAAACACACAGTCCCCATATAAACTAATTATGTCTGCAAGCAGACAGCTCTTAAAGAGCAGTACCAGAGGTTCAAAAGCACTCACTGATAAATAAACTAGCGCCAAACACCATTCAGGCTTGGAGCATTCAAGCAAGCTCCTGAAGTCTTTTGGGAACCCCCATTTGCAGAGGTTACACCTTCCTGGCCTGGGAAAGCTTGGCGTCAGCGTCAAGCAAGTACCCCATAAGTTTCAACTGCAACCATATACATTTGCATTAGGCTCCGCACATGTAATCATCAGTCAATATATCATTTTACCAAGAACACATTTCTGAAACATTGCAGTACGTCCTCTTTAACAGTATTACATACACATTGTACCATAACTCAAGTTATTACCTCTTGTACATGAAACCTGAAGAGGGGGCCCTTCCTATCAGTTACCTTAGGGCTGACTGGCAAAGGGCACCATATGAAAGGCAACACAAGTAACTTGGAGTTAGCACTGGCTAGCTCAGTTTGGGCAATGAGCTCGGGGACACATACACTCCTTTATGGACAACATTGAGAGAGGCAATCTACAGGCCTCCCTAAGGGAATCATAACTGAGGTGCACCACAGGCTTTTACAGCTCGACCAGTCTTTCTAGGGGAACTGTTATAGTCTCTGCACTCTGAGCCTCATTTTTCAGCATTGTCCTCACTTGTCAGGAGTCTCCATGGGGGGTAGAGAGCTAGAACTTGGGGCACTTTCAGCTCCAGGAATTACAGTTTCTGAGTCCACAACATTTGGCTCGCATGGAAAGCTTTCGGACACTGGCAGTGGACTGTCAGGGCACTCAAAATACTCTTCTTGTTGGTGTATCACCAGTCTGCCCAATCTATCATTTTCCTCCTGAAAGCTCAAACAGTTCAACCATGCACAATGATTCCATTTCATCTGATCTGATGCTTTTGCACTTCACTTTCTGGGAGCATTGGCTCCAGGGATGAAGCTGGGGAGCAGACAGTCAGAAGGCCAGCTTTGTCTCCAGTATTGACTAGGGGATTGCCCCGAAACAATTGACTCAGTTAGTAAGAAGGATAGTATTCAAAGTCACTCTCACTTTCTTCCGATATGGACTGACAGTCATGCTCAACTGGGACTTGTGGAGGGGAACACTTTACTTTGCTTCTGTAGGTGCAGACTTTCTTGATCTTTTCTTTAGCAGCAGCTCTAGTCACTGGTCAGAGGGGCATCTTCTAGGGCTCAGACTCAATTAAGATTTGTCAATGGGCAGTAAATGATTTCTATGCATTGTTTTACATCTTTTGAATTATTCTCAGGCCTTACTTTGTACACTGGCAGATCATCTAGTTTGCCCACTACAATGTGAGGAGATGGTACCATCTGTCAGCAATCTTGTGCTTGCCATGCAGTCCCAGATTTCTTGTAATACCTGATCTCCCTCCTGGAGTTCCTGTGCTTTCACCTTTTTATCATACCTTTCTTTGTTGGCCATATTTCTTTTGGCAGCCATGGTTTGAGCCAGTTGGTACGCATGAGTTAGCTGGGCCTTTAACTTTTGCACATACTGTAAATAGTTGTCAGCTTGAACCCCATCAGGAGAGACCCCAAAACACACATCTACTGGTAGTGGAGCTTCTCTTCCAAACATCAGGCGGTGAGGGAGAATCCAGTGGCATCACTTTTGGTGCAGTTATAAGCATGTACCAAGGTGCTAATTGTTGGCTCCATCTAGGCTTGTCCTTTGGGTGCAGGTGCCTAGCATATCTAGCAAAGTGCGGTTGAAGCGTTCAGGCTGTGGGTCCCCTGGGGTGGTAAGGAGTGGTTCTGGACTTTCGCACTCCCACAGAGAAAGCATCTCTTTGATCAGACGACTCTTCCAAAGTCTCTCCCTTGATCAGAATGGATTCTTTGTGGAGCCCCATAGTGAACAAAAGTTTTCTACAAGTACTTTGGCCACAGTGGATGCTTTCTGGTCTTTGGTGGGGAAAGCTTGAGGCATATCTCGTGAAATGGTCAGTGACCACCAGCACATTACTGATATTTCTTTGATCTGACTCCAAACTTAGAAAATCAATACAGACCAACTCCATGGGTGCACTGGTGGTGATGTTAACAAGGGGCAGCCCTCTGGGACAAAAACTTTCCTCTATGGCAGCGACTACAAGTTGAATGTGTTGCTCCACATCAGCCCCCATCTTAGGCCAATAGAATCTGGATCTCACCAAGTCAAGTGTTCTGTCTATACCAAGGTGCCCCATGTGGTTGTGCAAGGACCTCAGTACTGAGTCTCGAAGGCAGTGGGCAGCACTAGTTGTTGTTTGTCTACTTGTCCCCTCTGTCTACTGTTTCTCTGTATAACAGTTTATTGATCAGTTTCAACTTAGGACCTTCTTTGTATAACAATTGCAGTTCTCAAATCAGTGGGCGTAATTTGGACACATCTTTTCCTGCATAGAGGCTTCTAAAGCTGCTTTGATCATGGGATCGTGGGATTGAGCCGCCGAATACTGTCATTGTCCAGCTGAGGCAGTGCACCAATGTCTATTGCAGAAAAGTGGCAATAAGCTTGGCAGGTATGCAATTCTCAGAGGCTCCAAGCAATCCACCATGCAGTCACTACGTCCGTGGACATTGTTCCTCCCTGTCAAACTTCCGGCAGAGTGCCGAATGTCAGGTTCTGCAATCGGACCCAATCATTCTGGGAACAGGCCTCCGGGAGAGAGCATCAGCATCTATGTGGTTCAGACCTGCTCGTATTGAGAGAGCATAGTCATATGTAGATAATGCAGAAAGCCACCTATGGCCAGTGGCATCAACAGCTGAGGTCTGCACATAGGTCAAAGGGTTATTGTCAGTTTTTACTAGTATTTTAGCCCCATACAAGTACTCATGGAATTGGTCAACAATAGCCCACTTCAAAGCTAGGAACTCTAACTTATGTACAGGATAGTTCTTTTCGGATGGGGTCAGGCTTCTACTGGCAAAGGCCACTGGTCTCAGGCCATTCTCGTGCTCTTGGTACAACACAGCCCCAACCCTTGCAAGCTAGCATCAGTGTGCAGGGCGTAAGGTTTTCTTGGATCGGCATAGGCCAGCACTGGAGCATGGGTAAGTTGATATATGATCTCATGAAAAGCAGTCTCACAATCAGAGTCAGCGGGCCCCAAATACTTCACTCGGATGAAAATACACTCTTTCAGTCTTGAGGGCTGACTTTTGGTATTTTTGTGGGTTGGGGATACCCTTGAGTAAGGTTAAGTAAAGGCGGATCACTCTTGAATAGTCCTTGATGAGAGCACGATAATAACCACAGAATCCCAGGAATCTTTGCAGTTCTTTTAGATTTTTGGGCTGTGGCCAGGTGGTCAAGGCCTCAACTTTACTTGGGTGGGTCTCTATTCCTCGGTGGATACTATGTCCCACATACTTTACTGATGTTTGAAAAGAATTGACCTTATCAATGGACAGTTTAAGGCAAAGTCCTCCAGTCGGTCCAATACCTTAAATAATCTGCTCTCATGTTCCTCCAGTGAGCTGCCAAACACAATGACATCATCTAGGTATACCAGGCACTCTAGTAAGTTCATGTCTACGACACGCTCCATCAATCGTTGAAAGTGGCTGGGGCACCTGAAATCCCTTGAGGCATCCTCATGAATTCATAGAACTAGCCGGACAGATAAAGGCCGTCTTCTCACGGTCCTCTGGGGCATCGGGATCTAGTAGTACCCCTGCGGAGATCCAGCACAGAGAACCACTTGCTCCCGTTTAGGCAGTCCAAAGCATCCTGAATGCGGGGCATTGTGTACTGATCAGGGATAGTCCGCGGTTTAGGTGCGATAATCCACACATCCTTACTGTTCCATTCTTTTCCTCACTACCACAATGGGGAAGCATAAGGGCTTCTGGATTCTTGTATTACACCAGCAGCTAACATCTCTTGCAGATGCCGTCTCACATCATCTATGTCGCAGCAGGTGCCAGGCGTCGAGACCTCTCACGAAATGGTCTTTTGTCATGCAGCGGATATTGTGCTCAGCTCCTTGCGCATCCTACATCCCATTCCTTTAAAGAAAACACCTGGTCTCTCTGGGCAAGCTTCTCACTGATCCTCACTTTCCATTCAGCTGGCAGCGGGGTGCGAAATCAAACAAGTCAGGCGTTACTCTGTCATTCTTCCTTGAACTCTTGCTGCTGGGTAGCACTGCAGTGTCTGCACAATGCACATTAGCCAGGATGCAACCTCTGTTTACTCGAATGTCTCTTTCAGACACATTATGAACTTGGACCATTACCCTTCTGGCATAGCATGGGCTCTAGCGGGCAAATACTAGAACTTGACCAGCAGTCCCTCTGGCAATTTTCCATCGCTGGTGCATCAACATTAATATTTTATTCTTAACATCCTTTCTGATCTGGACCTCTCCTGTAAGGTACACTGGGCATTTGGCGCCAGGATCAGAGACTCAGGATCCTTCTTCCATACAATTCCGACCGGTTCCTCTGGTTCTGTTTTTCAGCATCTCTCTGTGCCTCATAGGCCTTCTTAATTAAAGCGGAACTCTTAAAGCTCTACTACTCTTTGACCCTGTTTTCATAACACAACTGTGCCAGCCTTCCGAACATATGAGCATTGTTCCAATCAACAAAGGACACCATCATACAGTCCAGTGGGGGACACACTAAGGCTAGGGTCTCTACTTGTTCGGCCACTCCAGCCGCAGGTGGGAAAGACAGCCAAATTCGGATATACCGGAATAGGGGTAGGCCTTCTCACTTAACCCCCATACATGCAGTCCTTCTAATGGTTGTAGGGTACGTCTGACAAATGCTTCTGATACCAATCCTGGAACATAATTGTCACTTAGGAGCCACTGTCTAATACAGCTCTTGTAGACACTCCATTCACCTTTACAGTGGTCTCCATGGAGGACCCACTATTCTGGACCAGTCTGGAGGCGGTAGTGGGGGCCTGGGCAACTGACCTTGCCACAAGAGCGTGAATTAGCATTTTGGTGCCCTCACTGGGATCATGTCGTGCACCTCTAACCACTGATTTCTTCTCGAAGCTCTCCTTGTAGCCTATATGCAACTTTGTCAGTGTCTTTTGGGACTGGCATTCCCTTTCATGTGCCCATCTTTCCACAATTATAGCAAAACATACTGGGTTTGAGCTGGCGGGGCGCCACACAGGAGCCAGGAGGCGGTATTACTAACTGGAAACCTTGGTGCCATCTCTGTCTCTTGCGTGATAAGCATTTGGAGACATCTCGTCAGTTTCTCCACTTCCATGGTCAAGGAATCGAGGTTCGGAGCTGTTATCAGCAGGAGATACATGGGTGGGTGCCCCCACCCCCATAACGAATACAGTGGGATATAGGTCAGGGCCTGTACTTGCAGGCGTGGCCTCCATAAAGGACTGTTTTGAATTCCGGATCTCTCTCAACAATTCCCCATTGTGACATTATCTTTCCTTGTCAGAGCACTCATTGACTGCCAACCTCTGCCCCTGAACTTCACTTGATGGGTCACCTCAGTCACTCGATCATGTAGCCGCAGCTATTGGTGCAGGTCCTCCGAGGTCGTCTTTTCTCAACTCCTCGAATTTCTCTCATTAACTCATCATAGGAGGGTGGGGATTCCAGTCGATCTGCCAGGTGTAACTGAAGCAACAGCAGTTCTGAGAAGGGGCAGACTTAAGGATCCTGTCCAGCCTGGTTCGGTCCAGTTCAATCGCTAGCAAACTACCTTTTCTGAGGCATTCTTGCAACAATTTTCCAGCGGGATACATACACAGACAACAACTCCCTTGGTACTGTTGTGCATCTCTTACTCTCCACCATAGGTCCTCATCAGAATCTAGGCTCCCATACACATTCTCAAGGCCTCAAGATAGGCCTGTGCAGTCGCTTCAGGGTTACTGGCCCGTTTGTACGGGATGGTAGCCAGGGCAGGACCTCGAGGCTCTCACTAACCCTCTTTCGCTTTTCGCCTTCCGAGCATTGCCATTCTAGCACTTGGGGGCAACATAGTCTATCCAGGTCTCCCAGTCATCCACTCCTTGAAGTGGGGGAGGGTGCCAGAGAGATCCTCAACCTTGGTGAAGTCGTGACTAATGGCAGGTGCAGAAATAGGAGTCTGCATTGGTTCAGCCACCATTACGGGCACTGGAGCAGGAGAGGGTGTTGGGAGAACACCCCAGGTGGTAAGAATAGTTTCTTCAAGTCCTCCACAGTTTTCCCCTCTCCCAGCAACCATTCAGCAAATTTTCCTCAAAAGTTTCAGATAGTGGTGGGGCTGATTCCCCGGTCTTTACTGTCATAGTTATCACTCTCAAGCAGTGAGGGCTCCCTCTGGGGTAATGGTCTGTGGCACTTTGGAGCTATCTATGGGATCCTTAAACTCTACTAGGGCCAGGAAAGTGTGGGTGAGCAGATTAGCATGCCGACCCACCACCACAGGGTTTTGTAAACCTTCCACCTTGGAAAGTACTCCCTGCACAGTGTCCGTGTTGATACCCAGGGGATGTCCAGGATAAGCATAGCATTTTGGGGTCGATCTCCTCCCCAGTACACCACTCCCACCAGCGGTGCACAGCCACTTCTGTCGGGGTACCATTTTTTCTTAACAGTGGTTAAGTAAATATGGCCACTAGAGGACACACAATCCCAGCGGTGAGCCTCCAAGATGTAACCCCTAGATGGCACTATCCAGGGGCTACTACCCCTGCCTGATTTGCCACTAACAGGTTGAGGGCCTGGATCCAATGGCGGTGCCTCCACCCAGAGGTCAGGGTTTGTAATAGTTAAACTAACTTGGTCACAGCCCTCTGGGGACACTGCAACCCCTTTCTTCCCACCTAGTGGCCCACAATATATCAGAATTACCTTCACAGTATACACTTACCCCAGGTCTGGTTCCGGCACTGGGACCTCCTGTGAAATGAGATACAGTGCAACAATCACAGTACAGTACTTTAACATAGACAAATACCTCAGGCAGTATAACTTTGCTGAAACAAGCAGTTCTGATTTATTTAGGGAGATATAACAAGGACGGGGAAATCAGGTTAATTAGCTTATCACTCTAATAATCTACCTATGGCTCTGTGCACAGGCCTATCCCTATCAGTTACTGTCCTAGGTACCCAAGCCCTAGTGGCTAGTCCAAACCGTGGCAGCTGGTAGGGGCCCTTTCACACAGAGAAAGGAGAATTAAACAGTCAGCAGTACAGTAATTCCATTTGGATTTAATGTGGCAATTCAACAGGGAGCGACCCTGAATTAGTACTCACGACCTCCAAATAAGATAGGGTCCTTCAATGTCAGCAGGGCTCACTGAGGTACACAAACCTCTTCACACATCCATATAAAAGAAAGCACTATACCAGGCAGGCTGCATCTGTATCCCGATCGCAATTACTGCACAATACCGGGAGAACACAGCAGATTCAGTTCCTGACAGACCGAATGCAATTTTCAGCAATTCCTCCAGTCTTCTACAGGGTGAGCCTGGTTTCTACTCTCAGAGATCCTTTGATTCTTTTCACAGGACGATTCAGTCCTAACAAGCTGCAGACGGAACTCTGGGCCTTACACACGTTTTGACTAAAACTGCACACTGAAAAAGCACAGGGCTCCTTCCTTCTTCACTGCCAAAGCTCAACTGAACTCCAACCGACAAAAACCGGGCACTTCCTCTGAGTTCCTCCCAGTTCTTGACTGGATTGGCTATCACTCACAATAGACTGCTGCTGTTGGTCCAAAAAGGCACTGAAGTCTAAACTACATCTCCAGAGTCACTGCCCATACAATCCTCTTGTGGCTGGCTCAGATTATGAGTCAAGTTCTGATTCGTCAAGGCACCATTTTAGAGCTAGCTTACCCCACACTGATTGGTCCAGTTCAGCAGTTCAAAACCAGAATGGGGAACTAGACAGACACTGTTCTGACTGCAAAAGAAAGCAGGTTAGACAAACTGTAATTTCATTATCACTCTAAATAATTTCTGGCAAACAGTTACATCTTTCAGATAGGTTCCCTTTGCACTCCTAGTGACTGCAAAATAGAAGTGAATTGGCAGCAGCTCGAGTGGTACTCAATCAAAGAAACACACAGTCCCCCCCATATAAACTAATTATGTCTGCAAGCAGACAGCTCTTAAAGAGACAGTACCAGAGGTTCTAAAAACACTCACTGATAAATGGCTTAAACGCCAAACACCATTCAGGCTTGGAGCATTCAAGCAAGCTCCTGGAAGTCTTTTGGGAACCCCCATTTGCAGGGGGGTTACACCTGGAGCACGGCTGGGTATCGAACTCAAAACTGTTTCCCAGCTGCAATTAATTTGCATACAAGTGGGTGCAGTTCCTATCTCTTTTATCTCACTGATTGAGACAAATCGTGGGCAATACATATTTTTTGACCTTCCCATTGTACCTCTTGAATGGTCTTAATTTGGGTCAAAATGTGCTGTTTATCAAGGAAATTAAGGAGTTTAAAGATCAGTGGCCTAGGCGGTGAGCCAGGATGTGGTGGTGGACGTAATGCTCCATGTGTGATAACATATGCAGTGCCGCTCTGCGATGGGCCAACAATTTTTTCACACAATTTTTGTAGAAATAAAATAGGAGAACTACCTTCCTCCTTTTCAGGGATCCTGAGAATGAACAAGTTATTTTGCCTGCTTCTGCCCTCAAGATCCTCCAGTTTCTCCTCCATTTTTTTAAGCCTTTTAACCACACTAGTATGATCTAGGTCAGCCTTCTCTTGTCTTTTCTCCAGGGAAATAAGTCATGCTTCTAAGTTGGAGACTCTTTTTGCTAAAGAGTCCATCAAGGAGTGTACCAGATGTAATTCCTCAGAAATGGCCGCACTAGAGCTTTGTAGCGGTTGCATAATTTCCAAAAAGCATCCCTCGGCAAGGGCTGATGACCCCACTAGAGTTTTACTGCTGCTGGGTAGCTGTTATTTAGGCCTCTTTGCGGCCTTGTCTTTCTCAGGCGTAGGAGGAGGTGAGTGCCATGGAGGAGCTTTACGCATGTATACCTCCATTCTGTAGAATTTCTCTCACTCTTGTGGCTTGTAAGTGGCCCGATCACTTTTGTGAAGTTGAAGATCGGCTCCAAAGTATTAGGTTGCAGTGGGAATAAGCAGGAGGTATGCATAGTGGTGGGAGCTAGCTACTGCTCATTAGGCTACCATCTCGTGACCCCCCCGGGACTCTCCTTAATTATTTTTTAAGAAACTGATACTTTGCCCTCCTCTGGGCCTACCCTACAGCCAGCAGCACTGCCCCTATCACAGTGGCATTCACTCATATGGCCACTTTAATTTTCTGATTTTTTTTTTTACCGTTCCTTGGCTTGTAATTGTTCCACTTGATAAGGTAGGCCCTGTTGGTTGAAGTGCTGGGATATCGGGTGCTAAACAGGACTCCATGGGTGCTGGAATAAATACTTTTTTGCACTAACTCTTTGAGCCTGCTTGTTATTCCACAAGTGCAAAGCTTCCCTTTTTCTTTCCATGCTAGGCTGGCTGCCTTGTTCCACATTTTATCCTTGGCTTGTACTGCACTGCATAAAATGTACACAGAAATTGTCCTTATGTTTGAGGGGCTGGCTGCCCAATCACCCAGTCTTTCTCTCCCTCTCTCTCTCCCATTTATGCCATCTGTCTCACTGCTTGTTCACTCTCTCAACTGCGTGGCTCACTTACAGGGTTTATATACCCCGAGAGTTGTCACGTGACACCAGTTCTGCTCTGCTTCCCACTGGCCACTTGTGCTGATGCTCTGCGTAGAGCATGGCATGCTTTTGGTATCCGAGCAGGAGTCTTCCTCAATGCTGCAGACATCAGACACTGAGCTGGAAGATAGTGTGCAGTGGTGCAAAAAAAAACCAAAGGCTAGCCTGGGATTCTGACCCACAGATCCAGAACCAGATTTGTTCAGCAAAGTCCATATTTATCTAAGTCTGGCAATGAGTACCAGATCCGGAGGGGGGGGGGTCTGATTAGTGGTAGGACAGTCTGCCCAACCTAACATACAGCTCAAATCTCTTCTTTGGAACTATATGCAGGATGGTGCTGTACAAAAGAAAAGTAAAGTCTTTAGGACATAGAATTGCAATAATGCACGAGCAGGAGCCTATAGCCCTGAATTTCAAACTTATGCTAAAAGCATGAAATAATTTGGATGGATATCTGATGCCAGCTAACAGACAATGCTTTCTGGAAGACCAAATCATACCTTAACTCCCAACCGAGATTGAGGATAAAGATGCTTCACGTCAGCTGACAAATATAAGTATTTGTATAATGATACTTTTGCCCAAAGGTATGTTCTGGAATTAGTATAATTTGAAGTGGGGAGCAGTCTGATTTTCAGAGCAATCTAATGGTTATAAACTATAGCCTAACATGTCTGATCATGTCTGCCAAGCAATATACTATGGTGTTACCTTGAAAGAAATACTTTGTTTGCAAACCAAACCTAATGACTCCTGCTGAAGCATCAGGTGGTCTGTTAACTGCAATGTAATGTATATTTATGTAAACCCTCATGAATTCTTAGATCTTCTGTAGTGTGTAGCTTAGTTCATAAATATATCATAATTATTAAACAAGCATTTGTCAATGGCGAATGTTTGCTTGCTGGTACTGGCATTGGTGCTGCATGAGTTAGAGAGATGCATAATAGGCATTGGAGTGTGCCTTTGGGTGATCGGGCCGTAAAGCTCATGCCATTCCACCTCACCCCACCCTGCAGACACTGACAGGTGTCACGGTGTGCCTTGGGGTCCTCGTCCCTTACGCTCACCCCATTCCATAAGGAAATAAGGTGAGATGGGTGCAGTATAGGAGAATGGGCTGAATGTTAGGGCCAAAGACCCCAAGGCACACCTAAAATGGGCAGACTAGGTGGGCCAAGCGGTCCTTATCTGCCGTCAAATTCTATGTTTCTATGTTTCTATGATGCCTATTAGTTGCTGCAGGGTGGGGGTGGAATGGTAGGAGCATTATGGCAGATGACCCCCCAAGCCACACCCCTGATGCCTGTTTGTCTGTACAAGGTGGATCATCATGGTTGGGAACCATAATGCCCTGGGTGTTTGTGGGTAGTTTTGCTCAAATTTTTAACATGGGCTTTTTGGGACCCTATCTCATGAACAGTGGCACAATCATTTCGTTACTCAGTCCTGAAAGGTAATTTTGCACAGCAAATGCACCATTCAGCACAACAAGTGTGAAAATACATTTTGGGCAGGATGTGAAAAATGACATCTTTACTGTTCATGAGGAGCTGTGAAAAAATGGCAATGTTGAAAATGTGGAGTAAAAATATGAAAAAGTCACGAAGTTACGAGCATGCATAGAAATTGCGTAATGCACACTCGTAACGCAATAATTATTTTGGAATTTTTTCACTAAATTTTCAACGTGGCCTTTTTGGGACCTCCCCCCATGAACAGTGGCACTGTGATTTCATTAATGTGTCCCAAAAGTTGATTTTGTACAACAACTGCGCCATTCTGCGCCACAGGTGCAATAACGTGTTTTTGGCAGGATATGAAAAATGACATCTGTACTGTTCATGAGGAGGTGTGGAAAATGGCAATGTTGGAAATTTGGAGTGAAAATGTGAAAGACTGGCAAAGTTACGAGCATGCACACAAACTGCATAATGCACGCTCATAACGCAGTAATTGTTTGGAGTTTTTTCACCAAGCTTGCAACATGGACTTTTTAGGACCCCACCTCATGAGCAGTGGCACTGTCATTTCGTTAATCAGTCCTGAAAGGTGATTCCACACAGCGACGGCAAAACCACCTTGCGGAACTAAGAAATGAAATGACAGTGGCAATCTTCATGAGGCGGGGTCCCAAGAACCTCTTGTTGAAAATTTGGGACCAAAACTCCCACAAATGGCTGAGGTATCAAGGTAAGTTGAACCCCCCCCATTGGCTGCCATTATAGGGCTTACTGTGATTTTCTTCAGTTTGCGGTCGGCTTTTGAAGAGTGCAGACATATTTCCAATCCACAGAAGACTGCAGCACCATACCTCCAGAAGTAAGTATGGGTGGGGGGTGCAGGGTATGAAGAAGGAGGGTAAGGATGAGGGAGGGGTGGAGAGGATGATGAGGGACTGTTGCCTTTTTCTGTAAGTGTAAAAAAATAAAATAAAAAAAATACCTTGTGGGACAGTTTTCTTTTTTACAGGTGGAATGCTATGAAAAATAAATTGCGGCACACTGGGGTGGGCTCCCAGTGTGCCAGACTAGTGGGGGGGGGTCAATGCTAGCCTGGGAATTGGGCACCCCGAGGTCGGCTGGAAAAGGGGTGTGGGGGGCACATCTGACACCAGGAGTGGGAACCTTGATGTCAGAAAAGATAAAAATTATGTTGGCACACTGGGGTGGACTCCCAGTGTGCCACAGTAGTGGGGGGGGGCATACCAACATGGGGATTTGGCACCCTGTTTTCAGTAAAAGATATGTTTGGCCTTGGGGGGGCATGCCAAGACTGGGATTGGGCAACCTGATGTTGGCTTTGGGGAGAGTGTGTGTGATGGGCAGCAGGAGCCGCCAATCATGTAGAACTGTGGCGGGGCTCATTTATGTCACCGGGAAAGGCACACTGAGCAAATGAGTTGTTCGTAAGGCCAGCCATGCACATTACTGTGCACTGTAATGTGCATGGCTGGAATGTGCCTGGTTGCCGGGAGAGGGGGGGAGAGATCTGCCACTGCAATGACTAAACTGACTGTGATTGGAGCAACATATTTCTTTCAAGTCTGGCGCTCGCTCTGAAACTGCCATCATCGGCAGCTTCCCTGTTGAGTGGTGGGTGATGGACGCGCCCACGAAAGCATTCACTGGATTGGTCAAACACTGCCACACCTCAGCAGTTCTCTACTCACCTAAAAATGTTTCTTGTGCACTGCATACTGAAGCAAACATAAAGAAAAAGAGACCACTACCATTCTCGGAAGAATTGGCTGTAAAGGTAAAGGCTAAAAGGGTAGCATTCAGAAGGCATAAGGAGACACAGAGGAAGGAGAGTACAGGAAGGAGGATAGAGAGGTGTATCAGGAGAAACAGAGAAACACAGCAAAAGCAGCAAGGAGTGCGAAGGCACAAACTGAGGAGTGAATAGTTCAGTGGATAACGAAAGAGGACAAGGCATTTTTTTAGGTATGGAAGTGGAAAGAGGACAATCAGGGTGACCAAGTGGTGCAGAGGGCTGAGGCACTGTCAAGCACCATACCTCTCATGACGCTGGTGACCCAGATTTGGTAACAAGTTTGTATTGTTGCAGTCAGCAGGGAGAGGACCAAGAAAGGATTGAACAGTCACCTGGCAGCTTTCCTCTCTCAGCTTGGGGGGGAGGTGGGCCTTCGCAGCTCTTGGCTGCCACCAGATGGAGGCCTGTTGACAGCACCAACATACGGGAGGCAGACATAAGTCAGAGGAGGGTGGTGAGGGCCATGGTTCTGGAATGCATGCATGCCTGCACACGTATGCTTTCTCTCCATGTCATGGCAGGCTCCAGGAACTAGTGGGAGAAAATGGAGGAAACTGAGGAGATCAGTCTTCGAGGAGCCATGCCGGACAGCTGGACCTACCCTTCCACTCTGACTGGTATGGCATTCTGGACTCTGTGCTCAGTAACAGGGAAGGATAACCCTCTCCCCAGCCCTACCACTGGGGGATCAGCAGGGGAAATATCCCCCACTCTGGAGGAAGGACAGGGATGGTCCAAGGGCATGGCTAAGAAGCCCCCCAGTCTGGCTGCAGAAGATAAAAACTTTCATATTAGGAGAAAAAAGAAGAAGACCACGGAGGGATCATAAGGTTAAGAAGGGTAGGGGGATCTTTGCAGAAGATGACCAGAATAAGGCAGATATCCAGAACAAATATCTTTGTT
This sequence comes from Neoceratodus forsteri, assembly GCA_016271365.2. Classification (NCBI taxonomy): domain Eukaryota; kingdom Metazoa; phylum Chordata; order Ceratodontiformes; family Ceratodontidae; genus Neoceratodus; species Neoceratodus forsteri. The sequence continues at coordinate 401,466,419 of CM028130.1, read as the reverse complement.
TAGTGTTGACAGAGCAAGGCCAAGTGGAGGGGTTCACAAAAAAAGTAACAGGAACACTGGAGGGAGGAGGGTGGACACATGTCCAGTTTCAGAGGAGACAATCATGAAGGGACTCACAAATCTGAAAGTGGGCAAGGCAATGGGACCAGTTGGGGTGCATTCAAGGGTAATGAGGGAGCTCAGGGAGGTACTGACTGCACCTCTGACAGTCCTATTTAACAGCTCACTGGAAACAGGAGTGGTTCCAGAGGACTGGAAAGGGGCAGATGTAGTCCCACTTTACAAAAGTGGTAGCAGGGAGGATGCTAGCAATTATAGGCTAGACATCTTGACATCGGTGGTAGGAAAGTTAATGGAGTCAGTGCTGAAGGAAAGGGCTGTGGAAAATCTTGAGTCCAACTGATCAAAAGACCTGAGGCAATGTGCATTCACAAGTGTGGGGGGGGGCACGTCAAACAGATCTAATAGCTTTTTTTGACTGCATGATCAGGGAATTAGATCAGGATGGAGGGATGGATGTGGACTACCTAGATTTCAGTTAGGCGTTTGACACCATTCCACATAGAAGACTCGAAAACAAGATAGGCAGCGTGGGTCCAAAGGTGGTAAACTGAATAAGAAATTGGTTAAGGGATGAGTGACAGAGGGTGGTGATAAAATGGAGTTCACTCTGGAGAAGGGAAGGAGACCAGTGGGGTGCCTCAGAGGTCAGTACTGGGACCAATACTCTAAAGAGCTGGTGACACATTCAATAAAATGTTAGCAAAACATATTGTAACACAGTCCAGCTTGTATTTCCCATTAGTGCTGTATTCCTTCTCGCCATTATTTATTACTTAAGTTATTTGCATGAAAACAAGATCTTTGGTACTGAAGATTTCATCTATTCCTGCTGCTTTCTTCCTACCTGAAGTCACAGTGCACTACTTGTGACCTTACAGGTGCTTCTATGGCAACAGATTGTGATGTCACAACAGAGGATTATGACTTGAAGTGGGGAGTAAACTAGAAGCAGATGAACTGAAAATGAACTCTAAAGGATAAAGATCATATATTCATAAACATTTCTTAGGAATAAATTATGGGAAGGAGAAATATATAAAATAGAAATGGAATGTAAGCAGAATTGTACGTAATTATTATGGTTTGTTTTTTTTAAGTTTTCGTCACGTGTCAGTAGCTCATTAATGTCTTTAGAACTGACAATGCAGAGGAGCTGGAAGGGAAGGTGTTCCTCTTTGTGGATGACACCAAACTAGGGTGGACACCCTGGGGTGGTGGTGGAAAGAATGCGCAGAGACCTGAGAAAATTTGAGGAGTAGTCAAGGGTGTGGCAGGTGGGTTTCAATGTGAACAAGTGCAAAATCATGTAGTTTAATATTTGGTTTAGAGAAGGAAACAGGCATAATTGTCCATACTTGTTCTTCACTAAAGCATGATCACAGACTTAATAAGCCAAGTAACTTAAAAAATAAAAGTTTATTAAGAATTCATAGTACATGAACCAGCCTGGTAGCACAGAGTGTTGAGACGCAACACCTCGAGCCACGGCATCGGCCTGGATTTGGGAGCAAGTTCGGGCCACCAGGGGTGGGGGGAGGGCAAGAAGCCAGGACTGAGCAGCCGTCAGGCAGCTCTTCTCTCTGGGGAGGGATGAAAAGTTTCCCCGAATCTTGGTTACCACCCAGTGGAGGCTAGGTGACAGTACCTGAGCAGGGGGAACCTAGGTGCTAGGCTAGGAGGGAGGATGGTACTGTCACCAGAGCCACTGGATGCATGCACGCCTCCATGTGCAACCACGTACTGGGGTCCCGGGAACAGGGGAGAAAAGTACAAAATTCCATGTCTCCCCCAGTGCTGTAAGGCAGGAGGGGTACCGGGGGAGCATTAGGTTAGCTCCTCTGGCAGGCAGTTTCTTGCCATGAGTGCCTGCCCCAAGGGTGTCAGCTGCTCTTTAAACTCATCTGCATTGCCACTGGCCAGATCATTGGTACCTAGATGCATCACGCGTGGTTTCTCACCCTCTGTTCTGGTCAGCTTCTCCAACTGGGAGATCAGCTTGCTTGCAGTTGTGTTTGGACAACATAGAAAGGATATATTCACCCTATTAGAGTTCAATACCAGTCTCTTCATCCCTCGAACTATGAAATGCACTGTAAGAAACATACCCTTCCTATTTCTTCTGTCCGTACCGAAAACATTTACATAAGGTTCATCCTTTTATTACATTATTTATTTATTTCTACTTTGATGACCAGGTAGGTGCGCTGGCACCAATTGCCTTTTTAAGGCACAACCTGGAAAGTACAAGTACAATAAGAGAAAGGAACAACAGAAGCACAGTACACATTACAAAAAGTCTCACAAATTGAAATAATACATATTTACAGATCACTAGGTTACACAGAGGAGAGCATGATATACAGTGATGTGTACAATGGCTAGCACAGCAGGTTTACAACAGTGAGAAAGGGCTAAATAATAATTAGTGAAGGAGGTTTAGCTACAAGAAACAGGAGCATGTCCCAATATCCAATAAATAGTCCTTCATCGCAGCAGCAAACATTTGTAGGAGGGGGACTGCCTAATACGGACAGCTATGGAGTTCCATAGAGAAGCAGTCCTAAAACTGAAGGATTTCTGTCCCGTCCCTGTCTGCCTGGGTCTGGAGTGCATTTTTGACAGTAGAATGGGAGTGAGGAAGGTTAAAGAGATTCACAAAGATAAGGCATCCACCCAACATTTACATGCTTTACCACCACAGAAGTCCATCAATGTGCAAATATCCACATTTTGTGCAGTATTAAAGGAAAACTGTCATCAAGACAGCCTCCCACCCCACAAGGCTTACTCTCCGGTTAAGCCTTTTAAGTATGTTGCAGCGTTTTTCTCCAGCCACAACATACTTTATTTTAATAACAAAAGATCTGTGACCTGGAAGTCTGTCGGACGGTATGGGGGGCTCCATTACATGTAGGGGTGCAGCGATGCACCATGGGTTCAATACAAAATTATTGAAGTGCATGGTTTGTTGCCGCACCTTTACACATAATGGAGCCCCACTAGGGGTATCCCCAAGTTCCCACACTCTCTCCCGGTGGAGCTACTAACTTTTCTCAATGGGCAAGATCCGCGACACACACCCCAGAAACCCCAGTTTTTCGGGATCTGTTCCAGATGCCCGAGGTTTTTGCCTAGTAGTCACCAGGGTCCCACTCACTGTATCCTAATGCCCTCATAGCCATGAGGTGTCCAGGACCTCCTCCACTCTCGGGGCCCTGAAAGCAGCTGGCACCCAGCTCCTGCCGCGAGTGGTGGAAGCCTTCTATCCTGATGCCACCTGTGATCCTGGCTGGCTCACTGCAGCCAGATGCCACCCATGCCAAAGACTGATCAGCACCTCTCCATATTTCAGTGAGGCATGATGGGGGCTGGGGGGTCATTAGCCTGTGCCTACCCATCAAAGCACGCAGGAAAACTTCCTGGCACTACCAGCCTCCTATTGGTCATACCCCTTGCTCCTTCTACTTGCAACCATTGTCCAGGATGGCCCAGCCAGTCCCTTGCCTATGTCTTGGGGTAGGCCTGCCAGGCAAGGAAACCTGGGGTGAAGTTCCTTTCAAAATGCTCAGTCTTTGTGGGCCCAGACACCAGGAAGGCATCCTTTTATCTGCTAAATAGTTCCTCACAACAGCTATACCCTTGGAGGCTGCCAGAGCCTCTCTCTCTCTCTCTCTCTCTCTCTCTCTCTCTCGCCAGCATCTGGTAAACATTCACCTCCCCCTACTGTAAGGAGTGGGCTGTTGCACAGCTTATTACTGTAGTGTACTTCCAAAAATCTCCTCTCCAATTAATCTGCACAGCAAAAATAGCCATGAGTAATCTCCCAACCTAGTCCAGGGAATTCTTTTCCAGTCATAAAAAGTATAAAAGATTTGGACTAGCAAAGGATTGCAGATGATAGGCAGCTGGGTTCCTGACTGCAGTGCTGATCCACAGAGTCAAAACAGACTGGATGCCTCCTAGTTTGCACCAGCAGGCTGAACCAAATTCACAACCATCCTATGAGGGGTAATGTGAACTGCCCTATAGAGGCAGCTTGTCCCATTCCTATTCCTCAGACACCCGGCATGCCCCAGTGCCCGCTGGACTCCTCTCTCACTGCCACTTTTATCCACCTTGAGCGCAGGGTTCCATAATGAATCCTACTACTAGAGGATGCCTTCTTCACAGGATGGGGGCCCCATCTGGTCAGGTGGGAGTCTCTTATCATCCTCCCACTTGTCTTCAACTTCTGACTTCCCATGCTTAGGGGTACAGAAGAAAACTGGACTGCCAGAACTGGATCAGACCAGATCTTTAAAAGTCAGAGCACCCAGACCAAAGGCAAATTGCTTGAATTTTGATGGACCGGACAGTTTGGGTGCACTGCCCAATCCACCGTTTAACAATCTGGTCTAGCAGCATTGTGTTTATTCCCTTTGCACTCCAATGTCTGTACTCCCTCTGGAATCCCTGGATGCCATGCTCCACTGAACCCAGTCCCTGCTTCAGCTGCCTACCTCCATTGTATACTGCCTTGGTTATGACGCCCACGATGGGGTACAGGGGATGTACCCCTCAGACTGCGTTGTTCTCATCAGGCAGCAAGCTGTGGAGTCCAGAACTAGTCTTCTTCAGTACACTGGGGTTGTCCTTCGAGCAGTGGGTATATTTTCATTTCTCCTTCCTCCTCTGAAGTAGGTGCACTAGGGAGGTCCCAGGTGCATCTGCATGCCATGTATGCTGCTGCACCGGACTCTTGGTCTATGTCCATCCCTGCCACTGAATCCCTGACTGCTCTGCCACTTATGTTCACTCAGGTGGTAGTATTACAGTGAGGATAGCAACCCCCCCCTCCTGCAGGAGAGCATCCTCCGGGATATTCAACCCTTTTTACCGCAGCCAGCCCCCATGACCCAGGCTTGTTCCTGAACCCAGGTTATTGACATCACTGCGCTGATGGGCCAGCCCAGCAGTCCAGTTTCCAGCCATACCTGGGATCTGCTAAAAAGAAACAAAAAAACAGATCGTTGAGACTGGAGCAAATTGGTAAAAGCTGGACTGGCCTAACTGGCAAAATTTGTGCCACTTGTGCCTGGTGCAGTTTTTACTAATCTGGTCCTGTCCAGTTCCAAAGCTCTGGGTTTTACCAAGTTTCCAAGCTTAGGGTGCAAACCCAGGTTGCCAGCATACTACAGCTGTCCCCCCACCATCGGAGATGCCTAATTTCCCATTTTCAGAGTTAGCATAACCCAATATTTGCCCTTTTCTCCAGACTGTGATTCAGAAATGCAGTTACGTCTACGTCCCACGTATGGGCACCTGGCAGGCTTGGAAGACTACTCAGAACTCAGACTCAGAAGCTGTACCCATTTATAATTTCCAGTTCTGACATACCAAATTCAGCAATGAATGATGTCAGTCCTCCATGAAAAAGGGTTTCCAGTTCAGGTAACACTTTTCTTGGAAGGTGGATGCCTCTGCCGGGTTGCCTAATCTAAGGCACTGGTAGTGTGGGGGTGATAACACGTGCAGCTACCGTTACTTTCCCATCATGAGAGTGAGTCCTGACAGTGCCGGTAGCCTTTCTTAGCTCCTCCCCTTGACTGGCCTGTCATTGCTCTCACAACTTGAGGGCGTGTTGACATTATAGCCACCTGCTGCTGCTGCCGCTATGGAGATGGCGATTCCACTCACTGAACCCGCTCTCCTCTGCGTGTCTGGGACTATCCTCCTTCATCACGTAACACTGTACAGTGTGAAGGGAGCAATGTCCCGTAGCAGGAGAGATGGATTTATGTCATCAGCATGCCAAACACTGGGTACCACAGTAACGGGTAGCAAACATCGGCAGCTACCCTGGTGGGGTGGCAGAGCTGCTGCTTCTTGATGCTAAAGGCCGGCTGGTGAAGCACTGACAGGTGCTGACTTGTTTAGGGGGTTTAGCTGTTGGCATTTTTGTAATTATGGGTAGGGGAGCACTTCTGGCAGTGCTCAGCCCTCATAGCTCTAAAGTGAGCCTCTGTAGCTCAATCACTGCCATTTACTACAGCAGTGCATAGGGATTACTTTTGATATTTGTCTTTCTGCTATTTTTCTATGTTTGCAAAAAAAAACATATATATTGTTTTACATTTTAGACTTCTTTCTGTTAATGATGACACAGGAAGACAAAGGCAAACCCTCCAACATTTCACAGATCAAAATAGGTACACTTCTGTGTTGCAGTGACCACTTCCTCCCCACTCCGGTTTGCCAATGGTTAGTTGAGTATTCAAATTTACTCTTGCTTCACAAAGTCAAACATTCACCATACAGGAAATTCTATCATGATTTATTTCTAAAATTTTATTAAGGATTTGTATATTCCAGGATAGCCTCCTTAGAGATGTTTCCAAGCGTAGGGGGACATTGGAGCAGCAGAGCTCAATTGTTACTATGTGATTTTGAACAAAAATATTGAAGTGCTACTGCAGGTACACAGCCACAAAGTAGCTGAGGAATATTGCAAGGGGGTGGTCAGATGAGATGTCAGTTGAAATAAACCCCCAGAATGCTCTAAAACATCAGTTTCCCAAGAACAACATTTGGTAGGTAGAGTGAGTTTGGCAGCCTTACACACACCCCCACAGCCCTTATGTTAGCTAACCTCTGACCTGGCTAATGGCAGAAAGAACCCACCCCCCCCCGAACAGCACTACCCAGCGTCTCAGCCAGCAGAGCTCAGCTGCATCACCCCTACGGCAAGATCAAGACACACCCCATGATCCCGTTCCTGTCACCTGCTGCAAAGAGTTGGAAATGGATCATGCATCTGTCATCGGGAGATCTGTCATATCTCAGTCTGTGCCTCCTGCGAACAAAGGTTGGATTGAGTCTAGCGATGCTTGAGACTCTGTCTGATGCTCTTCATGCAGAGGGGTTGAGAGAGTGTTGTGCGAAGGTGACCCAGAGTTGTTGTTTTTTTAATTCCGACCACTGGACAATCAAATTGCTCGGTTCTGCTCGCTCCACCATGGCTCTGGCTGGCAGTTACTCTAGGTCCCCCTCCACTGGACTAACATAGAGGTCACTCACTATGGAGTAAAGTTTACTGTAGTGAGATTTTCTGCCTAGCTGTGAAGCGCTGCCCACAACAGCATTGTTTCCAGTCCCACCCATTCCATGATGTGCCCCAAGTCTGCTCAAGGACCTGGGTCACTCACCAGTCACTGGCATGAAAGAGAAAGGGTGATGTGCTTCCCATTGGCTAAACAGGCACCCCCTGCCCTGGGCTTGCTAGTCCCTTAAATTAACATGGGTGGCCATAGTTGCAGTGCAGTGCTACCCTAACACATCTCCACCCCACACAAACATTCTGCACGCAAGCCAGGTCAGGAGGACACTTACTTTGTACCTTAAGAATTGGTGGTGATTTTTAAAAGGTGATGAACAGCAGTTCAAAAAACAAACAATTGCTGTCTACACTACACACTACTCAGGCTGATTGCAGTTCAGTAAAAACACAGTTGTTGCTCAATTTAATTGAGTAGAGTACACCCACCGTTGCTCCTAGCCCCTACACCTGCAGCCTGGGAGGAATTCTTCTCCAGTGGCCTCTGGAGTCTGTCCAACCTTGTCCTCCTCTTCCAATTCATAACACTTGCATTCCATGTTTTAGGGAGTCCCGGACTGGTCGGTCAGTCCGGTTGATTAGAGGTAAAGTCCCAGTGTCAGTCTACAAGTGACTGACTTTAAAAGCTGAATGTTGAGCAGCTGAAGTGAGTGAGTCCCCACAATGTTGGTGGTCTTTCTTGGATGTCTCTCTGGCTGACTCATTCTCAAATGATCGAGAAGCTGCATGCACAACCTGCGACATCACCTAGTGTGTGGCCCGATTACCTGACTGACCTCAGTCCCACCGAAGTGACCTCCACTCTTGATCTGACCTCTGGCAAATTTGTCCAATCAGGGAGGGAGAAGACGAAACTTGGAAGTACAAGTGGAGAGGGGCAGCAGAGCTGGGCAAAGAGAGCCGCCCCCTGCCTAGCAAGCAGCCTTAAGGAGCCAGTGGGTGTTGTGATGGATCATGCTGTGGTCCAGTAACTGGAGAGTGTGAAGGCTGGGAGTCTCTGAAGGGGGGGCCCAGCATCCTCTGACACTAAAGTGTCTCAGTCATTCTCAGCCTGTGTGTGTGTCAGGCTTCAGCAATTCTTCAGGGGGATCAGACAGCCACCCCCCCCGAACAATCAGTCCCAGGACTGATGTCCTGGCTTGTGCCCCTGACTCCCTCCACAACTTCAGTCAAAGGGAAGGGCAAGCAAGGCTGCGTTGCAAAGCAATGTCAACTGCAATGCTTCTGGGGGTTGCTGCATCGAGGAGGCAGCCCTCTGCCCATGGCACCACAGTAAGGGCAGCACATCGCTGGACCCATTCATTCACTGGTTTCTGAAAGTGAATCCAGGAGCCTTCACACGAGGTAAGAATAACATGCCACAAAATACTGCGACAATCAGGGAGCGCCCAGCATCACAGTGTCAGCTTCTCATCTGCATGCAAACTAATCAGGGTGGAGTGAGAGGCTGACACTGCAAAGATGAGGCACTCCCTGATTGCCATGGCCAAATTGTTTCAAGTTGGTGGCAGGCTTGCAAACAAGTGTCACCACCAGCATCCACTTGAATTGGTGACATGAAGCCAAGCCCCCAAAAGCAGTAGTGGTATTGGCCGAAACAGTGCTGCACCTCCACAACCCGCTTCTCTACTAAGCTGCCACAACATCTTTCTTGCACATGCGCACAAGCAAACATAAAAAGTTGTTACTGTCTGACAGCACTAACTGAGAGTTTATATAATGCCTGAGGGAAAGCTGTGCCTTTTCCAGTGTTTTCCTTTAACCACTGTGTACCAGGCAAAAAAATTAACATCTGGCATGGGATGCAGAAACCCCAGAGAATTCCTTAACTTAGCTGCTCTAATACTCTTGATTTTTAATCTCTTGGTTTGTTTTTAGGATTAGTTAGGGATTCCAGAATTAGAAGTAGCAGTGGATCTTGGAAGTTCATTATTAATATATTTTTAATTTATTTTTTTAAAAAGTTGCTCACGGTTTACTATTAAAATCAGTACTTGCATTTAAAAAGTAAACAAACTGCCTGCTCTGTGAACAATAATCCCTGTGCCCTTCATAAAGGAGAAGTCATCAGGCAATACAGTTAGCTGCACACTTTGAATCTCAGCCAGGAATCTGTCAATACCACTCACTGCAGCTTGAAGACAAGGCCCGAAAGTGCTCATAGCCAATGATTGGGACACTTTCTATATAAAATAGCTATGCATTCCCTGAGGTTTATAGTATCATTTGGCCTCATTTTTTGACATCATGCTTGTTATATTATGAATTTTTCTGAGCAAGTGCTTTGTGTGCTTCAGAGCATTAAAGGAGAAGCTCTTTAAGGAAGTCTTCAGTCCGTACTGATTTAAATATGGAGGAGTTGGTTTTTTATACTCTTTTAGTTTCTTTGACTAAGTCTTCAACTTTGCAGTTTACTATTATGTGGCAAATGGCAAATTACACCCAACTGGACTAGTGGTCTTTAGATATTATCCAACCAAGCTGGATACCATCCGATAATTGGCATAATGTCAATTTTTGAATTGCTGTCAAACAGCGATGACATCCAAGAATGGATCTGACAACCTTGGAGCACATCCATGGATCCAGTGACTCCAACTGGCATACTAGTATCTTTTGAAGCCATTAGTTAGATCCTTGGATCCGACCTGTGGATTTGACTTCACCTGTTGGAGCTAAAGAGAAAAAAGAGAGGCATGTACAGAAAGAGAAAGGGGGTAAGCAAGTATATTATGTGAATGTGGTAGTGGTTCTCATTCACTTTCAAACTGGCAGTAAGCTTTTTTGTTAAAGACTGAATGTCTGGTCTAAAGAAATGTTATGTGAGAACTGACTGTTTAATTCAGACATGGCCATGAACCACGAATTTGCAACATGTTCCACAGCAATGCGTTCATCAGTAGCAGTGTTTATCCTGGTATCTAGTCCCAATAAATATGTACAAGAAATGGTATCATCCTGATACCTTTTGACAGGATTCTAGTAATGTATGAAGGTGTCATGATAATGGACAGTATATGTAAATGTCCATTACAAGTGGCTGGGTGTTGTGGTCCACGGCTTCATTTTTCACTACTTCCGATCTGCATTGATGATATCTTGCTCTTCAGCACTAAAACCATATTGGTCTATAGAACGAAACCACTATAGCACGACAGGGTTGTTATATTTTACACCAAGCACACACAAGAATAAATTAAGAATCAAGCCTTAATGTGCAGTATTCATAAATAATTTACCTTTTATGCAGTGAGTTCTCTTATTTTTTTCTAATGGAAGCATGCCTATAAAGATCAAGTGATTCACCACTGAATAGCACCCTAAAACCCTCTGGGACTCTGATTTCTGGGGACAATACACAGTCGCAGTCAAGGTGGCTGACTTAGGGATGAACAGAGTGTCCTATGCTACCACCCCCCCAGAAAATGCTGTGTCAGTGGCCCTACTTAGCTGTTGGGGGGAGGAGTCTTCCCCAATGACTAAGTTGCAGTACAAATGTGGGCTGCCAGATGTTTGTGATCACAAACAGGGTTTGTGACCACAAACACTGAAACAGCAGCACCCAGATACATTTGGACATGGCATTGGGCCAGTCGCATATCATAATGCCAAGCCCAAGTATGCATGGCAAGAGGCGCTGCCACCTTAGCCATTCTCTAACATCCCAACCACGTACCTTACAGCTTGTTTGAGGGCTGAAGAGATTTTTTAATTATCCTGCCCCTTAACAGCCATCCCCATTAGTCCAGTGGCCCCCAACTGAGCAAAAGTTTAAATCCCTTCCCTATCCCAGTTCCCTTCTGCAGTATTCACACTATACTGATTCATTGCTGGTTTTGGTCCCATGTCCCCATCATTTCCTAATGCAGTAGAGTCTTAATCCATTGCCACATGCCTGCGCGAGAACTGTTGAAAGACATCCAGCAGTATTACATACTGTACTTTCTTTTTTTTTATAGGAAAAAAGATGACCACCAGGCTAGCCTAAGAAGCCTTCTAGCAGTGCTGTGAAACCTCGTCTGCACAGATTTTGCTAAATTATGCTCCTTTGGAGACTCCCCATATTAGTTAGCAATTTAGTTGTATTGTTGTCAACAAAGTATCCTTTCAAGTTTAATTAGCTAAGTAAGGACAGTAGTAGGATTTAGTGTTTAATCAGCGCAGTCAGCACAGACAAGGTAACTAAGTGATTTTATAATAGGAGCTAGCTTTATTATTTTTAGTTTAGCTAGAAGAAAAAAAGAATTCCATTTACCGAGGACTGGTGCACCAGGAGTTTGCTGCTGCATTCTAATGCCGCTGTGCTAATCTGCTGTGGACCAGAATTCGTTCCGGTGGTGTGTTGCCATCGAAGGAAGTTGGAAGAAGGAAGGAATTCTGCCTGGTAACTACACTTGGTTTGGGGTCCAGCGCTCATCATGGATGTGGATGTTGTGAGACAGAGAAAGGTTCAAGCTGGTCCAGTCGGATCTGTTCTTAGGCGTCTTGAGGAGGATTATTGCTGGGCGCATGCCAGACTCTCACTCTGCTGGTTCTGGGCATGAAAGACAGCGGCCTGCTCAGTATTTGTTTGGAGGATGCTGGATCTGGTAGGAGCCCAAATTATGGCCGTGGGGACTTTTGCGACCTACAGAAGACCAGTGGGTGAGTTGGTTCCAACGAGGAGATCCTGTGTGTGATTGGAGACTGGGTTACAGACTAGCCACAAGTTTTGTGAGTGACTGACTCCTGAGGTTCCACCCAGACCACTGAAGCTGCCAGTGGTCTATTCGGCATTACTACTGATTATGGCCAGGAAGCAGTGTTGCGACTCTATCAGTGTTAGCACGTACGCCCCCCCCTCCCCTCCGCTCAGCAACCGGGCCCAGGACTGTTGTCCCAGTTTGTGCCCCTGACTCCCACCACAACTTCAATCAGGGAATGGCAAGCAAGACTGCACTTCAAAGCACAGTCAACTGCAGTGCTTCTGGGGGTCAGCGTCGGTGAGGCTGCATCGAGGAGGCTGCCCTCTGCCCATGGCACCACAGTAAGTGCAGCAGAGCGCTGGACCCATTCAGTTACTGGCTGCTGAAAGTAAATCCAGGAGCCTTTGCACAGGGAAGAATAACATGCCACAAAGTACTGCGACAATCAGGGACCACCCGGCATCGCAGTGTCAGCTTCTTATCTGCATGCAAACTATTCAGGGTGGAGTGAGAGGCTGACACTGCAATGATGAGGTGCTCCCTGATTGCCGCAGCTAAATCATTTCAAGTTGGTGGCAGGCTTGCAAACTAGTGTCACCAAAAGCATGCGCTTGCATTGGAGACACGCAGCCAAGCCCCCAAAAGCAGTAGTGGCATTGGCCGAAACAGTGCCACACCTCCAAAACCCGCTTCTCTCCTAAGCTGCCGCAACATGCTTCTTGCACCTGCACAAGCAAACATAAAAAATAGTTTTGATCTTTTCAGGGTGACAAATGTGTGATGTCATACATATCAAAGAACCTTTTTAAATTATGGCTATAAACATGCATATACACATGAGCCATGATAATAAAATAATTTACTGCAAATAAAATGAAAATATTTTGACTGAAGGTTCCAGTCCAGAGCTATGACAGGTTCCTGCTCTTTTTTTTTGCCTGACTTCCAAGCAGCTTTATCTCACTTTCTGTCTTCCTTTAACTCAGTTTGCATTAGACATGCTCCTTTTAATCAGTCTAGATTCAGAGTGGGGCTTCCATTTTCACTGGGTCACATCTGACCTTATTGAGCAAGCAATAATACCCGACAGGGTGGGCGGTATTGGGCTACACTGGACTGCCCAGGGGCATAATGAGGCCCGACACTGCAGGTGGAGGGCCTTATAGCCCCTGGAAGGTCTGGTATAGCCCATACCGACCACCCTGGAGGGTATTATTGCACTTAGAAAATGGGCCACTGTATTTTAAATATATATAGTTGAAAAAAACTATTATGTTTAAATATTAAAACTCTCATTTGCTGGATTTTGTAATAATATAGTTCCTCCGCCTGCATTATAATGCAGTGTTTTTATTATGACCTTATGATTTTTGTCCTACTGGAGTGTTTGCAGTTGCAACCATGGAGGTGGTTGTCATGGTTACCCCCAGTTACACTGGGCTGAACGTATGCAGGTTCAGTTCTGTGTTTTCTTCTTTGCTTGTTTTTTTTGGCTGGTGTACTAAGCAGGGCTACACATTTTTAAAAAGTATATGCATTTGGTTTGTCATGCTTTTGTGTGTGTGTGTGTGTGTGTGTGTGTTTATCCCAGAGAAACAGTACAGCCAAAGGGGAGAACAGCAGGAGTAGCAGAAGTGCATCACTGCGCTGTGAATAACCACCACTCTTGTTTTGGAATTTTTTTTAAATGGACTGAAGAAACCAGGCTGGATTTTGTGGATCGAGTTAAGTTTTGAAAAATAATGACACTGGACTTATGGACAGGGTTTCCAATGTGTGTGTCTGTAAGATGGGGGGGGTACAAGAAGGCAGTTGTTTACCTCTTGAATGTGGCAACAGCCAGGGGGGTGGGGCCACCAAGTGAGTGGAGCTCTGGCTCGCTAAGTGACACAGATAGGGAGTGGAGCTTCATGATCCTGCAGGCTGCAGTGCAGTATGAAAAAACAAAAGGTACAAATACAGAAACGCAGGTACTGTTTAAAAAACTCGGATATAAAAAAAAAAAAAAAGAAAATAAATTATAATAGAATCAGAGATGAGGTGGGATAACTCACCAGACAAAGCCTACACAAATGGTTGTATTTGCACTGAGCGCACATCTTGCTAGGGGTACCGATTTGAAAAGGAAAGTGTTTTTTTTTTTTTCCCCACTGGGATATAACTATTAAATTAACAGAGTCTCTGGTAGAATGAGAGCCGCTAATGTATTTGGGGAATCTGCTTGGGGGGGTGGCTTCTGTCATGGGGGGTGGTTGGCGCTAAGCTAGAGAGTATTGGGGGCCAGTAACGCTCGCTAAGCGAGACAAAAAAATAGTGGCGATTTCAAATTCAGTAAGGATGTTTTAACCAATGAGCAAGCAGAGTGGGTAAAAGGATACCTTAGGTGGTGATGGGGTCAGGTGACTGACACTTTTTATTAGCTGAGCATCTATTAAAAGTTAATGTACCCCCTGGCAGGGGTACTAGCCAATCAGAACCAAACAAATAAAAAGCCCATTTTCTAAACTCTCATAACTAAGGAATGTAGCCTGGGCTAGGGAATTGACCTTTAGGAATGTCATCTGACAGACAAACTTCCACAGGATGACATAACTATCATACCAAACTCATCAAGTAAGCTAAGGCTGCCTAGTTCCAGAATAAATTCTTAAAGGGCTCTGGTCCTTATAAGTTTAGAAAGGCTGCACATTGCCTCCTAAACTCCGCCTGTTCTCTTTAGCTGGCACCCACTCTGCTACCTGCACTCTCTTATCTTCTGACTTATTAAATTGTTTCTTCACTGAAGATCCAGGGCTCTCACTTCTCCCTCTTCAGCCCAGGGTCAGCCATCATTAGGCATCTTGTATCTCACCTCTATTCCCTTGTCTGAGATTTTATGGGAAATAGCCACTCTAAATAGTTTCTACAGTGGAGGTTCAGATTGCCTATCCCTCACATTTCTTGCCCTCAGGGCCCTAGGTCTGAACACTCCCTTTTACTCAGATTTTCAATTGGCCCCTGGTCATAGGCTGCTTTCTCACCAGCTGGAAACATGCCTTAGTAGTTGCAATACATAATCCAATGCATAATGAAGGCCCTTCTGATAATCTGACAAACTATCAGCCAATATCTCTGTTACCCACCTTTCCTAAACTGCTCAAGAGATTTTTCAGCAGGCAACTCTGAAATGTCTATGCCAGTTCTGGCTTTCTTACCCTATATCAGTCTGGCTTCACTTCATCTCTACCAGCCTTCTTGGAATAACTGATCATATCACTCTCATATGGATGCAGGATTGGGCACTGGGGCTTTTTTCATTGATCTAGCCATAGCCAAAGCACATGATACAGCAAATCATAACTTGCTCCAGTATAAACTAGCTTCCTTGGCTGTCTCTGCTTCTTCATTTAACTGGTTCCAATCCTACAGTACCAGCTAGATAGAACACAATCTATTAAACTGGGTTCCTCCACCTCTTCGTTTCTCCCAGTTACCCTTAGGGTTCCCCCAAGGTTCAGTCTTGGACCCCTCCCATTTTCAGTCTTTATAAATTACCTCCCTAGCTTATTACTCTCCTGCAAAATTCACACATATGCAGACAATACTTAGTATTTTGTTAATTCTTTGGTGACAGAGTAAGGCCCACTAGGCATAATGCCTGTTTTCAAGGGTGACCCAGGAGCACTGGGGAGATTAACTGGCTTGCTCAGAGTCACACAGTTTGCAAGTGGAGATTGTTGGACTCAAACCCAGGTCTGCTGGATATACCACATACCACTGTAAGTTAGCCTGCTGCTGTTTCCAAAACTTATGCCCATGGCAGGCATTGCTGAGGCAGGAATGAAAGGCACAGCAGTTCTTAGCAAGCCTGCTGCAGTTTCCACAAATTATATTCATGGTAGGTATTGCTGAAGCAGGTATGAGAGATGCAGCTACTCTTCATGAGCCTGCTGCTGTTTCCAAAACTTATACCCATGGCAGGCATTGCTGAGGCAGAAATGAGAAACACAGCTGCTCTGAGTGAGCCTGCTGCTCTTTCCAGAAATTATACCCATGGTGGGAATCAATCAAACTTACATAATACAAAACTGATGACTCCCAAAAGGAAACTAAGAGTAGTGTGGCATATGTGGCTGGAATGGTGGCAGTGGTGATGGTTCTATCCATTTCATATACAACCTAGTCATCATATTCGGTATAACTGGTTGCAGGCTGTTGTTCATGTTCAGGATCAGACTCACAAAATTCAGTGTTTGGAACAATTAAGAAATTGTCAACATTCATTTTAGAAAATGTAAGTCATTCCACATTTTCAGGACTTAGCAGTGTTCTGTGGTCAGTGACTATTCTTCCAGCTGCACTAAATATGCGTTCTGAATATACGATTGAAGGTGGAAAACTGAGGCACATTATTGCAGGATTTACTAGATCTGGCCATATTGTTCTCTTTTGTTTCCAATAGAGTAATGGATCTTTCTTGAGACCAATCCCAGTATGGTTTGCAAAATACTCCAGGATCATTGTGCTGCATGAGACGGTTACCAGTCTGGCAGATGAACCTGCTGCACTTTCTTTACTGGATTCTGTACTAGTCCATGTTATATTGTACGATAGAATGTTGTTCTTATTAGTCTTTTATCTGTGCTGAAAAGCTGTTCAGCATAGATAAAAAAGTTCATAGAACACTGTTCAGCCTGTAAGTGCAGAACAGCGTTCTACTCATTCGAAAACTAGATATGCGTACACACTACACTCTGCAGGATCAACAGCAATGCAGTAACAGGAACTAACCTGGGAACAAACACCGAACTGGCAGAATCAACCAGATAAGTAGACTGAATGAACCTATCACATAATTTAATAAAAAAAAGAAAAAAAAGCACATGATCAACCAGATGTTGTATTTTACTGAGATCAAGTCTCTCACTTAGTGAGAATATGGCTGCCATGGTTTTTTGAAATGTTTCTCCCTAACTAAACTCACAGCCAATAGAAAGAAGTACTAACAACGTACTCAGGTTTGGTTCCCTTGCAACGACCAGTGAACCTAGCAACCAGCCACTAACACAGACTAAAATGAAGCAGCAAAACTATATTTCTGCATAAAATAGAAAACTCTAAATTATTTTTTCTGGCACCCTACACTATAAAAAATACTGGATGGTGAATCCAATGCAGAACCAGTGTGTTCTGCTACCTCAGGGCTCTGATTGCCTAGGACAGGGACTCAGAGTGCCTCTGTGGCAGAACACACTGGTTCTGCATGGTTGTCCATCCAGTGTTCTCTATATAGTGCATGGTGGAACAATGTTCTTATTCATTTTTTATCTGTGCTGAAAAGCTGTTCAGCACAGATAAAAAAGTTCATAGAACACTGTTCAGCTTGTAAGTGCTGAACAGTGTTCTACTCATTCAAAAGCTAGACATGTGCACACGCTGCACTCACTACAAACTGCAGGATCAACCACATAAGCAGTCCCGGCATCAGCGGCAGCTCAGTAACAGGAACTAACCCAGGAACAAACACCGAACTGGCAGGATCAATCAGATATGTAGACTGAATGAACCTATCACATAATAGAATTAAAAAAAAACACTGCAGGATTAACCAGCTATTTTATTTATTTATATTTTTTCCCAATCGTTTAACCAGGAGAGACACACTAAGCTGAAAGCTTGTTTACAGGGGTGACCAGAGAGCACAGGGAAGTTAAGTGACTTGCTTAGGGTGATACAGTATGCAGGTGAGGGCTGTGGGATTCAAACCCTGGTCTCCAGATTTGCAGCTCAGAGCCTTAAACCACTGCACTATTCAAACCTCTCACTTAGCAAGAATACGGCTGCCATGTTTGTTTTTTTTGACAGCCCCTTCCTAATCATCTGTATGACTCAGGTCATGCCTGAAAATAGTCCATTGGACCAGTGCACTTACCCGGTAAACAAATAAATTAAAAAAATAACTAAATTCAAAGCTAATAGAAAGATGTGCTAGCAATGTACTCAGGTTTGGTTCCCTAGCAATGATCAGTGAACCTAGCAACCAGCCACTAACACAGACTAAAACAAAGCAGGAAAGCTGTATTTCTGTATAAAATAGAAGATTCTAAACTATTTTTTCAGGCACCATACACTATAAAAAATACTGGCTGGTCAACCCAGTGTAGAACCAGTGTGTTCTGCCACCTCAGGGCTGTGATGCCTTAGGGCCTCTTGAGCTTCACTCTCAAGGTCCCAGGGAATCAGAGCCCCTCTGTGGCAGAACCCACTGGTTCTGCATGGTTGCCCTCCCAGTATTCTTTATGTTGCAGGTGACTCAGAAGTGATTTGCCTTTCTGTCTCTGAACATAGGATGCCTAAGAAGTAGCTGTGGATGTCTTTTCCCTCACTGATGAAACTGGTGATTGTGAAGAATTGATAGATGTGCTATTGTCTATGCCAGAGGTGCACTCTGATGGTTCAGCAGGGTTTGACTGCTGTACGTCAGTTACTGGTGTTGGTAGGGCAATGTCACATTTGGTTAGCAGAATATCTCTCCACTAGTCAGTGTCTTCCCCTGCAGGAATGATAACTTCTATGTTCCACATAAAATGGGGATTTGGCAATGTAGCCGGCACATAGGCATCATTCTTAAACATGACATTTATTCTCTGATCAGTCAACAGTCTGAGACTCAAGTTATTTTCCAGCATAACAGTGGTGGTATCTTCTTTTGCCTGAAATTCTTTCTTCATGTCATCAAGGAAAATGTGAAGAAATCTGATTTGAGGAACAATTTGACTCAGAGTTGCACTGTCCACACTGACATCATGTGTAGCAGCTTCAAATGGCTCCATTAAGGTGATTAAACATTCAAGCAGAGTCCAGCTGCTGGAACTGAGCATGATGTCTACTTTACCTATTGGCTCTGCATGGTGTAGTCATGTACAGCTTTTTTCTGTTCAAGAAGCCTTTCCAACATGTCAAATCTTGAATTCCAGTGGGCTGGAACCTCCTGCTTTAATGTAAGCAGTGGTAAGTTGTTTGACCTCAGCAGCTACTTCATGATTTTTTGCACTTTCACAGAGTGGGTGAAACACCCACATATTTTTTTCTAGCAAGATCAAACAGGTCTTCAGCATTTCTGTTTCCATTTAAGAAACTACAAATGAGAAGATTTAAACAATGTGCAAAACAAGGTATGTGTTGGTAGTTGCCATCTGTAACAGCTTTGACTATGTTGGCACCATTATCTGACTCTATGAACTCTGGAGATAAGGAAAAGATGGAGTAAGCCATTTCTGGAACTGATTTTGCAGCTCCTGAAAAATATTCACAGCAGTATGGTTTTCCTCAAATGTGGTGTCACATAATACAGCCTGCTTCCTACTGCTTACAGTAGAGCAGGGGTTATTCCTTTCTGACTGAAACCTTGCCCAATGAGCTGTAACAGTCATGTAGTCAATTGTTTGGTTGCTGGTCCAAATATCAATGGTTATGTGACTCTGCTTCACCTCACAGAGTTTCAACTACTTAGTGACTGCACTACACACCAAGTCATACAATTGTGGAACATCCTTTTTTGGGAAATATGTTTGACAGGGAATGATGTAGCGTGGTTCAATACTGTTCATGAACTTGATGAAACCTTTTTGGGCAACAAAATCAAAAGGGAGTTGACAATCGGCCAACAGCTCTGTAATGGCTCTATTTAACAGCTGTCATGTTGGATGCTTGCAGGTAAATGTTCATATCCTCACAACACTTTCTTTTAATGTTAGTTGGAGAGAGCATGACAAGATATGTTTTATTTTGGAGGGATTGCATTTTTTACACCTTTTTCACATGGAGTACTACTTTGGGATTTTGCAGTACATGATGGTGTTAGAAGAAAACAATCTATGTTTGTCAGGGAAGATTGCAAGGACACATCAAGTGATTCAATATCAGTTTCTGCTTCCAGTTCATTGTCACTATGGTCACCACTACCACCTGCAGTACCGACCATACCAGTCACATTGTTCCTCGCCCTGCCCCACTCAATTGGGTACTTTGTGTTTGCATGTCGTATCATTACTGATGTTCCAAAATGTCCCACTTCACCACCATTATTGACATTCTTTTTTGCACAGACTGCATACAGATTGAGAGTTGTCTGCAGGGTCAATGTAAAATAAATTCCACACTAAAGATTTACCTTTTGTGCTTTGTACTATGGTGCCTGGCACTATTTCTTGTACTGTCAAGGGACCTGGAGGAAACCCTACACTGCCATTTCCTTATTGACATGAATTGTTCTCATTTATGCTAATCTTCTTGTTCTTATATTTAGCATATGATTTTTCTTTCTGCATTTTCCTCTCATGCCTTACAGTGGCATCCTCTCTTACTCCCTCCTTGAAACTACAGTCCTCATCACCACAAGATTCAGAAAAACTGGGAGTGCCATCATCATCAGGTGGGACATAGCTTGGACAATCCCATTCCTAGTCCCCACTGTTACCATCATCTTTATCAGCATTCACTGCCTCAGCATCTGAGCTTATATTTGAGGAGGATGCCTCCTTGTCCTTGCATGCTACTTCAGCAGCTGGAAGTATCCTGGCACATGTGGAAAAATGTTCAGTACCTCTCCGAGTAACTCCAGTCAGTTCTTTTGGAAACTCTACTGTCATTTCATTGGTAGCATGCTTTTTTGATTCAGGAGGACATTTACTGCCAGTCCTGGTGATGTTATTATTATTGTCTCTATGTTCCTCATTAGTGCTAGCATTCATATTGTCCACATCACTTTCAGTTGCACATGAAGCAGCACTGTGCTTCCTTTCAGTAGACTTAGACTGGGAAATACGAGACATAATAGACACAACCATGGCTTTCACTATGCTGCAGAGAGATGTCACACACAGTGTAGCTATGACAGGGCTTGGGGCTCTTAACAGGCAAATAGACAGTGTAATACAGCCTAAATGGTTTTTGATATACTGCAGAGAGATACAGAGTAATTATGTCACAGACAGAGCTCAGGGCACCCAACAGACAGTGTGTAATACAGGCTAAATTGCTTTCACTATGCTGCAGAGAGAGAGAGAGAGAGAGAGACATACATAATATAGCTAATGTCACACAGATAGGGCTCAGGACACCTAACAGACAGTGTAATACAGCCTAAATGGCTTTCACTGTGCTGCAGAGAGACATCACACACAATGTAGCTATGACAGGCTTGGGTCACCTAACAGCCTAACAAACATTATGTAATACAGCCTGAATGGCTTTCACTATACTGCAGAGGGACACAGAGTAGCTATGTCACAGATAGGGCTTGGGGACACCTAACAGACAGTGTGTAATACAGTCTAAATGGATTTCACTATACTGCAGAGACAAAGAGTAGCTATGTCACATGCATGGCTTGGGGCACCTAACAGACAGTGTGTAATACAGGCAAAATGGCTTTCACTATGCTGCATTGAGACACACACTCACACAGTGTAAAGCAAACTTTCCAGAGCTGAGATCAAGAATCAAATCAATGCTATCCAAGGGTGGCTCGGGGAATGTGGAAGAAGACTGGCAACATTTTAAGGAGGCCATAACTACAGTTACTGAACAATGTGCACATCGAATCATTAAATCAAAAAGGAGGAAGAAAGCACTCTCTGGTTCACCAGGGACATATCAGCAAAAATAAGTGAAAAAAGAGGGCCTTTAAGCAATACAAAAAGTCACAGAAGGAAGCAGACATGGACAATTACAGGAACAAACTCAGGGAGGCAAGAAGGGCCATTAGAAAGGCCAAAGCACAAACAGAGGAAAGGATAGCACTGGGAGTCAAGAAAGGAGATAAAACCTTCTATAGGTACATAAGGGAAAAGAGAAAGAGTAAGGGAGGAATAGTCAGATTAGCAGCACAAGATGGCCAGATGGTAGAAGAAGACAAACTCAAAGCAGAGGTGTTGAACAAATTCTTCTGCTCTGTATTCACAATAGAAGATAGTGGTAAAGGACCTCCACTAAAGCAGATGGAACACAATGACAAGGAGGCCCAAACAAGCCCCTTCAAAAGGGAAAGAGTCTTAGAAGAACTAAACAAACTTAAGGTTGATAAGGCAATGGGACTGGATGGTATTCACCCAAGGGTGCTGAAGGAGCTAAGGGAAGAAATTGCAGTGCCACTAGTAGAATTATTCAGTAAATCACTGGAGAGTGGCACAGTACCTAGGGACTGGAGAACAGCAACAGTAGTGCCCTTGCACAAGGGAGGAAGCAGAGAGGATACGGGAAACTATCACCCAGTCAGCTAGACCTCTATAGTGGGAAAAATTATGGAGGCACTACTAAAAGAGAGAATGGTGCAATACCTGAGGAAAAATGGAAAACTAGACCCCCAAGCAACATGACTTCATGGCAGGTCAATCATGTTAAACAAACTTGGCTCATTTCTTTGACTGGGTTACCAAAACAATAGACCAGTGTAGTGCAGTGGACATAGTGTACCTAGACTTCAGTAAAGCCTTTGACACCGCCCCCCACAGGAGACTGGGAAACAAACCTGAGCATGCAGGCTTAGGGCATGAGATAGTTAACTGGGTATGGAATTGGCTACAGATTAGGAAGTAGAGAGTCTTGGTCAATGAGGCTTTGCCACAAGAGGGGGAAGTGACCAGTAGCGTACCACAGAGGTTGGTGCTGGGTCCAGTCCTCTTCAACATCTTCATCAGTGACATCACAGAAGAATTGGAAGAGAGGGTGTGCCTGTTCGCAGATGATACAAAGCTCTGCAACAGGGTGGATACACAGGAGGGGTCACAAGCAAGGTAGCTGACTTCAGGAAACTAGAGGATTGGTCAAAACACTGGCAGTTAAAATTTAACACCAAGAAATGTAAGGTCATACGCCTGGGAAAGCAAAACCCAGGGGTAAAGTACACTCTGGATGTGCACCAATTGGAAGTGATAAAGATGAAAAGGGACCTGGATGTACTCATCACCAATGACTTCAAAGTTACAAAACAGTGAGAAAAAGCTGTGAAGACAGCAAGTGGCATCCTCAGATGTATAGGTATTACAAGCAGAAAGCAAGAGGTAATCATACCACTGTACAGATCCTTGTTAAGGCCACACCTGGAGTACTGTGTCCAGTTCTGGAGGCCACACCTGAAAAAGGACATAGACAGATTAGAGACAGTGCAGAGAAGGCCTACTAAAATGGTACAAGGGCTGCACCATGAGACATATGAAACTAGGCTCAAGGTACTAACATTGTACTCACTAGAACAGAGAAGAAACAGAGGAGACATGATAGAAACTTTCAAATACATCAAAGGAAAAAACGACAGAGAATCTCTTCCAAGTAAACAAAGGAACTCAGACACAGGGGCACAACTTGCATCTGGTGGGAGGCAAGTTCATGAGCAATTATAGAAAGTACTTCTTCACGGAGAGGGTGATAGACCCATGGAACAGCCTGCCAGCACAGGTGGTGGCAGCTAAGACAGTAAGAGAATTTAAACTAGCATGGGACAGACAGTGTGGACAGCTTGGCTTGAGCAATTAAAGGGTAGAGGGGTAGCCACCTTGAGAAGACTAGATGGATTAAATGGTCCCCATCTGCCAATACCATTCTTATGTTCTTATGTTCTAATGTCACACAGACACAGCTAGAGCCACCTAACAGACAATGTAATACAACCCAAATGGTGTTTACTATACTGTAGAGAGACACAGAGTAGTTTTGTCACAGACAGGGCTCAGGGCACCTAGCAGACAGTGTGTAATACAGCCTAAATGGCTTTCACTGTACTGCATAGAAAGCATTGCTGCAAGCAATGAGTGCCTTTTGTTCTCCCCTTTCTCCTTATCTCCCGAGCACCACACTGGGTGATCCCCCTGATTCCCCTCACAGTCCCCAACCCCTTGCTCCTTCGTGGGCTTTTTATTTTATGTTAACTTTTTTTTTGTTTCACTGTGATTAATGCAGAACGAGCACCAATTCCTCCCTCACCTTCCACACTCCACTGCTATCTGCATGCTTACAGCAGACACGGACCACAGACAGAGGCACTGACCAATCAGAGTGTCTGCCTGGTGTCATGTGCCCCTTTCTGCTGTGAGAACCCCACAGGTTGCCCTTTCATGCCTGTTTACAATCTTGGAAGAGTCCCAGGACCCCACAGGGTGCCTGTAATGCCTGTTTTTAAAAAATGTGCCTGTTACCTGACCAATTATCTGTGTCAAAACTACCCAACCCACGAAATACACTGTTACATTGGATAGGGCAGTAAATTACGCGAACTACCCTACCTGGCAAAAAATTGTCAATACCCTACCTACCCAATCCAACTTTCTGATGGGTAGCCTATCCCTAATTACATACCATGTTTGTTGAATTTTGTTGACCTGGTAAGCCCACTGGACCTAGAAGTCCCTTTTTCAGGGGCGACCGGGGTGGGGAGGGGAGATACAGATGGTAAGCAACTGAAATTGAACCATATTAAGCTGTTGGTGGTATTTTCAGTGAATGAGGGAAATTTAGCCAAGACACCAGGGAAATTCCCCTACTCTGTCTGCAGGGGTGCTGTCATTTCCTGTAGATGGGATGGAGGGACCCAGTATGCAGCCGGACACAGGAGGAGGAAGTGCTGATGTGGCAGGGGAGATGGCGTCCTTCTCTGTCCAGCCTTTGCAAGAGGCCATTGAGCTGGTGACCCAAACAGAATCTGAGGAAGAAATGATGGAAACAGCTGAGGAATTATTGCCAGAAGAATTCTTGCCAGAGGACATTGGGAACTTAAGTCATTGAGAGGTAAACCCAGTACAAGTGTTAAAAATTAAAAGTCATGCTTTACTAAACCTGCAAAAAGAAGAAGCTGATTTAATGTGCAAGCAAAAGCATTGCAGAGCAGAATTTTGGCTCTGAAAGCAGCAAAAACACAGTTAACTAGCTCTGACAGCTCCCAGCTGCGTCATATCTCAGCAGCTGCTGAAACTTCACTAAATGTCAAACCAAATGCAGAATCTGTCAACCTGAGAGCTGATATGTCTAAAAATGAAACAGAACTCCTAGCTCGAGAAGAAAACATGACTGGCAGTATAATCGCTACAGCTAGCGAGTGCCTAGAGTCGCAAGAGCTAGGAAGCGGCCCGGTGTTGCAAGCAAGGAGCAGGGAATGGAGAAATAACTCGCACATTCAGTTTCAGGAAAGCGAGTGCCCTAGCATGGAACTCCAGCCCAATACTTCATTAAGCAATGCAGTAAGAAACTCAGCAACCTCTGGTGTAAATAACAAGCATTTGTCAATGCCGAATGTTGCTTGCTTCTATGTGCTGTTTAGGTATTTGGAAGTCATTGGAGTGTAAATATTGAAAATTTGCGAACTTACGAGCGTGCGTAGGAACTGCGCAACGCACGCTCATAAAACAGTCATTTTTAGGATTTTTTTCAAATTTTCACAACATAGCCATTTTAAGACCTCTGGTCATGAACAGTGTCACTGTGATTTTGTTAATGTGTCCCATACATTGAGTTTGCAACCGACTGCGCCATTGTGTGCTACATGGGCGGAAACACGTTTTGGGCAGGATGAAAATGACAGCTGTACTGCTCATAAGGAGGTGGTAAATGGCAATGTTGAAAATCTGGAGTGGAAATATTGAAAATTCGCAAACCCACGAAGGCATGGGAACTGTGCAACGACACTGTAAAATAGTCATTTTTAGAATTATTCACCAAATTTCCAACATTGCCATTTTAAGATTTCTGCTCATGAACAGTGACACTGTGATTTTCTTAATGTGTCCCATACACTGAGTTCGCACAACGACTGTGCCATTGTGCGCTACATGGGCGGAAACACATTTTGGGTGAGATGTAAAAAATGACAGCTGTACTGCTCATAAGAAGATGGGGTAAAATGGCAATGTTGAAAATCTGGAGTGAAAATATTGAAATTTCGCGAACTTACGAGCCTGCGTAGGAACTGCGCAACGCACACTCGTAAAACAGTCATTTTTTGGAATTTTTGCATCAAATTTTCAACATGGGGTTTTTGGTCCCCCTTCTCATGAATGATTCACTGTCATGGCAGTATTCTTGCCCGAAGGATGATTTCGCAGTCACTGCGCAGTCACTGCGCGAAATCACCCTTCGGGCCTGAATAACGCCATGACAGTGACATCATTCATGAGAAGGGGTCCCAAAAACCCCATGTTGAAAATGTGGTGCAAAAATTCTCAAAAATGGCTGAGATATGCAATAAAGTTGAAACCCCTATCTAGCCCATTATACAGCTTACCGGCATTTCCTCAGTTCGCGGTCGGCTTTGAAGAGTGCAGACGTGTTCCGGGTCCACCGAAGATCATCGCGCCAGAGTCCGGAGGTAAGTATGGGGTGAGGGGGGTGGGGAGGCTGGGTGCGCAGTGGGTGGGTGCGGGTTGTGGTAGGGGGTCGGGAGACGACCAGGACCGCTTTTGTCTTACAGGTAAAAAAGACGTCTGGGACAGTTTGCCACGCTGGAGTGGGCTCTCAGCATGGCACAAGGATGTTAGCGTTCAACCGACGGGGATTGGGCAACCCATCGGCAAAGGAGGATTGCCACGCTAGTGGGCCTCAGCGTGCTACCAACTACTGGGGAGGAGACGATAGCGCTCAGCCGACGGGATTGGGCACCTGGTCGGCCATACAGTGCATGCGGGGCACGATGCCTGCGAGGGGAGCTGCGCGAGCAGCTTCTATCGCTGCTCACTCAAGCGTAGCCCCTTCAACTGTATGCCACTGCATTTTGGAGCGTGTCATAGACAGCTCCAAAATACATTGGCTTACAGGGGCCGCGCCTGCTAGCACACTGCATGAATTGGAGGAGGAGGAGGTGACACACCTCCGAAATCTCTGATGATGGCACTATGTTTCTTGCACATGCGTGCAAGCAACATAAAAATGAGTCTGTACAGCTGGAGACTGAAACAACATTACAATGCAATACAGGAACAGAAGAAAACTTGCCAAAACAACAAGAAGAGTATTTGTCTGCATCAGGTACTGTGTTATTTAAGAATACTCAAACTTGTGACAATACAGAGAGGGAAATAACTCCACAAAATGAAGAGATGCATGTTGTGGGAAGGGAGGAGGAAGTGCTTTCTCAAAATAATGCAAGTACTGTTTTTGAGCAAACAGAGGAAGCTAGATCTAATTTTGATGGAAATATGTCAGTCACAGGGGTCTCCATAGCTGAAGCACTTAGGACAGCAGGTTGTAATAAGCAGCAGTGGGCTCAGTCCTGGTTCCCTTCTCCTCTAACAGAGATCACCAATGAAAGTGGTACAGATTTATTGGAAATTCCCTCTCCCTTGAGATTAACCCAGAACCCTGTGCTACAGTTTCAAGTAATGCAGGACACAGAAGGGAGGGAGGGAACAAGAAGAGGATACTGCTGGAAGAGGTAACATGGTGTCTCAAGCACCAGAAATAAATAACTCTCCCCACCCCTTCCCCTCACAGAGAACAGAACCCCAAAGACAGGAAAGAAATTAAAGAAATAACCAAGGGCCTACCCCAAATGCAAGAACTTATGCTGGGCTGTTTCATGGGCCCCAAGAGCCTGCAAAATGCTGGAATGCTGTGTGTCTGTGATACAGGGGAGGTCTAGAATTATTTCCAGATCAGATATATGTGGGTAAGAAATTGGTCAAAAACAGCCTGCAGTTCCTCCCCACTGAGTGCATGCTTTAATACTCACGTCTGGGGATCCTAATTTTGATCTCAGTTTTAAAACCCCAGGAGGCCTGAAAGCATTCTGGCATAGATACAACAAAGTGAAATACACCCCCCTTGTGGTCTCCTTTCCTAGCCATTCCACTAACAAAGCCTGCAATAAGGTATATAACAGTCTTATTTAAGAATGAAGTTGCAGCTGTTTCAGATATTTTGAGGTGGTTGAACCTAAAATGTACTGTTCTTAGGTTGCTGAAACCAATAATTGATTCAGAACAATTGTGGACTGGGGGATGGAGAATTCAGGTGAGACTGCCTCAAGCAAATAGGGTAATTCAACATCTCGCAAGTTGCTTCTATTTGGGTAGAGATAGAGGGTTTATATTTTACTCAGGCCAACCCAAATCTTGTTTCAGATGTGGTGCTTATACACATTTAAGTGGAGCCTGCAATAGGCTAAAATGTACTCTCTGTGGGGGGGATAGGTCATGCAATAATAAACTGCCCAACGCCAAGGTATTGCAACATGTGGATGAAGCCTATCACAATTTCAAAGACTGTCCTTGGGCTTCTCATAATAACCCTACAAGTGCACAAGAAGATCAGGATTAAACTATCTTGAATGCCCAAAACAGAGCAGCCAGTAGCTCTGGAGATCACAGAGAGGCTCCAGATAACCAATCCCTGAGTGCATGCACAGCTGTAACAGAAGGGGGACTAGGGCAACACAGCCCCCAGCTGGGTCCCAACGATCAGATCAATTTAGATCCAGAAACAACAGTGATACAGACTTTGGCTGTCACAGAGAGTCAAGAAGAAGAATCATCCACCCCAGAACTGCCAGAAATTGTTGTAGGGGATAGGACTAACACCCCAGAACCACCACAAGAAACAACAATGCCACCACTGGAGGAAGGATCTTGGTCCCAAATAGGAAAAGGAAGGCAAACAAGAAGTAAGACCATCAAAGAGTCTAAGGTGGAAAAACAAAAACCAGAAGAGAGAATTATGAGCAGAAATAGATATGCCACATTATACAAAAGGAAACAGTGGGCAGAGAATGCTGACGATTCAGATGGATCCTCGGTGGATTCATCTCAGCCAGAGCCCATGACTGACTCAGAGCATGGGGTAAATGAACCAAGTGCTTCAAGAAAGAAAAGGTGCAAGATAAAATCACCAGGAAAGGGGAAGAAAACCTAATGGCCTGACACCTCCCCAATCATATGTCCAGCAACCTAACTTTCTGCACCCTGAATGTCAATAGTATAAAGAATAATAAAACGAAGACGGACTGTCTTTTCCATTTTGAAAAGAAATAATGCACAAGTCATTTTATTACAGGACACTAGACTGCATAGGCTAAGGGAAATTACCCAAGCAACAAAGGAATGGAAGGGGGGGATCTCCTTTTGGTCTCTAGGGGAGGACTCCTGTTCTGGAGTTGCTATTTTATGCAATAGCATAAAAATCACTGTTATTAAATTGACCGTTCTGATGCAAAGTAGAGTTTTAATGAAAGATGCCATCATACAGACTCAGGAGTGGAGGATCATTAATGTATATAACCCTCAAGTGAAGACTGAGAGAATAGAAGTAATTAAAAAAATTCAGCCCTACCTACACACAGCAAAGTCTATAATCCTTGGAGGAGATTTTAACTGTATTATGGACCTTAAAGACAAAACAGAGAAAACTCAGAAACTATACTCAGACTCTAACTTTCTCAACTCCATGTGCAAAATGGCAAATTTAAAGGACAGGGGAATGGTAGTGACAAAACCCCCTCCACACACTTATTTTAGAGGCAAATCATCTACAAGAATAGATTATTTTTTTTTATGTCAGACTGGGTACCATGCTTTAAAAGCACGGTAACCCCAACAGAAATCTCAGACCATTTTCCTTTATCTATCCACATAGGTATACCATGAAATAAACCAGGGGGCCACACTCACTGGAAAATGAACACAACCATTTTAGAGGAGGAGGAGGAGAAGAGATGGGAGGGACTTTTGGAAGTAATTAATGACAAATAGTCTGTCTTTGAGTTGTATGAGGATCCTGCACACTGGTGGCTAAAAACAAAGACAAAGATCAAAACTTTTTGTAAATCAAGGGCCAAATCTGATAATAAGGGAAAATACCTCCAATATTTAGAAAAATGAAAACAATTACAAAAATTGTGCTCTTTGCAGACAGAATTTAATTTAGATTACTCCAACCAAATAACACAAATAAGAAAGAAATGTCAAAATTTCAGTATAATAGGTCCATCTCTTTGTTCTTAGAACAAAAGTATTGTATGAAATGCAATGCCCAGGTAATAAACCCTTATGACAATTGCAAACAAAGGAACAAGTCCAAGTACATGTCTTTCCTGTGTAATACAGTAGGATTAAGAGTGGAAAGCAATCAGGAAATCTTAGGCATAGTAACAGATCACTCCAGAAATCTTTTCGGGCAGGCTGTGAAAACACCACCAGAGACAGAAAAGCTTTTACAAAACCTGGACATTCCCCCACTCAGGCAGAAGGAAAAAAATGAACGTATAGGTAACATAGAGGAAACAGAAGTATGCAAGGTAATAGAGAATCTAAAAAACACAGTAACCCTGGGACCTGATGGGATACCCAATGAATTCTACAAAAAAACTAAAAATGTAATATGTAAACACCTTTCAGTAGTATATAATAGAATTCTACAAGGAACTCCTCACTTCCCACCCTCTCTGGCAGATAGCCTTCTGATTTTCTTACACAAGAAAAATGATGAAGAAAACATAAATAATTGGAGGCCTATCAGCCTGATAAATACAGACTGGAAAATCTTATGTAAAATCTTGTGCATAAGATTGGCAAAAATAGCAGGATCAAGTTAGTACCACACAAACATGTGCAATACCCAACAGATCAATGCTGGATAACTTAAAATTAATTAGAGAGGTCTTTGAATCTCCGCAGTCTGAAGGGTATGTGATTTCTTTAGATCAGTCCAAAGCATTCAATCAAGTCTCTCATGATTACCTGTTCAGTGTACTACAAAATTATGGCATCCCAAGTAAGTTCATCACATGGATCCAAGTAATATATAGTCAAGCATCCATGACACCATTTGTAAATGGCATAATGGGGCCACACATTAAAATAAAAAAGGAGTAAGACAGGGTTGCCCCTTGAGCCCCCTGCTATGCATCTTCTCTATAGATCCCCTATTAAGAAAATTAAACAGCCTTCAATCAATTAAACATACAGTAGGACCAGGAAACATGGATTTCCCATGTGCCACAGCGTATGCAGACAATGTCTGCCTTATGGTAGCAGATGAATGTTCAATAACTCAGGCAGTCAAAATTATTCGAGAGTTTTCTGTAACCTCTGGGTCACAAATAAATAAAGAGAAAAGCAGGGGGATAAAACTAGCACGGCAAGATGCTGGGACAACAACAGAAGTAGAAGGGATAACAATAGAAGCCAGAAACCTAAAATTATTAGGAATTACTTTTGGAGATAAGAACCCTGCTGAGAAGAACTGGACAGAAAAACTAAATATAGCAGAAGAAAAAGTGGCAAAATGGAAAAGTTATCCCATGTCTAGGCAAAAAAGAGTTCATATGCTTAAAACTTTTATTATTCCAATACTGTTAACAGTAAGCTACATTTACCCACTACCTGTAAAACTGGAGTCCAGGGTTTTTAATACATGCTTTCAATTATTATGGGGTAGTCATTTAAACTCGGTAAAACGATCTATCGCATATTGGCCTTTAAAACAAGGTGGGTTAAATATGTTTAACCCAGTCCTATTCTTTTTTACCATTTTTGTTCATTCAAGCATTCTCCCCATTATTATAGGGAACCAACAAGATTGGGTAAAGAGTCAAACAAGATCTTGTCAATATTTTTTTGACAAATGGACAGCACCCAGATGGGGGGCACTTAAAGAAATACCACAAGGGAACCCGGGGTATATTACAGAAGTGTTTAGAAAAGTCAAGCAATGGGGGATCACCATTCCAATGCTTCAGACCCATAGTGGGAAATCCTTGTACACTCTAGTATCAAGCAAAAACCTTCTAATTGGACCAGTATTTAATACCCCACAGGGAACAGAACACCAATATTTAACAAAATAATTAATAGACAACAGAGTTCCTGTCAAGATTTGGGACATCCTATGGATGTGTTGCCATGGAAAGTTAAATGTTAGGGGTAACCATGTACATAAAATTATGGAGGAAAGGTTTTGCTTAAGAGAACACTGCACAGTCCAGATAGAAACAATGGAGCATTTATTCTTTAGTTGTACTTGTATCTCTCAGGTATGGAGTCTCATTGCAAACAAATGGAGAACCTCATAATGGCTAAAATGTCCTACACAGAGTTGGTATATGGCAAGTGCGATGCAGCATGGAGCTGTTTCCACCCAGGGACATTAAGGGTTATATTATATGTGCGATTTTTAAATGGTGTATCTGGCAGAACAGATGCCACTTTGTTCTGCAGCAAAAGAAAATACCTTTGAATAGTCTGACAGAGAAAATCACTCGGGAAGTGGCTTTGGTGTATAATAAAGAAAAAAGTTCAATGCCACAAGCTGTAATAAAACAATGGTGGAGGGCCCTCCAAATGTTAATCTTTGAAGGGGTAACTTGAGTCAATAACTATTTTGGTTTAAAAAGTAAGGAAAAGAGTGGAAAGAGAGGTGGAAGACAAACAGTAAAGAGATGCAGGGGAAAATGTAGATACAAATTGAACAGAAAAAGATTAAAACAGAGAAAGAAGTGGAATATGGTAAATAGTTTACAGAAATGTATAAATGATGGATCATGAGCTCTTTCTTTCCTGTATATAAATGTTGACTATGGAATGTGTTAAAGATAATCCTGAAAGTATGTAGAAGATATACTACCCTTGATTTGGTGGTACGAAGGGATGGGTAGGGGGTCCTTATTTTTCTAATCTTTAAGGTTATATACAAATGGTTTTGTTGGGAATATGATGCTAAATATTCATTTAAGTTGATTTTTCTATGATTTCAGGTGGGGGCAAGCTGTTTTGATTACTTTTTTGTTTAATGTATGATGTAATTCATATTTTTGTTTCTTTCCTGATTTTATGATTCTGTGTGATGTAACATTGTTTTGGTTGTATCTTAATTTTATACTTGGTCAATAAAAATTCCCCTACTCTTTTCGATAAGTGCCATGGGATCTTTAACATCCACCTGAACTACCACCAATCCAGGCAGATGAGACCTTGGTTTAATGTCTCATCCGAAAGATGGCACCTCAGAAGTGCAGCACCCCTCTCATGCTGTACTACAGTGTCAGTACTAGGATATTAACCCAAGTGCCAGATGTGGGAACTGAACCCACAACCCTCTGATCTCCCAGCCTCAGAGGCGAGTGTGCTACCTAGTGAACCACTGACACTGCAATGTACAATGTACCATGTACTGTGGGTTTAACTAACTGTGCTTTATTTTATTCTTTTCTCTGCTCATATTTGCTGTAAATTGCATCTCTATTTAAATTTGACGTTATAAATTTGTGCATACCATTAATACTGTGTTTTATTACTGCTGCTGTTCCTGTTCCCCTCACCCCAAGACACAACTGGAAACGAGCCTGCCCAGTCTCCATTTGCTTACCTGGCAAACTAGTTTCAAATAAAAAAAAAATTAAATGCTAGACTCTCTCAATTTCTTTAATGTCCTTTTTGTATTGCAGCAACCAGAACTGTAGGCGATATTCTAGGTGCAATCTAACCAAGGTCTTATTCAGGGGAAGGATCCCCCTAACTGGACCTGCTCCTCGCCCTTTTTCTAATGTATCCCAACATTGCAGTTTACCCCACATATCCCCACAGTTTTGTTAATGCTATAGAGCCCACCATACAGCATTTCTGATTCAGCCTCAGAGAATCAAAGGGCAGGCATTGTGTTTGCAGATGACCATATTACATTATTATGTCACAAAAGATTGAGAGATATCACTTTACAATCTCAGATAAATGCAGCAAAATATAACCACTGACTTCCTTCTTGTGGCACAGAGCCAAGCCCAGCTCAGCTAAGTCAACAATTGCATTAATCTTGTTGCTTGCCGATTGCCACCAGCTGAATTAATTTCCTAGATTAAAAAGGAAAACATACAATACAAGCTAGCCACCAAGGGAGCGATGGCCTTTTCCTTAAAAATGGGAAAAAATCAGTTTAGTTTACAGAAGCTGAATGAATCTACTCAGGGGCTTTATAGTCCTTGCTTATCTTAAAATGTCATCATGGGATTTGTCCGTCTTCAAAACACGATCTTCTTCACATGCTTCTTAAATACTAAAAATGTGTTCAGTGTATCAGCTAAAGCCTAGTCTCTACTCTGATTAAATGCAATTGACTTTCTTTACCCAGCTTGTGAAAGTGAACTGAATTTTAAGACTACAGTGCTTGATAAAGAGACGATTTGCACTGACCTCAGAGCCATAAAATAGCTATATTTGTTCATGTTAGCAAAGCAGTGGGATTATGACAATTTATAAAATGGCTGTGCCAGTTCCTCAGAGGTGTTCTATTCCTTCCTTTGGCAATACGTTACATCCATTCCTCCCTCTCTGCCCCAAAATCCCAATCTTGTGCACCAGTTCACCTAGGTCCCATCTACATTTCCTGCATTTGGCAAAAAAGTGTTTTAGTTATACCAGAATTGCCCCCTTTTGTTATATTTCACATGCATAAATAAATGGCAAAATATAGGCTATAATGTAAGATCCTTTATTGTCTATATACTGTAAGTCTCCTTAATGCAACACCAGTAAAGCTAAACATGGCAAAATAGCAAGTGATAGCTTTAAAACTAACCTCACAATATCATATTATCTTTGCTGTTGGGAAGGTCAGAACTGTTCTCTTCCAAGTGGAGTACATCACCATGGAATACTGAATCTGTCAGACAGCAGCAATATCACAATGTTGATGACTTCCCAATAGCCCTGTGCAACACTGAAGCCAGCAGATCAGATCAAAAAGAGACAGTTAAATCATCACACAACCAGCAGATTTAAGAGCTCCAGTATCAATAGTTAACTGGTGTTGTACAAATTAAATATGCAATTCCCTGACTCAAAATATGCAATTTGTCATCACTTGTGATTGTGAGTGGCTATTACTTTCATAACTCACTCCTGATGCCACCACTTGCAAGTTGTAGTTTTGTCTCCTCACACATAAACATAAATTGTATATTTTGAGTTAGACCATTGCATGTCTCCTATATATGCATATTGTATATTTTCCTACTTTTTTCATATTTTTAAATATCCCCCCAAAAGGGCAAATTTTGGCATACTTAAAGCAGAAGTGACTGTACTGCCACCTATGGTCATGAGATGGTAATGCAGCAGGTTGCATAACCCTCCCTCCTGGAGGAGAAGAGCCTACTCTGGGATGCTCAGTGAAACTGTTGTACCTATACCTTATTATTCTATTTCAGGTTGCCCTTGTTCACCTGTTCAATCCCCCCACCAATGCCTTGTATGTTTTTCCAGTACATAAATGGAAGAAGATGAAGGAGATTGGGTCTCTATAAACATGGAAAGGGGAGAGACAACCTGTGAGTGAGCCAGATAGTTAACTGGTGTTGTGCAAATTAAATATGCAATTCCCTGACTCAAAATATGCAATTTGTCATCACTTGTGATTGTGAGTGGCTGCTACTTTCATAACTCACTCCTGATGCTACCACTTGCAAGTTGCAGTCTTGTCTCCTCACACATAAACATAAATTGTATATTTCGAGTTAGACCATTGCATGTCTCCTATATATACACATCATATATTTTCCCACTTTTTCATATTTTTAAATATCTCCCAAAAAGGGCAAATTTTGGCATACTTAAAGCAGAAATGACTGTACTGCCACCTATGGTCATGAGATGGTAATGCAGCAGGTTGCATAACCCTCTCTCCTGGAGGAGAAGAGCCTACTCTGGGATGCTCAGTGAAACTGTTGTACCTATACCTTATTATTCTATTTCAGGTTGCCCTTGTTCACCTGTTCAATCCCCCCCCCACCAATGCCTTGTATGATTTTCCAGTACATAAATGGAAGAAGATGAAGGAGATTGGGCCCCTAAAAACATGGAAAGGGGAGAGACAACCTGTGAGTGAGCCAGAGGTGATGCATGAGATGCTAAGTGAATACTTTGCTTCAGTGTTCACCAAATAGCTCTGTGGTGAGGGATGGGGAGGATGCTGTCTGAGGGGGGCCTATGACATCAGAAGTAGTCACAATGCAAACAGTAAATATCATGCTTAGCCTAGTAGGCAAGGCAAGGCAATTTTATTTTTAAGGTGCCCAATCCCGGAGGCTCTGGGCGCCGTACACAGCATAAGCAAAGTACACACAAATACATCTCGGAAACAGCAGGAAGTTAAAATCAGCACTCAGTAATTAAAATTAAATATAGTATTAGCTATAGTGTAGACAGAGTTGGAAATAAGTTATTCAGTAAATGCCTGGCTGAAGAGGTGGGCCTTAAACCTCTGCTTAAAAACACCAATTGAGGGGGCCTCCCAGACTGTAGGTGAAAGTGCGTTCTACAGGGTTGGCCTAGAGACACTGAAAATTTGATCATGAGAAGACCTAAGCTGAACCCTAGAAACATCCAGGAGGCCTCTCGAGGAGAAGCAGAAGGAGCGAGCAGAGGTCACAGGTGTCAGGAGCTCTGACAGGTAGCCAGGCCACAGTCCATATAGGGCCTTATAGATGAGCAAGCCCACCTTGAAAAGGACCCTCCACCTGACCAGCAGCCAGTGCAGAGCATGCAGGACCAGGGTCACATGACATGACCTGGGTAGGCCTGTCAGTAACTGGGCCACTGGGTTCTATACCAGCTGCAGCCTGCAGAGGAGCCCTCCTGTGACCCTGAAGTAAAGAGCGTTGCAGCAGTCAAACCTGGAGGTGACAAAGGCATGTACTAGGGTTGGCAGATCCTTGGGCGGAACGAGGGGCTTGATCCTGGTGATGTTCTGCAAGTGGTAGAAACCACTCTTAACAACAGACTACACCTGATCTTCAAAAGTCAGCCTGCTGTCTAGGACCACACCTAGATTATGCATGCTCGGGGAAGCAACCAACAGAGCAGACCCCAAGAAAAGACCTGTGTCTGCTCTAGGCAGCAACCCATCATGCCCATGACCTGGCTCAACCACCAGCACCTCTGTCATATCCTGGTTACATCTCAGCCAGCTGGAAGCCATCCAGTCATTGATTTTAGCCAGACAGATATTAAGCACCTTAATGGCATTGGATGTTCTGGGAGAAAATGACAAATACAGCTGGGTGTCATCTGCATAGCAGTGAAACTCCACACTGTATTGCTGAATTATCTCAACCAGGGGCAGCATATACACCGTGAACAGCATCGGCAACAAGATGGAGCCCTGTGGAACTCCATATGACAGAGGCATTGGAGACGAGGAGAAATTCCACATCACTACCTGTTGCACCCTATCTGAGAGACAGGACTCAAACCAGTAGCTAATAGTAGCTGACTTCCTGGCAAAGATCAAGCCAGGTAAGTCACAAGGGACAAATGCATTATACCCCAGGACTATTTAGGAGCTGAGGAAAAAATTGGCAGGGCCACTTGCTGTAATCTTTCATGAGTCTATCTGGACAGGTGTGATGCTAAAGAACTGGAAAGTAGTCAACATCACACCCATCTTCAAGAAAGGTGCAAGATCAGACTTGAGTAACTACAGGTCATTCAACCTGATATCAGCACTGAACAAAATCCTGGAAGTAATGATCAAGGATAGAATAAAGGAGCACTTGGCCGAGACCAATGTTCTCAACATGACTTTATAAGGGGCTGATCTTGCCAACCCACCCTGATCACTTGCTTCATGTGGGTGACCAGAAAGCTGAACAGGGACAAGGCCAAGAATGCAGTCTATCTAGACTTCAGCAATTTATTTGCTAGTGTGACATAAGGCAAGCTTTGGGGTGAAGTACACCAGTGTGGCACACATGAGACATGCTCAAAGCAGACAACTATCAGGCTTGGGGAAGAAAGGTGAGGATAAAGGACAGGCACACTCCAAGTGAAGAGGTGTATTAAGCGGTACCCATCAAGGACCAGTGCTGGGGTAACTGCTATGTAACAATGTCTGTAACAATCTGGAAGCTGGGATCTATTGCAGACTGCTTATATTCCCTGATGACACTAAGACAGCCAGGGTGGTGGACTCCTGAAGAGGAAGACAAACTTCAGGAAGATCTGAACAAGCAAGGTGATTCATTAGACTCCTGGCGCCACCTATTCAATGTAGCCCTGAGGTGCTACACTTGGGGAGGAAAAACAGAGGTACTATAGGACCTATGCCATGTGGGGCTCCTCTTTTTATAGTGGAAGAGGAAAAGGGTCTGGGGGTCATAATAGAAAAGCAGCTGAAGCATGTAAAGAGGGTCAGCAGAATGCTGGGGTGAATCACAAGAGGGGTGACCAGCAGAGCAGGGAAGATAGTCCTGCCCCTGTACACACTTTACAAGATCCTGGTCTAGCTCCTTCTGGAGCACTGCATGCAGATTTGGGCTTCTCAGTACAATAACAGTTATATACAACCAATGGGCTTGTTTTGCCAATGTTGCAATAAAAACAAATAAAATGAACTGTTTTAGTTAACACAGTAGATATTGTTGGTTAAGTATTGTAGATGTTGAGTGTACACACAGCACAAACTCATGCACACACACACACACACACACACACACACACACACACACACACACACACTGTAAACATAGGCATTCACAAGCCTATACACATACCACTATAAACAACACACACAGGCCTTGGCACACACTACTACAAGAACAGGCATGCTGGAATAGAAGTTAAGGGAGCAGGGACAGCACTGAACTCTGGGGCTCATACAGCAGTTGAGTAGGAGTGGGGGTGGTGCCTTACAAGCTTGCATGGTGCAGTGTTCCTCACGAATATTCCGGTGACCAAAGAATGGCAACATTTGGGTACCGAAACAATGCCAAATGGCATGAACATTGCTTTCCATGCCTAGTAAGGAGGACCATTTTACAACTGTATGATGTAGCCTATGTCCTGTTCTTTGTTTTTTGTCTGTTTGTTTGTTTGTTTGTCAGTTCTGTTTATCACCTTTGACCTACCAGCTGGATTCTCTTCAGCTACAGCCAGTGTCATCTACCCATCCTCAGAGCTTCTCCTGGCCAAGACTCCACTTGGAACCCAGCAGTCATAAGTTTCTTGTCAACTTTGTAATATGATCCAGCTTCCCATGGCAGAGGTCCTCCCAGGACCATTCCGGGGGTCTGGATTGGACAACTGGTGGGTGGGCGGGGGTGGAATGTCACCTTCTCAACTAATGGCTTTTCCCCCATTGTGTCCCACCCTCTGAGAGAGGGCTTGTCTCCTCCGGTGCCTGGATGCCAGATGCACCAGTGCTTGTACTCTACCATCCCCAAAGCATACCACAGGCACCTGGAACTGTACTACCACCTGTGGTCATGATATGGTGGTAATGCAACAGGTCACAAAACCCTTCCACCTGGAGGAGAAGACCATCTTCTGGGATACTCAATCCTCCTCCATGTGATGGCCCTTCAACATGTCAGGCTTGGCATGCAAACCAGGTCACTGGCATCACAACTGGCAACTTTATCACTGTGCTTTTGAGCTGGCCAGCTTACATCCTTGTTTAGCTTTAACACTGTTTCACAATGCAGCCATGTTTTACAACCATACTCTGGTTGAAAGGGACATAGACTACATCACACAATTCTAAAATGGTACTTACCTACAGAGCATGAATCTAAAACACTCGCTGAGCTAACTGAAAGGTAAGTAAAGATGGAACAATAACAGAATTTGATACAGTACTGTATTTAAATAATGTTTATTTTATTTTTATTTATTTAGTTTTTGTTGACTGGCTAAGTGCACTAGACAAATTCTGCCTATTTTCAGGCACAAGCCAGGGGAAGGGGATACAGATGAATGCCAACTGAACTTGAATGAGATTAAGCTGTTGGTGGTATTTTTAGTGAATGGGGCGAAATCTGGCCAGGGCACCAGGGAAATTCCCCTATTGATCAGAAGGGGGAACCTCTGACTGTTGGTCAGTTCTTCTCCTGATGTCAATAACAGTGGATGTGTGGGAGGTTGGGGAGCAGGTCTCCTCCCTTGCCTCAGAACCTGGAAAGGCCGACAATTTCTGTGGTGCCATGGGGCATCTAGATACAGAATCTCCAGCGACGAAGGAAAAAATACTGGAACAGACAAAGGACCTAATACTGTCCTTACCTGAACACAAGCAGCAAGGAGTTGGCTCTATTGTCCAAACAGATGAGGATATACAGCAGTTGATTCAGACTGAACAGTTTGCATTCCGGAAGAAAAAGGAATCTTTGGAAAAGTTATTACATGACAGATGTGCAAGCACTGTGCTTCCGTGACATTGTTTTCCACCGGAGGTTCGGGTTAATTCCATGGGTGTGGAGCAGCCAATACCAGATATGGGGGCTCCTCTGATTGCCATAGATACTTGTGTGGCTATTGTAGGGCAAGGGCTGGAGGGCATGACACAGCACGGAAGTTCACCGGAACCACCTGCTATACCGATTGCTGAACCCAGCCAAGATTCTGGTCAGGAGCAGTCAGTAGAACACGTGATGCAGGATCAGAACGGCTCTTCCAGGTTACAGCATAGTACGGGCAGCAGTTTTAACATCAGCACGGCTGCATGAAATCAAGAATCATTCCTATTTGGGACTATTACTCTACCACAGACCTTGTCCAGAATGGCTTCACCAGTTCAAGGTGGAACTGGCCAATGTCACTGGCCCGTAAAAACACCGACTAGAAAAGTGAGACAGGTTCCTGAAATCATGGATTCTACTCCAATGGAAGATAGACTTCGGAGTGCTGGATGGGACTTTGATACAACAACAGGCAAATGTATATCAGGTATGACCCCTGTAAAAGTGTCTGATTCTATACCACTTAAAGTTAATGTTGCAGGTGCTGACATATCAGGCCCCCCGATACCAAAATGACTGCCATAAGTATTGGGCATATATCACCTTTGAACTTATCCCCTGAACTTATGCTCACTCAGAATTCTACCCTGTTGCCTTTACTGACTACCAGCTGGGGGGCTCCTAGTACTCCCCAGAGAGAAGTGAGTTCCTTCTCTATTCCCAGAATATCCTCTCAGGCTAACCAGCCTGTTCCTCAGGACACCCACACTTTGCCAGCTGCGGCCTCTGATGTAAGCCTTAACACAGAACTTCCCCACCTGTATGCCTCTCTCTTCCATACACCTACTTTTCCAGCAAAATGACATAATGCAGTTAGACTGCATTGTAAAGGGGGACTTGAAACCTTTTTCTGACCGAGTTTCTGTGGCATGAACATTGTTGAAAGATTCCATGGGCTTTCAAGCTGCAGAAATTTACTCTTTAATTCATGTATCCAGTGAGACAACCTTCAATGTCAGTTTTAAACTTGGTTCAGGGCTAGAAAAGTTTTGGCAAAAATTTCATGATTTGAAGTTGACCCCCTTATGGGCTCCATTTGAGGCTACACCACTATCTAGGCCTGCTTTTCGTACCACAACTATTCTTTTCAGGAATAAGGGAGTGAGCGTCACTGACTTCCTTTTCTGACTAAAGCAGCATTGTACTGTCCAGGGAGCTCCTGAGGCTACCTTTGATACTGAGAACATCTGGACTGGTGGTTGGAGAATTAGGGTAATAATGAATTCCACAGACACAGGGTTACAGCACCTCCCCAATAGTTTCTATTTGGGGAGGGACAGAGGGGTGCTTTTTTATGTGGGTCAACCTAAGCCTTGCTGCAGGTGCGGCTCAGCCACTCACTTCAGCCGCATTTGTGACAGATTAAAATGTACCTCTTGCCACACTATTGGTCATACCAGTGGTCATTGTCAAAACAGTCAAATATGTAGTTTATGTTCCGGGTGTGTCATTCTTATGCTGCTTGCTCGCAAGTTGCACACAATCAAGAGGATAATGGTGATGTAGTACAGCAGCGTTTGATGATTGCTGTAGCACAAAGGGAAAAGGCTAGTAATAACCATAGGGTTTCAAGGCA
Source organism: Neoceratodus forsteri (assembly GCA_016271365.2). Lineage (NCBI taxonomy): Eukaryota > Metazoa > Chordata > Ceratodontiformes > Ceratodontidae > Neoceratodus > Neoceratodus forsteri. The sequence goes on along the minus strand of CM028130.1, from coordinate 401,424,759 downwards.
GGCCTGGCCTGCAGCTAAATTATTGTGAGATGAGGACCCCCCACACCCCAGGACTTCACTATAGGGATCAGTGTTGAGGCAGGGAGCTCCTTGTCTGACCCTCTCCCTCCAAGGCATGACTCTGATTCCAATACCACACAGAATGTCATTCCTGAGCTTGTTCCCATGGATGTCTCTGAGACATGCCCTGTAACTTCAGAAATCCCCCCCCCCCACACCAGTCTCTCCGGTTGGAGAACAGAGGATCCTTAGGAAAAGGGATGGGAGGAAACCTCCCCCACAGAAATAAATAAAGGTTTCTAATTTACCTCTTATGAATAGATTCAATATTTTACACAAACATTCTGAACTTTCTGGCAATGACTCGGATGAGTCTTCCCATAGCTTCTCTGTTGCAGATCCTGAAATGGATTTGGAGGAGACCACTTCTGATAAAAAGGATCCCCTAAGCAAGATAAAGTGTATTCCTTTGTTACTAGGGAAAAAACTCAGAAATGTTAAAGGGAAACAAAAATGGTATACTGTCGCCGCAGTGACTCCCCGACGGCGAAGACCATCACAGCAACAGAATTCAGGCAAAATCCATGTGTCACTGTGATGGTCACTGCACAGCCAGGGGACTGCCTCTCAGGGCATTTTGCCCTCCCCCCCGGTCCAACTCTGACTCAGAGTTGCAATCCTTGAGACCGGGGGTGTGGGGGACAAGACACAAAGGCATCCCCCGACACTGCATTGCCGACACTCAGCAATGCGGCTGTCGCTGTGGGGGATGTCTCCATGGCTGCTGTCACTGCGGCATGGTAAAACCAACAAAAATATCCCCCTGAATTGGGAAAGGCTTTTTTTGATCACTTTTACCTTTAACACTGACCTCTCATCTTTTCAGGACTATTAAAGTTAACACTATTAAGTCCCAGAGGAAGAGGGCTGCAACTTTTTCTAAATTAGTGTTCCTGGGTAAGGGTGTCTTTCTTCTTCAAGATGCACATTTGAATACATTGGCAGATATTGCCAAAGGGGTGAAAGAATGGTACGTGGGGCCGTCTTACTGGTCTCTGGGTCAAGTTACATGTTCTGGGGTAGGTTTTGTTTTTAACATGGTGGATTTCACTTTGATTGAATTGATTGACTTATTTCCTGGCAGGGTTCTTATTCTGGATATTAAAACGGCTGGGCAATTATATCGACTTATAAATGATTATGCTGCACAATCTAAAACAGATTGCATAGCGTTGTTTAAATGAATTCAGCCTTCTTTGTTTACACCTTACAATTTGATTTTTGGAGGTGATTTCAATTGTAGTTTAAGCTTAGCGGATAGGGCTGGGCTGCACACACTCAGAAAGTCTTTTGTGACATTACACATCTTAAAAATTTAGCTAAACTTGCAGTATTTAAAGATGCTTACTTCTCTGTTCATGCTAAGTCTGATCCAACCTTTTTTAAAGGGATTTTAGCTACACGGATAGATTTTTTTCTTCATCTCCCAAAATATGGTTATCACTTCTTTTGGCCCAGGTCTCTGGAGATTTTTTCCATCCTATTTGGATAATTCTATCTTAGTACAGCATATTAAGCAATTTTTTGTTGCGAGGAATTCCATTTTGATTTTTTTTATGATTACTGCACTCAGTGGTGGGATGATACTAAGTACAATTTAGCCATTCTTCTCAGACAGGAATGTTAAAAGTTAAAAGATTCTCAATATTGGCAATACATGCAAAACAGAAAACAACTCCAAAAATAGATTTCTTTCAATGTCACTATGGGTTGCAATTATACTGCATAAATTCAACTGGTAAAAAATTACATGATGAAATTTCATTCTTTTCAGCAGAACACATCAAAAAACAACATGAATATGGTATTCAAGGTAAGACTTCAGTGGTGTGTCCTTATGATCACTACAAGTCTAACCATGCACAGAAAACTTTTGATGGTCTCTTAGATTCCACATAAGTTTTACAAACTTCCAGTAGGGATATTTTACATATTGTTTAAAAACATGCATTCAGACTTTTTTCACAAAAAGAAGAGGACGTTTCTGGACAGGTCAGGTTTTTTTCAGACTCTTGATCTGCCGTACTGTCCAGCAGATGTCCCACAAAAGTTGGGGAAGGAAGTTTCCCCATTGGAAGTTCAAGCAGCAATTCAATCTCTATGTGTGGGAAAGGCGCCGGGGCTAGATGGCCTACCGAATGATATTTATAGAATGTTTCAGTCTGATTTAGTGGAGGAATTGGCCTTAGTTTATATGGAATTATTGTTCTCTTTAAATATTCCATTCACAATGTCTAAACGTACATTAATTTTTCTCTTTAAGAAGGATGACAAACATAATATTGAAAATTGGAGACCGATTAGCCTCCTTAATAGTGATTTTAAAATTCTGACCAAGATTTTACATGGTCGATCATCCACTGTGGCAGCTGATCTGATCTTTTCTGCACAATTTTGCTCAGTCAAGGACAGATCTGTCACTGATAATTTGATTTTAATTAGGGAACTTTTTGATAGGGCCAGATGTCTCCAAGTAGCTTGTCTAGTATTGGCTCTTGACCAAAAACAGGCATTCGATGTGGTTAACCAGAATTATCTTTGGTTCGTACTTAGTTCATATGGCATTCCAGATACTTTTATATAGAGGCTTTGTTGTCTGTATAGAACAGCTATGGTAACCCCTCTAGTAAATGACTGGGTTGGGCCTATGATTCCAGTAAAGATGGGAGTCAGGCAGAGGTGCCCATTGAGTCCCCTGCTGTATGTTTTCAGTATTGACCCTCTGTTGCACCATTTAAATAATGAACCTGTCATTAGGCACTTGAGGTGTCCGGATGGGGATTTCCCCTTCAAGGCCATGGCTTACACAGTCGATTTAAGTCTATTCATGCCTGATGTTGCCTCTGCCAAGTCGGCAATTCAAGAGTGTCATGACTTTGGGTGCTTTTTGGGAGCTTCTTTGAACATTGCTAAATGTCAAAGTAAGAGCTTGAATGGTCTGGTACCTGATCCTGATGTAGTAGCTGGAATCCAGGTGGTTTCTACGCCCATAAAAATTTCAGGGATTCTGTTTCACGAGGATCAAATGGGAACATTGAATTGGTCTTCCAAACTGGAACAGGGAAGAACGTTGGTTGCGCACTGGAATATGCATAAAATGAAAAAGAGAAAATGAATTTATTTAGTCAAAACCTTTTTAATTCCTTTATTTTTGTATATTGCTTATGTCTTTCCACCCCTGAGATCTATGGAAGCTACCCTATACAACATTTTCTTTCAAGCTGTGTGGGGTAGTCGCCTAAATCATATCAAAAGGAATGTTTTGTATCTCTTAATACCTGAAGGCAGTTTAAACGTGACCAATCCATTGGCCTTGTTTTCTATATTTATATAACGACTAATGTAAAACCTCTACTTTTTCATACTTGGAAATGTTGGAGCCCTCTTTTTTTATTGCCTCCTGTTGTCCATGGTTTGGTAGGTGGGATGGGGGCAATTAAGGGGCATGGGTTCCATGGGTCAGACTGCCCCATGTGTGGCATCTATTTTTAAAGTTAAAAGCATGGAATACTACTAGTAGTGTGGTATTGATTGGACATATGAAAACTTTATACAAACAGGTTATTTCTTCACAATTTTCAAACACAAATATTTTCCACAATTGCCCCCCTGCTTTTTTCCACTCTTTATAATTACAATTGTCCAATAAATGCATTCCCCCTCATGTGTGGGATATCAACTGACTTGGCTGTAATGATAAACTCAACGTAAAGGCCAATCAAAGACAAGCAATTTGCAAATAGACTGTGCAGCAGACCTCAGTGTTCTCAAATCTTGGAATCCATGAGGCATTTATTCTTTACTTGCTCTTAGATTGTGAATTTCTGGGCCTACGTATCTGTATCTTGGCATATACCGTGTTTTCAAACATTGACTTATGAAAATTTTATTTATGGGTCTTATGGACCAGTCTGGAGCAGATGGGACATCAGTACTTTGCAAGTACCTTTTTCAGTTATTAAATGGCATATTTGGATTTCCAGGTGCCTATATAACCTGCAACAGAAACATGTACATTATTTGGAATTAGTTGCTAAAATTACGTCAGATTTAAGACGCATTTATGGGGATGAGGTTTGAAATAAGCAAGTATACAATATGCAGGCTAGATGGAGAAATCTTCCAAGGGTAGCAGATTCAGATGTTCCCATTACTTGAGTTCATGTTGGATTCTTCTGTAAATTCTGTTTTATATTGTTGTTTTAATTTCATTTTCTGTTTCTTTTGAAATACTGCATTTATTCCGAAATTGTTAACAAAAGGAAAACTGGATAATATTAATTAGAGACCATTTTTTGGTAATTGTATTTTTTTTCTCATATATATTTTCTCTTCTTGCTCCTTTTTACTGACTGTAACCTCTATTACGCATACTATATGCTGGGACAGCTTTTCTTTTCTTTCTTTATTGGATTACCAGCATTAGTTTGTTTAAGGGAGTTCTGGGATGGAATGTTTTTTGGACCTTCAAAGTTTGGTTTCTTACTTTTCCAACTGTTTGGTGATGTATTTGTATCTATGATTTTCTCTTCCCTAATAAACACCCCTACTCTTTTTTGAGAAGTGCCATGGGATCTTTAACATCCACCTGAACTACCACCAGAACAGGGAGATGGGACCTCGGTTTAATGTCTCATCCGAAAGACGGCACCTCAGGAGTGCAGCACCCCCTTATGCTGCACTACAGTGTTAGTATTAGGACTTAACCTGAGTGTCTGGTGTGGGGAAAGAACCCACAGCCTTCTGATCTCCTGGCCTCAGAGGCGAGTGTGATACCTGCTGAGCCACTGATTAATGGGACACTGTCAACTCCCTTAGGCCTCAGAGTGTCCCTAGTTTAAAAATCACATGTTATGATTGTTCACATTCTGTAGAGACTGCTGATGTAGTTAGTAGTTTGGTTCTGATCCTTTTTTTTTAAGTGAATAACAGACTGCTCACCATACTGGTGTTACCACACAAAAACATGATTGTTTACATTCCTTGATCAACTTCCGCTGCATCTTTCCTGCACTTGGGAACCCACCTAGCACAGTGTAGCCACTCAAGATGCAGTGGGGGAGAGGATGCTGCTGCATCATGAGTGACTGCACTGTTTGTGAGTGTTCCTAATGTTCAGGAAATATGCAATAAGACTAGACTAGGGATTCAAGACAAAACAAGGTTGATAATAATAACTCTACTAACATGCATTTCAGTTCTACAAAAAAGAAGGCAGCTAAAACAACCAGCATCACCAATGAATTTCGGAGAAGGTAAGCAATCATGAAATGTGTGTTTTTAACCAGAAATAATGATGCAAAAAAAGGTTGACATTGTCCCTTTAAAGGGCCATCTGCTTAAAGCAGAAGTGCTTGTTAGTATAGTAACAGATTAGTTGCTGTTTTGGTTCTTGTAAGAACAGACCCAGAAGCAAATAGTTTGATATCTTCTATTGAACCAACACAAATGTTACAAAAAGAAAACAATGTCTAAGATTTTGGACCAACCAAGTCCTTCCTCAGAGACTTATGACAGTTGTTCTGAGTCACATTCTGTTAACACCCAGATCATACAAAAAAAAAAAAAGAGAAAATTCTCATTGGTTTAAAGTACCTATTTCAAAAAGTCACAGATTTAAATGGGCCTAATCTCAATCTTGATTTAATGTTTATGGAGTGTGTTAACTGGTTGAGAGTATAGTTTAGAAAATATCTCCAGACGTGTTTAATTCTGCATGAATGTTTTAAACAGTTGTTCATACAAGGTACATATATAGTATATATTTTTTTATTCCCTCTTATTTCCATACATAAATTTCAGTTGTACAGTTTTTTTTTATCATACAATACTATCAAGTTTTAACTTGGACATTTGTAGTATTAAATCTAAAGGACTTGCTTCTAATTTTGAATGTATTCTTATAACACACTCATTCATTAATAATTTCAGTCAGAGGTTTTGTCTACTTGAGCATTCAGCTTACCTGCTGTAGATGTTATTTGACTTTGAAAAGATTCTTAGTAGTACAAGTTAATGGAATGCTGTTAATTCTATTTAAATCTGTGGTATTTTGAAATAGGTACTTTAAACCAATGAGAATTTTCTGAGGAAGGAATTGATTGGTCAAAAAGCTTAGACATTGTTTTCTTTTTGTAAATTCTTTGTTGGTCCAATAAAAGGTACCAAACTATTTGTTTCTGGATTTATGTCCTTTTGGTGAAAATATCAAGCATTTTGTCTTCATTTTCTTTCATTTCTGTGGCAAGATATTGGATTTTGAAGTTTTTAAAAGTTCCCACTCAAGTTCCATGCCCACCATGAAAAAATTCAATATTTTGGTACAGTGTTGTGCTGTTTATCATCTGAAACATGTGATAGCACCATCCTACAGTAATATATCAGTAGTTCGAATCTAGCAAGTAAATTTAACAGGTAACCTCCATAGAAGAGATTTGTAAAAACTGTAAGTGGCAGCCATCTTTAATTTTTTTTTTTTATTTAGTTTTTGTTGACCAGGTAAATGCACTAGACAAATCCTGCCTATTTTCAGGCATGACCCAGGGGAAGGTGATACAGATGCATGCCAACTGACCTTGAACCAGATGAAGCTGTTGGTGGTATTTTTTTTTTTTTAGTGAATGAGGGAAATTTGGCCAGGACACCGGGGAAATTCCCCTACTCTCCACTGAGGGATTTTCCGTCCGTCTTTCCAAGATGGCCACTTCACCGGGATGCGTGGAGACAGAGGATGTTGCTGGGATGGGAGCTCTGGTCTCTGCTCCTCTCCTTTCAATGCAAGAGGCTGTGGACCTGGCTATGGCTGTGGCTGACTTTTCTCAGGATGAAAGCGTTTTGGACTGTATGGAGGTTACGCCCATTTCTATGTACCTACCTGACTTGTATATGGCTGTTGCTGCAGATGGTGTTGTCTCTTCTGGACAGCCTTCACCTGCAGTAGTCTGATGCCGTCAGGCGCTATTATTACAGAAGCAGGAATGGATAAAAAAAAGTGCAAGAAATTGATGATTAGCTTCTCTCGTTGACAGGTTCTCCTCTGGCAAATGTGTCTCCAGACCGGATAGAGCAAGATAGATGACCGGACGATGGTGTGGTTTCCACTGTTGTTCCTCCTACTGTAGCAGTGCACCCGGATGTCCGTACGGCTGGCAGTCAGAATGGCGCTTCTGCCGTGTGCCAAAAGCTGACCACTGTTTCTACTTTTCATGCTGTTGTGCTGGCTCCAAAAACAGGGAAAGCTAGACTATGAATGGGCCGACAGGCTTCGGATGGACTTGGTCATTCGGAAACAGCTCAGGTGGAGTCGGAACAGACTTTCTCTTTTTCTGATAGATGGAAGACCAGGGATTGGAATGAGTTAACTCCTGAGCCTAATGCTGCTGCTCAGCCACTACAAGACTCTTCATGGTCTCCTGAAAGGGCCCTAACAGCGGTGGGCTGGATTGCTGAAACTTCGGGTCATTGGACACCTGACCCCAAAGATCCCTTGTATCAGAGGATGTGTTCACCTTCTACTGTTGTGGCCACCAATGCTGGATTACCCGAGAGCTCCATCAAATCCCGGTGTAAAGACGCTTCTTTTTTATGTAATATTTCTGTTCCTTCTGGTCCTGTAAATGGTGTAGGTACCACACCTGTGTTAACTACTGATCCTTCCTTGTCTGTGGATTTAAGGATGGGTCCTAGTCTTGAGGCTTTGGTAGAATACCAGGAGAGGTCTTCTCTTGCCCCCTTGTTCAGGATGGCTTATCTCTTTCACTCCAGTAGATAACCAGCTCCTAGGAGGAATGCAGTCAGTTTGTTGTACAAGGGGGGCTTAGAACATACTCCTGACAGGTTGTTCATTGCTAAAACCCTCCTAAAAATGTCTATGAAATGTTTTTCTTCGGAAATATTTGCACTGATTTCTTTAGGTAATGGTAATTTTGATGTCAGTTTTAAAAATGTGTCTAATCTTGATAGGTTTTGGGCCCAGTACAACTCACTTAAAAATTACCCATTGTGGATACATTTTCAGGCAATTCCTCTTATCAAACCATTGATTAAAACCATTACTGTTTTATTTAAAAATGAGGGTGTCAATGTTGAGGACATTCTCTTCTGGTTGCATCAGCATTGTGAGATTTTAGGGAGGCCTTCACCCATTATGGATAGTGAGCAGATCTGGGATGGGGGTTGGAAGGTGAAGGTGAGAATGTTTTCTACAAATTCAGGCCCTGTACATCTACCTAGTGTGTTTTTTTTGGGACGAGATAGGGGGTCTATCTTTTATATAGGACAACCCAGATCCTGCTTTAAGTATGGGTCTCGTTTACATCTCGGCTCAGCTTGTGATACCACTAGATGCAGTCACTGTTTGGAATATGGGCATTTGGCTTCGGCCTGCCTTAACTTGTTCAAATGCAACCTTTGTGAGCAAACAGAACATGCCTATGGACACTGTCCTTGGGCTTCTCACAATCGTAAAGATTGGCCCTCCCAAGAAGGGATTATTAATCAAGCTCAGCATGCCCTGGCGAAAAAGGCGGCTGCTACTCTGACTACGCTTCCAGAATCTGAGCAAGTTAAGGCCCCTGTAACACCACTTGCGGCTGATCCCCTTGTGTCCATTGCTATTGTTCTGCAAACTGCAAACTCTGAAGTGGACCTAGATAAACCAATTTTGGATCAGACAGAAGTGGATACTATAGTTGGTACTGAGTAGTACATGCACCCCTCGTCCCCACCTGAAGCCCCCTTTAAGGTTGTATAACCTAGAAAACGCAATAGACATGGGAAGGTGATAACTGGGACAAAGTCCATCCCTAAAACAGTACCTCCTAGGGATCCTGTTAAGGTAGGGAATGTGTTTGCTCCGTTAGAGGATGACACGGGGGGACTCAGAGGATGACACTGATACCTCCTTTATTGTTTCCACCACTGACACTGAATACAGGCCAGAAGATTATATCGCTAAACTGACTAGACGTAGACAAGTGGGTAAATCCCCCTGAGTTTGTTGGGTTTTTTTTTTTGTCTTTTGTAGTTTCCTCACTTCTCTCTCCCTGTTATGCATTCCATAAAGATTTCTACTTTAAATGTTAATGGGATCAAGAGTGAGAAGAAGTGTATAGGGTTTTTTTCTCTTCTTAAGACCTTAAACTCCGATATCATTTGTTTACAAGATATCCGCTTGAAGACACATCAGGAGCTTCAGCATGCTGCTCACTGTTGGCCTTTGGGTCCTTCCTTTTGGTCTATTGGGGAAGACCTCTGTGGTGGGATAGGTATTCTTTTTTCTAATTCTGCATTTAAGGTTTCCAGATTGGTGGATGTTCACCCTGGGTGGGCTCTTTGCTTAGACATTTCTTTTTGCTCAGAAAAGTTTCAGATCATTACTATTTATGCTTCTCAAACTAAAGCACAACGTATAGCTTTATTTAAGGAAGTACAACCCTTCTTACATACCTCTCGTCTGGTGGTTTGACTGGGAGACTTTAATTGTGGCCTATCGACCACTGATAGAGGCCTTCAGACCCATAAGCTTTTTTGTGATTCCATTGCTTTGAAACACATTATTTCAATGGCTCACTTGTTAGACACATACAGGATATTACATCCTACAGGGGGATATACCTATTTTAGGATGTTCTTAGGACTAGAATTGATTTAATTTTTTTGTCTACTGTTTTACATGTACTACAAGCTTTTACTAGACCAATAGAATTTTCTGATCACGGAATCCTTACAGCCTCTATTTCTTGGGCCGGGGCCCCCAGATGTGAGAAAAACAAATGGAGATTAAATGAGTCGTTGTTGGATGATCCAAATATTAAACGTTTATGGTTGCGGGACTGAGCTATGAGACTTTCAGTTTTAGACTGTTATGACTCCATTTTGGAATGGTGGGATGATACAAAGTGGGGATGGAGACAATTTTTTTAACAACAGGGCCACATCAAATCAAATAAGGACTTTATGGGATATTTAAAACTTAGACATCAATTACAGCATCTGATTTCACTTACTGAAAAGAGTACTCATGATTATAGCCATTTAATTGCCACAATAAAGAAGCAAATGGCTGACTTACAGTATAATAGGGTAAGCTCTTTAAATCAAGAATTACGATTTGGAACTCATGTGTTGAAACAGTATTTGGACCCTTCTAAGGAAAATAAGAATAGAGTTGACTCTCAGCTTATTTCCACACTGACAGATGCAAACAGACACACTGTAAGTGACCCACATCAGCTTTTACAAGTGGTAGAGAATTATATGACTTCAGGGAAGATTGATGACCCTATTTTTGAAAATAGTGCTATACACCGAATTTTGACTGAGCTACATTTGCCTAATTTATCTGATGAAGATAGGCTTGTTCTAGAAGCTGATGTAGTTCTTGATGAAGTTACTGATGCTATTAATGGTTTAGCCTCTCAGTCTGCTCCAGGAACTGACGGCCTTGGAGCAGGATTTTATAAAACCTTCCTACGTGTTCTTGGTCCAGTATTAGTTGTTTTGTTGAACTACATGTAACCCCCCTGCAAATGGGGGCTCCCAAAAGTCTTCCAGTAGCTTGCTTGAATGCTCCAAGCCTGGATGGTGTTCAGCGTCTAAGCCGTTTATCTGTGAGTGCTTTTAGAGCCTCTGGTACTGTCTCTTTAAGAGCTGTCTGCCTGCAGACATAATTAATTTGGATGGGGGTCTGTGTGTTTCCCTGCTTGAGTCCCACTCGAGCTGCTGCCAAATCGCTCCATTTCTGCCATCACTAAGTGGGCAGAGTGAGCACTTTTCAAAGATATAACTGTTTGCCAGACATCATTTAGAGTAATAATGAAAATTCAGTTTGTTTTAACCTGCTTTTCTTTGCAATCAGAATTGTGTTTGCCTAGTCCCCCATTCTAGTTTTGAACTGCTAAACTGGACCAATAAGTGTAGGGGGACCTTTGAAATGGAGCCTGCTGCTGGCAAATCAGAACTTGGACTCTCACTGTGGAGCCAGCCACCTATGTACTGTATGGCCAATGCTTCTGGGAATTGTAGTTTGGACTTCGGCGCCTTTTTTCCACCAACAGGGGGAGTTTACTGTGAGTGACAGCAAAACCAGCCATTGAACTGGGAGGAACTCAAAGGAAATGCCCAGCTCTGTCTACTGGAAAATTCAGTTGAGTTGTGACTGTGAAGAGAGAAGGAGCACCGTGCTCCTGCGCCGTTAAGTTTTCGCACGGGAAGCTCGTGCGGGGCCCCAAAGTTCGACCTGCAGCTGTTTGTGAGTGCCAGTGTGAACGGAATCAGAGTTGTAAGAAGAAAGAAGCACCAGAAGTGAGGAAACCAGGCTCACCCAGTAGAAGACTGGAGAAATTTCTGAATCGCGCTCGGTCTGTCAGGAACTGAATTTGCTGTGTGTTCTCCCGGATATTGTGCAGTTATTGCGATCAGGATAGAGAAGCAGCCTGCCTGGTATAGTACTTCCCTTTTTACATATAAATGTGTGTCGTGCTTGTGGGGAATCGCGTTTCAAATCCCCTGTACAGTGAACAGAGTGCATGAAGCTGGAAGTAAACCCCAGCTTAAGCCAGACTACATCCATTTGCTTTAAACTGCAGTGGGGTCCAGTCACAAGGACCTTGTCCACATGGTCTGCTCCTCCTGCCAATCCAGGACAATCTGCCTTCCATCCAGTTCCCAGCATTGAGTTGTGAGTATAAAGCAGGGTAGCTCCTTGCCATCTGTTTGTCGAATTGCAAGTGTGTCGTCTAATTGTTGCTTTTTTTTCATTTCTTCACAAACTGAGCCCTCTGGCTCCGGATTACAATTGGGTATTGTGCAAGTGTTTTTTTCCATCATAGGTCCCCAACCAGCTGCAACCGATCCTGGCTAGCCCCTCCTCAATCCTGGGTATCCAGTGAAGGTGACAATTCTGGACTTTGAATATGTGCACAGTACTGTGATTATTAATGTGTTTAACCTAATTAACCTGATTTCCCCCGTCCTTATGTTCCCCTAAATAAACCAGATTTGTTTGTTTCAGCAAAGTTACACTGTCTGAGGTATTCGTTTATGTTAAAGTATTGTTCTGTGGCTTTTACACTGTATCATCTTGTTTTACAGGGTGTCCCCGGGGTCCAGTCGATGGAGCCAATCCTGGGGGTAAGTGTACATTGTGAAGATATTCCTAATGCATTGTGTGGGCCACTAGTGGGAAGAAAGGGGGGGTTACAGTGTCCCAGAGGACTGTGACCAAGTTAGTTTAACTACTGCAAACCCTGACCTCAGGGTGGAGGCACCCACCATTGGGCCTAGGCCCCTCAACCTGTTAGTGGTTAAGCAGGCAGGGGTAGTAGCCCTTGGGATAGCGCCACCTAGGGGTTACATTTTGGAGGCTCACTGCTGGGATTTTGTGTCCTCTAGCGGCCATATTTACGAACCACTGTTAAGAAAAAAAATAAATAAATGGGTACCCCGACAGAAGTGGCTGTGCACCGGTTGGTGGAGTGGTGTACTGGGGAGAAGATCGACCCCCAAAATGCTATGCTTATCCTGGACATCCCCCTGGGTATCAATACGGACACTGTACAGGGAGTACTTTCCAAGGCGGAAGGTTTACAAAACCCTGTGGTGGTGGGTTGACATGCTAATCTGCTCACCCACACTTTCCTTGCCCTAGTAGAGTTTAAGGATCCCATGGGTAGCTCCAAAGTGCCACAGACTATTACCCCAGAGGGAGCCCTCACTGCCTGGAAAGTGATAACTAAGAACAGTAAAGACCTGGGAGGGGGAATGAGCCCCCCCCACTATCTGAAACATTTGAGGAGAAATTTGCTACATGGTTGCTGGGGGAAGGGAAAACTGTGCAGGACTTGAAGAAACTATTCTTGCCACCTGGGGGTGTTCCTTCCCCAACACCCTCTCCCGCTCCAGTACCTGTAATGGTGGCTGAATCAATGCAGGCTCCTATTTCTGCACCTGCCATTAGTCACGACTCTTACCGAAGGTTGAGGATCTTCTCTGGCACCTCCCACCCCAAGGGGAGGATGACTGGGAGACCTGGATGAACTATGTTGCCTCAAGTGCTAGAATGTGTCTTGGCAGGCCAGCGAAGAGGTTAGTGACAGCCTCTGAGGTCCTGCCCTGCCTACCAGCCATGCTAAATGGGCCAGTAACCCTGAAGCGATTGCACAGGGCTATCTTGAGGCTTGAAGAATGTGTATGGGAGCCCAGATTCTGATGAGGACCTGTGGTGAAGAGTAAGAAATGCACAACAGTACCAAGGGGAGTTGTTGTCTGTGTATGTATCTTGGCTGGAAAAATTGTTGCAAGAATGCCTCAGAAAGGGTAGTTTGTCAGCGATTGAACTGGACCGAACCAGGCTGGACAGGATCCTTAAGTCTGCCCCCTTCTCAGAACTGCTGTTACTTCAGTTATACCTGGCAAATTGACAGGAATCCCCAGCCTCCTATGATGAGCTAATGAGAGAAATTTGAGGAGTTGAGAAAAGACAACCTCGGGAGGGACTTGCACCAATAGCTGCGGCTACGACCTGAGTGACTGAGGGTGACCCATCAAGTGAAGTTCAGGGGCAGAGGTTGGCAGTTAATGAGTGCTCTGAGAAGGAAAAAGATATGCCTCAATGGGGCGAACTGTTGAGAGAGTTTGGGGAAATAAAAACAGTCTCTTTATGAAGGCCGCTCCTGCAAGTACAGGCCCCGACCCTCATCTGACTGCATCTGCTATGGGGGTGGGGGTACCCACCCATGCATCTCCTGCTGACAACAGCTCAAAACTCGATGTCTTGACCATGGAAGTGGGGAAATTGATGAGATGTCTCCAAATGCTTATCACGCCACAGACAGAGATAGCACCAAGGCTTCCAGTTAGTAGTACCCCCGCCCTGGCTCCCAGTGTGATGCCTCGGCCAGCTCAAACTCCAGAAAGTATGTTTTGCTATAATTGTGGGAAGGATGGGCACATGAAGAGAGAATGCTGGTCCCCAAAAGACACAGACAAAGTTGCATATAGGCTACAAGGAGCGCTTCAGAGAACAAATCAGTGGTTAAGAGGTGCACGTAATGATCCCAGTGAGGGCCCCCAAAATGCTAACTCACGTCCCTTTGTGGCAAGATCAGTTGCTCAGGTGCCCGCTACAGCCTCTCCAGACTGGTCCAGAATAGTGGGTCCCTCCATGGAGACCACTGTAAAGGTGAATGGAGTGTCTATAAGAGCTGCATTAGACAGTGGCTCCTAAGTGACAATTATGTTCCAAGACTGGTATTAGAAGCATTTGTCTGATGTACCCTTACAACCGTTGGAGGGGCTGCATGTCTGGGGGTTAAGTGAGAAGGCCTACCCTTACTCTGGATATATCCGAATTTGGCTGTCTTTTCCCACCTCTGTGACTGGAGTGGCCGAGCAAGTAGAGACCCTGGCCTTAGTGTGTCCCCCTACCAGAATGTATGATGGGGTTCCTCTGCTAATTGGGACTAATGCACCTATATTTGGATGGCTGACACAGTTGTATTATGAAAAACAGGGATCAAGGGCTGGTAGAGCTTTAAGAATTCTGGCCTTGATTAAGAAGGCCTATGAGGCACAGAGAGATGTTGGAAAAAAGTAGAACCAGAGGAACCGGTTGGAATTGTCTGGAAGAAGGATCCTGAGTCTCTGATCCTGGTGCCAAATGCTCAGTGTACCTTACAGTGAGAGGTCCAAATCAGAAAGGATGTCAAGAATAAAATATTAATGTTGGATGCACCAGGTGACAGAAAATTGCCAGAGGGATTGCTGGTCAAGCCTAGTATTTTGCCTGCTAGAGCCCATGCTTATGCCAGAAAGGGTAATGGTTCAAGTTCATAATGTGTCTGACAGAGAGATTCGAGTATATAGAGGTTGCACCCTGGCTAATGTGCATTATTGCGAACACTGCAGTGCTACCAGTAGCAAGAGTTTGGGAAGAATGACAGAGTAGCACGCCTGACTTGTTTGATTTGGTGACTCCCGTTGCCAGCTGAATGGAAAGTGAGGATCAGTGAGAAGCTTGCCCAGAGAGACCAGGTGTTTTCTTTAAAGGAATGGGACGTAGGATGCATGCAAGGAGCTGAGCACCATATCCGGCTGCATGATGAAAGGCCATTTCGTGAGAGGTCTCAACGCCTGGCACCTGCTGACATAGATGATGTGAGACGGCATCTGCAAGAGATGCTAGCTGCTGGTGTAATGCAAGAATCCAGAAGCCCCTATACTTCCCCCATTGTGGTAGTGAGAAAAAAGAATGGGACAGTAAGGATGTGCGTGGATTATCGCACTTTAAACCGGCTGACTATCCCTGATCAGTACACTATGCCCCACATTCAGGATGCTTTGGACTGTCTAAACCAGAGCAAGTGGTTCTCTGTGCTGGATCTCTGCAGTGGGTACTACCAGATCCCGATGGCCCCCGAGGACCATGAGAAGACAGCCTTTATCTGTCCACTTGGCTTCTATGAGTTCATGAGGATGCCTCAAGGGATTTCAGGCACCCCGCCACTTTTCAAAGATTGATGAAGCGTGCAGTGGGGCACATGAACTTACTAGAGTGCCTGGTATACCTAGATGATGTTATTGTGTTTGGCAGCTCACTGGAAGAACATGAGAGCAGATTATTCAAGGTGCTGGACCGACTGGAAGACTTTGGCCATAAACTGTCCATTGATAAGTGTCAATTCTTTCAAACATCAGTGAAGTATGTGGGACACATAGTATCCACCGAGGGAATAGAGACCGACTCAAGTAAAATTGAGGCCTTGACCACCTGGTCACAGCCCAAAAATCTAAAAGAACTGCAAAGATTCCTGGGATTCTGTGGCTATTATCGGCATTTCATCAAGGACTATTCAAGAGTGATCCGCCCTTTACTTAACCTTACTCAAGAGTATCCACCAACCCACAAAAAATACAAAAAGTCAGCGTCCCTTGAGACTGAAGGAGTGTATTTTCGTCCAAGTGTAGTATTTGGGGCCCGCTGGACTCCTGATTGTGAGACTGCTTTTCATGAGATCATATATCAACTTACTCACGCTCCAGTGTTGGCCTATGCTGATCCAACAAAACCTTATGTCCTGCACACTGATGCTAGCTTGCAAGGGTTGGGGGCTGTGTTGTACCAAGAGCACGAGAATGGCCTGAGACCAGTGGCCTTTGCCAGCAGAAACCTGACCCCTTCCGAAAAGAACTATCCTGTACACAAGTTAGAGTTCCTAGCTTTGAAGTGGGCCATTGTTGATCAATTCCATGAGTACTTGTATGGGGCTAAGATACTAGTAAAGACTGACAATAATTCTTTGACCTATGTGCAGACTGCAGCTAAGTTGCATGCCACTGGCCATAGGTGGCTCTCTGCCTTATCTACCTACGACTATGTAGTTGAATGCAGAGCAGGCCTGAACCACATAGATGCTGATGCTCTCTCCCGGAGGCTTGTTCCCCAGAATGACTGGGTCAGATTGTCAGAACCTGATATTAGAGCACTTTGCCAGAAGTTTGACAGGGAGGAACAAATGTCCACGGACGCAGTGGACTGTATGGTGGATTGTTTGGGACCCTCTGAGAATTGCATACCTGCTGCTTATTGCCACTTTTCAGCAATAGACATTGGAGCACTGCCTCAGCTGGACAATGGCAGTATTCGGTGGGCTCAATCCCGAGATCCCATGATCAAATCAGCTTTAGAAGCCCTATATGCAGGGAAAGATGTGTCCAAATTACGTTCCACTGATCTGAGAACTGCATTGTTATACAAAGAAGGTCCTAAATTGAAACTGATCAATAGACGGTTATTCAGAGAAACCATAGACAGAGGGGGGCAAGTAGACAAACAACAACTAGTGCTGCCCACTGCCTTTCGAGATTCAGTACTGAGGTCCTTACATAACCACATGGGGCACCTTGGTATAGACAGAACACTTGACTTGGTGAGATCCAGATTTTATTGGCCTAAGATGGGGGCTGATGTGGAGCAACACATTCAAACTTGTAGTCACTGCTTACAGAGGAAAGCTTTGCCCCAGAGGGCTGCCCCCCTTGTTAACATCACCACCAGTGCACCCATGGAGCTGGTCTGTATTGATTTTCTGAGTTTGGAGTCAGATCAAAGAAATATTAGTAACGTGCTGGTGGTCACTGACCATTTTACGGGATATGCCCAAGCTTTCCTCACCAAGGACCAGAGGGCGTCCACTGTGGCAAAGTACTTGCAGAAAAATTTTTTGTTCACTATGGGGCTCCACAAAGAATCCATTCTGATCAAGAGAGAGACTTTGAGAGTCATCTGATCAAAGAGATGCTTTCTCTGAGGGGAGTGCGAAAGTCCAGAACCACCCCTTACCACCCCCAGGGGGACCCACAGCCTGAATGTTTCAACTGCACTTTGCTAGATATGCTAGGCACCCTCCACCCAAAGGATAAGCCTAGATGGAGCCACCAAATTAGCACCCTGGTACATGCCTACAACTACACCAAAAGTGATGCCACTGGGTTCTCCCCCTACCGCCCGATGTTTGGAAGAGAAGCTCGACTGCCAGTAAATGTGTGCTTTGGGGTCTCTCCTGATGGGGTTCGAGCTGACAACTATTTACAGTATGTGCAAAAGTTAAAGGCCCAGCTAAATCATGCACACCAACTGGCTCAAACCATGGCTGCCAAAAGAAATCTGGCCAACAAAGAAAGGTATGATAAAAAGGTGAAAGCACAGGAATTCCAGGAGGGAGATCGGGTATTGCTAAGAAATCTGGGACTGCATGGCAAACACAAGATTGCTGACAGATGGCACTATCTCCCTCACATTGTAGTGGGCAAACTAGATGATCTGCCTGTGTACAAAGTAAGGCCTGAGAATAATTCAAAAGATGTTAAAACAATGCATAGAAATCATTTACTGCCCATTGGACAAATCTTGATTGAGTCTGAGCCCCCAGAAAATGCCCCTTCTGGACCAGTGACTACAGCTGCTGCTAAGAAAAAATCAAGAAAGTCTGCACCTACAGAAGCTGAGTTAAAGTGTTCCCCTCCACAAATCCCAGTTGAGCATGACTGTCAGTCCATATCAGAGGAAAGTGAGTGTGACTTTGAATACTACCCTTCTTACTAACTGATTCAATTGTTTCGGGGCAATCCCTTAGTCAATACTGGAGATGAAGCTGGGCCTTCTGGACTGTCTAAGCCCCCAG
This sequence comes from Neoceratodus forsteri, assembly GCA_016271365.2. NCBI lineage: Eukaryota > Metazoa > Chordata > Ceratodontiformes > Ceratodontidae > Neoceratodus > Neoceratodus forsteri. The sequence continues at coordinate 401,406,517 of CM028130.1, read as the reverse complement.
CTTTGTCCCTGGAGCCAATGCTCCCAGAAAGTGAAGTGCAAAGCATCAAGTCAGATGATATGGAATCATTGTGTATGGCTGAACTGTTTGAGCTTTCAGGGGAAGAAAATGATGGACTGGAACAGACTGGTGATACAGCAGAACAAGAAGAGTATTTTGAGTGCCCTGACGGTCCACTGCCAGTGTCCGAAAGCTCTCCACGTGAGCCAAGTGTTGCGGACTCAGAGATTGTAACTTCTGGAGCTGAAAGTGCCCCAAGTTCTAGCCTCTCTACCCCAATAGAGACTGCTCTGACAAGTGAGGACAATGCTGAAAATGAGGCTTAGAGTGCAGAGACTGTAACAGCCCCCCTCTAGAAAGACTGGTTGAGCTGTAAAGCCTGTGGTGCACCTCAGTTATGATTCCCCTGGGAGGCCGGTGGACTTGCCTATCAATGTTGTCCATAAAGGAGTGTATGTGTCCCTGAGCTCCTTGCCCAAACTGAACATCAGTGCTAACTCCAAGTTACTTGTGTTGCCCTCTAGGTATGGTACCCCTGCCCCATCCAGCCCCAAGGTAGCTGATAGGGAAGGGCCCCCTCTCTTCAGGTTTCATGTACCAGAGGTAATAACCTGAGTTATGGTACTATGTGTGTGTAATACTGTGTAAAGAGTGACGTACTGCAAAGTTTCAGAAATGCGTTTCTGGTAAAGTGATATATTGACTGATGATTACATGTATAAGCCTAATGTGATACCGATGCAAATGTATATGGTTGCAATTGAAACTTATGGAGGTACTTGCTTGATGCGGATGCCAAGCTTTTTCCAGGCCTGGAAGGGTGTAACCCCCTGCAAATGGGGGTTCCCAAAAGTCTTCCAGTAGCTTGCTTGAATGCTCCAAGCCTGGATGGTGTTCGGCGTCTAAGCTGTTTATCTGTGAGTGCTTTTAGAGCCTCTGGTATTGTTTCTTTAAGAGCTGTCTGTCTGCAGGCATAATTAATTTGGATGGGGGCCTGTGTGTTTCCCTGCTTGAGTCCCACTCAAGCTGCTGCCAAATCACTCCATTTCTGCCACCACTAAGTGGGCAGAGTGAGCACTTTTCAAAGATATAACTGTTTGCCAGACATCATTTAGAGTAATAATGAAAATACAGTTTGTTTAACCTGCTTTTCTTTGCAGTCAGAATTGTGTTTGCCTAGTCCCCCATTCTAGTTTTGAACTGCTAAACTGGACCAGTCAGTGTGGGGGGACCTTTGAAATGGAGCCTGCTGGTGGCAAATCAGAACTTGGACTCTCATTGTGGAGCCAGCCACCTATGTACTGTATGGCCAGTGCTTCTGGGAATTGTAGTTTGGACTTCGGCACCTTTTTTCCACCAACAGGGGCAGTTTACTGTGAGTGACAGCAAAACCAGCCATTGAACTGGGATGAACTCAAAGGAAATGCCCCGGTTCTGTCTACTGGAAAGTTCAGTTGAGTTGTGACTGTGAACAGGGAAGGAGCTCCGAGCTCCTGCGCCGTTGAGTTTTCGCACAGGAAGCTCGTGTGGGGCCCCAAAGTTTGGCCTGCAGCTGTTTGTGAGTGCCAGTGTGGACTGAATCAGAGTTGTAAGGAGAACAGAAGTGAGGAAACCAGGCTCACCCTGTAGAAGACTGGAGAAACTGCTGAATCGCGCTCGGTCTGTCAGGAACTGAATCTACTGTGTTTTCTCCTGGGTATTGTGCAGTAATTGCGATCAGGATAGAGAAGCAGCCTGCCTGGTATTGTACTTCCCTTTTTACATATAAATGTGTGCAGTGCTTGTGGGGAATCACTTTTCAAATCCCCCTGTACAGTGAACAGAGTGCATGAAGCTGGAAGTAAACCCCAGTTTAAGCCAGACTACATCCATTTGCTTTAAACTGCAGTGGGGTTCAGTCACAAGGACCTTGTCCACATGGTCTGCTCCTCCTGCCAATCCAGGACAATCTGCCTTCCATCCAGTTCCCAGCATTGAGTTGTGAGTACAAAGCAGGGTAGCTTCCTGCCATCTGTTTGTCGAATTGCAAGTGTGTCATCTAATTGTTGCTTTTTTTCATTTCTTCACAAACTGAGCCCTCTGGCTCCAGATTACAATTGGGTATTGTGCAAGTGTTTTTTCCATCATAGGGCCCCAACCAGCTGCAACTGATCCTGGTTAGCCCCCCATAATCCTGGGTACGCAGTGAAGGTGACAATTCTGGACTCTGAATATGTGCACAGTACTGTGATTATTAATGTGTTTAACCTAATTAACCTGATTTCCCCCTGTCCTTGTTATGTCCCCCTAAATAAATCAGATTTGTTTGTTTCAGCAAAGTTACACTGTCTGAGGTATTCGTTTATGTTAAAGTATTGTTCTGTGGCTTTTACACTGTATCATCTTATTTTACAGGGTGTCCCCGGGGTCCAGTCGACGGAGCCAATCCTGGGGGTAAGTGTACATTGTGAAGATATTCCTAATGCATTGTGTGGGCCACTAGTGGGAAGAAAGGGGGGTTACAGTGTCCCAGAGGGCTGTGACCAAGTTAGTTTAACTACTGCAAACCCTGACCTCTGGGTGGAGGCACCCGCCCTTGGACCTAGGCCCCTCAACCTGTTAGTGGTTAAACAGGCAGGGGTAGTAGCCCTTGGGATAGCGCCACCTAGGGGTTACATATATTTTGCACTCTAGTAGTTATGCCCCTTCTATGACTGGGGCCGGTTTGATCTTATTGTATAAGAAGGGTGGCAAAGCTGACTTAGGGAATTGGGACCTCCTTAGTCTTTTGAATTCTGATTTAAAAATCTTGAGCAAAATTTTGTTGGCCAAACTTTCTAAGGTCACTCCGCAGCTTCTTCATCCTGTACAAACGTGTGCTGTTAAAGGTAGGAAGCAGCAGGATAATCTTATTTGGTTGAGGGAAATTTTTTATAGGGGAGACTTCAACACTTACAGGGGTTTGTTTTTGGATTAGACCAAGAAAAGGCCTTTGATCGGGTTGCACGCTGATTTTTATTTTTAGTGTTGAAAGCCTTTGGAATTCCGGATAAGTTTGTTGCCTGGATATCTTCAATGTAGCAGGGGGCTGTTATTATTCCTAACATAAATGGCTGGTATGGACAGAAACTTCGTATTGGTAAGGGAGTACGTCAGGGATGCCCTTTGAGCCCTACTCTTTATACCTTTACAATAGACATTTTTATTAAGATGTTACAATCCAACAATGCTCAGACGGGTATTGATGTCTCTTCCACCCTGTCGCAGCAAAAAGTACTGGCTTATGCAGATGACCTGGTGTTGATTTTAGCCCCCCAGTTTTCTGTCCAGGTATTACAAGACTCTATTAGTATTTTTTTGCGTATTTCTGGCTCCAGGATTAATTATAGCAAGAGTACAGGGGTAGTCATTGGGTCTACTCCTGTGCCACCGTCTGGTGTCATAGTAGGGATCCCTGTATCCTGGGAGCCCATTAAGATTCTGGGGGTACAGTTTGGTCCTGGAGATATGGCAGGACGAAACTGGGAAGTAGCCCTGGGTAGGGGGACTCGTTTGGTTGGGGACTGGAAAGGACAGCAACTTTCTAAGAAAAAAAGGCTTATGTTAATTAAGACTATACTTACTCCAATATTTTTATATATCAGTTATGTTTTCCCTCCACCATTCTGTATTTGGACTCAGTTATTTAGTATTTTTTTCAAGCGTTCTGGGGGTCTCGATTAAACCCTCCTAAGAGAGAATTAACCTATCTCCTGATTGCTGAGGGTGGGGTTTCTATGACCCACCCTGTTGCTTTCTTTTTTAGTATTTTTTTAGTTTATAATTTGGGGACAGTTTTGAAATCTGGGAATGTTTTATGGAGGCCTTTGGTAGAACACTGGCTACACTTATGTAGGCCCAGTTGGTAGGAGAAGAAGCCTAGGTTATTATCTAGACTTCCTTATTTACCTTCATGCATGCTAGAATGTATGAAACAGGTTATTAGGCCGGACATTACCCCTAGTCATCCCCAGACCTTGGATAGAAAGAAGGTGTATAAGCATATTTTGTCTGTCGAACGTACATCGGAAGCTGTTTTTCCTGACTGTCCGTCAGATAGAAAGTTAGCTGTTTTGAGACACCTTATGAATAGAAGGTTCCCATCATATGCCTGGGATTGTTTATAGTTAAGCAATTATGGGAGATTAGGGGTTAAGGAGAAAAGTAAACATAAACAATATTCACAGAGGTATTGTCCTAGACCTACTTGTGACCAACTTTTAGAAACCCAGTGTCACTTATTTTCAGATTGTTCCTATATAAGACCATTTTGGTCCTTACTGGCGGACCATTGGAATGAGACCGGATTCAGGGATATTGATTACCCTACCATAATGTTTGATCCATTACAAAATATGTTTGCCAGGTATAACTGTGACACCATTTATGTTATTTTATGTATCAGACATTTTCATATTTGGCAATCTAGGTGTCTCTGGATTTTGCAGCAGAAATTTATTTCCCATGTTGAATTGCTTGCTAATGGGAGTAAGGCTATTAAGAGACTGATGCAATATGATCTTGACTATGTTTCATATGAACAATCGACATGTCTCTGGATTAACTGCATTGCATGGACGGATTGATATATTTTCTTTTTTTTCTTTGTTTCTGTATTTGCCCTATATGGTTTTTGTTCTGATGTTTTCTGTTTTATTCTGTATCGAAGACCATTTTTTTCAATAAAATTCCCCTACTCTTTTCGATAAGTGCCATGGGATCTTTAACATCCACCTGAACTACCACCGATCCAGGCAGACGGGACCTCGGTTTAACGTCTCATCCGAAAGATGGCACCTCAGGAGTGCAGCACCCCTCTCATGCTGCACTACAGTGTCTGTACTGGGATATTAACCAAGTGCTAGATGTGGGAACTGAACCCATAGCCCTCTGATCTCCCAGCCTCAGAGGTGAGTGTGCTACCTACTGAGCCACTGACACTGCCAATTAGCCATTAATTACAAAATTAGCTGTAAAAGCTGTTTTAACAATACAAAAAGAAAACAGCTGCTCTAGGGTATGTGAGGTACTTCCACTCACTATTCCAATTACAAATGCCAAAAAAGATGAGCACTCAACAACCTCCTGTAGATAGGGATATAGTCTGAAAGAGATATACTCTACAACAGCCCATAAGTATACAAAAAAGCTTTATTTAACATTTATAAATAGACTATAACTCACGAGTCATACCACAGCAGAGAGTAACATTACATGCCAAACTTACATGTTTTCACTGCTAAAAAAGAGCTTCAGCACTGGAGTACTATATCCAGTCCTGGAGGCCGCATCTCCATAAGGACATAGACAGGGTAGCGGCAGTTCAGAGAAGGGAAACAAAAAATGGTGCAGGGCCTGCACCATAAGTCATATGAGGAGAGACTGAAGGACATCAATATGCATACCCTGGAGGAGAGGAGGGAAATGGGGGATATGCTACATACCTTCAAGTATCTCATGGGCATAAATAAGGTACAGGAGGGTGGCATCTTTCAGAAAAAGGGATGTTCTAGAACAAGAGGTCATGACATGGGGGTGGAAGGAGGTAGACTAAGTTAACATGAGGAAGTATGTCTTCACAGAAAGGGTAGTGGATGCATGGAACAGCCTCCCAGTGGAGGTGGTGGAGGCAAATTCAGTAGGGGAATTCAAAAATGTATAGGATAGGCATAGGGGAACCCTGGTGATAAGAAAGAGATCAAAGCCAAAGATCAAGTAGGATCTGTGGTTTCTGCAGCAGGTAGAAAAAATGGGCAGACTGGGTGGGCCTAGCAGTCCTTATCTGCTATCAATTTCTATGTTTCTATGTTTCAGCAGAAGTCTGGTTATCTTACAAAACAGTGCATTTAAATAGTGCTAATAATAAACACTGTCCTGTGAACTATGTGAAAATTTCCCATGCAACACGTAAATTATGTGCTAAATTTATTTATTGAAATTGTTTCACCAGGAAAAGTACACTGAGTAAGAACTGCTCATCTCTCGGTGCGACCTGGGGGGAAGGGTACAGTGGGGAAGAGGACAAGGGTAGTCTAGGTCCTGACATATATATACATACAATTACAATATAGTTGAAAACATTTGACAGAAATAGTTGGGCGTAGATGACAATTTACCCTTACTTATAGTATAGTAACAATTACATGGGGAAGTCATGCTTTATACCTTGAAAACATATAATTAGATAATACAGCTGCATATGTTTGACAGGAATAGGTGAGTGTGGATTAATATATATACCCTAATAGTCGATAGTAACAGTTACAATGAGGAAATCCTGCTAAGGTATTACGTTGTGGTATATAATGAGATGGGGTAAGTGCAAGGTAGCTAGCTCAAAAGTTGGGATCAAGTGCAGTAGTTGGGTGTGGTTAGCAAAGTAGCACCATTGGGCCTACTGGGAGAAGAAATATAGGAGTGTCAGAAATAGAATAAATTGGAGAGTTAGCTGCAGGAGCAGTTTACTGAGCAGTGGTCGGCAAGGGCATAGGATAGTGAGTAGATAGAGGAAGAGTGGCGAATTTCAGAGGTGAAAGAGTTCCAGAGTTAACGGAAGTGGTGAGAGAAGGTGGCCTGGCTGGCTTGGGTCCGACGTCTGGGGACTAACAGGAGCTGGGAGTCTAGGGACCTCAGAGCATAGATGGGTACCAGAAGGGGTGATAGTATGGAGGTCAGATACACTGGGAGGGTACCAAACCAGTTCTTCGAGATAAACTTGGCACAGTATATTAGGCGGCAGTTCTCAAGGGAGTGGAGAGCAAGGGAGTAGTATAGCTCGCAGCGGTGGGTGCAAGGAAGACCGTCAAGAGTCAACTGGCAGAAAGCATTAAAAAGGGTATCCAGTTTGGATAAAACTGACTTGCGGGTGGCACTGTAAACAATATCACAATAATCAAAGGAGGGAAGTATCATCTTCTGGATAAGCTCATGATGGACCTGATAGGGGAGGCTAGAATGGTTCCGATATAATGCTCTGAGCTTGGGGCAGAGTTTTGTTAGTATAGAGCCAGCATGGACTGCAAAGGTGAGGTGGCGGTCAAGCCAAACTCCAAGATACTGGAAGGAGGTGATGTCCTCCAGCTCTGACACATCAAGGGTGTGGAAAAGTGGGAGGGAAGGAAGCCTGGCTAGTTGTTGGGATGTACCAAAAGTCATAGTTACAGTTTTTTTAGCATTTAGAGAGAGCTGGTGAGAGTTGACCAGAGCTGGACTTTGTTAAAATCCACCTGGAGGGTAGAGACAACTGAGGCTGGGGAGGAGCCAGAAGAAAATAGGACAGTATCATCAGCATACATGTGGATTGAGAAGGCAGAACAAGTTTGGGGTAGGTTGTTTAGAAAAATAGAGAATAGGATAGGCCCAAGCACTGATCCTTGGGGGACACCGGTGGACACAGGGAGGGGAGGGGATATGGCATCCGCAATCCTGACAGATTGAGTGCAATCTGTAAGATAGGCACTGAACCAGGCAGTAGCAGATGTGGAGAGGCCAGAGTCAGAGAGGCTAGATAGTAACAGAGTGTGGGAGACTGTATCGAAGGCCTTGGCCAGATCAATGAAAATGGCAGAGGTGATGAGACCTCTATCCTTTCCAGACTGGATGGTGTCAGTGAACCTTAGTAAAGAGGAGGCAGTGGAGTGATCTTTCCTGAATCTGGAATGGTAGTGTGTGAAGAAATTTGAGTCAGCGAGATAGGAGGTTAGCCGGCTAAGCACTAAGTGTTCTTGCAGCTTCGCCAGAGCAGGGAGGAGGGAGACTGACCAATAGTTTGAGGTGGAGGAGAAGGCGTCCCCTTTGTGGAGAGGGATGACAATGGTGTGCTTCTAGGACAGAGAGACAGTTGCAGTGGCGAAGGATAGATTTAGGAGGTAGGCAATAGGGGTGGCTATGGCAGAGGCCGAGAGGAACAGAAGTTTGGGGTCTAGTCCATCCGAGGAATTCCCATTTGAGGGGCTTAATGTTAGTAGGGCTTCTAGAGCTTCATTCGGAGAGATTTCTCTGAAGGAGAAAATACCTGTATTTTGAGGTAGTTTTTGCCCTGTAGGTGGTGGAGATGGTGACATGGGGGAAAAGGAGTGAGAAAGCGCAGGTGGAGAAATATAAGTTAAACTCTGCAGCGACTGAGATAGGATCTGAGAGTGTGGAGTTGTTTACACTAAGGAGAGGTGAGGGCTTGGCCACTGGGGTCGAGAAGAGGGAGTGAATAACCTTTCAGAATTTAGAGGGGCTATTAAGGTTAGATTGGAGGGATGATCTAAAGTTCTCTGCTTTAGCTAACCAAGTTGCTCTAGTGCACATGTTGCGCAGATACCAGTAGTGGGAGAGGTCCTGAGGTAGGGCTGAGGCTTTGAAGGCTCACCATGCTGAGTCATGGGCATTCATACAAGCTGTGAGCTCTTGGGAGATCCAAGGCAGGTGGGTACCGCGTACCCTAGTACATCGTTGCAGAGCGTGGGAATCCAAAATCTTAAGGAACATGTTTTTTAAGTGAAGTAGGGTGTCATCTATCAGGTTGTAGGGGGGACGGGAGCCAGTTAGCTAGGACAAGATCATTTAGGAGAGGAGCAAGGTTTTAGGGATTTGAATGACCGTTGGACTAAGAACTTAGGGGGGATTTGAGACAGTGGATTTTGCGGACAAGGTAGATGACATGGTGATCACTCATAGAGTTAGGGAGTAGGCCTGTTTGGATGACTCTGTGAGGATGGGAGGTCAGAGCCCAGTCAATAAGGGAGTGGTTACCTGATTTAAGGTTTAGGTGGGTGGGCTCAGTGATGAGTTGGGTTAAATTGAAGGCAGCAACATCCGTCCGGGTTTTGTTGAGGGCTGGGGATAACCAGTTTAGGTTAAGGTCACCCATAGCATATAATTCCCCGGTGGGTGCTTGAGAACTTTGTATAAGAAGGTCAGTAACAGTTGTGGCAGGGGTGCCTGTTCGGCAGCAGATTCTGGCAATGAATATGAGCAGCGAGAAAGGTAGTGTGAGCTGGAGCAGCAAGAGTTCATACTCTTTAGGTTCAGTTTTAGATAAGATTATTTGGTAGCGTATGTCCGAACTTATGAAGATGGCTACATCGCCACCTCTTGTAGCCCTGTCCTGGTTGGCCATTGTGTAACCAGGGATTGCAACTGAGGAGTCGGGAATGTTTTTGTTAAGCCAAGTTTCAGAGAGGATGAGGACATCAGGGGCATGTAGGGCAGTGAGAACTTGTAGCTGGTCGATTTTAAGTGGTAGGCTATGAATATTTAGGTGAAGGAGACGGAGGCCTTTGTGGAGGGGGTAACCTGGCAGTTGGGAGGGGATGGGATGCGGGGTGGGGGTGCTGGCTGAGGTTGGTGAGGATGTGGTCGAGGGTCCCTGATTTGGGTGTATGTCTCCCACTACAAGAAGGAGAAGGGTGAAGGATAGGTGTTGAGCTAGTATTCAGAGGCAGCTTGGAATGGAGGAGCCCCGCTGCGAGTGGGGGCAAGGATGGACATTTGTGTGGGTAACAGGGGTTGGGCAAGAAGCAAGTAGATGCAGGAGAGTCCAGGAGGGGGAGGGCCTGATTAGGAAAGGGGGGGACGTATAGTGGAGTGTGCCCAGGTAGGAGTGGGTAGGAGAGATAGCGCAGGGTTGGAGGTGCAAGGAGGAGTTACAATATGAGCCAAGTACAGGGAGGGGGGCATGGGAAAGGTAGGTAGGTAGCATGGTGGAGAAGAAGGGTGGGAGGCAGGAGAACAGACAACTGAGTAGAGGTAAACCGCTAGCCATGGTGGACATGGTGCTGGGATTTTGTAGCAGCTTCTGAGACAAGGAGGTAATTATGAGGAGAAAGGAGCCTGGGATTAGCTGGGACAAATATGTTGGTTGGCCCCTAGGAGGGCAAATGGCCAATAGGCCTAGAAGGTGAAAAAAAGAGAATGGGAATTCTAGAGTACAGAGGAGCCAATGGAAGGCTGCAGGAATCTGGTGGGGGATGGGGTCGAGGAAGAGGATGGGCAGAGAGAGTAATCATTGGAGGGGGTGGGGTCCAAACATTTAGAAGACAGTAAGAGGCATGGGGTTTCAGGAGATTTAGCAGAACAATAGCCCTGGAGAAATTGGGCACCAAAGACAGCTGGCTCAGTGGGGGAGGCGTGGGGTTCTCAAATTCAGAAAGGAGCTGCAAACACTTAGCACTCTAACTTCAAACACAGATTTATATTTTTTTTCCTTAATTTACACAGGCAGGTTTCAGTTTAAACAGTAAAAATCAATGTAATTTCACAGTCGGAGCCCTGTCGACAGAGGGAGATAGGGGAGCCAATCAGCTGTGACTGCCAGGCGGTGCCTGCAATCTGATAGGGTGCACTTTCACCATACCTTGAGCCTGATTTTGTCCAGGGTCCTGGTCTCGGTCAGCGGCTGGAGAGGAGCCTACCGACCGCTGGGAGCTGTAGCAGCCCTGGTCAGAGGGCAAGCAGCTTGAGCCTGATTTTGTCCGGGGTCCTGGTCTCGGTTGACGGCTGGAGAGGAGCCTGCCGACCGCTGGGAGCTGTAGCAGCTAGATAAAGTGCTCAATGATTAAATTGGGAGCAAGCAGCTAGATAAAGTGCTCAATGATTAAATTGGTTAAAAACAGACAATTAATTAAAACAATTTAAAAGACAGAAAAACACAGTAATGGATGATAGGTTTTTGATTCGGTGTTCTGTAGGAGCATTCAATTTCCTATCAGATGGCTCTTTCCAAATCGGTCAATGACAAACATTTTCATTTTATTAGGTTCTAGACATCTTTTTTGGCAAACAGAGCAAAAAACAAGATAACGTTACAATACCTTATTGTAATTTAATATATTATTTACAAACTCCAAGCCGTCTAATGAAAATACTTTTTCTATCAGGTGATTTAATATCACAGTGCCACCATTCAATTCTAATATCATTCAAGGCTCTTAATGTCTAAACAAAAAAGAGGGGGGAGTCCTTAGAATTGAACCCAGTAGTCTAGATGGCAAAAGGGATACTCATTGGCACCTTAGTGCACTACTTCTTCTTGATGTTTGAGGATCTCCTTGTCCTTTGTCTTATAGAGATATCCTATATATCATGGGCTTGAAAGTTTTAAACACCAACCCTAGTTTACTAGTTAGTACATTATTACAGAATAGGTCCACACACCACCTGTTTACATATTGTATCTCACAAGCATTTAAAGGAGAAGTCCACCCAGAATGTGCAAAAACATATGTTATGTACAGTGTTTTGATATGTATGTTAAGTCCTAGTGTGTCCTTCCCTCTGTCTGCTATTAGGAGTTTTTCCTAAATTAGCCTACTAGCTGTATGGTAGTTTTATGACCCCGGGGATCTCCATCAAAAATAGGTTTATTGGCTTTCTTTCTCCTACGATGCACCCTGGTTCATGTGACAGTGATGTAGCTATGCCCCTAGATTTAGTAGGGTATGTCATAGCTCAGCCACAAAGATAATACTACTTTCAGAGAAGAAGTCACATTGCTACATTTTGGGTGAGTGTAATCATTATTATTTTTTGATATTAGTACCTTGTCCTGCTATGTTACAACCTATAGGGTGATGTTCAATTTTTGCTACTTAGTACTGGTGCAAAAACTGAAAGTGACAGAGTAAACAGTGACATGATTCGCACACACACACACACACACACAGCAGAGCATAGCAGGACAAGGTACTGATATCAAAATATAATAATGATTACACTCATTCAAAATCTAGCAGTTTGTCTTCTCTGGAAGAAGTATATTCTCTGTGGCTGAGCTGTGACAGACCCTGTAACAAGACACTGGCTTACTGCAGGGGCAATCAGACATCACACCAAAGGGCACTCTAGGAAGACTAGCGGCCATAAAAGAAACCAGAATGGCAACCTCCAAGGGCAATAAAACAGTTAGGGAAAGTTAGAAAAAACATCTCTCACAGCCAGAGGAAAAGAAAATGCTGGGAACTTGGTTAGAACACAGAAAAAAAGACTACTACATATCTTTTTCTGATTTTAACATGGAGTTTTCCATTAATATTTGATTGGTCTTCCCAACTAATACGTTATATCTTGCAAGCATTTAATATTTAATCAGTCTTCTCAACTAACACATCTTTTTTTTTAATGGAACCAGATATGACATATAGTGATGAATGACAAAAATAAATCATTTTCCATAAATGGATTTCTACACTGTTTAATTTCAAAACAACTTATCCTTACAGGAACCAATGTGATGGAAACATAAGTATAATGAAATAGATACTGCAGGCAGTGTGTTAACCCTTCACATCATCTGCACATTTTAACTATCTTTTTTGCACTTGATCTACACGTTCATAAAGGGACACTGTCAACCTCCTTAAGCCTAAAAATGTCCCATGTTTAAAAAACACATTTTATGATTGGTCATATTCTGTAGAAATTGTTGATGTGCAGTTGATAGTTTGATTCTGATTTCTTTTTTCTTTTAAAAAGTGAAAAAGACTGCCCATCATACTGGTGTTATCACACAAAGACATGTTTATTTACATTCCCTTGATCAACCCCCACCATATTCCTTAGACTTGGCAACACCCATAACATAGTCTAGCCACTCATGATGCAGTGGGAGGAGAGCAGCCTGTTGAATCAGGTGTGACTGCACTGTTTGGAGGGTTTCCTAATGTTCAAGAATATACAACAGTAAATCAGGCTTTGAAACAAAATAATATTGGGTATAAATACACCATTACCATGCATTTCAGTTCTGCTAAGACAGAAAGCAGATAAAACAACCAGCAAGATCAATGAATTTTAGAGAACATAAGCAATCATGCAATGTGGGGTTTTACCTAGAAATTACATGGTGCAAGAAAGGTTAAAAGTGTCCCTTTAAATGGTGAACGAAAAACAATAACCTTGGACATAGAACTAGGAGACAGTTCAATACTAGTCTAGCTTCTAATACTGTACAGGGTATATACTATATCTATTAGGTATCATTTTCAGGCTTTATTTCTATAAGGCAAGAACTCCTTCCATTATCTTTGGTTGAAAAATTTTCTCACCACACCTGGAGTACTCACATCATGGAGCCTGGCATGAATTGTTTTGGAGTCACTACTGGAGAGGAAAAAAAGTAATGTGTCCTTAAAACATATTTTCATTTTAACAGATTCTCTGTCTTGATTTTTTTTTCCTATCCAGGAAAAAGATACATATCATTAAGCAGTATCCTTTTGCAGCCTTGAGGTGTATCATTCGGTATATATAAAAAATGAACCAGTTCCCCAATACAGGGTATGCCAGGCTATTGACAAGAATTTTGACAATGCTATTAGCAAGTATTTTGTTTTCTATTCAGGAAAAAGATATATAACATTCAACAACATCCTCTCATGGCCCTGGGTTGTATCCTTGTACATGTGTACTCTTCCCCCCCTCTGTTGATTCCAGATGCTTTTCTCCACTGTGTTTCCTTTATAAATATTGGTTTGACTCTCTCCCCTTTTATCTTGCTTCGATCCTTTCTCTCCCCCATCATCCTATTACTCCCTTCACAGTGATTGCCCTTTTTCTCGTGCTCTTTCTCAAATGAAATCTACTACTGGACAAACTTTTTTCTATTTTTTTTTTATTTAGCAGTTTATTTCAGTTGATATGAGCATAGGGATTCATATATTCATAAATAAATCACCCTGCATATTTTATTAAACCAGTACTTGTAAAATTAAATATAACAACCATTAGGTGTATAACACTGTAAAGTTAACAGTCTGTGATAAATGAATTGTAATTCCAATTTGATACTGGCATTGTGCAGTGGCCAGTAGTTAGCCATGGAAGAGAAAAAGTGCTAATCATAAAGTGAGGAAAGGACTAAGACTGTCCATTCCTTCTCAGTAATATTAGGTTATAATTACTCTCTTTCTAATATTTTAATATTAACCAGTTTAGTTGCCATTATTGCGGTATAAACTATGGCTAACTGTCATTTGGAAAATGATCTTGCTGAAAAACGTTCCAGAATAAAACTAACGCATTCTATTTTAGGAGAGATCTAAACTGTCTGGCAGATCCTAAGCAAGATAGGTCATCACCACCAAAATATTGGGAGAAGTACAAATCTAAGGTATTTCAGAATTTTATCTTTAACAATTTGCTTATTGACTATCGGACAGAATTGCAGCCCACTGAAAATAATTTTACTCACTTCTCCTCTAGGTATGATTCCTCAGCTGGATTTGATTACTTTGTACTTTCCAAAAATCTTAAGGTGAATAATGAATACCACCAATATATAACTTATTTGTCTGGAATATCTGATCATAATCCAGTTTTTTTACTCTTTTTTCCTAGTTATTGGCTGTCCCTGTACAAATATTTGGAGGTACAACTGTTAGCTTTCCAAAAATAGACAAATAGCAGAAGCAATAAAAGGAGATATAAATAATTTGGGGGAAAACAACAAAGCATATGAGGGCTCAAGCATTAACAAATGGAATGCCTTTAAGGCAACAGTAAGGGACAATAATCTCTAAGGCTTCGTGGTTAAGGAAACAAACAAGAAGAGAAGAAGCCAGAAGGGGAAGGAAGGAAACATATTCAATTCAGTGCTTTAGAGTAACTGGTAATTGCTATTTTACTTTTAAACTTAGATTTTGGGCGTTTAGTGACACTATACTTTCTTTGTTGTCTTTACTTATAATTGTTTTTGGGCTGTTGAAAATTTAAAATATAGTAGGGGTGTAATTCTGTGCTGTCTTTAATTGCTGCAAATTTAATCATGGCTTGTCTGACTGCCCTGTAGTTGGGTGAAGGGTGTTAATTGTCTAGCTTCTGACCTCAGTTACGTGATAACTGGAGGTGGGACTTAGTCAGAGTTAAAGTAGCAAGCAGAGGTTAATTTTCTCAGAAGAAGCCAGAAGGGGAAGGAAGGAAACATATTCAATTCAGTGCTTTAGAGTAACTGGTAATTGCTATTTTTTCTTTTAAACTTAGATTGTGGGTGTTTAGTGACACTATACTTTCTTTGTTGTCTTCCCTTATAATTGCTTTTGGGCTGTTGAAAATTTAAAACATAGTGGTGCTGTAATTCTGTGCTGTCTTTAACTACTGCAAATTTTATCTTGGCTTGTCTGACTGCCCTGTAGTTGGGTGAAGGGTGTTAATTGTCTGGCCTCTGACCTCAGCTACGTGATAACTGGAGGTGGGACTTAGTCAGAGTTAAAGTAGCAAGCAGAGGTTAATTTTCTCAGAAGAAGCCAGAAGGGGAAGGAAGGAAACATATTCAATTCAGGGCTTTAGAGTAACTGATAATTGCTATTTTTCTTTTAAACTTAGATTGTGGGTGTTTAGTGACACTATACTTTCTTTGTTGTCTTTACTTATAATTGTTTGTGGGCTGTTGAAAATTTAAAACACAGTGGTGGTGTAATTCCGTGCAGTCTTTAATTGCTGCAAATTTTATCTTGGCTTGTCTGACTGCCCTGTAGTTGGGTGAAGGGAGTTAATTGTCTGGCCTCTGTCCTTAGCTACGTGATAACTGGAGGTGGGGCTTAGTCAGAGTTAAAGTAGCAAGCAGAGGTTTATTTTCTCAGAAGAAGCCAGAAGGGGAAGGAAGGAAACATATTCAATTCAGGGCTTTAGAGTAACTGATAATTGCTATTTTTCTTTTAAACTTAGATTGTGGGTGTTTAGTGACACTATACTTTCTTTGTTGTCTTTACTTATAATTGTATGTGGGCTGTTGAAAATTTAAAACACAGTGGTGGTGTAATTCTGTGCAGTCTTTAATTGCTGAAAATTTTATCTTGGCTTGTCTGACTGCCCTGTAGTTGGGTGAAGGGTGTTAATTGCCTGGCCTCTGACCTCAGCTACGTGATAACTGGAGGTTGGGCTTAGTCAGAGTTAAAGTAGCAAGCAGAGGTTTATTTTCTCAGAAGAAGCCAGAAGGGGAAGGAAGGAAACATATTCAATTCAGTGCTTTAGAGTAACTGGTAATTGCTATTTTTCTTTTAAACTGTAGATTTTGGGCGTTTAGTGACACTACACTTTCTTTGTTGTCTTTACTTATAATTGTTTTTGGGCTGTTGAAAATTTAAAACATAGTGGTGGTGTAATTCTGTGCAGTCTTTAATTGCTGCAAATTTTATCTTGGCTTGTCTGACTGCCCTGTAGTTGGGTGAAGGGTGTTAATTGTCTGACCTCTGACCTCAGCTACGTGATAACTGGAGGTGGGGCTTAGTCAAAGTTAAAGTAGCAAGCAGAGGTTTATTTTCTCTGAAGAAGCCAGAAGGGGAAGGAAGGAAACATATTCAATTCAGAGCTTTAGAGTAACTGGTAATTGCTATTTTTGTTTTAAACTTAGATTTTGGGCGTTTAGTGACACTACACTTTCTTTGTTGTCTTTACTTATAATTGTTTTTGGGCTGTTGAAAATTTAAAACATAGCTGAGGTGTAATTCTGAGCTGTCTTTAATTGCTGCAAATTTTATCTTGGCTTGTCTGACTGCCCTGTAGTTGGGTGAAGGGTGTTAATTGTCTGGCTTCTGACCTCAGCTATGTGATAACTGGAGGTGGGGCTTAGTCAGAGATACAGTAGCAAGCAGAGGTTTATTTTCTCAGAAGAAGCCAGAAGGGGAAGGAAGGAAACATATTCAATTCAGAGCTTTAGAGTAACTGGTAATTGCTATTTTTCTTTTAAATTTAGATTGTGGGCGTTTAGTGACACTATACTTTCTTTGTTGTCTTTACTTATAATTGTTTTTGGGCTGTTGAAAATTTAAAACATAGTGGTGGTGTAATTCTGTGCTGTCTTTAATTGCTGCAAATTTCTTCTTGGCATGTCTGACTGCCCTGTAGTTGGGTGAAGGGTGTTAATTGTCTGGCCTCTGACCTCAGCTACGTGATAACTGGAGGTGGGGCATAGTCAGAGTTAAAGTAGCAAGCAGAGGTTTAATTTCTCAGAAGAAGACAGAAGGGGAAGGAAGGAAACATATTCAATTCAGTGCTTTAGAGTAACTGGTAATTGCTATTTTTCTTTTAAATTTAGATTGTGGGCGTTTAGTGACACTATCCTTTCTTTGTTGTCTTTACTTATAATTGTTTTTGGGCTGTTGAAAATTTAAAACATAGTGGTGGTGTAATTCTGTGCTGTCTTTAATTGCTGCAAATTTTATCTTGGCTTGTCTGACTGCCCTGTAGTTGGGTGAAGGGTGTTAATTGTCTGGCCTCTGACCTCAGCTACGTGATAACTGGAGGTGGGGCTTAGTCAAAGTTAAAGTAGCAAGCAGAGGTTTATTTTCTCAGAAGAAGCCAGAAGGAAGGAAGGAAACATATTCAATTCAGTGCTTTAGAGTAATTGGTAATTGCTTATTTTCTTTTAAACTAAGATTGTGGGTGTTTAGTGACACTATACTTTCTTTGTTGTCTTTACTTATAATTGTTTTTGGGGTGTTGAAAATTTAAAACATAGTGGTGGTGTAATTCTGTGCTGTCTTTAATTGCTGCAAATTTCATCTTGGCTTGTCTGACTGACCTGTAGTTGGGTGAAGGGTGTTAATTGTCTGGCCTCTGACCTCAGCTACGTGATAACTGGAGGTGGGGCTTAGTCAGAGTTTAAGTAGCAAGCAGAGGTTTATTTTCTCAGAAGAAGCCAGAAGGGGAAGGAAGGAAACATATTCAATTCAGTGCTTTAGAGTAACTGGTAATTGCTATTTTTCTTTTAAACTTACATTGTGGGCATTTAGTGACACTATACTTTCGTTATTGTCTTTACTTATAATTGTTTTTGGGCTGTTGAAAATTTAAAACATAGTGGTGGTGTAATTCTGTGCTGTCTTTATTTGCTGCAAATTTCATCTTGGCTTGTCTGACTGACCTGTAGTTGGGTGAAGGGTGTTAATTGTCTGGCCTCTGACCTCAGCTACGTGATAACTGGAGGTGGGGCTTAGTCAGAGTTAAAGTAGCAAGCAGAGGTTTATTTTCTCAGAAGAAGCCAGACGGGAAGGCAGAAAACATATTCAATTCAGTGCTTTAGAGTAACTGGTAATTGCTATTTTTCTTTTAAACTAAGATTGTGGGCGTTTAGTGACACTATACTTTCTTTGTTGTCTTTACTTATAATTGTTTTTGGGCTGTTGAAAATTTAAAACATAGTGGTGGTGTAATTCTGTGCTGTCTTTATTTGCTGCAAATTTTATCTTGGCTTGTCTGACTGCCCTGTAGTTGGGTAAAGGTTTTAATTGTCAGCATCTGACCTCAGCTACGTGATAACAGAAGGTGGTTCTTAGTCAGAATTAAAGTAGCAAGCAGAGGTTTATTTTCTCAGAAGAAGCCAGAAGGGGAACGAAGGAATCATATTCAATTCAGTGCTTTAGAGTAACTGGAAATTGCTATTTTTCTATTAAACTTAGATTGTGGGCATTTAGTGACACTATACTTTCTTTGTTGTCTTTACTTATAATAGTTTTAGGGCTGTTGAAAATTTAAAACATAGTGGTGGTGTAATTCTGTGCAGTCTTTAATTGCTGCAAATTTCATCTAGGCTTGTCCGACTGCCCTGTAGTTGGGTGAAGGGTTTTAATTGTCTGGCATCTGACCTCAGCTACGTGATAACAGGAGGTGGTTCTTAGTCAGAATTAAAGTAGCAAGCAAAAGTTTATTTTCTCAGAAGAAGACAGAAGGGGAAGAAAGGAAATATATTCAATTCAGTGCTTTAGAGTAACTGGTAATTGCAATTTTTCTTTTAAACTTTGATTGTGGGCATTTAGTGACACTAAACTTTCTATGTTTTCTTTACTTATAATTATTTTTGGGCTGTTGAAAATTTAAAACATAGTGGTGGTGCAATTCTGTGCTGTCTTTAATTGCTGCAAATTTCATCTTGGCTTGTCTGACTGCCCTGTAGATAGGTGAAGGGTTTTAATTGTCTGGCCTCTGACCTCAGCTACGTGATAACTGGAGGTGGTGCTTAGTCAGGGTTAACTTAGCAAGCAGGGGTTATTTTCTCAGAAGAAGCCAGAAGGGGAAGGAAGGAAACATATTCAATTCAGTGCTTAAGAGTAACTGGTAATTGCTATTTTCTTTTAAACTTAGATTGTGGGCTTTAGTGACACTATACTTTCTTTATTGTCTTTACTTATAATTGTTTTGAGCTGTTGAAATTTAAAACATAGTGGTGGTGTAATTCTGTGCTGTCTTTAATTGCTGCAAATTTTATCTTAGCTTGTCTGACTGCCCTGTAGTTGGGTGAAGGGTGTTAATTGTCTGGCCTCTGACCTCAGCTACGTGATAACTGGAGTGGGCTTAGTCAGAGTTAAAGTAGGAAGCAGAGGTTTATTTTCTCAGAAGAAGCCAGAAGGGGAAGGAAGGAAACATATTCAATTCAGTGCTTTAGAGTAACTGGTAATTGCTATTTTTCTTTTAAACTTAGATTGTGGGTGTTTAATGACACTATACTTTCTTTGTTGTCTTTACTTATAATTCTTTTTGGGCTGTTGAAATTTTAAAACATAGTGGTGGTGTAATTCTGTGCTGTCTTTAATTGCTGCAAATTTCATCTTGGCTTGTCTGACTGCCCTGTAGTTGGGTGAAGGGTGTTAATTGTCTGGCCTCTGACCTCAGCTACATGATAACTGGAGGTGGGGCTTAGTCAGAGTTAAAGTAGGAAGCAGAGGTTTATTTTCTCAGAAGAAGCCAGAAGGGGAAGGAAGGAAACATATTCAATTCAGTGCTTTAGAGTAACTGGTAATTGCTATTTTTCTTTTAAACTTAGATTGTGGCGTTTAGTGACACTATACTTTCTTTGTTGTCTTTACTTATAATTGTTTTGGGCTGTTGAAAATTTAAAACATAGTGGTGGTGTAATTCTGTACTGTCTTTAATTGCTGCAAATTTCATCTTGGCATGTCTGACTGCCCTGTAGTTGGGTGAAGGGTGTTAATTGTCTGGCCTCTGACCTCATCTACGTGATAACTGGAGGTGGTGCTTAGTCAGAGTTAAAGTAGCAAGCAGAGGTTTATTTTCTCAGAAGAAGCCAGAAGGGGAAGGAAGGAAACGTATTCAATTCAGTGCTTTAGAGTAACTGGTAATTGCTATTTTTCTATTAAACTAAGATTGTGGGCGTTTAGTGACACTATACTTTCTTTGTTGTCTTTACTTATAATTGTTTTTGGGCTGTTGAAAATTGAAAACATAGTGGTGGTATAATTCTGTGCTGTCTTTAATTGCTGCAACTTTTATCTTGGCTTGTCTGACTGCCTGTAGTTGGGTGAAGGGTGTTAATTGTCTGACCTCTGACCTCAGCTACTGTGATAACTGGAGGTGGGTCTGTAGTCAAAGTTAAAGTAGCTAGCAGAGGATTATTTTTCTGAAGAAGCCAAAAGGGGAAGGAAGGAAACATATTCAATTCAGTGCTTTAGAGTAACTGGTAATTGCTATTTTTCTTTTAAACTGTAGATTTTGGGCGTTTAGTGACACTACACTTTCTTTGTTGTCTTTACTTATAATTGTTTTTGGGCTGTTGAAAATTTAAAACATAGTTGTGGTGTAATTCTGTGCAGTCTTTAATTGCTGCAAATTTTATCTTGGCTTGTCTGACTGCCCTGTAGTTGGGTGAAGGGTGTTAATTGTCTGACCTCTGACCTCAGCTACGTGATAACTGGAGGTGGGGCTGAGTCAAAGTTAAAGTAGCAAGCAGAGGTTTATTTTCTCAGAAGAAGCCAGAAGGGGAAGAGATGAAACATATTCAAATCAGTGCTTTAGGTAACTGGTAATTGCTATTTTCTTTTAAACTTAGATTTTGGGCGTTTAGTGACACTACACTTTCTTTGTTGTCTTTACTTATAATTGTTTTTGGGCTGTTGAAAATTTAAAACATAGTTGTGGTGTAATTCTGTGCTGTCTTTAATTGCTGCAAATTTCATCTTGGCTTGTCTGACTGCCCTGTAGTTGGGTGAATGGTGTTAATTGTCTGGCTTCTGACCTCAGCTATGTGATAACTGGAGGTGGGGCTTAGTCAGAGATACAGTAGCAAGCAGAGGTTTATTTTCTCAGAAGAAGCCAGAAGGGGAAGGAAGGAAACATATTCAATTCAGAGCTTTAGAGTAACTGGTAATTGCTATTTTTCTTTTAAACTTAGATTGTGGGCGTTTAGTGACACTATACTTTCTTTGTTGTCTTTACTTATAATTGTTTTTGGGCTGTTGAAAATTTAAAACATAGTGGTGGTGTAATTCTGTGCTGTCTTTAATTGCTGCAAATTTCATCTTGGCATGTCTGACTGCCCTGTAGTTGGGTGAAGGGTGTTAATTGTCTGGCATCTAACCTCAGATACGTGATAACTGGAGGTGGGGCTTAGTCAAAGTTTAAGTAGCAAGCAGAAGATTATTTTCTCAGAAGAAGCCAGAAGGGGAAGGAAGGAAACATATTCAATTCAGTGCTTTAGAGTAACTGGTAATTGCTATTTTTCTTTTAAACTTACATTGTGGGCATTTAGTGACACTATACTTTCGTTGTAGTCTTTACTTATAATTGTTTTTGGGCTGTTGAAAATTTAAAACATAGTGGTGGTGTAATTCTGTGCTGTCTTTAATTGCTGCAAATTTCATCTTGGCTTGTCTGACTGCCCTGTAGTTGGGTGAAGGGAGTTAATTGTCTGGCCTCTGTCCTTAGCTACGTGATAACTGGAGGTGGGGCTTAGTCAAAGTTAAAGTAGCAAGCAGAAGTTTATTTTCTCAGAAGAAGCCAGAAGGGGAAGGAAGGAAACATATTCAATTCAGTGCTTTAGAGTAACTGGTAATTGCTATTTTTCTTTTAAACTTAGATTGTGGGTATTTAGTGACACTATACTTTCGTTGTTGTCTTTACTTATAATTGTTTTTGGGCTGTTGAAAATTTAAAACATAGTGGTGGTGTAATTCTGTGCTGTCTTTAATTGCTGCAAATTTTATCTTGGCTTGTCTGACTGCCCTGTAGTTGGGTGAAGGGTGTTAGTGTCTGGCCTCTGTCCTTAGCTACGTGATAACTGGAGGTTGGGCTTAGTCAGAGTTAAAGTAGCAAGCAGAGGTTTATTTTCTCAGAAGAAGCCAGAAGGGGAAGGAAGGAAACATATTCAATTCAGTGCTTTAGAGTAACTGGTAATTGCTATTTTTCTTTTAAACTGTAGATTGTGGGCGTTTAGTGACACTATACTTTCTTTGTTGTCTTTACTTATAATTGTTTTTGGGCTGTTGAAAATTTAAAACATAGTGGTGGTGTAATTCTGTGCAGTCTTTAATTGCCAAATTTTATCTTGGCTTGTCTGACTGCCCTGTAGTTGGGTGAAGGGTGTTAATTGCTGGCCTCTGACCTCAGCTACGTGATAACTGGAGGTTGAGGCATAGTCAGAGTTAAAGTAGCAAGCAGAGGTTTATTTTCTCAGAAGAAGCCAGAAGGGAAGGAAGGAAACATATTCAATTCAGAGCTTTAGAGTAACTGGTAATTGCTATTTTCTTTTTAAACTTAGATTTTGGCGTTTAGTGACACTACACTTTCTTTGTTGTCTTTACTTATAATTGTTTTGGGCTGTTGAAAATTTAAAACATAGTCGGTGGTGTAATTCTGAGCTGTCTTTAATTACGGCAAATTTTATCTTGACTTTCTGACTGCCCTGTAGTTGGGTGAAGGTGATAGTTGTCGACCTCTGACCTCAACTACGTGATAACTGGAGGTGGGGCTTAGTCAAAGTTAAAGTAGCAAGCAGAGGTTTATTTTCTCTGAAGAAGCCAGAAGGGGAAGGAATGAAACATATTCAAATCAGTGCTTTAGAGTAACTGGTAATTGCTGTTTTTCTTTTAAACTTAGATTTTGGGCGTTTAGTGACACTACACTTTCTTTGTTGTCTTTACTTATAATTGTTTTTGGGCTGTTGAAAAATTTAAAACATAGTGGTGGTGTAATTCTGTGCTGTCTTTAATTGCTGCAAATTTTATCTTGGCTTGTCTGACTGCCCTGTAGTTGGGAGAAGGGTGTTAATTGTCTGGCCTCTGACCTCAGCTACGTGATAACTGGAGGTGGGGCTTAGTCAAAGTTTAAGTAGCAAGCAGAAGATTATTTTCTCAGAAGAAGCCAGAAGGGGAAGGAAGGAAACATATTCAATTCAGTGCTTTAGAGTAACTGGTAATTGCTATTTTTCCTTTAAACTTACATTGTGGGCATTTAATGACACTATACTTTCGTTGTTGTCTTTACTTATAATTGTTTTTGGGCTGTTGAAAATTTAAAACATAGTGGTGGTGTAATTCTGTGCTGTCTTTAATTGCTGCAAATTTCATCTTGGCTTGTCTGACTGCCCTGTAGTTGGGTGAAGGGAGTTAATTGTCTGGCCTCTGTCCTTAGCTACGTGATAACTGGAGGTGGGGCTTAGTCAGAGTTAAAGTAGCAAGCAGAGGTTTATTTTCTCAGAAGAAGCCAGAAGGGGAAGGAAGGAAACATATTCAATTCAGTGCTTTAGAGTAACTGGTAATTGCTTTTTTTCTTTTAAACTTAGATTGTGGTGTTTAGTGACCTATACTTTCTTTGTTGTCTCTACTTATAATTGTTTTCGGCTGTTGAAAATTTAAAACATAGTGGTGGTGTAATTCTGTGCTGTCTTTAATTGCTTAAATTTCATCTTGGCTTGTCTGACTGACCTGTAGTTGGGTGAAGGTGTTAATTGCCTGGCCTCTGACCTCAGCTACGTGATAACTGGAAGTGGGCTTAGTCAGAGTTAAAGTAGCAAGCAGAGGTTTATTTTCTCAGAATGAAGCCAGACGGGGAGGCAGAAAACATATTCAATTCAGTGCTTTAGAGTAACTGGTAATTGCTTTTTTCTTTTAAACTAAAGATTGTAGGCGTTTAGTGACACTATTCTTTCTTTAATTGTCTTCTTATAATTGTTTTTGGCTGTTGAAAATTTAAAACATAGTAATGGTGTAATTCTGTATGCTGTCTTTAATTGCTGCAAAATTTATCTTGGCTTGTCTGACTGCCCTGTAGTTGGGTAAAGGGTGTTAATTGTCTGGCCTCTGACCTCAGCTCCGTGATAACTGGAGGTGGAAGCTTAGTCAAAGTTAAAGTAGCAAGCAGAGGTTTTATTTTCTCTGAGAAGAAGCCAGAAGGAAGCAAAGGAAACATATTCAATTCAGTGCTTTAGAGTAACTGGTAATTACTATTTTGTTTTAAAACTTAGATTGTGGGCATTTAGTGACACTATACTTTCTTTGTTGTCTTTACTTATAATTGTTTTGAGCTATTTGAAAATTTAAAACATAGCTGATGGTGTAATTCTGAGCAATGTCTTAATTGCTGCAAATTTCATCTGAAGCTTGTCCGACTGCACTGTAGTTGGGTGAAAGTTGTTAATTGTCTGCCTCTGACCTCCAGCTTAAGTGATAACAGAAGGTGGGCTTAGTCAGGAATTAAAGTAGCAAGCAGAAGTTTATTTTCCAGAAGAAGCCAGAAGGGAAGCAAGGAAATATTTCAATTCAGTGCTTTAGAGTAACTGGTAATTGCAATTTTCTTTTAAACTTTGATTGTGGGCGTTTAGTGACACTAAACTTTCCTATATTTTCTTTACTTATAATGTTTTGGGCTGTTGTTAAAACATAGTGGTAGGTGCAATTTCTGCTGCTATTTTAATTGCTGCAAATTTCATCTTGGCTTGTCTGACTGCCCTGTAGATGGAGTGAAGGTTTTAATTGTGTGCAGCCTCTGACCTCCAGCTCACGTCATAACTCGAGTGGGGCATAGTCAGGGTTAAAGTAACAAGCAGAAGGTTTAATTTCTCAGAAGAAGACAGAGGAAAGAAGGAAACATATTCAATTCAATTGCTTTAGGTAACTGGTGGTGCTATTTTCTTTTAAATTTAGATTGTGGTAGTTTAGTGACACTATCAACACTTCATTTGTCTTTTCTTATAATTGTTTTGAGGCTGATGAAATTTAAAAACATAGTGGTGGTGTAATTCTGTGCTGTCTTTATTGCTGCAAATTTTATCTTGACATCTGACTGCCGCCCTGTAGTTGGGTGAAGGGTGTTGGTAGTCTGGCCTCTGACCTCAAGCTACATGGAGAGTAACTGGAGGTGGTGCTTAGTCAGAGTTAAAGTAACAGCAAAGAAGTTTTATTTTCTCAGAAAAACCAGAAGGGAAGGAAGGAAACATATTCAATTCAGTGCTTTAGAGTAACTGGTAATTGCTATTTTCTATTAAACTAAGATTGTGGGCGTTTAGTGACACTATACTTTCTTTGTTTTCTTTACTTATAATTGTTTTGGGCTGTTGAAATTTAAAACATAGTGGTGGTGTAATTCTGTGCTGTCTTTAATTGCTGCAAATTTTATCTTGGCTTGTCTGACTTCCCTGTAGTTGGGTGAAAGGGTGTTAATTATCCAGCCTCTGACCTCAGCTACGTGATGATAACTGGAGGTGGGGCTTAGTCAAAGTTTAGTAGCAAAAGCAGATTATTTTCTCAGAAAGAAGCCAGAAGGGGAAGGAAGGGGAAACATATTCAATTCAGAGCTTTAGGTAACTGGTAATTGCTATTTTTTCTTTTAAACTTACATTGTGGGCAGTTAATGACACTATACTTTCGTGTTGTCTTTCTTATAATTGTTTTGGGCTGTTGAAAATTTAAAACATAGTGGTGGTGTAATTCTGTGCTTTGTCTTTAATTGCTGCAAATTTCATAATAATGTCTGACTGCTCTGTAGTTGGGTGAAGGAGTTAATTGTCTGGCCATCTCCTCGCTACGATAACTGGAGTGTGGGCTTAGTCAGAGTTAAAGTAGCAACAGAGGTTAATTTCTCAGAAAAAACCAGAAGGAAGGAAGGAACATATTCAATTCAGTGCTTTAAGTAACCAGAAATTGCTATTTTTCTTTAAAACTTAGTTGTGGGCGTTTAGTGACACTATACCTTTCTTTGTTGTCTTTACTTATAATTGTATTTGGGCTGTTGAAAATTTAAAAACATAGTGTGGTGTAATTCTGTGCTGTCTTTACTTGCTGCAAATTTATCTTGGCTTGTCTGACTGCCCTGTGAGTTGGGTGAAGGGTGTTAATTGTCTGGCCTCTGCCTCATCTACGTGATAACTGGAGGCAGTGCTTAGTCAGAGTTAAAGTAGCAAGCAAGTTTATTTTTCTCCAGAAGAAAGCCAGAAGGGAAGATAGAAAACATATTCAATTCAGTGCTTTAAGTAACTGGTAATTGCTTTTTTCTATTAAACTAAGATTGTGGGCGTTTAGTGACACTATTCTTTCTTTGTTGTCTTTACTTATAATTGTTTTTGTGTTGAAAATTTAAACATAGTGGTGGTGTAATTCTGTGCTGTCTTTATTTGCTGCAAATTTTATCTTGGCTTGTCTGACTGCCCTGTAGTTGGGTGAAGGGTGTTAATTGTCTGGCCTCTGACCTCAGCTACGTGAACTAACTGGAGGTGGGGCTTAGTGAGAGTTAAAGTAGCAAGCAGATGTTTATTTTCTCAGAAGAAGCCAGAAGGGGAAGAAGGAAACATATTCAGTTCAGTGCTTTAGAGTAACTGGTAATTGCTATTTTTCTTATAAACTTAGATTGTGGGCATTTAGTGACACTATACTTTCTTTGTTGTCTTTACTTAGAATTGTTTTTGGGCTGTTTAAAAATTTAAAACATAGTGGTAGTGTAATTCTGTGCTGTCTTTAATTGCTGCAAATTTCATCTTGGCCCAATCTGACTGCCCTGTATGGATTCGTGAAGGGATTTAATTGTCTAGACTCTGACCGCAATACATTGATAACTGGAGGTGGTTCTTAGTCAGAATTAAAGTAGCAAGCAAAGGTTTATTTTTCTCAGAAGAAGACAGAAGGGAAGAAAGAAATATATTCAATTCAGTGCTTTAGAGTAACTGGTAATTGCAATTTTCTTTTAAACTTAGATTGTGGGCATTTAGTGACACTAACTCTTCTATGTTTCTTTACTTATAATTATTTTTTGGGCTGTTGAAAATTTAAAATACAGTGGTGGTGCAATTCTGTGCTGTCTTTAATTGCTGCAAATTTCATCTTGGCTTGTCTGACTGCCCTGTAGATGGGTGAAGTGTTTTAATTGTCTGGCCTCTGACCTCAGCTACATCATAACTGGAGGTGGTGCTTAGTCAGGGTTAACTTAGCAAGCAGAGGTAAATTTTCTCAGAAGAAGCCAGAAGGGGAAGGAAGGAAACATATTCAATTCAGTGCTTAAGAGTAACTGGTAATTGCCATTTTTCTTTTAAACTTAGATTGTGGGCTTTTAGTGACACTATACTTTCTTTGTTGTCTTTACTTATAATTGTTTTGGGCTGTTGAAAATTTAAAACATAGTGGTGGTGTAATTCTGTGCTGTCTTTAATTGCTGCAAATTTTATCTTAGCTTGTCTGACTGCCCTGTAGTTGGGTGAAGGGTGTTAATTGTCTGGCCTCCTGACTTCAGCTACGTGATAACTCGAAGGTGGAGGCCAGAGAGAGTTAAGTAGCAACAGAGTTTATTTTCTCAGAAGAAGCCAGATGGAAAGGAAGGAAACATATTCAATTCAGTGCTTTAGAGTAACTGGTAATTGCTATTTTTCTTTTAAACTTAGATTGTGGGTGTTTAATGACACTATACTTTCTTTATTATCTTTACTTATAATTCTTTTGGGCAGTTGAAATTTTAAAACATAGTGGTGGTGCAATTCTGTGCTGTCTTAATTGCTACAATTTCATCTTGGCTTGTCTGACTGCCCTGTAGTTGGGTGAAGGGTGTTAATTGTCTGGACCTCCTGACCTCAACTACATGATAACTGGAGGTGGGGTCAGTCAGATACAGTAGGAAGCAGAGGTTTATTTTCTCAGAAGAAGAGAGAACAGGAAACATATTCAATTTCAAGGCTTTTAGAGTAACTTAGTGATTGCTATTTTCTTTTAAACTTAGATTGTGGGCGTTTAGTGACACTATACTTTCTTTGTTGTATTCTTATAATTGTTTTTGAACTGTTGAAAATTTAAAACATAGTGGTGGTGTAATTCTGTTCTCTCTTTAATTGCTGCTAATTTTATCTTGGCTTGTCTGACTGCCCTGTAGATTGGGGTGAAAGGTGTTAATTGTCTGACCTCTGACCTCAACTCGTGATAACTGGAGGTGAAGGGGCTTAGTCAGGTTCAAAGTAGCAAGCAGAGGTTAATTTCTCAGAAGAAGACAGAAGGAGTAAGGAAACATATTCAATTCAGTGCTTTAGAGTAACTGGAAATTGGCTATTTTCTTTTTAAACTTAGATTGTGGGCGTTTAGTGACACTATACTTTCTTTTGTTGTCTTTACTTATAATTGTTTTGGGCTGTTGAAAATTTAAGAACATAGTGGTGGTGTAATTCTGTACTTGTCTTTTGCCTTGCAAATTTTATCTTGGCTTGTCTGACTGCCCTGTGGTTGGTGAAGGTGTTAATTGTCTGGCCTCTGAGCCTCATCTACGTGATAACTGGAGGTGGTGCCTAGTCAGAGTTAAAAGTAGCAACAGGGGTTTATTTTCTCAGAAAAAAGCCAGAAAAAGGGAAGGAAAAGCGATATTCAATTCGAGGTAGCACTAGGTAACTGGTAATTGCTATTTTTCTATTAAACTAAGATTGTGGGCGTTTAGTGACACTATACTTTCTTTGTTGTCTTTACTTATAATTGTTTTTGGGCTGTTGAAAATTGAAAACATAGTGGTGGTATAATTCTGTGCTGTCTTTAATTGCTGCAACTTTTATCTTGGCTTGTCTGACTGTCCTGTAGTTGGGTGAAGGGTGTTAATTGTCTGGCCTCTGACCTCAGCTACGTAATAACTGGAGGTGGGTCTTAGTCAGAGTTTAAGTAGCTAGCAGAGGATTATTTTCTCAGAAGAAGCCAAAAGGGGAAGGAAGGAAACATATTCAATTCAGTGCTTTAGAGTAACTGGTAATTGCTATTTTTGTTTTAAACTTAGATTGTGGGCGTTTAGTGAAACTATACTTTCTTTGTTGTCTTTACTTATAATTGTTTTTAGGCTGTTAGAAAATTTTAAAACATAGTGGTGGTGTAATTCTATTGCAGTCTTTAATTACCAAATTTCATCTAGGCATCTGACTGCCCACTGTAGTTGCGTGAAGGGATTTAATTGTCTGACTCTGACCTCAGCTACGTGATAACTGGAGGTGGTGCTTAGTCAGAATTAAAGTAGCAAGCAGAGGTTTATTTTCTCAGAAGAAGCCAGAAGGGGAAGAAAGGAAACATATTCAATTCAGTGCTTTAGAGTAACAGGTAATTGCTATTTTTCTTTTAAACTTAGATTTTGGGCATTTAGTAACACTTTACTTTCTTTGTTGTCTTTACTTATAATTGTTTTTGGGCTGTTGAAAATTTAAAACACAGTGGTGGTATAATTCTGAGCTGTCTTTAATTGCTGCAAATTTTATCTTGGCTTGTCTGACTGCCCTGTAGTTGGGTGAAGTGTGTTGATTTGTGCCTCTGACCTCAGCTATGTGATAACTGGAGAGGGGAGCTAAGTCAGAGTTTAAGTAGGAAGCATGAAGGTTATTTTCTCCAGAAGAAGAGCGAGAGGGAAGGAAGAAAACATATTCAATTCAGTGCTTTAAAATAACTTTGGTAGTGCCATTTTCTATTAATAAACTTAGATTGTGTGACGTTGATGTCGCTATACTTTCTTTATTGTCTTACCCATAATTGTTTTTGGGCTGTTGAAAATTTAAAACATAGTGGTGGTGTAATTCTGTGCAGTCTTTAATTGCTGCAAATTTTATCTTGGCTTGTCTGACTGCCTGTAGTTGGGTGAAGGGTGTTAATTGTCTGACCTCTGACTTCATACGTGATAACTGAAGGTGGGGCAATAGACAGAGTAAAAGTAGCAAAGCAGAAGATTTTATTTTCTCATAGAAGAAACAGATGGAGAAGGAAGAAACATATTCAATTCAATGATTTACAGAAGCAACTGGTAATTGCTATTTTTGATTTAAATTAGAGTGTGGGCGTTTAGTGACACTACCACTTTCTTTTCATTGCATGCTTTACTTATATAATTGTTTTTGGAAAATTTGAAAATTTAAAAACATAGTGGTAGGTGCAATTCTGTGCTGTCTTTAATTGCTGCAAATTTCATATTGGCCACGTGCTGACTGCCCTGTAGTTGGGTGAAGGGTGTTGGTGTCTGGCCTCTGACCTCAGCTACGTGATAACTGGAGGTGGGGCTTAGTCAGAGTTCAAGTAGCAAGCAGAGGTTAATTTCTCAAGAAGAAGACAGAAGGGAATGAAACATATTCAATTCAGTGCTTTAGAGTAACTGCAGTAATTGCTATTTTCTCTTTAAACTTAGATTGGAGCGTTTAGTGACACTATCCTTTCTTTGCTGTTGCCTTCTAATTGTATTTGGGCTGTTGGAAATTTAAAACATAGTGGTGGTGTAATTCTGTGCAGTCTTTACTTGCTAAATTTATCTTGGCTTGTCTGACTGCCCTGTAGTTGGGTGAAGGGTGTTAATTGTCTGGCCTCTGACCTCATCTACGTGATAACTGGAGGTGGTGCTTAGTCAGAGTTAAAGTAGCAAGCAGAGGTTTATTTTCTCAGAAGAAGCCAGAAGGGGAAGGAAGGAAACATATTCAATTCAGTGCTTTAGAGTAACTGGTAATTGCTATTTTTCTATTAAACTAAGATTGTGGGCGTTTAGTGACACTATACTTTCTTTGTTGTCTTTACTTATAATTGTTTTTGGGCTGTTGAAAATTGAAAACATAGTGGTGGTATAATTCTGTGCTGTCTTTAATTGCTGCAACTTTTATCTTGGCTTGTCTGACTGTCCTGTAGTTGGGTGAGAAGTGTTAATTGTCTGGCCTCTGACCTCAGCTACGTAACAACTGGAGTGGGTCTTAGTCAGAGTTTAAGTAGCTAGCAGAGGATTAGCCTCTGAAGAAGCCAAAAGGGAAGGAAGGCTTATATTGATTCAGTGCTTTAGAGTAACTGGTAATTGCTATTTTTGTTTTAAACTTAGATTGTGGGCGTTTAGTGAAACTATACTTTCTTTGTTGTCTTTACTTATAATTGTTTTTGGGCTGTTGAAAATTTAAAACATAGTGGTGGTGTAATTCTGTGCAGTCTTTAATTACTGCAAATTTCATCTTGGCTTGTCTGACTGCCCTGTAGTTGGGTGAAGGGATTTAATTGTCTGGCCTCTGACCTCAGCTACGTGATAACTGGAGGTGGTGCTTAGTCAGAATTAAAGTAGCAAGCAGAGGTTTATTTTATCACAAAAAGCCAGAAGAAGGGAAGAAACATATTCAATTCAGTGCTTTAGAGTAACAGGTAATTGCTATTTTTCTTTTAAACTTAGATTTTGGGCATTTAGTAACACTTTACTTTCTTTGTTGTCTTTACTTATAATTGTTTTTGGGCTGTTGAAAATTTAAAACACAGTGGTGGTATAATTCTGAGCTGTCTTTAATTGCTGCAAATTTTATCTTGGCATGTCTGACTGCCCTGTAGTTGGGTGAAGTGTGTTAATTGATTGGCCTCTGACCTCAGCTATGTGATAACTGGAGGTGGGGCTAAGTCAGAGTTTAAGTAGGAAGCAGAGGTTTATTTTCTCAGAAGAAGGCAGAAGGGGAAGGAAGAAAACATATTCAATTCAGTGCTTTAGAGTAACTGGTAATTGCCATTTTTCTATTAAACTTAGATTGTGGGCGTTTAGTGTCGCTATACTTTCTTTGTTGTCTTTACTTATAATTGTTTTTGGGCTGTTGAAAATTTAAAACAAGGTGGTGGTGTAATTCTGTGCAGTCTTTAATTGCTGCAAATTTTATCTTGGCTTGTCTGACTGCCCTGTAGTTGGGTGAAGGGTGTTAATTGTCTGGCCCTCCTGACTTCCAGCTAAACGATGATAACTGAAGGTGGGGAACTTGGAACAAGAGTTAAAGCAAGCAGAGGTTTGTTATTTTCTCAGAAAAGAAGCCAGATGGAGAAGGAAGGAAACATATTCAATTCAGTGCTTTGAGAGTAACTGGTAATTGCTATTTGATTTTAAATTTAGATTGTGGGCGTTTAGTGACACTATACTTTCTTTGTTGTCTTTACTTATAATTGTTTTAGGCATTTGAAATTTAAAACATAGTGGTGGTGCAATTCTGTGCTGTCTTTAATTGCTTGCAAATTCATATAGGCCTGTCTGACTGCCCTATCGATGAGTGAAGGAGTTTTAATTGTCTGGCCTCTGACCTCAGCTACGTGATAACTGGAAGTGGTGTTAGTCCAGGGTTAAAGTAGCAAACCAGAGTTTTATTTTCTAAAGAAGATGCCAGAAGGGGAAGGAAGAAACATTTTCAATTCAGTCTTCGGTAACTAGTAATTGCTATTTTTCTTTTAAACTTAGATTGTGGGCGTTTAGTGACACTATACTTTCTTTGTTGTCTTTACTTATTGTTTTTGGGCTGTTGAAAATTTAAAACATAGTGGTGTTGTAATTCTGTGCAGTCTTTAATTGCTGCAAATTTCATCTTGGCTTGTTTGACTGCCCTGTAGTTGGGTGAAGGGTGTTAATTGTCTGGCCTCTGACCTCAGCTACGTGATAACTGGAGGTGGGGCTTAGTCAAAGTTTAAGTAGCAAGCGAAGATTTATTTTCTAGAAAGAGAAGCCAGAAGGGAAGGAAGGAAACATATTCAATTCAGTGCTTTTAGAGCAACTAGTAATTGCTATTTTTCTTTTAAACTTAGATTATGGACGTTTAGTGACACTATACTTTCTTTGTTGTCTTTACTTATTGTTTTTGGGCTGTTGGAAATTTAAAACATAGTGGTGTTGTAATTCTGTGCAGTCTTTAATTGCTGCAAATTTCATCTTGGCTTGTCTGACTGCCCTGTAGTTGGGTGAAGGGTGTTAATTGTCTGGCCCCTGACCTCAGCTACGTGATAACTGGAGGTGGGGCTTAGTCAAAGTTTAAGTAGCAAGCAGAAGATTATTTTCTCAGAAGAAGCCAGAAGGGGAAGGAAGGAAACATATTCAATTCAGTGCTTTAGAGTAACTGGTAATTGCTATTTTTCTTTTAAACTTTCATTGTGGGCATTTAGTGACACTATACTTTCTTTGTTGTCTTTACTTATAATTGTTTTTGGGCTGTTGAAAATTTAAAAACATAGTGAATGGTGTAATTCTGTGCTGTCTTTAATTGCTGCAAATTTCATCTTGGCTTGTCTGACTGCCCTGTAGTTGGGTGAAGGGTGTAAGGTGTCAGCCCTCTGTCCTCAACTACTGGATAACTGGAGGTGGGGCTTAGTGAGGAAGTTAAAGTAGCAAGCAGAGGTTTATTTTCTCAGAAGAAGCCAGAGGAGGAACGAAGGAAACTATTCAATTCAGTGCTTTAGAGTAACCGGAAATTGCTTTTTTCTTTTAAACTTAGATTGTGGGCGTTTAGTGACACTATACTCTTTCTTTATTGTCTCTTACTTATAATTCTTTTGGGCTGTTGAAATTTTAAAACATAGTGGTGGTGTAATTCTGTGCAGTCTTTAATTGCTGCAAATTTCATCGGAAGCTTGTCCGACTGCCCTATAGGTGAGTGTAAAGGTTTTAATTGTCTGACCTCCTACTGACCTCAACTCCACGTGATAACAGGAGGTGGTTCTTAGTCAAATTAAAGTAGCAAACAAAAGTTTATTTTATCAGAAAAAGAAGACAGAAGGGAAAGGAAATATATTCAATTCAGTGCTTTAGAGTAACTGGTATTGCTATTTTCTTTTAAACTTTGATTGTGGGTATTTAGTGACACTATACTTTCTATGTTTTCTTTACTTATAATTATTTTTGGGCTGTTGAAAATTTAAAACATAGTGGTGGTGCAATTCTGTGCTGTCTTTAATTGCTGCAAATTTCATCTTGGCTTGTCTGACTGCCCTGTAGATGGGTGAAGGGTTTTAATTGTCTGGCCTCTGACCTCAGCTACGTGATAACTGGAGGTGGTGCTTAGTCAGGGTTAACTTAGCAAGCAGAGGTAAATTTTCTAAGAAGAAGCCAGAAGGGGAAGGAAGGAAACATATTCAATTCAGTGCATAAGAGTAACTGGTAATTGCTATTTTTCTTTTAAACTTAGATTGTGGGCATTTAGTGACACTATACTTTCTTTGTTGTCTTTACTTATAATTGTTTTTGGGCTGTTGAAAATTTAAAACATAGTGGTGGTGTAATTCTGTGCTGTCTTTAATTGCTGCAAATTTTATCTTGGCTTGTCTGACTGCCCTGTAGTTGGGTGAAGGTGTTAATTGTCTGGCCTCTGACCTCAACTACGTGATAACTGGAGGTGAGGGCTTAGTCAGAGTTAAGTAGCAAGCAGAGGTTTATTTTCTCAGAAGAAGCCAGAAGGGGAAGGAAGGAAACATATTCAATTCAGTGCTTTAGAGTAACTGGTAATTGCTATTTTTCTTTTAAACTTAGATTGTGGGCATTTAGTGATACCATACTTTCTTTCTTGTCTTTACTTATAATTGTTTTTTGGCTGTTGAAAATTTAAAACATAGTGGTGGTGTAATTCTGTGCTGTCTTGAATTGCTGCAAATTTTATCATGGCTTGTCTGACTGCCCTGTATTTGAGTAAAGGGTGTTAATTGTCTGGCATCTGACCTCAGCTACGTGATAACTGGAGGTGCGGCTCAGTCAGAGTTAAAGTAGCAAACAGAGGTTTATTTTCAGAAAGAAGCCAGAAGGGAAGGAAGGAAACATATTCAATTCAGTGCTTTAGAGTAACTGGTAATTACTATTTTTCTTTTAAACTTAGATTGTGAGTGATTTAATGACACTATACTTTCTTCGTTGTCTTTACTTATAATTCTTTTGAGCTGTTGAAATTTGAAAACATAGTGGTGGTGTAATTCTGTGCAGTCTTTAATGCTGAAATTTATCTAAGCTTGTCCGACTGCCCTGTAGTTGGGTGAAGGGTTTTAATTGTCTGGCCTCTGACCTCAGCTACGTGATAACAGGAGGTGGTTCTTAGTCAGAATTAAGTAGCAAGCAAAGTTTATTTTCTCAGAAGAAGACAGAAGGGGAAGAAAGGAAATATATTCAATTCAGTGCTTTAGGTAACTGGTAATTGATATTTTTCTTTTAAACTTTGATTGTGGGCATTTAGTGACACTATACTTTCTATGTTGTCTTTACTTATAATTGTTTTTGGGCTGTTGAAAATTTAAAACATAGTGGTGGTGCAATTCTGTGCTGTCTTTAATTGCTGCAAATTTCATCTTGGCTTGTCTGACTGCCCTGTAGATGGGTGAAGGGTTTTAATTGTCTGGCCTCTGACCTCAGCTACGTGATAACTGGAGGTGGTGCTTAGTCAGGGTTAACTTAGCAAGCAGAGGTAAATTTTCTAAGAAGAAGCCAGAAGGGGAAGGAATGAAACATATTCAATTCAGTGCATAAGAGTAACTGGTAATTGCTATTTTTCTTTTAAACTTAGATTGTGGGCATTTAGTGACACTATACTTTCTTTGTTGTCTTTACTTATAATTATTTTTGGGCTGTTGAAAATTTAAAACATAGTGGTGGTATAATTCTGTGCTGTCTTTAATTGCTGCAAATGTTATCTTGGCTTGTCTGACTGCCCTGTAGTTGGGTGAAGTGTGTTAATTGTCTGGCCTCTGACCTCAGCTACGTGATAACTGGAGGTGGGGCTTAGTCAGAGTTTAAGTAGCAAGCAGAGTTTATTTTCTCAGAAGAAGCCAGAAGGGGAAGGAAGGAAACATATTCAATTCAGTGCTTTAGAGTTACTGGTAATTGCTATTTTTCTTTTAAACTTAGATTGTGGCATTTAGTTGATACTATATTTTCTTTCTTGTCTTTACTTACAATTGTTTTTTGTGTTGAAAATTTAAAACATAGTGGTGGTGTAATTCTGTGCTGTCTTGAATTATACCAAATTTGAATTTTATCTTAGCTTGTCTGTGCCCTGGATTTGGAGTAAAGGGTGTTAATTGTCTGCATCTGACCTCAGCTACGTGATAACTGGAGGTGCGGCTTAGTCAGAGTTAAAGTAGGAAGCAGAGGTTTATTTTTTCAGAAGAAGCCAGAAGGGGAAGGAAGGAAACATATTCAATTCAGTGCTTTAGAGTAACTGGTAATTGCTATTTTTCTTTTAAACTTAGATTGTGGGTGTTTAATGACACTATGCTTTCTTTGTTGTCTTTACTTATAATTCTTTTTGGGCTGTTGAAATTTTAAAACATAGTGGTGGTGTAATTCTGTGCTGTCTTTAATTGCTGCAAATTTCATCTTGGCTTGTCTGACTGCCCTGTAGTTGGGTGAAGGGTGTTAATTGTCTGGCCTCTGACCTCAGCTACATGATAACTGGAGGTGGGGCTTAGTCAGAGATACAGTTGCAAGCAGAGGTTTATTTTCTCAGAAGAAGCCAGAAGGGGAAGGAAGGAAACATATTCAATTCAGAGCTTTAGAGTAACTGGTAATTGCTATTTTTCTTTTAAACTTAGATTGTGGGCGTTTAGTGACACTATACTTTCTTTGTTGTCTTTACTTATTATTGTTTTTGTGCTGTTGAAAATTTAAAACATAGTGGTGGTGTAATTCTGTGCTGTCTTTAATTGCTGCAAATTTCATCTTGGCATGTCTGACTGCCCTGTAGTTGGGTGAAGGGTGTTAATTGTCTGGCCTCTGACCTCAGCTACGTGATAACTGGAGGTGGGGCTTAGTCAGAGTTCAAGTAACAAGCAGAGGTTAATTTCTCAGAAGGAGACAGAAGGGGAAGTAAGGAAACATATTCAATTCAGTGCTTTAGAGTACCTGGTACTTGCTATTTTTCATTTAAACTTAGATTGTGGGCGTTTAGTGACACTATCCTTTCTTTGTTGTCTTTACTTATAATTGTTTTTGGGCTGTTGAAAATTTAAAACATAGTGGTGGTGTAATTCTGTGCTGTCTTTACTTGATGCAAATTTTATCTTAGCTTGTCTGACTGCCCTGTAGTTGGGTGAAGGGTGTTAATTGTCTGGCCTCTGACTCTCATCTACGTGATAACTGAGGTGGTGTAGTCAGAGTTAAAGTAGCAAGCAGAGGTTTATTTTCTCAGAAAATAGACAGAAGGAGAAGGAAACGTATTCAATTCAGTGCTTTAGAGTAACTGGTAATTGCTATTTTTCTATTGAAACTAAGATTGTGGGCTTTTAGTGCCTCTATGCTTTCTTTGTTGTCTTTACTTATAATTGATTTTGTGCTGTTGAAAATTTAAAACTTAGTGGTGGTATACTACTGTGCTGTCTTTAATTGCTGCAAATTTTATCTGGGCTTGTCTGACTGTCCCTGTAGTTGGGTGAAGGAGTGTTAGGTGTCTGGCCTCTGACCTCAGCTACGTGATAACTGGAGGTGGGGCTTAGTCAGAGTTAAAATAGCAACAGAAGATAATTTCTAAGAAGAAAACCAAAAGGGGAAGGAAGAACATATTCAATTCAGTGCAATGAAGTAACTGGTAATTACTACTTTGTTTTTAAACTTAAATTGTGGGCATTTAGTGAAACTATACTTTCACTTTGTCTTACTTATAATTGTTTTGGGCTGTTGAAAATTTAAAACATAGTGGTGGTGTAATTCTGTGCGATCTTTAATTACTGCAGAATTTCATCTTAGCTGTCTGACTGCCCTGTAGTTGGGTGAAAGGAATTTAATTGTCTGGCCTCCCTGACCTCAGCTACGTGATAACTGGAGGTGGTGTAGTCCAAATTAAAAAGAAGTAGCAAGCAGAGGTTTATTTTCTCAGGAAAGAAGCCAGAGAGGAAGAAAGGAAACTATTCAATTCAGTGCTTTAGATGACAGTAATTGCTATTTTCTCTTTTAAACTTAGATTTTAGGCATTTAGTAACACTATACTTTCTTTGTTGTCTTCACTTATAATTGTTTTGGGCTGTTGAAAATTTAAAACACAGTGGTGGCGCAATTCTGGCTTTCATCTTTAATTGCAAATATTATCTTGGCTTGTCGGCTTTGCCACATAGTTGGAGTGAAGTGTTAGTGGTGGCCTCCTGACCTCCAGCTATGTGATAACTGGAGGTGAGGCTAGAGTCAGGATTTAAGTAGGAAACAGAGGTTTATTTTCTCAGAAGAAGGCAGAAGGAAGGAAGAAAACATATTCAATTCAGTGCTTTAGGTAACTAGTAGTGCTATTTTTCTTTAAACTTAGATTGTGGGCGTTTAGTGACACTATACTTTCTTTATTGTCTTCTTATTGCTTTTGGGCTGTTGAAAATTTAAAACATGATGGTGTTGTAATTCTGTGCAGTCTTTAATTGCTGCAAATTTCATCTTGGCTTCTTTGACTGCCCTGTAGTTGGGTGAAGGGTGTTAGTGTCAGCCTCTGACCTCAGCTACGTGATAACTGGAGGTGGGGCTTAGTCAAAGTTTAAGTAGCAAGCAGAAGATTATTTTATACAAAAAGAAGCCAGAAGGAAGGAAAGGAAACATATTCAATTCAGTGCTTTAGAGTAACTGGTAATTGCTATTTTTCTTTTAAACTTAGATTGTGGGCGTTTAGTGACACTATACTTTCTTTGTTGTCTTTACTTATTGTTTTTGGGCTGTTGAAAATTTAAAACATAGTGGTGTTGTAATTCTGTGCAGTCTTTAATTGCTGCAAATTTCATCTTGGCTTGTCTGACTGCCCTGTAGTTGGGTGAAGGGTGTTAATTGTCTGGCCTCTGACCTCAGCTACGTGATAACTGGAGGTGGGGCTTAGTCAAAGTTTAAGTAGCAAGCAGAAGATTATTTTCTCCAGAAAGAAGCCAGAAGGGAAGGAAGGAAACATATTCAATTCAATTAACACTAGAGTAACTGATAGAATTGCTATTTTTCTTTTAAACTTACATTGTGGGCATTTAGTGACACTACCACTTTCTTTATTGTCTTTACTTATAATTATTTTTGGGCTGTTGAAAATTTAAAAAAACATAGTGGTGGTGTAATTCAATAACTGTCTTTAATTGCTGCACCCAAATTTCATCTTGGCTTCTGACTGCCCTGTGGTTAGGTGAAAGAGGAGTTAATGTCTGGCCTCTGTCCTTAGCTACGTGATAACTGGAGGTGGGGCTTAGTGAGAGTTAAAGTAGCAAGCAGAGGTTTATTTTCTCAGAAAAAAGCCAGAAGGGCAGAAGGAAGCATATCCAATTCAGTGCTTTAGAGTAACAGAAATTGCTTTTTTCTTTAAACTTAGATTGTGGGCGTTTAGTGACACTATACTTTCTTTGTTGTCTTTACTTATAATAGTTTTGAGGCTGTAGAAAATTTAAAACATAGTGGTGGAGTAATCTGGTACAGTCTTTAATTGCTGCAAATTTCATCTAAGACATCCGACTGCCTGTAGTTGGAGTGAGGGTTTTGTTGTCTGACCTCTGTTACTCAATAAATAACAGGTGGTTCTTGGTAAATTAAGAAAGTAGCAAGCAAAAGTTTATTTTCTCAAAAAGAAGACAGAAGGGAAGAAGAAACATATTCAATTCAGTGCTTTTAGAGTAACTGGTAATTGCTATTTTCTTTTAAACTTTGATTGTGGGCAGTTTAGTGACACTATACTTTCTATGTTTCTTTACTTATAATTACTTTTGGGCTGTTGAAAATTTGGCTTATAGTGGTGGTACAATACTGTGCTGTCTTTAATTGCTGCAATTTGTCTTTTGCTTGTCTGACTGCCCTGTGGGCTGGGTGAAAGGTTTTAATTGTCTGGCCTCTGACCTCAGCTACGTGATAACTGGAGAGGTGGTGCTTAGTCAAGATTAACTTAGCAAGCAAGAGTAAATTTTTCTAAGAAAGAAGCCAGAAGGGAAGGAAGGAAACATATTCAATTCAGTGCATAAGAGTAACTGGTAATTGCTATTTCTTCTTTAAACTTAAATTGTGGGCATTTAGTGACACTATACTTTCTTTGTTGTCTTTACTTATAATTATTTTTGGGCTGTTGAAAATTTAAAACATAGTGGTGGTGTAATTCTGTGCTGTCTTTAATTGCTGCAAATGTTATCTTGGCTTGTCTGGCTGCCCTGTAGTTGGGTGAGTGTGTTGGTGTCTGACCTCTGACCTCACAACGTAATAACTGGAGGTGGGGCTTAGTCAGAGTTTAAGTAGCAGCAGAGTTCATTTTCTCAGAAGAAGCCAGAAGGGAAGGAAGAACATAGATTCAATTCAATGCTTTAGATAACTGGTAAGTACTATTTTTCTACTGTTAAACTTAGATTGTGGGCATTTAGTGATACTATACTTTCTTTCTTGTCTTTACTTATAATTGTTTTGGCTGTTGAAATTTAAAACATAGTGGTGGTGTAATTCTGTGCTGTCTTGGTGCTACAAATTTTATCATGACATTCTGACTGCCCTGTATTTGATTAAAGGGTGTTAATTGTCACAGCATCTGACCTCAGCTACGTGATAACTGGAGGTGCAAGCAGTCAGAGTTAAAATAACAAACAGTTTATTTTTCTCAGAAAGAAGCCAGAAGGGAAGGAAGGAAGCATATTCAATTCAGTGCTTTAGAGTAACTAGTAATGCCATTTTCTTTTAAACTTAGATTGTCGGTGTTTAATGACACTACTACTTTCTTTGTTGTCTTTACCTTATAATTCTTTTGGGCTGTTGAAATTTTTAAAAAAACATAGTGGTGGTGTAATTCATATTGCAGTCTTTAGTACTGCAAATTTCATCTAAACGTCCGACTGCCTGTAGTTGGTGAGGTTTTTCAGGTGTCTGGCACCAGCCTCAGCTCTTGGGAGGTGGATTCTTAGTCAGAGTAAAGTAGCAAGCAAAAGTTTATTTTATCAGAAGAAGACAGAAGGGGAAGAAAGGAAATATATTCAATTCAGTGCTTTAGAGTAACTGGTAATTGCTATTTTTCTTTTAAACTTTGATTGTGGGCATTTAGTGACACTATACTTTCTATGTTTTCTTTACTTATAATTATTTTTGGGCTGTTGAAAATTTAAAACATAGTGGTGGTGCAATTCTGTACTGTCTTTAATTGCTGCAAATTTCATCTTGGCTTGTCTGACTGCCCTGTAGATGGGTGAAGCGTTTTAATTGTCTGGCCTCTGACCTCAGCTACGTGATAACTGGAGGTGGTGCTTAGTCAGGGTTAACTTAGCAAGCAGAGGTAAAGTTTCTAAGAAAAGAAGCCAGAGGAAGGAAGGAAACATATTCAGAATTCAAGAGTGCACAAGAGTAACTGGTAGTGCTATTTTCTTTTAAACTTAGATTGTGGAAGCATTTATTTTTGCCTACTTTCTTTATTGTCTTTACTTATAATTATTTTTGGGCTGTTGAAATTTAAAACATAAGTGGTGGTGTAATTCTGTGCTGTCTTTAATTGATGCAAATGTTATCATGAGCTTGTCTGACTGCCCTGTAGTTAGGTGAAGTGTATTAATTGTCTGGCCTCTGACCTCAACTACGTGATAACTGGGTGGGGTGAGTCAGGATTTAAGTAACAAGCAGAGGTTTATTTTCTCAGAAGAAGCCAGAAGGGAAGCAAGGAAACATATTCAATTCAGTGCTTTAAGCCGCTGGTAATTCACTAGTTTTCTTTTAAACTTAAGATTGTGGAGCATTTAGTGATACCATACTTTCTTCTTGTCTTTACTTATAATTGTTTTTGGACTGTTGAAAATTTAAAACATAGTAGGTGGTGTAATTCTGTGCTGTCTTGAATTGCTGCAAATTTTATCATGAAAACGTCTGACTGCCCTGTAGTTGAGTAAAGGGTATTATTGTCTGGCATCTGACCTCCAGCTACGTGATAACTGAGTGCGGACTTAAGTCAGAGTTAAAGTAGCAAGCAGAGGTTTATTTTCTCAGAAGAAGCCAGAAGGGGAAGGAAGGAAACATATTCAATTCAGTGCTTTAGAGTAACTGGTAATTGCTATTTTTCTTTTAAACTTAGATTGTGGGTGTTTAATGACACTATACTTTCTTTGTTGTCTTTACTTATAATTCTTTTTGGGCTGTTGAAATTTTAAAACATAGTGGTGGTGTAATTCTGTGCAGTCTTTAATTGCTGCAAATTTCATCTAGGCTTGTCCGACTGCCCTGTAGTTGGGTGAAGGGTTTTAATTGTCTGGCCTCTGACCTCAGCTACGTGATAACAGGAGGTGGTTCGTAGTCAGAATTAAAGTAGCAAGCAAAAGTTTGTTACTCAGAAAGAAGACAGAAGGGAAGAAAAGTATATTCAATTCAGTGCTTTAGAGTAACTGGTAATTGCTATTTTCTTTTAAACTTTGTATTGGGCAATTTAGTGACACTATACTTTCTTTGTTGTCTTCACTTATAATTATTTTGGGAAGTAGTGAAAATTTAAAACATAGTGGTGGTGTAATTCTGTGCTGTCTTTAATTGCTGCAAATGTTATCTTGGCATCTGACTAGCCCTGTAGTTGGGTGAAGTGTGTTAATACATCCTAGCCTCTGACCTCAGCTACGTG
The DNA here is from genome assembly GCA_016271365.2 of Neoceratodus forsteri. NCBI lineage: Eukaryota > Metazoa > Chordata > Ceratodontiformes > Ceratodontidae > Neoceratodus > Neoceratodus forsteri. The sequence continues at coordinate 401,364,054 of CM028130.1, read as the reverse complement.
ATAACTGGATTAGAGCAGTCAGAGTTTAAGTAGAAAGCAGAGGTTTATTTTCTCAGAAAAAGAAAGCAGAAGGGAAGGAAGAAACATATTCAATTCAGTGCTTTAGAGTTACTGTAATTGCTATTTTCTTTTAAACTTAGATTAGTAGGCATTTAGTATACTATACTTTCTTCTTGTCTTTACTTATAATTGTTTTGGGCTGTTGAAAAGTTAAAACATAGTGGTGGTGTAATTCTGTGCTGTCTTGAATTGCAAAATTTATCTTGACATCTGACTGCCCACTGTATTTAAGGTAAAGGGTGTTAATTGTCCAGCATCTGACCTCAACTACGTGATAACTGGAGAATGGCGGCAATCAGAGTTAAAAGTAGCAAGCAGAGGTTTATTTTCCAGAAGAAGCCAGAAAAGGAAGAAACATATTCAATTCAGTGCTTTAGAGTAACTGGTAATTGCTATTTTTCTTTTAAACTTAGATTGTGGGTGTTTAATGACACTATGCTTTCTTTGTTGTCTTTACTTATAATTCTTTTTGGGCTGTTTAAATTTTAAAACATAGTGGTGGTATAATTCTGTGCTGTCTTTAATTGCTGCAAATTTCATCTTGGCTTGTCTGACTGCCCTGTAGTTGGGTGAAGAGTGTTAGTTGTCTGGCCTCTGACCTCAGCTACATGATAACTGGAGGAGGGGGCTTAATCCAGAGATCACAGTTGCAAGCGAGGTTTATTTCTCAGAAGAAGCCAGAAGGGAAGGAAGAAACATATTCAATTCAGAGCTTTAGAGTAACTGGTAATTGCTATTTTTCTTTTAAACTTAGATTGTGGGCGTTTAGTGACACTATACTTTCTTTATTGTCTTTACTTATAATTGTTTTGTGCTGTTGAAATTTAAAACATAGTGGTGTTGTAATTCTGTGCTGTCTTTAATTGCTAAATTTCATCTTGGCATGTCCGACTGCCCTGTAGTTGGGTGAAGGGTGTTAATTGACTCACGGCCTCTGACCTCAGCTAGGCGATAACTGGAGGTGGGGCTTAGTCAGAGTTCAAGTAGCAAGCAGAGGTTAATTTCTCAGAAGGAGACAGAAGGGAAATGAAACATATTCAATTCAGTGCTGAGAGTAACCTGGTACTTGCTATTTTCCTTAAACTTAGATTGAGCCACGTTTAGTGACACTATCCTTTCTTTGTTGTCTTTACTTATAATTGTTTTTGGGCTGTTGAAAATTTAAAACATAGTGGTGGTGTAATTCTGTGCTGTCTTTACTTGATGCAAATTTACATCTTAGCTTGTCTGACTGCACATAGGTGGTGAAGGGTGTTAATTGTCTGGCCTCAAGCCTCATCTACGTGATAACTGGAGGTGGTGCTTAGTCAGAGATTAAGTAGCAAGCAGAGGATTATTTTCTCAGAAAAAGCCAGAAGGGAAGGAAGGCATATTCAATTCAAATGGCTTTAGAGTAACTGACAGTGCTATTTTCTATTAAACTAAGATTGTGGGCGTTTAGTGACACTATACTTTCTTTGTTGTCTTTACTTATAATTGTTTTTGGGCTGTTGAACAATTGAAAACATAAGTAGTGGTATAATTCAGTGCTGTCTTTAATTGCTGCAACTTTTATCTTGGCTTGCCTCGACTGACCTGTAGTTGGGTGAAGGGTGTTAATTGTCACAGCCTCTGACCTCAGCTACGTGATAACTGGAGGTGGGGCTTGGTCAGAGTTTAAGTAGCTAGCAGAGGATTATTTTCTCAGAAGAAGCCAAAAGGGGAAGGAAGGAAACATATTCAATTCAGTGCTTTAGAGTAACTGGTAATTGCTATTTTTGTTTTAAACTTAGATTGTGGGCGTTTAGTGAAACTATACTTTCTTTGTTGTCTTTACTTATAATTGTTTTTGGGCTGTTGAAAATTTAAAACATAGTGGTGGTGTAATTCTGTGCAGTCTTTAATTACTGCAGATTTCATCTTGGCTTGTCTAACTGCCCTGTAGTTGAGTGAAGGGATTTAATTGTCTGGCCTCTGACCTCAGCTACGTGATAACTGGAGAGGTGGTGCTTAGTCAGAAGTAAAACTTGAAAGCAAAGTTTATTTCTCAGAAGAAGACAGAAGGGGAAGAGGAAACATATTCAATTCAGTGCTTTAGAGTAACAGGTAATTTACTTTTTCCTTTAAACTTAGATTTTGGGCATTTAAGTGACACTTTACTTTCTTAGCATTGTTTTGGGCTGTTGAAAATTTAAAACATAGTGGTGGTGTAATTCTGTGCTGTCTTTAATTGCTGCAAATTTTATCTTGGCTTGTCTGACTGCCCAGTAGTTGGGTGAAGGGTGTTAATTGTCTGGCCTCTGACCTCAGCTACGTGATAACTGGAGGTGGAGCTTAGTCAGAGTTGAAGTAGCAAGTAGAGTTTATTTTCTCAGAAGAAGCCAGAAGGGGAAGGAAGGAAACATATTCAATTCAGTGCTTTAGAGAAACTGGTAATTGCTATTTTTCTTTTAAACTTAGATTGTGGGCTTTTAGTGACACTATACTTCTTTGTTGTCTTTACTTATAATTGTTTTGGGCTGTTGAAATTTAAAACATAGTGGTGGTGTAATTCTGTGCTGTCTTTAATTGCTGCAAATTTTATCTTGGCTTGTCTGACTGCCCTGTAGTTGGGTGAAGGGTGTTGATTGTCTGGCCTCTGACCTCAGCTACGTGATAACTGGAGGTGGGGCTTAGTCAGAGTTGAAGTAGCAAGCAGAGTTTATTTTCTCAGAAGAAGCCAGAAGGAAGGAAGGAAACATATTCAATTCAGTGCTTTAGAGTAACTGGTAATTGCTATTTTTCTTTTAAACTTAGATTGTGGGCTTTTAGTGACACTATACTTTCTTTGTTGTCTTTACTTATAATTGTTTTTGGGCTGTTGAAAATTTAAAACATAGTGGTGGTGTAATTCTGTGCTGTCTTTAATTGCTGCAAATTTTATCTTGGCTTGTCTGACTGCCCTGTAGTTGGGTGAAGGGTGTTAATTGTCTGGCCTCTGACCTCAGCTACGTGATAACTGGAGGTGGGGCTTAGTCAGAGTTGAAGTAGCAAGTAGAGTTTATTTTCTCAGAAGAAGCCAGAAGGAAGGAAGGAAACATATTCAATTCAGTGCTTTAGAGAAACTGGTAATTGCTATTTTTCTTTTAAACTTAGATTGTGGGCTTTAGTGACACTATACTTTCTTTGTTGTCTTTACTTATAATTGTTTTGGGCTGTTGAAAATTTAAAACATAGTGGTGGTGTAATTCTGTGATGTCTTTAATTGCTGCAAATTTTATCTTGGCTTGTCTGACTGCCCTGTAGTTGGGTGAAGGGTGTTAATTGTCTGGCCTCTGACCTCAGCTACGTGATAACTGGAGGTGGGGCTTAGTCAGAGTTGAAGTAGCAAGCAGAGTTTATTTTCTCAGAAAAGCCAGAAGGGAAGAAGGAAACATATTCAATTCAGTGCTTTAGAGAAACTGGTAATTGCTATTTTTCTTTTAAACTTAGATTGTGGGCTTTTAGTGACACTATACTTTCTTTGTTGTCTTTACTTATAATTGTTTTTGGGCTGTTGAAAATTTAAAACATAGTGGTGGTGTAATTCTGTGCTGTCTTTAATTGCTGCAAATTTTATCTTGGCTTGTCTGACTGCCCTGTAGTTGGGTGAAGGGTGTTAATGTCTGGCCTCTGACCTCAGCTACGTGATAACTGGAGGTGGGGCTTAGTCAGAGTTAAGTAGCAAGTAGAGTTTATTTTCTCAGAAGAAGCCAGAAGGGGAAGGAAGGAAACATATTCAATTCAGTGCTTAGAGAAACTGGTAATTGCTATTTTCTTTTAAACTTAGATTGTGGGCTTTTAGTGACACTATACTTTCTTTGTTGTCTTTACTTATAATTGTTTTGGGCTGTTGAAAATTTAAAACATAGTGGTGGGTGTAATTCTGTGCTGTCTTTAATTGCTGCAAATTTTATCTTGGCTTGTCTGACTGCCCTGTAGTTGGGTGAAGGGTGTTAATTGTCTGGCCTCTGACCTCAGCTACGTGATAACTGGAGGTGGGGCTTAGTCAGAGTTGAAGTAGCAAGTAGAGTTTATTTTTCTCAGAAGAAGCCAGAAGGGAAGGAAGGAAACATATTCAATTCAGTGCTTTAGAAACTGGTAATTGCTATTTTTCTTTTAAACTTAGATTGTGGGCTTTAGTGACACTATACTTTCTTTGTTGTCTTTACTTATAATTGTTTTGGGCTGTTGAAAATTTAAAACATAGTGGTGGTGTAATTCTGTGCTGTCTTTAATTGCTGCAAATTTTATCTTGGACGTCTGACTGCCCAGTAGTTGGGTGAAGGGTGTTAATTGTCTGGCCTCTGACCGCAGCTACGTGATAACTTGAGGTGGATCTTAGTCAGAGTTGAAGTAGCAAGCAGAGTTTATTTTCTCAGAAGAAGCCAGAAGGGAAGGAAGGAAACATATTCAATTCAGTGCTTTTGAGAAACTGGTAATTGCTATTTTTCTTTTAAACTTAGATTGTGGGCTTTTAGTGACACTATACTTTCTTTGTTGTCTTTACTTATAATTGTTTTTGGGCTGTTGAAAATTTAAAACATAGTGGTGGTGTAATTCTGTGCTGTCTTTAATTGCTGCAAATTTTATCTTGGCTTGTCTGACTGCCCTGTAGTTGGGTGAAGGGTGTTAATTGTCTGGCCTCTGACCTCAGCTACGTGATAACTGGAGGTGGGGCTTAGTCAGAGTTGAAGTAGCAAGAGAGTTTATTTTCTCAGAAGAAGCCAGAAGGGGAAGGAAGGAAACATATTCAATTCAGTGCTTTAGAGTAACTGGTAATTGCTATTTTTCTTTAAAACTTAGATTGTGGGCTTTTAGTGACACTATACTTTCTTTGTTGTCTTTACTTATAATTGTTTTTGGGCTGTTGAAAATTTAAAACATAGTGGTGGTGTAATTCTGTGCTGTCTTTAATTGCTGCAAATTTTATCTTGGCTTGTCTGACTGCCCTGTAGTTGGGTGAAGGGTGTTAATTGTCTGGCCTCTGACCTCAGCTACGTGATAACTGGAGGTGGGGCTTAGTCAGAGTTGAAGTAGCAAGTAGAGTTTATTTTCTCAGAAGAAGCCAGAAGGGAAGAAAGGAAACATATTCAATTCAGTGCTTTAGAGAAACTGGTAATTGCTATTTTTCTTTTAAACTTAGATTGTGGGCTTTTAGTGACACTATACTTTCTTTGTTGTCTTTACTTATAATTGTTTTTGGGCTGTTGAAAATTTAAAACATAGTGGTGGTGTAATTCTGTGCTGTCTTTAATTGCTGCAAATTTTATCTTGGCTTGTCTGACTGCCCTGTAGTTGGGTGAAGGGTGTTAATTGTCTGGCCTCTGACCTCAGCTACGTGATAACTGGAGGTGGGGCTTAGTCAGAGTTGAAGTAGCAAGTAGAGTTTATTTTCTCAGAAGAAGCCAGAAGGGAAGGAAGGAAACATATTCAATTCAGTGCTTTAGAGAACTGGTAATTGCTATTTTTCTTTTAAACTTAGATTGTGGGCTTTTAGTGACACTATACTTTCTTTGTTGTCTTTACTTATAATTGTTTTTGGGCTGTTGAAAATTTAAAACATAGTGGTGGTGTAATTCTGTGCTGTCTTTAATTGCTGCAAATTTTATCTTGGCTTGTCTGACTGCCCTGTAGTTGGGTGAAGGGTGTTAATTGTCTGGCCTCTGACCTCAGCTACGTGATAACTGGAGGTGGGCTTAGTCAGAGTTGAAGTAGCAAAGTAGAGTTTATTTTCTCAGAAGAAGCCAGAAGGGGAAGGAAGGAAACATATTCAATTCAGTGCTTTAGAGAAACTGGTAATTGCTATTTTTCTTTTAAACTTAGATTGTGGGCTTTTAGTGACACTATACTTTCTTTGTTGTCTTTACTTATAATTGTTTTTGGATTGTTGAAAATTTAAAACATAGTGGTGGTGTAATTCTGTGCTGTCTTTTATTGCTGCAAATTTTATCTTGGCTTGTCTGACTGCCCTGTAGTTGGGTGAAGGGTGTTAATTGTCTGGCCTCTGACCTCAGCTACGTGATAACTGGAGGTGGAGCTTAGTCAGAGTTGAAGTAGCAAGCAGAGTTTATTTTCTCAGAAGAAGCCAGAAGGGAAGAAGGAAACATATTCAATTCAGTGCTTTAGAGAAACTGGTAATTGCTATTTTTCTTTTAAACTTAGATTGTGGGCTTTTAGTGACACTATACTTTCTTTGTTGTCTTTACTTATAATTGTTTTTGGGCTGTTGAAAATTTAAAACATAGTGGTGGTGTAATTCTGTGCTGTCTTTAATTGCTGCAAATTTTATCTTGGCTTGTCTGACTGCCCTGTAGTTGGGTGAAGGGTGTTAATTGTCTGGCCTCAGACCTCAGCTACGTGATAACTGGAGGTGGGGCTTAGTCAGAGTTGAAGTAGCAAGTAGAGTTTATTTTCTCAGAAGAAGCCAGAAGGGAAGGAAGGAAACATATTCAATTCAGTGCTTTAGAGTAACTGGTAATTGCTATTTTTCTTTTAAACTTAGATTGTGGGCTTTTAGTGACACTATACTTTCTTTGTTGTCTTTACTTATAATTGTTTTTGGGCTGTTGAAAATTTAAAACATAGTGGTGGTGTAATTCTGTGCTGTCTTTAATTGCTGCAAATTTTATCTTGGCTTGTCTGACTGCCCAGTAGTTGGGTGAAGGGTGTTAATTGTCTGGCCTCTGACCTCAGCTACGTGATAACTGGAGGTGGGGCTTAGTCAGAGTTGAAGTAGCAAGTAGAGTTTATTTTCTCAGAAGAAGCCAGAAGTGGAAGGAAGGAAACATATTCAATTCAGTGCTTTAGAGAAACAGGTAATTGCTATTTTTCTTTTAAACTTAGATTGTGGGCTTTTAGTGACACTATACTTTCTTTGTTGTCTTTACTTATAATTGTTTTTTGGGCTGTTGAAAATTTAAAACATAGTGGTGGTGTAATTCTGTGCTGTCTTTAATTGCTGCAAATTTTATCTTGGCTTGTCTGACTGCCCTGTAGTTGGGTGAAGGGTGTTAATTGTCTGGCCTCTGACCTCAGCTACGTGATAACTGGAGGTGGGGCTTAGTCAGAGTTGAAGTAGCAAGTAGAGTTTATTTTCTCAGAAGAAGCCAGAAGGGGAAGGAAGGAAACATATTCAATTCAGTGCTTTAGAGAAACTGGTAATTGCTATTTTTCTTTTAAACTTAGATTGTGGGCTTTTAGTGACACTATACTTTCTTTGTTGTCTTTACTTATAATTGTTTTTGGGCTGTTGAAAATTTAAAACATAGTGGTGGTGTAATTCTGTGCTGTCTTTAATTGCTGCAAATTTTATCTTGGCTTGTCTGACTGCCCTGTAGTTGGGTGAAGAGTGTTAATTGTCTGGCCTCTGACCTCAGCTACGTGATAACTGGAGGTGGGGCTTAGTCAGAGTTGAAGTAGCAACTAGAGTTTATTTTCTCAGAAGAAGCCAGAAGGGGAAGGAAGGAAACATATTCAATTCAGTGCTTTAGAGTAACTGGTAATTGCTATTTTTCTTTTAAACTTAGATTGTGGGCTTTTAGTGACACTATACTTTCTTTGTTGTCTTTACTTATAATTGTTTTTGGGCTGTTGAAAATTTAAAACATAGTGGTGGTGTAATTCTGTGCTGTCTTTAATTGCTGCAAATTTTATCTTGGCTTGTCTGACTGCCCTGTAGTTGGGTGAAGGGTGTTAATTGTCTGGCCTCTGACCTCAGCTACGTGATAACTGGAGGTGGGGCTTAGTCAGAGTTGAAGTAGCAAACAGAGTTTATTTTCTCAGAAGAAGCCAGAAGGGGAAGGAAGGAAACATATTCAATTCAGTGCTTTAGAGAAACTGGTAATTGCTATTTTCTTTTAAACTTAGATTGTGGGCTTTTAGTGACACTATACTTTCTTTGTTGTCTTTACTTATAATTGTTTTTGGGCTGTTGAAAATTTAAAACATAGTGGTGGTGTAATTCTGTGCTGTCTTTAATTGCTGCAAATTTTATCTTGGCTTGTCTGACTGCCCTGTAGTTGGGTGAAGGGTGTTAATTGTCTGGCCTCTGACCTCAGCTACGTGATAACTGGAGGTGGGGCTTAGTCAGAGTTAAGTAGCAAGTAGAGTTTATTTTCTCAGAAGAAGCCAGAAAGGGAAGGAAGGAAACATATTCAATTCAGTGCTTTAGAGAAACTGGTAATTGCTATTTTTTTTTAAACTTAGATTGTGGGCTTTTAGTGACACTATACTTTCTTTGTTGTCTTTACTTATAATTGTTTTTGGGCTGTTGAAAATTTAAAACATAGTGGTGGTGTAATTCTGTGCTGTCTTTAATTGCTGCAAATTTTATCTTGGCTTGTCTGACTGCCCAGTAGTTGGGTGAAGGGTGTTAATTGTCTGGCCTCTGACCTCAGCTACGTGATAACTGGAGGTGGGGCTTAGTCAGAGTTGAAGTAGCAAGTAGAGTTTATTTTCTCAGAAGAAGCCAGAAGGGGAAAGAAGGAAACATATTCAATTCAGTGCTTTAGAAACTGGTAATTGCTATTTTTCTTTTAAACTTAGATTGTGGGCTTTTAGTGACACTATACTTTCTTTGTTGTCTTTACTTATAATTGTTTTGGGCTGTTGAAAATTTAAAACATAGTGGTGGTGTAATTCTGTGCTGTCTTTAATTGCTGCAAATTTTATCTTGGCTTGTCTGACTGCCCTGTAGTTGGGTGAAGGGTGTTAATTGTCTGGCCTCTGACCTCAGCTACGTGATAACTGGAGGTGGGGCTTAGTCAGAGTTGAAGTAGCAAGCAGAGTTTATTTTCTCAGAAGAAGCCAGAAGGGAAGGAAGGAAACATATTCAATTCAGTGCTTTAGAGAAACAGGTAATTGCTATTTTTCTTTTAAACTTAGATTGTGGGCTTTTAGTGACACTATACTTTCTTTGTTGTCTTTACTTATAATTGTTTTTGGGCTGTTGAAAATTTAAAACATAGTGGTGGTGTAATTCTGTGCTGTCTTTAATTGCTGCAAATTTTATCTTGGCTTGTCTGACTGCCCTGTAGTTGGGTGAAGGGTGTTAATTGTCTGGCCTCTGACCTCAGCTACGTGATAACTGGAGGTGGGGCTTAGTCAGAGTTGAAGTAGCAAGCAGAGTTTATTTTCTCAGAAGAAGCCAGAAGGGAAGGAAGGAAACATATTCAATTCAGTGCTTTAGTGGTGGTGTAATTCTGTGCTGTCTTTAATTGCTGCAAATTTTATCTGGCTTTTCTGACTGCCTGTTGTTGGGTGAAGGTGTTAATGTCTGGCTCTGACCTCAGCGGTGATACTGAGGCGGGACTAGTCTGTTAAAGTAGCGCAGAGGTTATTTTCTCAGAAGAGCCAGAAGGGGAAGAAAACATATTCAATTCAGTGCTAGGTAACTGATACTGCTATTTTCTTTAAACTTAGATTACGGGCATTTAGTGGCACTATACTTCTTTTGTTTTACTTATAATTGTTAATGTTAAAATTTAAAACATAGTGGTGGTGTAACTTGAGCTGTCTTTAATTGCCGCAATTCATCTGCTTGTCTGTGCCCTGTAGCCAGTGAAGGGTGTTAATTGTCAGACGAAGACCTCAGCTACATGATAACCGGAGGTTGGAAGCACTCAGAGTTAAAGTAGCAAGCAGTGGTTTATTTTATGGAAGAGCCAGAAAGGATGAGGAAAGAACTTATTCAATCTGCATTAGAGAAATGATTGCTATTTTCTAATAAACTTAGATTCTGATTTAGTGACACTACTTTTTGTTGTCTTTACTTATAATTGTTTTTGGGCAGTTAAAAAATTTAAAATTAGTGGTGGTGGATTCTGTGCTGTCTTTAATTACTACAAGTTCATCTTGGCTTGTCTGACTGCCTGTGTTGGGTGAAAGGTGTTAATTGTTGTCCTCTGACCTCAGCTACGGATAACCGGAGGTGGGGCTTAGTCTAAAGCAGTAAAGCAGAGGCTTATTTTCCTGAAGCCAGAAGGGAATAGTGAAACATATTCAAATTCAATGCTTAGAGTAACAGATGAGTACTATTTTCTTTTAAACTTAGATTAACAGTTTAGTGACACTATACTTTCTTTACTGTCTTACTTATAATTGTCTTTGCTGGAAAATTTAAAACATAGTGGTGGTGTAATTCTGTGCTGTCATAATTGCTGCAAATTTTATCTAGCTTGTCCAGCTGCCCAGTTGGGTGAAAGTGTTAATGTCTGGCCTCAAACCAGCTACGAAATACTGGAGTAAGCTTAGTCAGAATTAAAGAACAAGCAGAAGTTTATTTTCTCAGGAAGCCAGAAGGATAAGGAAAGAAACTTATTCACCCAGTGCTTTAGAAACTAGTAATTGCTCTTTTGTATAAACTTAGATTGTAGGCGTTTAGTGACACTATACTTTCTATATTGTCTTTAATGTTTTTAAATGCTGAAACTTAAAACACAGTGGTGGTGTAATTTAACATCTTTAATTGCTGCAAATTTTATCTTGATTCTCTGACTGCCCTTAGTTGGGTGACGGTGTTAATTGTCTGGCCTGACCTCAGCTAAGGGATAACTGAGAGTTGGCTTAGTCAGAGTTAAGCAACAAAACAGGTTTATTTTCTGAAGAAGCCAGGGGGAAGAAGGAAACATATTCAATTCAGGCCTTTAGAGGCACCCGTACTGGTATTTTCTTTAAACTTGATCGTAGGCTTAGTACTATACTTTCTTTGTTGTCTTTACTATAATTGTTTTGGGTTGTTGAAAATTGAAACATAGTGGTTGTAATTCTGAGCTTCTTTAATTGCTGCAAATTTTATCTTGTCTTGTCTGACCGCCCTGTAGTTGGGTGAAAGTGCAATTGTCAGCCTCTGACCTCAGCTACGTGATAACTGGAGGAACAGGGCTTTGTCAGGTTAAGTAGCAAACAGGCTATTTTCTCAGAAGAAGCCAGAAGAGGAAGAGGAAGGCATATTCAACTAGTGCTTTAGAGTAACTGGTAATTATATTTTCCCTTCAAACTCAATTATAGGCGCTAGTGATATACTTCTTTATTGTCTTTACTACAATTGTTTTGGGCTTTGAAAAACGAAAACATATGGTGGTAATTCTGTGTATCTTTATTTGCTGCAAATTTCATCTTGTCTTATCTGACTGCCCCTGTAGTTGGGTGAAGGAGTTTATTGTTAGCCTTGACCCAGCTACGGATAACTGGTTGGTGCTTAGTCAGAGTTAAAATGCAAACAGAGGTTTTTTCAGAAGAAACCAGAAGGGAAGGAAGGAAAGGAAACACATTCAATTCAGTGCTTAGAGTAACTAGTAATACCATTTTCTTTAAACTTAGATTGTGCCTTAGTGACACTATTCTTCTTTGTTGTCTTTACTTATAATTGTTTTGGCCATTGAAAATTTAAAAAATAGTGGTGGTATAATTCTGCCGTCTTTAATTGCTGCAAATTTTATCTTGAAAACGTCTGATGCCCTGTAGCTGGGTGAAGGTGTTGACTGGCCTGTGACGCCAGCTACGTGATATCTTACGTGGGGCCTGTCAGAGTTAAAGTAGAAAAGTAGAGGTTTATTTTCAGAAGAAGCCAGAAGGGGAAGAAAAAGGAAACATATTTATCCAGTGCTTAGAGTACTGGTAATGCTATTTTTCTTTAAACTTAGATTGTGGGCGTTGGTGAAACCATACTTTCTTCTTGTCTTACTTATAAGTGTTTTTGGGCTGTTGAAAATTTAAAACATAGTGGTGGTGTAATTCTGTGCTGTCTTTAATTGCTGCAACTTTCATCTTGTCTATCTGACTACCCGTAGTTGGGTGAAGGATGACAATCATCTGGCCTCTGACTCAGCTCATGATAACTTTAGTGTTGCTTAGTCAAGTTAAAGTAGCAAGAGAGGTTTTACCTAAGAAAAGAAATGAGCGAAGAAGGAAGGAAACATTCAATTCAGTGCTTTATAACTGTACCGGTGATTTTTAAACTTAGATTGTACGTAGTGACACTATACTCTTTTCTTCACTTATAATTGTTTTTGAGCTATTAGAAATTTAAAACATAGTGGTGATGTAATTCTGTGCTGTCTTTAATTACTGCAATTTTATCTTGTCTGACTGCCTGTAGTTGGGTGAAGGTGTTAATGTCAAGCGCCTGACTCAGCTACATGATAACTGAGGTTGGCCGTCAACAGTTAAGTAGAGCAGTGTTTATTTTCTCAGAAGAAGCCAGAAAGGATGAGAAAAAATCATTCATTCAGTGCTCAAGAAACTGGTAACCTATTTTCTTTTAAACTTAGATTGTGCTTAGTGACACTATATTGTTATCTTTACTATAATTGTTTTGGGTTTTGAAAATTTAAACATAGTGGTGGTGTAATTCGTGCTGTCTTAATTGCTGCAAATTTTATCATCTTGTCTGACTGCCTGTAGTTGGGTGAAGGTGCTAATTGTCTGGCCTCTGACCTCAGCTACGTGATAACTGGAGGTGGGGCTTTGTCGAGAAAAGAAGCAGGTTTATTTTCTCAGAAGAAGCCAGAAGGAAGGAAGGAAACACACTAATTCAGTGATTTATAACTGTAATTACTATTTTCTTTTTAAACTTAGATTGTAGGCTTAATGACACTATACTTTTATTGTCTTCTTATAATTGTTTTTGTGCCACGAAAATTTAAAAAATAGTAGTGTAATTCTATGATATCTTTAATTGCAAATTTTATCTTGGCTTGTCTGACTGCCCTGTAGTGGGTGAAGACCTTGTCCCACGGCCTGAGCTACTGATAACCGGAGGTGGCTTAGTCAAGTTAAAGAAGCAAGAAATTTATTTTCTCAGCAGAAGCCAGAAGGAAAGGAGAAACATATTCAATTCAGTGGTTTAGGTAACTGGTAATTGCTATTTTTTTTAAACTTAGATTGTAGGCTTAGTGACACTCTTTCTTTATTGCTCACTATAATTGTTTTGGGCTCTTGAAAATTTAAAACATAGTGGTGGTAATTGTGCTGTCTTTAATTACCAAAATTTCATCTTGGCTTATCTGACTGCCCCAAAGCGGGTGAAGGGTTTCAATTGTCTGGCCTCTGACCTAGCTCGTGATAACTTTAGTTGTAGTCAGAGTTAAAGCAACAACAGAGGTTTTTTTTCAGAAGAATCCAGAAGGAAGGAAGGAGGAAACAAATCAATTCAGTGCTTTAGAGTAACTGGTAATTGCGATTTTTTAAACTTAGATTGTGGGCGCTTAGTGACACTATACTTTCTTTAGTTGTTTTTACTTATAATTGTTTTGGGCTGTTGAAAATTAAAATAGTGGTGGTGTAATTCTGTGCTGTCTTTAATTGCTGCAAATTTATCTTGGCTTGTCTGACTGCCGTAGTAGTTAGGTGAAGGGTAATAATTGTCTGGCCTCTGACTTCAGCTACATGATAACTGGAGGTGGGCCTTAGTCAGAGTTAAAGTGAAAGCAGAGGTTTAGTTTCAGAAGAAGCCAGAAGGGAAGGAAGGAAACATATTCAATTCAGTGCTTTAGTGTAACTGTTATTGCTATTTTCTCTTAAAAGATTGTGGGCGACTAGGTGACACTATACTTTGTTGTCTTTACTTATAATTGCTTTTGGGCTGTTGAAATTTAAAACATGATGGTGGTGTAATTCTGTGCTGTCCTTTATTGCTGCAAATTTTATATTGGATCATCTGACTGCCCTGTAGTTGGGTGAAGGATGTTAATTGTCTGGCCTCTGACCTCAGCTACGTGATAACTGGAGGTGGGCAGTTAGAAGTTAAAGATAGCAAGCAGAGGTTTATTTTCTCAGAAGAAGACAGAAGGGGAAGGAAGAAACATATTCAATTCAGTGCTTTAGAGTAACTGGTAATTGCTATTTTTTCTTTTAAACTTAGATTGTGCCGTTTAGTGACACTATACTTTCTTTTGTTGACTTTACTTATTATTGTTTTTGGGTTGCTGAAAATTTAAAACATAGTGGTGGTGTTATTCTATGTGCTGTCTTTAATTGCTGCAAATTTTATCTTAAGCATCTGACTGCCGTGTAGTTGGGTGAAGGGTATGAATTGTCTGGCCTCTGACTTCAGCTACATGATAACTGGAGGTGGCCTTAGTCAGAGTTAAAGTAGCAAGCAGAGGTTTAGTTTCTCAGAAGAAGCCAGAAGGGAAGGAAGGAAACATATTCAATTCAGTGCTTTAGTGTAACTGGTTATTGCTATTTTTCTTTTAAAAAGTTAGATTGTAGGCATTGACACTATACTTTCTTTATTGTCTTTTTACTTATAATTGTTTTGGGGCTGTTGAAAATTTAAAAACATGATGGTGGTGAATTCTGTGCTGTCTTTATTGCTACCAAATTTTATATTGGCTTGTCTGACTGCCTGTAGTTGGGTGAAGGATGTTAATTGTCTCGGCCTCTGACACTCAGCTACGTGATAACTGGGTGGTGGCAATTAGAGAGTTAAAGTAGCAAGCAGAGGTTTATTTTCTCAGAAAGAAGACAGAAGGGGAAGGAAGAAACATATTCAATTCAGTGCTTTAGAGTAACTGGTAATTGCTATTTTCTCTTTAAACCCAGATTGTGGCCGTTGAGTGACACTATACTTTCTTCATTGACTTCCGCATGTGTTTTGGTTGCTGAAATTTAAAACATAGTGATGGTGTAATTCTGTGCTGTCTTTAATTGCCAGCAAATTTTATCTTGGCTTATCTGACTGCCCTGTTGTTGGTGAAGGTGTTAATTGTCCTGGCCTCTGACCTCAGCTAGGTGATAACTGGAGGTGGAATTAGTCTCAGTTAAAGTAGCAAGCAGAGTTTATATTCTCAGAAGATGCAGGAAGGGGGAAGGAAGAAAACATATTCAATTCAGTGCTTTAGAGTAACTGATAATTGCTATTTTTCTTTTAGAAAACTTAGATTGCAGGCATTATAGTGGCACTGCACTATTTGTTGTCTTTACTTATAATTGTTTTTAAGAACTTTGAAAATTTAAAACATAGTGGTGGTGTAATTCTGAGCTGTCTTTAATGTGCTACAATTCATCATCTTCCAAAGCATCACACTGCCCTGTAGCTGGGTGAAGGGTGTTAATTGTCTAATGCCTGACCTCAGCTACATGATAACTGGAGGTTGGAAGCTTGATCAGAGTTAAAGTAGCAAGCAGTGGTTTATTTTCAGAAGAAGCCAGAAAGGATGAGGAAAGAAACTTATTCAATCCAGTGCTTCAGAGAAACTGGTAATTGCTATTTTCATAATAAACTTAGATTCTGGGAGTTTAGAGACACTATACTTTCTTTGTTGTCTTTACTTATAATTGTTTTTGGGCAGTTGAAAATTTAAAATTAGTGGTGGTGGAATTCTGTGTCTTTAATTGCTAGCAAGTTTTATCTTGAAAACGTCTGACTGCCCTGTAGTTGGGTGAAGGGTGTTAATTGTCGTCCTCTGACCTCAGCCACTTGATAACTGGAGGTGGGGCTTAGTCTGTGTTAAAGTAGCAAGCAGAGTGTTTATTTCTCAGAAGAAGCCAGAAGGGAATGAAGGAAACATATTCAATTCAGTGCTTTAGAGTAACTGATAATTGCTATTTTTCTTTTAAACTTAGATTGTAGGCGTTTAGTGACACTATACTTTGTTTGTTGTCAATATAATTGTTTTTGGGTTTGTTGAAAATTTAAAACATAGTGGTGGTATAATTCTGGTGCTGTCTTTAATTGCTGCAAATTTTATCTTGTCTTGTCTGACTGCCCTGTAGTTGGGTGAAGGTGTTAAGTGTCTGGCCTCTGACCTCAACTCACGTGATAACTGGAGGTGGGGCTTTGTCAGAGTTAAAGTAGCAAAGCAGAAGTTTATTTTCTCAAGAGAAGCCAGAAGGGGAAGGAAGGAAACACATTCAATTCAGTGATTTAGAGTAACTTGGTAATTGCTATTTTTCTTTAAACTTAGATTGTGGGCACTTAGTGACACTATACTTTCTTTGTTGTCTTTACTTATAATTGCTTTTTGTGCTGCTGAAAATTTAAAAATAGTGGTGGTGTAATTCTGTGCTGTCTTTTAATTGCTGCAAATTTCATACCTTGGCTTGTCTGACTGCCCTGTAGTTAGGTGAAAGGTGTTACGGTTCTAGCATCTGACCCACTGAGCTACTTGATAACTGGAGGTGTGTAGCTTAGCCAGAGTTAAAGAAGCAAAGCAGAGGTTTATTTTCTCAGAAGAAGCCAGAAGGGGAAGGAAGGAAACATATTCAATTCAGTGGTTTAGAGTAACTGGTAATTGCTATTTTTCTTTTAAACTTAGATTGTGGGCGTTTAGTGACACTATACTTTCTTTGTTGCCTTTACTTATAATTGTTTTTGGGCTGTTGAAGATTTAAAACATAGTGGTGGTGTAATTCTGTGCTGTCTTTAATTGCTGCAAATTTCATCTTGGCTTGTCTGACTGACCTGTAGTTGGGTGAAGAGTGTTAATTGTCTGGCCTCTGACCTCAGCCTCACGTGATAACTGGAGGCGGGGACTTAGTCAGAGTTAAGTAGCAAGCAGAGTTTTATTTTCTCAGAAGAAACCAGAAGGGAAGTAAGGAAACATATTCAATTCAGTGCTTTAGAGTAACATGGTAATTGCTATTTTCTTTTAAACTTAGATTGTGGGCTTTTAGTGACACTATACTTTCTTTGTTGTCTTTTCTTATAATTGCTTTGGGCTGTTGAAATTTAAAACATAGTGGTGGTGTAATTCTGTGCTGTCTTTAATTGCTGCAAATTTTATCTTGGCTTGTCTGACTGCCCTGTAGTTTGGTGAAGGGTGTTAATTGTCTGGCCTCTGACCTCAGCTACGTGATAACTGGAGGTGGGGCTTAGTCAGAGTTAAAGTGGCAAGCAGTGGTTTATTTTCTCAGAAGAAGCCTGAAGGGAAAGGAAGGAAACATATTCAATTCAGTGCTTCAGAGTAACTGGTAATTGCTATTTTTCTTTTAAAGTTAGATTGTGGGAGTTTAGTGACAATATACTTCCTTTGTTGTCTTTACTTATAATTATTTTTGGGCTGTTGAAAATTTAAAACAAAGTGGTGGTGTAATTCTCGTGCTGTCTTTAATTGCTGCAATTTCATCTTGGCTGCATCTGACTGCCCTGTAGTTCAGTGAAGGGTTTTAATTGTCTGGCCTCTGACCTCAGCTACGTGATAACTGGAGGTGGGGCTTAGTCAGAGTTAAAGAAGCAAAGAGAGATTTATTTTCTCAGAAGAAGCCAGAAGGGGAAGGAAAGAAACATATTCAATTCAGTGCTTTAGAGTAACTGGTAATTGCTATTTTTCTATTAAACTTAGATTGTGGGTGTTTAGTGACACTATACTTTCTTTGTTGTCTTTACTTATAATTGTTTTGGGGCTGTTGAAAATTTAAAACATAGTGGTGGTGTAATTCTGTGCTGTCTTTAATTGCTGCAAATTTCATCTTGGCTTGTCTGACTGCCCTGTAGTTGGGTGAAGGGTGTTAATTGTCTGTCCTCTGACCTCAGCTACGTGATAACTGGAGGTGGGGCTTAGTCAGAGTTAAAGTAGCAAGCAGACGTTTATTTTCTCAGAAGACGCCAGAAGGGGAAGGAAGAAAACATATTCAATTCAGTGCTTTAGAGTAACTGATAATTGCTATTTTTCTTTTAAACTTAGATTGCGGGCATTTAGTGGCACTGTACATTCTTTGTTGTCTTTACTTATAATTGTTTTTGGGCTGTTGAAAATTTAAAACATAGTGGTGGTGTAATTCTGAGCTGTTTTTAATTGCTGCAAATTTCATCTTGGCTTGTCTGACTGCCCTGTAGCTGGGTGAAGGGTGTTAATTGTCTGGCGTCTGACCTCAGCTACATGATAACTGGAGGTTGGCCTTGATCAGAGTTAAAGTAGCAAGCAGTGGTTTATTTTCTCAGAAGAAGCCAGAAAGGATGAAGAAAGAAACTTATTCAATTCAGTGCTTTAGAGAAACTGGTAATTGCTCTTTTTCTATAAAACTTAGATTGTGGGCGTTTAGTGACACTATACTTTCTATGTTGTCTTTACTTATAATAGTTTTTGGGCTGTTGAAAACTTAAAACGCAGTGGTGGTGTAATTTTGTGCTGTCTTTAATTGCTGCAAATTTTATTTTCGATTCTTTGACTGCACTGTAGTTGGGTGAAGGGTGTTAATTGTCTGGCCTCTGACCTCAGCTACGTGATAACTGGAGGTTGGGCTTAGTCAGAGTTAAAGTAGCAAGCAGAGGTTTATTTTCTTGGAAGAAGCCAGAAGGGGAAGGAAGGAAACATATTCAATTCAGTGCTTTAGAGTAACTGGTAATTGCTATTTTTCTTTTAAACTTAGATTGTGGGCGTTTAGTGACACTATGCTTTGTTTGTTGTCTTTACTTATAATTGTTTTTGGGTTGTTGAAAATTTAAAACATAGTGGTGGTGTAATTCTGTGCTGTCTTTAATTGCTGCAAATTTTATCTTGTCTTGTCTGACTGCCCTGTAGTTGGGTGAAGGGTGTTAATTGTCTGGCCTCTGACCTCAGCTACGTGATAACTGGAGGTGGGGCTTTGTCAGAGTTAAAGTAGCAAGCAGAAGTTTATTTTCTCAGAAGAAGCCAGAAGGGGAGGAAGGAAACACATTCAATTCAGTGATTTAGAGTAACTGGTAATTGCTATTTTTCTTTTAAATTTAGATTGTGGGCGCTTAGTGACACTATACTTTCTTTGTTGTCTTTACTTATAATTGTTTTTGTGCTGTTGAAAATTTAAAAAATAGTGGTGGTGTAATTCTGTGCTGTCTTTAATTGCTGCAAATTTTATCTTGGCTTGCCTGACTGCCCTGTAGTTGGGTGAAGGGTGTTACTTGTCTAGCATCTGACCTGAGCTACTTGATAACTGGAGGTGTGGCTTAGTCAGAGTTAAAGAA
This sequence comes from Neoceratodus forsteri, assembly GCA_016271365.2. NCBI lineage: Eukaryota > Metazoa > Chordata > Ceratodontiformes > Ceratodontidae > Neoceratodus > Neoceratodus forsteri. Next base: position 401,345,108 of record CM028130.1, on the reverse strand, counting down.
GCAAGCAGAGGTTTATTTTCTCAGAAGAAGCCAGAAGGGAAGGAAGAAACATATTCAATTCAGTAGTTTTAGAGTAACTGGTAATTGCTATTTTCTTTAAACTTAGATTGTGGGCGTTTAGTGACACTATACTTCTTTTGTTGCCTTTACTTATAATTGTTTTGGGCTGTTGAAAATTTAAAACATAGTGGTGGTGTAATTCTGTGCTGTCTTTAATTGCTGCAAATTTCATCTTGGCTTGTCTGACTGCCTATAGTTGGGTGAAGGGATTAATTGTCTGGCCTCTGACCTCAGCTACGTGATAACTTTAGTTGGTGATTAGTCAGAGTTAAAGTAGCAAGCAGAGGTTTTTTTTTTTCAGAAGAAGCCAGAAGGGGAAGGAAGGAAGGAAACACATTCAATTCAGTGCTTTAGAGTAACTGGTAATTGCGATTTTTCTTTTAAACTTAGATTGTGGGCGCTTAGTGACACTATACTTTCTTTGTTGTCTTTACTTATAATTGTTTTTGGGCTGTTGAAAATTTAAAACATAGTGGTGGTGTAATTCTGTGCTGTCTTTAATTGCTGCAAATTTCATCTTGGCTTGTCTGACTGCCCTGTAGTTGGGTGAAGGGGTTTAATTGTCTGGCCTCTGACCTCAGCTACGTGATAACTTTAGTTGGTGATTAGTCAGAGTTAAAGTAGCAAGCAGAGGTTTTTTTTTTTCAGAAGAAGCCAGAAGGGGAAGGAAGGAAGGAAACACATTCAATTCAGTGCTTTAGAGTAACTGGTAATTGCGATTTTTCTTTTAAACTTAGATTGTGGGCGCTTAGTGACACTATACTTTCTTTGTTGTCTTTACTTATAATTGTTTTTGGGCTGTTGAAAATTTAAAAAATAGTGGTGGTGTAATTCTGTGCTGTCTTTATCTGCTGCAAATTTCATCTTGTCTTGTCTGACTGCCCTGTAGTTGGGTGAAGGGTTTTAATTGTCTGGCTTCTGACCTCAGCTACGTGATAACTTTAGTTGGTGCTTAGTCAGAGTTAAAGTAGCAAGCAGAGGTTTTTTTTTCAGAAGAAGCCAGAAGGGGAAGGAAGGAAGGAAGGAAACACATTCAATTCAGTGCTTTAGAGTAACTGGTAATTGCTATTTTTCTTTTAAACTTAGATTGTGGGTGCTTAGTGACACTATACTTTCTTTGTTGTCTTTACTTATAATTGTTTTTGGGCTGTTGAAAATTTAAAAAATAGTGGTGGTGTAATTCTGTGCTGTCTTTAATTGCTGCAAATTTTATCTTGGCTTGTCTGAATGCCCTGTAGTTGGGTGAAGGGTGTTAATTGTCTGGCCTCTGACCTCAGCTACTTGATAACTGGAGGTGGGCCTTAGTCAGAGTTAAAGTAGCAAGCAGAGGTTTATGTTCTCAGAAGAAGCCAGAAGGGGAATGAAGGAAACATATTCAATTCAGTGCTTTAGTGTAACTGGTAATTGCTATTTTTCTTTTAAACTTAGATTGTGGGCGTTTAGTGACACTATACTTTCTTTGTTGTCTTTACTAATAATTGTTTTTGGGCTGTTGAAAATTTAAAACATGGTGGTGGTGTAATTCTGTGCTCTCTTTTATTGCAGCAAATTTTATCTTGGTTTGTCTGACTGCCCTGTAGTTGGGTGTAGAATGTTAATTGTCTGGCCTCTGACCTCAGCTACGTGATAACTGGAGGTGGGGCTTAGTCAGAGTTAAAGTAGCAAGCAGAGATTTATTTTCTCAGAAGAAGCCAGAAGGGGAAGGAAGGAAACATATTCAATTCAGTGCTTTAGAGTAACTGGTAATTGCTATTTTTCTTTTAAGCTTAGATTGTGGCTGTTTAGTGACACTATACGTTCTTAGTTGTCTTTACTTATAATTGATTTTTGGGCTGTGGAAAATTTAAAACATAGTGGTGGTGTAATCCTGTGCTGTCTTTAATTGCTGCAAATTTTATCTTGGCTTGTCTGACTGCCCTGTAGTTGGGTGAAGGGTGTTAATTGTCTGGCCTCCTACCTCAGCAACGAGATAACTGGAGATGGGGCTTAGTCAGAGTTAACGTAGCAAGCAGAGGTTTATTTTCTCAGAAGAAGCCAGAAGGGGAAGAAAGGAAACATATTTAATTCAGTGCTTTAGAGTAACTGGTAATTGCTATTTTTCTTTTAAACTTAGATTGTGGGCGTTTAGTGATACTATACTTTCTTTCTTGTCTTTACTTATAATTGTTTTTTTGCTGTTGAAAATTTAAAACATAGTGGTGGTGTAATTCTGTGCTGCCTTTAATTGCTGCAACTTTCATCTTGTCTTGTCTGACTGCCCTGTAGTTGGGTGAAGGGTTTTAATTGTCTGGCATCTGACCTCAGCTACGTGATAACTTTAGTTGGTGCTTAGTCAGAGTTAAAGTAGCAAGCAGAGGTTTTTTTTTTCAGAAGAAGCCAGAAGGGGAAGGAAGGAAGGAAACACATTCAATTCAGTGCTTTAGGGTAAGTGGTAATTGCTATTTTTCTTTTAAACTTAGATTGTGGGCGCTTAGTGACACTATACTTCCTTTGTTGTCTTTACTTATAATTGTTTTTGGGCTGTTGAAAATTTAAAACATGGTAGTGGTGTAATTCTGTGCTGTCTTTTATTGCTGTAAATTTTATCTTGGCTTGTCTGACTGCCCTGTAGTTGAGTGAAGGATGTTAATTGTTTGGCCTCTGACCTCAGCTACGTGATAACTGGAGGTGGGGCTTAGTTAGAGTTAAAGTAGCAAGCAGAGGTTTATTTTCTCAGAAGAAGACAGAAGGGGAAGGAAGGAAACATATTCAATTCAGTGCTTTAGAGTAACTGGTAATTGCTATTTTTCTTTTAAACTTAGATTGTGGCCGTTTAGTGACACTATACTTTCTTTGTTGACTTTACTTATTATTGTTTTTGGGTTGCTGAAAATTTAAAAGATAGTGGTGGTGTAATTCTGTGCTGTCTTTAATTGCTGCAAATTTTATCTTGGCTTTTCTGACTGCCCTGTTGTTGGGTGAAGGGTGTTAATTGTCTGGCCTCTGACCTCAGCTAGGTGATAACTGGAGGTGGGACTTAGTCTGAGTTAAAGTAGCAAGCAGAGGTTTATTTCTCAGAAGATGCCAGAAGGGAAGGAAAAAACTATTCAATTCAGTGCTTTAGAGTAACTGATAATTGCTATTTTTCTTTTAAACTTAGATTGCGGGCATTTAGTGGCACTGTACTTTCTTTGTTGTCTTTACTTATAATTGTTTTTGGGCTGTTGAAAATTTAAAACATAGTGGTGGTGTAATTCTGAGCTCTCTTTAATTGCTGCAAATTTCATCTTGGCTTGTCTGACTGCCCTGTAGCTAGGTGAAGGGTGTTAATTGTCTGGCGTCAGACCTCAGCTACATGATAACTGGAGGTTGGGCTTGATCAGAGTTAAAGTAGCAAGCAGTGGTTTATTTTCTCAGAAGAAGCCAGAAAGGATGAGGAAAGAAACTTATTCAATTCAGTGCATTAGAGAAACTGGTAATTGCTATTTTTCTATTAAACTTAGATTCTGGGCGTTTAGTGACACTATACTTTCTTTGTTGTCTTTACTTATAATTGTTTTTGGGCAGTTGAAAATTTAAAATTAGTGGTGGTGGAATTCTGTGCTGTCTTTAATTGCTGCACGTTTTATCTTGGCTTGTCTGACTGCCCTGTAGTTGGGTGAAGGGTGTTAATTGTCTGTCCTCTGACCTCAGCTACGTGATAACTGGAGGTGGGGCTTAGTCTGTGTTAAAGTAGCAAGCAGAGGTTTATTTTCTCAGAAGAAGCCAGAAGGGGAATGAAGGAAACATATTCAATTCAGTGCTTTAGAATAACAGGTAATTGCTATTTTTCTTTTAAACTTAGATTGAGGCCGTTTAGTGACACTATACTTTCTTTGTTGTCTTTACTTATAATTGTCTTTGGGTTGCTGAAAATTTAAAACATAGTGGTGGTGTAATTCTGTGCTGTCCTTAATTGCTGCAAATTTTATCTTGGCTTGTCTGACTGCCCTGTAGTTGGGTGAAGGGTGTTAATTGTCTGGCCTCAAACCTCAGCTACGTGATAACTGGAGGTTGGGCTTAGTCAGAGTTAAAGTAGCAAGCAGAGGTTTATTTTCTCAGAAGAAGCCAGAAGGATAAGGAAAGAAAGTTATTCAATTCAGTGCTTTAGAGAAACTGGTAATTGCTCTTTTTGTATAAAACTTAGATTGTGGGCGTTTAGTGACACTATACTTTCTATGTTGTCTTTACTTATAATTGTTTTTGGGCTGCTGAAAACTTAAAACGCAGTGGTGGTGTAATTTTGTGCTGTCTTTAATTGCTGCAAATTTTATCTTGGATTCTCTGACTGCCCTGTAGTTGGGTGAAGGGTGTTAATTGTCTGGCCTCTGACCTCAGCTACGTGATAACTGGAGGTTGGGCTTAGTCAGAGTTAAAGTAGCAAGCAGAGGTTTATTTTCTCTGAAGAAGCCAGAAGGGGAAGGAAGGAAACATATTCAATTCAGTGCTTTAGAGTAACTGGTAATTGCTATTTTTCTTTTAAACTTAGATTGTGGGCGTTTAGTGACACTATACTTTCTTTGTTGTCTTTACTTATAATTGTTTTTGGGTTGTTGAAAATTTAAAACATAGTGGTTGTGTAATTCTGAGCTGTCTTTAATTGCTGCAAATTTTATCTTGTCTTGTCTGACTGCCCTGTAGTTGGGTGAAGGGTGTTAATTGTCTGGCCTCTGACCTCAGCTACGTGATAACTGGAGGTGGGGCTTTGTCAGAGTTAAAGTAGCAAGCAGAAGTTTATTTTCTCAGAAGAAGCCAGAAGGGGAAGGAAGGAAACATATTCAATTCAGTGCTTTAGAGTAACTGGTAATTGCTATTTTTCTTTCAAACTTAGATTGTGGGCGTTTAGCGACTCTATACTTTCTTTGTTGTCTTTACTTATAATTGTTTTTGGGCTTTTGAAAATTTAAAACATAGTGGTGGTGTAATTCTGTGCTGTCTTTATTTGCTGCAAATTTCATCTTGTCTTGTCTGACTGCCCTGTAGTTGGGTGAAGGGTTTTATTGTCTCGCTTCTGACCTCAGCTACGTTGATAACTTTAGTTGGTCGTAGTCAAGTTAAAGTAGCAAGCAGAGGTTTTTTTTTCAGAAGAAGCCAGAAGGGGAAGGAAGGAAGGAAGGAAACACATTTAATTCAGTGCTTTAGAGTAACTGGTAATTGCTATTTTTCTTTTAAACTTAGATTGTAGGCGCTTAGTGACACTATTCTTTCTTTGTTGTCTTTACTTATAATTGTTTTTGGGCTGTTGAAAATTTAAAAAATAGTGGTGGTGTAATTCTGTGCTGTCTTTAATTGCTGCAAATTTTATCTTGGCTTGTCTGACTGCCCTGTAGTTGGGTGAAGGGTGTTAATTGTCTGGCCTGTGACGTCAGCTACGTGATATCTGGATGTGGGCCTTAGTCAGAGTTAAAGTAGCAAGCAGAGGTTTATTTTCTCAGAAGATGCCAGAAGGGGAAGGAAGGAAACATATTCAATTCAGTGCTTTAGTGTAACTGGTAATTGCTATTTTTCTTTTAAACTTAGATTGTGGGCGTTTAGTGACACTATACTTTCTTTGTTGTCTTTACTTATAATTGTTTTTGGGCTGTTGAAAATTTAAAACATGGTGGTGGTGTAATTCTGTGCTGTCTTTTATTGCAGCAAATTTTATCTTGGCTTGTCTGACTGCCCTGTAGTTGGGTGAAGGGTGGTAATTGTCTGGCCTCCTACCTCAGCAACGTGATAACTGGAGATTGGGCTTAGTCAGAGTTAACGTAGCAAGCAGAGGTTTATTTTCTCAGAAGAAGCCAGAAGGGGAAGAAAGGAAACATATTTAATTCAGTGCTTTAGAGTAACTGGTAATTGCTATTTTTCTTTTAAACTTAGATTGTGGGCGTTTAGTGAAACTATACTTTCTTTCTTGTCTTTACTTATAATTGTTTTTGGGCTGTTGAAAATTTAAAACATAGTGGTGGTGTAATTCTGTGCTGTCTTTAATTGCTGCAACTTTCATCTTGTCTTGTCTGACTGCCCCGTAGTTGGGTGAAGGATGTTAATTGTCTGGCCTCTGACCTCAGCTACGTGATAACTTTAGTTGTTGCTTAGTCAGAGTTAAAGTAGCAAGCAGAGGTTTTTTTTTTCAGAAGAAGCCAGAAGGCGAAGGAAGGAAGGAAACACATTCAATTCAGTGCTTTAGAGTAACTGGTAATTGCGATTTTTCTTTTAAACTTAGATTGTGGGCGCGTAGTGACACTATACTTTCTTTGTTTTCTTTGCTTATAATTGTTTTTGGGCTGTTGAAAATTTAAAAAATAGTGGTGGTGTAATTCTGTGCTGTCTTTAATTGCTACAAATTTTATCTTGGCTTGTCTGACTGCCCTGTAGTTGGGTGAAGGGTGTTAATTGTCTGGCCTCTGACTTCAGCTACATGATAACTGGAGGTGGGCCTTAGTCAGAGTTAAAGTAGCAAGCAGAGGTTTAGTTTCTCAGAAGAAGCCAGAAGGGGAAGGAAGGAAACATATTCAATTCAGTGCTTTAGTGTAACTGGTAATTGCTATTTTTCTTTTAAACTTAGATTGTGGGCGTTTAGTGACACTATACTTTCTTTGTTGTCTTTACTTATAATTGTTTTTGGGCTGTTGAAAATTTAAAACATGGTGGTGGTGTAATTCTGTGCTGTCTTTTATTGCTGCAAATTTTATCTTGGCTTGTCTGACTGCCCTGTAGTTGGGTGAAGGATGTTAATTGTCTGGCCTCTGACCTCAGCTACGTGATAACTGGAGGTGGGGCTTAGTCAGAGTTAAACTAGCAAGCAGAGGTTTATTTTCTCAGAAGAAGCCAGAAGGGGAAGGAAGGAAACATATTCAATTCAGTGCTTTAGTGTAACTGGTTAATGCTATTTTTCTTTTAAAGTTAGATTGTGGGCGTTTAGTTACACTATACTTTCTTTGTTGTCTTTACTTATAATTGTTTTTGGGCTGTTGAAAATTTAAAACATGATGGTGGTGTAATTCTGTGCTGTCTTTTATTGCTGCAAATTTTATATTGGCTTGTCTGACTGCCCTGTAGTTGGGTGAAGGATGTTAATTGTCTGGCCTCTGACCTCAGCTACAAGTGGATAACTGGAGGTGGGGCTAGTTAGAGTTAAAGTACAAGCAGAGGTTTATTTTCTCGAGAAGAAGACAGAAGGGGAAGGAAGGAAACATATTCAATTCAGTGCTTTAGAGTAACTGGTAATTGCTATTTTTCTTTTAAACTTAGATTGTGGCCGCTTAGTGACACTATACTTTCTTTTGTTGACTTTTACTTATTATTGTTTTGGGTTGCTGAAAATTTAAAACATAGTGGTGGTGTAATTCTGTGCTGTCTTTAATTGCTGCAAATTTTATCTTGGCTTGTCTGACTGCCCTGTTGTTGGGTGAAGGGTGTTAATTGTCTGGCCTCTGACCTCAGCTAGTTGATAACTGGAGGTGGGACTTAGTCTGAGTTAAAGTAGCAAGCAGAGGTTTATTTTCTCAGAAGATGCCAGAAGGGGAAGGAAGAAAACATATTCAATTCAGTGCTTTAGAGTAACTGATAATTGCTATTTTTCTTTTAAACTTAGATTGCGGGCATTTAGTGGCACTGTACTTTATTTGTTGTCTTTACTTATAATTGTTTTTGGGCTTTTGAAAATTTAAAACATAGTGGTGGTGTAATTCTGAGCTGTCTTTAATTGCTGCAAATTTCATCTTGGCTTGTCTGACTGCCCTGTAGCTGGGTGAAGGGTGTTAATTGTTCACGCCTGACCTCAGCTACATGATAACTGGAGGTTGGGCTTGATCAGAGTTAAAGTAGCAAGCAGTGGTTTATTTTCCCAGAAGAAGCCAGAAAGGATGAGGAAAGAAACTTATTCAATTCAGTGCTTTAGAGAAACTGGTAATTGCTATTTTTCTTTTAAACTTAGATTGTGGGCGTTTAGTGACACTATACTTTGTTTGTTGTCTTTACTTATAATTGTTTTTGGGTTTTTGAAAATTTAAAACATAGTGGTGGTGTAATTCTGTGCTGTCTTTAATTGCTGCAAATTTTATCTTGTCTTGTCTGACTGCCCTGTAGTTGGGTGAAGGGTGTTAATTGTCTGGCCTCTGACCTCAGCTACGTGATAACTTTAGTTGGTGCTTAGTCAGAGTTAAAGTAGCAAGCAGAGGTTTTTTTTTTCAGAAGAAGCCAGAAGGGGAAGGAAGGAAGGAAACACATTCAATTCAGTGCTTTAGAGTAACTGGTAATTGCGATTTTTCTTTTAAACTTAGATTGTGGGCGCTTAGTGACACTATACTTTCTTTGTTGTTTTTACTTATAATTGTTTTTGGGCTGTTGAAAATTTAAAAAATAGTGGTGGTGTAATTCTGTGCTGTCTTTAATTGCTGCAAATTTTATCTTGGCTTGTCTGACTGCCGTGTAGTTGGGTGAAGGGTGTTAATTGTCTGGCCTCTGACTTCAGCTACATGATAACTGGAGGTGGGCCTTAGTCAGAGTTAAAGTAGCAAGCAGAGGTTTAGTTTCTCAGAAGAAGCCAGAAGGGGAAGGAAGGAAACATATTCAATTCAGTGCTTTAGTGTAACTGGTTATTGCTATTTTTCTTTTAAAGTTAGATTGTGGGCGTTTAGTGACACTATACTTTCTTTGTTGTCTTTACTTATAATTGTTTTTGGGCTGTTGAAAATTTAAAACATGATGGTGGTGTAATTCTGTGCTGTCTTTTATTGCTGCAAATTTTATATTGGCTTGTCTGACTGCCCTGTAGTTGGGTGAAGGATGTTAATTGTCTGGCCTCTGACCTCAGCTACGTGATAACTGGAGGTGGGGCTTAGTTAGAGTTAAAGTAGCAAGCAGAGGTTTATTTTCTCAGAAGAAGACAGAAGGGGAAGGAAGGAAACATATTCAATTCAGTGCTTTAGAGTAACTGGTAATTGCTATTTTTCTTTTAAACTTAGATTGTGGCCGTTTAGTGACACTATACTTTCTTTGTTGACTTTACTTATTATTGTTTTTGGGTTGCTGAAAATTTAAAACATAGTGGTGGTGTAATTCTGTGCTGTCTTTAATTGCTGCAAATTTTATCTTGGCTTGTCTGACTGCCCTGTTGTTGGGTGAAGGGTGTTAATTGTCTGGCCTCTGACCTCAGCTAGGTGATAACTGGAGGTGGGAATTAGTCTGAGTTAAAGTAGCAAGCAGAGTTTTATTTTCTCAGAAGATGCCAGAAGGGGAAGGAAGAAAACATATTCAATTCAGTGCTTTAGAGTAACTGATAATTGCTATTTTTCTTTTAAACTTAGATTGCGGGCATTTAGTGGCACTGTACTTTATTTGTTGTCTTTACTTATAATTGTTTTTGGGCTTTTGAAAATTTAAAACATAGTGGTGGTGTAATTCTGAGCTGTCTTTAATTGCTGCAAATTTCATCTTGGCTTGTCTGACTGCCCTGTAGCTGGGTGAAGGGTGTTAATTGTCTGGCGTCTGACCTCAGCTACATGATAACTGGAGGTTGGGCTTGATCAGAGTTAAAGTAGCAAGCAGTGGTTTATTTTCTCAGAAGAAGCCAGAAAGGATGAGGAAAGAAACTTATTCAATTCAGTGCTTTAGAGAAACTGGTAATTGCTATTTTTCTATTAAACTTAGATTCTGGGAGTTTAGTGACACTATACTTTCTTTGTTGTCTTTACTTATAATTGTTTTTGGGCAGTTGAAAATTTAAAATTAGTGGTGGTGGAATTCTGTGCTGTCTTTAATTGCTGCAAGTTTTATCTTGGCTTGTCTGACTGCCCTGTAGTTGGGTGAAGGGTGTTAATTGTCTGTCCTCTGACCTCAGCTACGTGATAACTGGAGGTGGGGCTTAGTCTGTGTTAAAGTAGCAAGCAGAGGTTTATTTTCTCAGAAGAAGCCAGAAGGGGAATGAAGGAAACATATTCAATTCAGTGCTTTAGAGTAACTGGTAATTGCTATTTTTCTTTTAAACTTAGATTGTGGGCGTTTAGTGACACTATACTTTGTTTGTTGTCTTTACTTATAATTGTTTTTGGGTTTGTTGAAAATTTAAAACATAGTGGTGGTGTAATTCAGTGCTGTCTTTAATTGCTGCAAATTTTATCTTGTCTTGTCTGACTGCCCTGTAGTTGGGTGAAGGGTGTTAATTGTCTGGCCTCTGACCTCAGCTACGTGATAACTGGAGGTGGGGCTTTGTCAGAGTTAAAGTAGCAAGCAGAAGTTTATTTTCTCAGAAGAAGCCAGAAGGGGAAGGAAGGAAACACATTCAATTCAGTGATTTAGAGTAACTGGTAATTGCTATTTTTCTTTTAAACTTAGATTGTGGGCACTTAGTGACACTATACTTTCTTTGTTGTCTTTACTTATAATTGTTTTTGTGCTGCTGAAAATTTAAAAAATAGTGGTGGTGTAATTCTGTGCTGTCTTTAATTGCTGCAAATTTTATCTTGGCTTGTCTGACTGCCCTGTAGTTGGGTGAAGGGTGTTACTTGTCTAGCATCTGACCTGAGCTACTTGATAACTGGAGGTGTGGCTTAGTCAGAGTTAAAGAAGCAAGCAGAGGTTTATTTTCTCAGAAGAAGCCAGAAGGGGAAGGAAGGAAACATATTCAATTCAGTGGTTTAGAGTAACTGGTAATTGCTATTTTTCTTTTAAACTTAGATTGTGGGCGTTTAGTGACACTATACTTTCTTTGTTGCCTTTACTTATAATTGTTTTTGGGCTGTTGAAGATTTAAAACATAGTGGTGGTGTAATTCTGTGCTGTCTTTAATTGCTGCAAATTTCATCTTGGCTTGTCTGACTGACCTGTAGTTGGGTGAAGAGTGTTAATTGTCTGGCCTCTGACCTCAGCTACGTGATAACTGGAGGCGGGGCTTAGTCAGAGTTAAAGTAGCAAGCAGAGTTTTATTTTCTCAGAAGAAACCAGAAGGGGAAGTAAGGAAACATATTCAATTCAGTGCTTTAGAGTAACTGGTAATTGCTATTTTTCTTTTAAACTTAGATTGTGGGCTTTTAGTGACACTATACTTTCTTTGTTGTCTTTTCTTATAATTGCTTTTGGGCTGTTGAAAATTTAAACATAGTGGTGGTGTAATTCTGTGCTGTCTTTAATTGCTGCAAATTTTATCTTGGCTTGTCTGACTGCCCTGTAGTTTTGTGAAGGGTGTTAATTGTCTGGCCTCTGACCTCAGCTACGTGATAACTGGAGGTGGGGCTTAGTCAGAGTTAAAGTGGCAAGCAGTGGTTTATTTTCTCAGAAGAAGCCAGAAGGGAAAGGAAGGAAACATATTCAATTCAGTGCTTCAGAGTAACTGGTAATTGCTATTTTTCTTTTAAAGTTAGATTGTGGGCGTTTAGTGACAATATACTTCCTTTGTTGTCTTTACTTATAATTATTTTTGGGCTGTTGAAAATTTAAAACAAAGTGGTGGTGTAATTCTGTGCTGTCTTTAATTGCTGCAAATTTCATCTTGGCTTGTCTGACTGCCCTGTAGTTGGGTGAAGGGTTTTAATTGTCTGGCCTCTGACCTCAGCTACGTGATAACTGGAGGTGGGGCTTAGTCAGAGTTAAAGAAGCAAAGAGAGATTTATTTTCTCAGAAGAAGCCAGAAGGGGAAGGAAAGAAACATATTCAATTCAGTGCTTTAGAGTAACTGGTAATTGCTATTTTTCTATTAAACTTAGATTGTGGGTGTTTAGTGACACTATACTTTCTTTGTTGTCTTTACTTATAATTGTTTTGGGGCTGTTGAAAATTTAAAACATAGTGGTGGTGTAATTCTGTGCTGTCTTTAATTGCTGCAAATTTCATCTTGGCTTGTCTGACTGCCCTGTAGTTGGGTGAAGGGTGTTCATTGTCTGTCCTCTGACCTCAGCTACGTGATAACTGGAGGTGGGGCTTAGTCAGAGTTAAAGTAGCAAGCAGACGTTTATTTTCTCAGAAGACGCCAGAAGGGGAAGGAAGGAAACATATTCAATTCAGTGCTTTAGAGTAACTGGCAATTGCTATTTTTCATTTAAACTTAGATTGTGGGTGTGTAGTGACACTATACTTTCTTTGTTGTCTTTACTTATAATTGTTTTCGGGCTGTTGAAAATTTAAAATATAGTGGTGGTGTAATTCTGTGCTGTCTTTAATTGCTGCAAATTTTATCTTGTCTTGTCTGACTGCCCTGTAGTTGGGTGAAGGGTGTTAATTGTCTGGCCTCTGACCTCAGCTACGTGATAACTGGAGGTGGGGCTTAGTCAGAGTTAAAGTAGCAAGCAGAGGTTTATTTTCTCAGAAGAAGCCAGAAGGGGAAGGAAAGAAACATATTCTATTCAGTGCTTTAGAGTAACTGGTAATTGCTATTTTTCTTTTAAACTTAGATTGTGGGCGTTTAGTGACACTATACTTTCTTTGTTGTCTTTTCTTATAATTGCTTTTGGGTTGTTGAAAATTTAAAACATAGTGGTGGTGTAATTCTGTGCTGTCTTTAATTACTGCAAATTTTATCTTGGCTTGTCTGACTGCCCTGTAGTTGGGTGAAGGGTGTTAATTGTCTGGCCGCTGACCTCAGCTACATAATAACTGGAGGTGGGGCTTAGTCAGAGTTATAGTAGCAAGCAGAGGTTTATTTTCTCAGAAGAAGCTAGAAGGGGAAGGAAGGAATCATATTCAATTCAGTGCTTTAGAGTAACTGGTAATTGCTATTTTTCTTTTAAACTTAGATTGTGGGCGTTTAGTGACAATATACTTTCTTTGTTGTATTTATTTATAATTGTTTTTGGGCTGTTGAAAATTTAAAACATAGTGGTGGTGTAATTCTGTGCTGTCTTTAATTGCTGCAAATTTCATCTTGGCTTGTTTGACTGCCCTGTAGTTGGGTGAAGGGTGTTAATTGTCTGGCCTCTGACCTCTGCTACATGATAACTGGAGGTTGGGCTTAGTCAGAGTAAAAGTAGTAAGCAGAGGTTTATTTTCTCAGAAGAAGCCAGAAGGGGAAGGAAGGAAACATATTCAATTCAGTGCTTTAGAGTAACTGGTAATTGCTATTTTTCTTTTAAACTTAGATTGTGGGCATTTAGTGACACTGTACTTTCTTTGTTGTCTTTACTTATAATTGTTTTTGAGCTGTTGAAAATTTAAAACATAGTGGTGGTGTAATTCTGTGCTGTGTTTAATTGCTGCAAATTTTATCTTGGCTTGTCTGACTGCCCTGTAGTTGGGTGAAAGGTGTTAATTGTCTGGCCTCTGACCTCAGCTGCGTGATAACTGGAGGTGGGGCTTAGTCAGAGTTAAAGTAGCAAGCAGAGGTTTATTTTCTCAGAAGAAGCCAGAAGGGGAAGGAAGGAAACATATTCAATTCAGTGCTTTAGAGTAACTGGTAATTGCTATTTTTCTTTTAAACTTAGATTGTGGCTTTTAGTGACACTATACTTTCTTTGTTGTCTTTACTTATAATTGTTTTTGGGCTGTTGAAAATTTATAACATAGTGGTGGTGTAATTCTGTGCTGTCTTTAATTGCTGCAAATTTTATCTTGGCTTGTCTGACTGCCCTGTATTTGGGTGAATGGGTGTTAATTGTCTGGCCTCTGACCTCAGCTTCGTAATAACTGGAGGTGGGGCTTTGTCAGAGTTAAAGTAGCAAGCTGTGGTTAATTTTCTCAGTAGAAGCCCCCCTCCCTACCCTTCCCCCAGCTCTTAATTATATGCCCTCATAAATCTGATTGACAGGAGCTAAACACAGGGTATAGTAAGGGGTGTGAAGTAGGAGGAGCATAAGGGGGAAGAAGCCCACCCTCAGCACAACAAGTGTTTTGACTCATTTATTTATTCATTGGTTTCTTTTTCCTTTAAAAAAAAATATCTGAGGATTAGTGACAGGATTTTTAGTACAATAAATTAATAAAAAGAGAACTTGGAGAGCTTCAGTAGCAGACAAGTAGTGGAACTGCAGTATAATGTGGGGAGTGGTGCAATGCAGTGGCTGTGGGGCAGCCATATTCAGGCAGACCTTTTGGATACTGAGGTGCTGCCCTATCTGCATGCATCTCTCTGGACTGTGGGATGAGGTAGCCAGACTCAGAGCGAAAGTAAACTGGGTCAGGAGTACCATCACCCCTATCCAGGACCACCCAGTCCAATGCAGCTGCCTCAAAGGATGCTGAGAACGAGGAGCACTTGGATGACAATGGGCTCAGGGAGGGTTAGAGCAGTCAGGCAGAGGCACATCCCAGATCCTATTCCACTCAAGAACTCATATGCCACTCTGGCAAATGAGGACAACCAAATAGAGGTTCCCAGAGAAGTGGAAGGAAAGGATATGGAGGTTAGCCAAGGAGGTGACCTCAGCGGGGAAAGCAGTGGACCCCAGAGGAGGAGGAAGTGAATCCTGGTGGGGGACTCCATCGTAAGAGGGATCCAGCTAGGAACACAGGAGGGGGAGGACAGGGAGGTGAGGTGCCTACCAGGTGCCACGGCATGGAGGGATGGAAGGAAGATCCTGGGGATCACTGGGAAGGCAAGACAGGAGGGTGAGCTGGATGTCATTATCCACCTAGGTACTAATGACCTGGCAAATGGGGAGCCAAAGGAAGTTCAGGAAGAGTTTAGAAAACTGGGAGGGTCTCAAGCAAGTAGCTACTTCTGTCACTTTCTCAGAAGTACTACCTGTAGAAGGCAAGGGAGAGCACAGGAGTGCATGCACCAGGAACTTTAACTCATGGTTGAAGAACTGGTGCTGTGAGGAAGGGTTTGGATTCATTGGTGACTGGGGACCCACCTGGAGGATGGAGGTTTGTTCAAGCCTGACGACAGCATCCATCCTGGAGGGGAATCCAAGCACTCAATGATAAGTTTAAATGCTACATTGACAAGCATTTAAACTAGCACGGGGGGTGGCAGGCCAGCAAGGAGGGTACCTACTTGCTCACCTCCCACAGCTAGCAATGGAACCAGTGAACCAGAGGAGTGGCTATCTCTGCAAAGCAGTGTGCAAAAGATGGAGATTAGTGCCCAAGAGGTGAATAAGCAGAAAAGGGGCAAAATTCAGCAGAAGGGCAGACAGCAAGGAGAACCAGGGATAAATGACAACCAAGGAAGGGCTGGAGTAGAACAGTGAAGCAGTCTAGGAGGTCAAATCATGGAAAGCCATGTGTGCAAATGCCAGGAGCCTTAGCAACAAGATGGAAGATCTGGAGGCTGTCATGGTACAGTCAGACCTGGACATTGTGGCCATCACTGAAACCTGGTGCAATGATAACCATGACTGGGAGATGGCCATACCTGGCTACAACATATTCAGAAGAGACAGAGCAGGCAGGAAGGGGAGGAGGTGGCACTGTATGTGAAAAATGACATAAGGGCCACAGAGATCCAGGAGGAACAAAATGGGGAGAGATACTGTGGGTTAAGCTGGAAAGGAAAATGGGGACAGCCATCCACACAGGTGTGGTCTATAGACCACCAGCCCAAGAAGGAAGAAACAGATAGGAGTTGATGCTAGCCATCCAAAGGATAGCAGACAAGGGTGAGGTAGTATTGGTTGAGACTTCAATATTCCAGACGTGGACTGGAGCATCCCAGCAGCAGCATCAACTAGGAGCAGATTTATCCAGGACTCCTTCAGGGTGCCTCCTCAAGCAACTGGTCATGGAACCAACTCGGCAGAAGGCAATACTGGACCTTGTGCTCACAAACAGGGACGGTGTGATGGGGGTAACAGTGGGGGAGCACCTGGGTAACAGGACCACCAGTCATTGTGGTTTGAAATCACAGAAAGAGCAGAACCAAACCACACAAAAACACATATCCTAGATTTTAGGGGGGCAGATTTTGGAAAAATGGGGATATACTTGAAAGAGGCATTAAGGGAAATGGGACAGGAATCAGGGGTTGAGGAACAGTGGGCAGTATTTAAAATGGGGATTACAAGAACAACAGAATTATGCATTAAGCAGGTTAGCAAGATGAAAAGGAAGAGGAGGCCATTATGGTTTTCCAAAGAGGTAGCAAAGAAAGTGAAAGCCAAAAAGATTGCATTCAGGCAATACAAAAGACACAGGCAGAAGGGGATAGGAGAAGTACCAGGAGAAGCAAAGGGAGGCAGGAGGTCAGTAAGGGAAGCCAAAGCTCAGACAGAAGAACACATTGCAAAATCAGTGGGCAGAGGGGACAAAACCTTTTACAGGTACATAAGTGAAAAAAGAAAGACAAAGGGAGGGATAGTGAGACTGAAGGGGGAGGATGGGAGCTGCGTGGAGGATGACAACAGTAAAGATGACATATTGAACAGGTATTTCTGCTCAGTCTTTACTGAGAAAGAGGGGGGTAATGGGTCTGAAGGGAGTACAAGGGGTGAGAATGGTGTAGAAATGGACACAAGCCCCTTTACACGAGAAAGGGTCCTGAAGGAACTGGAAGTAATAAGAGTTGATAAAGCAATGGGGCCAGACAGGGTGCACCCAGGGTCCTTAAAGAACTAAGAGGTGGTGGCTGAACCTCTGGCTATCCTGTTTAGCCGATCACTGGAAACAGGGAGCTACCCAAAGACTGGAGGACAGCAGATGTAGTCCCTTATACAAAAGTGGGAACAAAGAGGAAGCAGGAACTACAGACCAGTCAGCCTCCACCTCGGTAGTGGGAAGATCATGGAAGCACTACTGAAGGAGAGATTGGTGGAACATCTGGTTGTCAATGGACTACAGGACCCAAGGCAGCATGGTTTCACCAGGGGAGGTCATGTCAGACCAACCTCGTTGAATTTTTGACTGGGTGACTAGGGAGGTGGATCAGGGAGGGCAGTGGACATGGCCTATCTGGACTTCAGCAAGGCCTTTGACACTGTGCCACATAGAAGACTATTACACAAACTGGGAATATGGGTGTGGGCAGGACAGTAGTGTGGTGGTAGGTAACTGGCTGGGTGGCAGGACACAGAGGGTGGTGGTAAATGGCTGTCACTCCACAGAGGGAAGAGTGACCACTGGGTTCACAGGGATCAGTGCTGGGACGGTCCTATTCAACATCTTCATCAGTGACATTGCACAGGATCTAAAGGCAGAATTTCACTGTTCGCTGATGACACAAAGCTCTGTAACAGAGTAGACACACCAGCGGGTGTAGACAGAATGAGAAGCGACCTACGGAAACTTGAAGAATGGTCAGGGGTTTGGCAGTTGAAATTCAATGCAAAAAGTGCAAGATAATGCATATGGGGCACAAAAACCCTGGCACAATATATCAGTTGGGGGTGAGGATATAGCATGCACCAACAGGAAACGGATCTTAAGGTTGTCATCTCTGATGACCTCAAGGTAGGAAACAGTGTGACAAGGCAGAAGGTAAAGCAAATAGGATGCTGGGATGTATAGGCGGGCATCACCTGCAGGAAAAGGGAGGTCATAATTCCGCTATACAAGACACTAGTGAGGCCCCACCTGGAGTACAGTGTACAGTTCTGGAGACCATACCTACGTAAGGACATAGACAGGGTAGAGAAGGTTCAGAGGAGGGCAACAAAGATGGTGCCTGGATTACATCACAAGTCCTATGAAGACAGGTTGAATGAACTGAACATGTACTCCCTGGAGGAGAGGAGGGAGAGAGGGGATATGATAGAGACATACAAGTATCTTACAGGGAGGAACAGGGTGCAGAAAAACACTATTTTTAAGCGAAAAAGATGTTCCAGGACTAGAGGGCATGGGATGAAGTTGGAGGAGGATGATTCAGAGGAAACATGAGAAAGAATTTCTTCACAGAACGGTGGTGGACAAGTGGAACACCCTGCCAGAGGAAGTGGTGGGGGCTGAAACAATCACGGGATTTAAGAATGCGTGGGATAGACATAAAGGAATTCTAGAGGTCAGGGGTAAGGGGCAACAGACTTCTAGGAAAACAAACTGAACTTACAAGCTCAAATGGGCAGACTGGGTGGGCCATAGGCCCTTATCTGCTGACACTGTCTATGTATCTATGTAACAAAAAAACAGACACTTCAAGACATTAAAGTCATACTTAAAAAAGAGGATCTGGTAAGATCAGGGGCACATCTAAAACACTAGAGTATGAACAACTTAAACAATGGATAAAGGAGACAGATATACACATTAAAAATAGATGAACTTTTAAAATAACTGGCATTTATACAGAGAGCAAGCTGGTAAAGGGCTAGCTAAAAGATTTTTTAAATAGAGCAAAAAGCAAAGGAAATAACAATAATATAGTACAATAATAATGTTCTAGATAAGCTAGAAATTGAAAAACGTTTAGTTACATTTTTTTTCAGATCTCTATAAATCTGAATGCATACCTTCACAACAGGAATCACAGTATTATCAGTTTATTAACAAAACACTAAATGATTTGGATGATCAGATGTTTATCCTTTCTCCTATTTTAGAAGCAGAAATATAGGGAACAATAAAATCAATGACAAGAAATAAATGTCCTGGACTAGATGGTTTCATGGCTGAATTTTATCTTGATTTTCAAAATATTTTCATTTCTTATTTGCAAGAACTATACACAGAAATCTGAGAGATAAAAAGACACCAGTTTCATTTGGACAAGCTTTAATTGAATTCATACCCATGCTGGGAAAAGATCTCAGAAAAGTAGAAGACTTTAGTCCCATTGCCATTTTAAACATTGACTACAAAATATTTGCAAAAATATTAAATAACAGGATATTGAAATTTCTGTCAGACATGCTCCACCTGGATCAAGGAGGTTTCATTCCTTGCAGATTAATCAATTCTGGGATACATAAAATCCAATTTATTTTTGAATATTTGAATACCACTGCTACACAGGCTATCTATTTATCATTCAATGCTTGTAAAGCCTTTGAAATGTTAGAATGGACTTTTTTGTTCTATGTTCTCATGCAACAAGTATTTCCCATCCAGTCTGTTAAAGTTCCAAAATGTCTATGATTCCCCAAAAGTCATCCTTAAAAATTAATGGTAAGTTATCTAAAGAGTTTTCAATTAATGGGGTTTAAAGCAAGATTCCCCCTTTCCCCAACCCTGTTGGTTTTGCATTTTGAAGTGTTATTACAAGAGATTTGTTCAAATTCTAAAATACAAGGTATAAGAATAGGCAATGAATGAATCAAATTAACCATCTATGTTGATAACATTACCTTGCTACTGACTTCTCCAAAAAACAGTATAAAAGAACTTAAACATGTCATTGGCCACTTTTCTAAAGTTTCCGGGTACCAGATTAATGAAGAGAAATCACAGATTATAACATTTAATATAAATAACATTGCCTCCATCTCTAGTATAAGTACAGCTATCATTCAGAAGGATTATATGGATTATCTGGTCCTTAAATTGCCCAACAATAATCCGAACATTATACAATTTAACTATGGACCATTACTCAACAATATATATTTTTTTTCAACTTCTCCTTATCTCCCCAGACCCAGAACTCTCTCAGGCCACTCAGCTCACCTATGCCACTCTATGGACCACTGTGATCCCTGCCTCCTCAAGGACGTTTCTTTCTCCCTGAACCTGGGGGGGGGCTAAGGCCCAAGGAGATTGAAGGGGGAAGAGGTAAGGATCCAGTATTGTGCATGTGGCGGTTCAGCACTGTGAGGGCCATCACCTCTCTGGGCTGGAGAGGTATTTCCACGTTTTTTCTTTTGGTTCTGTGAGCTCCCCCCACCCCCTGAGCATGGTGTGCAATGACGCTAAGGTGCACGGCAACCCTGCCGGCATCTGTCACACTCCTCCTACAGTCTGGTCCTGTATGCTGTAATGCCTCTGCTCTCCATCAGAGGTAGCCAATATGCTGAAAAACCTGAAACCCTCCTCCTGGGAGAGAAGAGCAGTCCTCAGATGCTCAATCCTCTCCCTCCCTCTGATGACCCACGGTGCCCGAACTTGCCCCCAAACCCGGGTCACCAGCATGGCGTGAGGTGTGGCATCCAGCGGCTCAACCCTCAGTACCACCGGGCCAGCCATTACTAGACAATATGAAACTAAAATTACAGGTATGGGGTAAAATACCATTGTCTTTATGGGGGAAAGTACAGAGTATAAAAATGATAGTGATTCCTTCAATATCATACTTTTTATAGGCAATTTTAATAGCTCTGGACACCGGATGGTCCAACCAATTTATCAGATTGTTTAAAAAACTACATAGAAACATAGAAGTTGATGGCAGATAAGGACTGCAAGGCCCATCCAGTCTGCCCATTTCTTTTTCTAACTTATGAATGTGCCATAGGCTGTTGCTCTGTCAATAGTCTATCTATTCATACTCATCTGTATTGTCCCCTTATGCCTATCCCATGCCTGTTTGAAGACCTGCACTGTATTCATATCCACCACTTTCTGAGGTAGGCAATTCCATGCATCCACCACACTTTCTATGAAAAAGAACTTACTCACATTACCCCTTAATTGGCCTCCCTCTAATCTCATGATGTGTCCTCTTGTCCTGCTATTTCTCTTGTATTGAAACATGTTAGACTCTTCCACTTTGTTAATGCCCTTAAGGTGTTTGAATGTTTCAATCATATCACCTCTCTCCCTCCTTTGCTCTAGGGTATACATATTGAGTTCAGTCAATCTGTCCTCCTGTGTTTTCTGATGCAGTCCCTGCACCATTTTGGTTGCCCTTCTCCGGACTGCCTCAATTTGCTTAATGTCCTTGTGAAGGTGTGGCCTCCAGTACAGCATGCAGTACTCCAGATGGGGCCTAACCAGTGTCCTGTAAAGAGGGATTATTATCTCCCTCTTCTGACTTGTGATACCCCTACTAATACACCCCAACATCTCTCTAGTCTTGCCTACTGCTTTAGAGGTCTGCTTGGATGATTTCAGGTCATTGATGATATCCTGGTAAGACGAAACACGTGTCTACAGTATGTCATCTGTTAGCACCCTTTGCAAACTGTGTGAGAGGCCTTTTGGCACCACGCAATTCTGCTTAAAGTTGAACCAGCATACCATTCTGTGGTGATTTGCATATGCAGCCCATGATGCTTTGCATTGTGTGGGCATGTGTGATTTTGTATTTTCTTGAAACTTGGCTTCCCAGCCAAATGCCCTTTGGGTTAACCCTTGCCTCAGTGTTTGCGCATAGAGGTTCTTTGTCTTTTAAATATTTTTTTATTTTAATGGGTTCACCACAACATAACCCAGACAGACCGTCTTAGGGTAGCTGGTTCATTCTATGGGGTGTCAAACAGACGAGGCATACTGATGAGTCCTGGTAGGACGAAACACGTGTCTATGTCATCTGTTAGCACCCTTTACAAACTGTGTGAGAGGCCTTTTGGCACCATGCAATTCTGCTTAAAGTTGAACCAGCATAACATTCTGTGGTGATTTGCATATGCAGCCCATGATGCTTTGCATTGTGTGGGCATGTGTGATTTTGTATTTCTTGAAACTTGGCTTCCCAGCCAAATGCCCTTTGAGGTAACCCTTGCCTCAGTGTTTGCGCACAGAGGTTCTTTGTCTTATTGATGATGATGATGACGCCCAAGTCTCTTTCTTCCCTTGTGGCTGCCAGCAACTCCCCTCCCAGCCTATAGGTGGCTTCAGGGTTTCTTTTCCCTATGTTCATGATCTTGCACTTCTTTGTGTTAAACCCCAGTTGCCATTCTTCTGACCATTTTGTTAGTTCATCCAGATCTCTTCTCATTATGCCAACACCATCTGGATCATCTACTCTGTTGCAGATCTTGGTGTCATCTGCAAACAGACAAACTTTACCCATCAGTCCATCTGCAATGTCACTGATGAAGATATTGAAGACGACTGGCCCCAGGACTGATCCCCTGAGGTACCCCACTTGTGACTTGCATCTCTTCTGACTGTATACCGTTTACCACCACTCTCTGTTTTCTGACCGTCAACCAATTTGCCACCCAGTTGACCAATGTCTGACCTACCCCAAACATACCCAGCTTATTAATCAATCTTCTATGTGGAACAGTATCGAAAGCTTTGCTGAAGTCAAGGTAGGCAACATCAACTGCTCCCCCTCTTGGTCCACCACTCTGGTTACCCAGTCAAAGAAATCTATGGGATTAGTTTGACAGGACTTTCCTTTTGTAAACCCATGCTGTCTTGGATCCTGTGCTCCTATGGATTCCAGGTGTTGCACTATCCTTTCCTTAAGGAGTGCCTCCATAATCTTGCCCACTACTGAGGTAAGACTGATTGGTCTGTAATTCTGTGCCTCCTCCCTGCTACCACTCTTGTGGAGTGGGATCACATGAGCCCTTCTCCAGTCTTCTGGGACATCTCCTTTGCTCAGAGACTCACTAAACAGTTCTGATAATGGCTGTGCTAGTTCCACCCTTAGCTCCTTTAGTACCCTGGGATGTATGCCATCAGGTCCCATTGCCTTGTCCACCCTGAGTTTATCGAGCTCTTGTAGGACCCTTTCTTTTGTGAAGGGACTTGTGCACACCTCCCTCTCCCCTGTGTCCATGGTGCAGAGCTGTGGGTCCTGCCCTACCTTCTCTTCAGTAAATACTGAGCAGAAGTATCTATTTAGGATAGATGCTTTTACATGGTCCTCCTCTTCACATGCCCCCTTATCCCCTTTGATCTTATCAATACCCCCTCTGGACTTTCTCCTTTCAATAACGTATCTATAGAAAGTCTTGTCACCTTCTTTTACTGTTCGTGCTAGTGTTTCCTCAGTTTGGGCCTTTGCCTACCTTACTGCCTTCCCTGCTTCTCTTAGGGCAGTTTGGTATGCCTCCCTGTCTTCATCCTGCTGTGTTCCCTTATATTTCCTGAAGGACAGCCTTTTGGCTCTGACCTTTTCTGCTACTGTGTTTGAGAACCAAAGTGGTTTCCTTCTTCTTTTGCACTTCCTTTTCTCACTAACACAATGGGATGTTGCTTCAAATCAAATCAAATCAAATCAATCTTTATTTGTAAAAGGCGCCTTTCCAAAACCAAGGTGCCTGTACATAGCATGATAAAACAATAAATAATTAAAACAATATTAAAATAGACTTGACAACAGCATTCAAAAATCATTATATGCTAGGCTAAAATGATAAGTTTTTAAAGCCTCCTTAAAGCTTTGGACAGTAGGGCAATCTCGCACCTGATGAGGTAGAGAATTACACAGGGTTGGGGCCATAAAGCTAAAAGATCTGGCTTCTGAAGTTTTTAAGTGAACCCTGGGAATCTCTAGCAATCCCTCGTCAGTGGATCAGAGAGAGCGGGAGGGACAGTAGGGACAAAGGAGATCTTTCAGGTAGCCAGGTCCCTGGTCGTGTAGGGCCTTATAGGTCAGAAAACCGACCTTGAAGGTGATTCACCAGAAAATTGGCAGCCAGTGCAGTCTGTGGAGCACAGGCGTTATATGACTGGACCTAGAAGAACCAGTCAATAGCCTGGCTGCTGCATTCTGCACTAGCTGTCTTTAATGCTTTCCCACTTTGCTTGTACCCCTTCACCTGTATTTCTTTTTGCCAGGGCTGGCTTCACTCTGTTGGCCATCTTATCAAAGTCAGCTCCTCTGAAGTCCCATATTTGTGCCTTGGAATGGGATGATTTCAATGTAGTGGCCAAATTGAACCATGCCATGTGATGGTCACTGGCCCCCAGGTGACCTTCTACCTGGAAATCTGTGATCCTTTCCCTGTTAGTCAGTACTAGATCTAGGATAGCCATGTCTCTAGTGGGCTGATGTACCAGTTGTTTGAGGCTCTCCCCCTGCAGGGAAACCACCATGTTTCTAGTTCTGGCAGATTGCCCTGCTGGTATTGACCAATCTGTATCTGGCATGTTGAAGTCTCCCGTTATCAGAACCTCCCCTTTAGCTGTTATGTTTTGTATATCTTCTAACAGTAACATGTCTATGTCCTTCCCCTGGTCTGGAGTCCTGTACACAACCCCAGTTCGTATGGCTGTCCCATTTCCTGTTTCCAGGGTGACCCACAGTTCTTCTGACTCCATATGTGTATTCTGAATTTCTGTAGCTTTGATATTTTCATTGACATAAAGGGCCACTCCACCCCCCCTTTTTGCACTTCAGTCTCTTCTGAACAGTACATAGCCAGGTACTGAAGTCTCCCAAGTGTGGTTACTGGTAAACCATGTCTTGCTACTATGTCCAGTTTAGCCTCTGTCATTATTGCCTGCAGATCTGGGATCTTGTTTCCCAGACTGTGAGCATTTGTGTACATGATTTTCCATTGGTCAGATTTTGTTGTGTTAGTTGTTGGGTGAGGTCCGGCATTTCACCTGTGCATTGTGTGGAGACCAGACCTTTTTCTTTACCTGGTGATTCAAATGAACTACAAACATGCTGAACTCCTGTTTGACCACTAGCTGAGGGGGGAAGGGTGTTCTTCCCATTCGATGTTTTGGGTGCTGCACCCCTCTCCCCATTTGCTAGTTTAAATATTCTGCAAAGACATCAAACTTCTGCCCCAATACACTGACTCCCTCCTTAGTCAGATGCAGTCCATCAAATTTAAAGAACTTTCGCTCCCAAAATTGTTGCCAGTTCCCTACAAATTTGTGTCCTTTTTCCTGGCACCAGCCCTTGGGTCACATGTTTAGCTCCCTATCACCCCTTCTCTGACCTTCCGTCCATCTGTCCCCCTCTCCCAGACTGGCAGGATCTCAGAGAAGGAGATGCCAGATGAAATGGATGATAGTTTGTCACCCAGCCTGGTCAGGTGTTCCTTGGTCTCCACAACTGACCGACTGGTGGGATTGTTATTCAGTTAAAAACCTTGAATCTTCTGAGAAAAATTATGTTTACCAAAAGAAAATGGTGGTCCACTTTTTGTCCTGTTTAATGCCTCCTTGAAAAGTGGGAATACCATAAACATTTGGAATAAAGCACTAGTAACCCCAGTACATAAGGCTGGAAGGAAACAAGATGTCAAAAATTACAGACCTATAAGCTTGACATCTGTTTTGGGTAACATTTTTGAAAGATTACTGCAAAAATACATTATAAAACATCTAATAAATAGAGGGCACTATGATTTAACACAACATGGTTTTATTTCTGGAAGATCATGCCTGACTAACCTACTGAGTTTCTTCGAACCAATTAGTGCTGCTTTGGATAAGGGTTTGCCAGTGGATGAGCTGTTCCTAGATTTTGCAAAAGCTTTTGATTCTGTCTTGCTTAAAATCCTTGTACAGGAATTAATTAAACTACAGTTGCATCCTAATATAATCAGGTGGATTAATTCATGGTTAAGCAATAGAACCCAATGTGTATCAATAAGAGGTTACAAATCTTCCTGGGGAGAAGTGACAAGTGGGATCCCCCAGGGCTCAGTTCTGGGTCCTATTTTGTTTAATATTTTGCTGTCGACTATGCAGACTCCATCTGGCACTTGATGTTGTAAGTACGCCGATGACTGCAAAATGGGTGGTATTGTCTATAATATAGAATCCATCAAACTATTTCAAGATAGCTTAGATCATCTAGCAAATTGGGCACAAGAGCATAAATTAATGTTTAATGAAAAAAAGTGCAAAGTTATGCACTTTGGAACAAATAACCCAGGTTTCCAATAGAAAATTAACAATATACTTTTAAAAGACAGTACTAATGAAAGAGACCTTGGGGTTTGAATCTCTAATAATCTAAAATTTGATCATCATGCTAATATGATCACCAGGAAATGTAATCAAATTATACATTGTATTTTGAGGTCAATAAGCAGTAGGGACTCTGAGGTCATTCTTCCTCTGTATACAGCCCTAGTTCACCCACATATGGAGTATTGTTTACCTTTTTGTGCTCCCTATTCAATTCAGGGGAAAAATAGCTTGGAAAGGCTTCAAAAAAGGAGCTACCAGACAAATCTCAGTAGTGAAAAGGATACAATACCATGACAAACTAAAGCATTTGCAGTTGTATTCTATAGAATATAGAAAATTAAGAGGTGAACTATGTCTGATTTTCAGAGCTTGTAACAACTCAAAACTGTTTGAATTAATTGTTTTAATGAAAAGTCCCATTCATTATAAAGATACAAGGTCACATAAACTCAAATTAATTGGAGAAATAAATAAAACAGTAAAAAGAAGCCAGTGGTTCACTCAGAGAATTGTCACCATTTGGAATACACTGCCAATGGATGTGGTTGGAAGTGAAAGTATGACGGTTTCAAAAATAGATTAGATAACTTTATGGGTGAAAAATTTTTTTTTGTTCCACCATTAAAACCTAAATGGTGGCAAGTTCATTTATGGACCTCGGTCCCCCTGAACTTAATTCCCATCTATGAACCTATGAAATGTAGCTCATTATGATTTACTGTATAAAACAAAATAGCTCTCAATTGAGCTTATGATGATAAATTGGACTTAAAAATGGAAAACCAATGTGTTAATCTCCAACCATTGTTACAAATATTTCTCAATAATTTGTGCTTTAAGCTTGATCATTTTTCCAAGAGTAAAAATGTCATTTTAGCAAAATTCAGCAAGGGCAAGCTGCCTTCTTGTTCTTTTTCCCTAAGCTATGGAGTTTTCTTCCCTCTTCCATGCACTCTGCTCTTTCCTTTCCTGCCTTGAAATCTCTTCTCTGTGAGTTCTCTATTCACACCTGCAGTTGTTCCTAATATTGGGGTGGATTCCTTTTCACTTGCACAACACTATTCTCCCCTAGTTTCAGTCATTATTTCTGGTTTCTTTTTTGTTGCTGTTATTCTTTAATGTTCTTTTGCCCATTCCACAGTTTACTTTTTGGAATTTTACTTTTTGACAATTTATTCTTTAAGTGTTCTTAGATTGTATAGTCTGACTTGCTATTTCTAATTTATTGCATTGTGTTTTACATTGTATATGTGCTCTTCTCCTCTCTCCCTCCTCCTCCATGATGCATCTAGAAACAAGTTGATATCAGCTCAGTATGACTTACTTGGTGAAACTTTTAAAAGAAATTAATAAATCATTCAATAAATAAATACATATTGAACCAGTTCCCCAATACAGGGTATAGCCGGCTGTTGACAAGGATTTTAAAAAGTATGATAACTCTAATTTATCATTCAGTCTCAGCTCAAATCATTGCCCCTGTTTCAAAAACCCCAACATTTTTCCTCTGGTTCAATTTTGTCTCCCAATCTCTCCCGATGCATTTTGTTTCACCTTTTCCAAGCCTATGAAACAACATTTATGATTTATTTTATCTACTTGTACATTTATATGCATAGCAAAGGCATAAGTCGAATCCTTGTTTCTTACAGCTCTCTGATGTTCTGCTTTTCTGATTTTCAACTGTCTCTCTTTGTTCTTCCAGTATAAAAGGCCCTGCAGTCACATTTAATCATACATACCACGCCCTGAGTGGAACAAGGAGGCAGTATAGCACAGTGGTTTAAGGAAGGAGGCAGTATAGTGCAGTGGTTTAAGGCTCTGAGCTGCAAACTTGGAGTCCTGGGTTTGAATCCCACAGCCCCCACTTGCATATTGTGTGACCCTGAGTAAGTTACTTAACTTCCTTGTGCTCCCAGGTCACATCTGTAAACAAGCTTTCGGCTTAGTATGTCTGTCCTGATAAAATACATTATAAAAAAGTTACAGTATAAAATCCTCAGTGGCATAAACTTTTCCATTCTTAAGATTTGTAAAATGTTTTGCACTGTTTACCCATTCACATTGAATACCTCTTCCACACTGAAATGTTCCTTTAGGGGATTATCCTAATCATGTGTTAGCTTGTTATTTTTCATAAAAGCTACATACTAATCTCTCCCATATATTCCTTGATCTTTTGTAGGTAAACTGTGTGTCCTCTTCAAATATTTTCCTTTAGAGTCTGATCTGTAGCTAACATTCCCAATTGGTTTCCAATTGTTTTGCATATTTCTCATATCTTTGTGCCATAGGTTGCAATGAAACTGGTACCCCACTCCTGTCTGTCTCACTTCTCTGTACAAAAGAGTTTGTTCCTATCTTGCTGTGCTGCTTGTTCCCTTCTTGACCAACATATTCCTCTGGGTTTCCTCTTTCTACTATTCTATCTGCTAAATCAGTTGATCTATGTTCAAAAAGCTCTGGTGTACTGCAATTACATCTATATCTTAGAAACTGTCCCTTAGATTTTTAATAACATGCCCGAGGTGATGGCTGTCTTCTCTGAATGATGTCTGTTTGTCACTTGCTTTCCTTTACAGGTCTGTAAGGACCAACGCATTGCTTGGTTTTGTTATGCTTAGGTACAAAAAAATCATTACTATTCTAGTACCATTTCAAGGCAAACTTTAAATTTGGATTGCTTCCTTCTAGATAACCTTAAAAATGCACAAGTTCTTGATCCACTTCCTTCCGTATAATAAATACCTCATCTCTGTATCGATGATAGTACATGCAGAAAATGGATTGTTTTCAGGACTATATGTTGTCTCCTCCTCCCATTTGCCTAAATGTGGATTTGCAAAATTCGGTGCAAAGCTGGCTTCCATCGAAGTGCATTTCACTCGCAAGTAGAAAATTCAATTAAACAAGAAATAGTTTTTGGTAAGTACCAGTTCTGATTGTTGCACTAGAAAATCTGTCAATGGCAATTGATTCTGTTCCTTTTGCTTAGGTAATATTCTAATGCTTCTAAGCCTCCTCTGTGTGGAATGGTGGTATACAGTGACTCTACATTAAGGGTCACTAACAACCAATCATCCTGCATTTCTGCATTTTCTAGCACCTGTAGTACTTCTGTAGTGTCCTGTTTATAAGACCTTAAAGCTCTTGTATCGTCACATATGTAACTATGAACTGTGACAACAGTTCCGAAGCTGACCCTATTTCTGCCATGATAGGCCTCCGGGGTGGTGGTCAGACATACTTTATGTATCTTTGCAGCACATAAATTGTTGATGCACTGGTGCCTGATATGATGACGGTACACAGCCTCCCTCTCACCTCCTGAGTCATTATATGTTGATAGTGAGCAAGCACACAGTCATACAATATACTATACGCATGCTTACTGTCTATACTGTATTACTGTATGCACACTCACTGTCAACACATATGGTGGCAAACCAAGGCAGTGAAAGGAGGGCTGTGCAGGTCATCATATCAAGCTTACCACATAGCACCGGCATCACTGGTAAGTAAGAGTTGGCTGGGTGGTGAGTAGGGTGCAGGCGGGGAGGGTGTGGGACCACTAAACCACCAATGTTCACTGGTCCATTTGATGACTAGCAGTTTGTGTGTGGGGGTACCATTGGACAACAAGGATGGTCTAGGTTAGATGGGCCAGGAGATCAGGGAACCCCTGTACATCAGAGATGCAGCACAATATATGGGGTGGGAGATCAGGAGGCTGCCACTAGCCACCAAGGAATCTTTAAAATCACTGGGATAGGTGACCATGGGGGTGCCATTAGACAGCAGGGAATACTTTAGACATACCATGATGGGTGACCGGAGAGTGGGAGGGTTCCTCTAGATCCCGGGGAATAGTTTTGCAGTATTGGGATGGGTGGTCTGAGGGTGGGGGCTACCACTGTATACCAGGAAATACTTTAGAAGTAAAATATCAGAGAAAGGTCACACCTCTGGATTGAGGGTGGTGCTGTGTGAGGTTGCTAACCCACAGCAAACACAGATTCAGATCACAGCACTCAAGTAGAAAAAAATACCTTGACAGTCAATGTCAATACAAACTTTTTATTGTGACATCAGGGATATGCTGACCAAAATCCTGTGCTGGCACTTTGACCCTAATCTGGGTCTTTGTCAGGAGGAGGATCTCTTTAGAAGTACCAGGATGGATGGTCAGATGGTGGGAGGTGCCACTAACCTCCAGGGTAGACATTATCTGCACCAGGACGGGTGACCAACGGGTGGGGGTTGCCACTAGACACCAGGGAACACTGTCACACAGTCAAGATGGGTGTTTGGAGATTGGGGGTTGCCACTAGACACTAGGAAATAATGTAAATTTACCAGGATGGGGGATTGGGGTGGGGTGGCACTAGACACCAAGGAAACCTGTCAAAGAATTGGGACAGGTGTTCAGGTGGTGGTGGGGTGCCGTTAGCCACAAGGGATGACATCAGGTTGAGTGCAACTGGGCCACCACTTCCAGTGCAAATGAGCCTATAATGAGCATGCAAATGGCCCCTTAGCATCTTGTATGCCCAGTGGGCTTATTTGCATTTTGTGGCAGAATATAGTACCATGGCTCCTAGTGCTATTCGATCTGGGGGTGCAATTCCCTCTAGGTCCATGTCAGGGCAGAGCAGCATGACTGAACGATGCCCTGGCACAGGCCGATATTCGGTTGAATGGTGTTGTTCACTACAAATCTATAATGGATTGAAAATGGTTGGAGTCTCTAGTAGAAATGAATAACATACCTTTGTTAATCACTCTCTTCTCAGTGTCAGACAGTTCATATTGAGACAGGTTAATCACATTCAGTTTCACTGGTGGGGGCTCCTACCATAGCCTCTCTGTCTCCCTGTGTTCTGTTGTGTGCTGTTGCCATATCTTGGACCACCTCCTGCCACCTCATTGTGTCCCTCTCCTGTATTGATTCAAACCAGTCTCTCGTGTGCCTCAGATTGTCTTCTGCTGCCTGGACGGTCTCGGTAATGCTTCTAAAAAACTGGATGTTGTCTATATATATATATATATATATATATATATATATAGCTATATAGTGAAAATCCAGTGTTCTGATTGGATGAAACATGTCACATGATTGAACATTATTCTACAATGACCGCACGCCCCCAGTATGACCACATGCCTGAACTACTTTCCAGTCCTCAAAACCTTCACACCAGCAGTGAGATCACTCCACACCTGTCACAGACTGCCCTTCCAACACATACACACCTGGCACAGACAGCCTGGCACCTACAGCCATAACTAAATCCATATAGCTGTCCCATACTGTATACATCTGGTTGATCCTGCCACAGTTGTTTAATTTCTAAACAAAAGTCACTTAAAAAAAACTTATCTGGTGGATCCTGAGATCCTCGCCACTTTCACATTCATTGTTGTTATGTAGTGTGACCAAG
This sequence comes from Neoceratodus forsteri, assembly GCA_016271365.2. Taxonomy (NCBI): domain Eukaryota; kingdom Metazoa; phylum Chordata; order Ceratodontiformes; family Ceratodontidae; genus Neoceratodus; species Neoceratodus forsteri. The sequence goes on along the minus strand of CM028130.1, from coordinate 401,314,032 downwards.
TGGTGTTCATAATACTAACTGACGTGCACATAGAGATTCAAAATAGCGCATCTTATTTGCAAAAATTATGTAAAATCCATTTTTAAGTCAACATTATTTATATCTCTGTAAAGCAAGCTGCAGAGAACAGAGAGAGACACTGCGGCTTCAGTTCCACTGCTGTTGTGTAGCGTAAACAAGTGGTGTCAATGGTGCTAAAGGCTGTGGTGGCAGACATTTAAAATAAGGCACCTTGTGGCATAAAAAGTAAGTAAAGTCATTTTTTCACTCATGGTTATTTTTATTTCTATAAAGGAAACCACAGACTTTAGAGAGAGGAAAACGAGTGAGTAGGCGACTTCATAAGGGAGGACGCCAGTGAAAGCTAGTATTGTTATAGCAACAGTCACTCATACTTGCATCTTCCCTTCTGAAGTCACCAACTCATTCACTCTCCTCTCTCTAAAGTCAGCAGATTCCTTTATAGTAATCTAAATAACCATGAGTAAAAAAAGGACTTTACTTACTTGTTATACCACAAGGTGCCTTATTTTAAACATCTGCCACTACGTCCTTTAGCACCATTGATACCACTCAGTCATGCTACACAACAGAAGTGGAACTGAAGGCTCGGACTCCCTCCGTTCTCTGCATTTAGCAGCTTGCTTTACAGAGATATAAGTAATGTTAACTTAAAAATGGATTTTTACATAGTTTTTGCAAATAGGATGCATTATTTTGAACCTCTATGATCACGTCAATTAACATTATGAACACCACTTGGTCATACTACATTTATGAAAGTGAAAGTCATTAAAAAAAACACAGGATCAACCAGATACCTTTTGTAATCACTTTCTCTTTACAAACTATAGCAAGATCAACCAGATAAACATCACCTACAGTATGACTTCAAATCTATCACAGTCATGGTAGGATCAACCAGATCATCTACCATAAAATAAACATTTATTTGTGCAGACAGGAACTACTTTTTGTCCCCCCTCCTATAATTGTGGCCATTTTATAAGATAAATAACCCACTCTAGGGTGTGCAGTTGCGCTCTGCTATACACATGCCTTGGGTGGTTGAACGTGCTCGGCCTGCAACCTCAGGTGTCACAATGCACACCAAGGACCAAGGCATGCATATAACTGAGTGCAACTGCACACCCTAGTGTGGGTTATCAAATATATATATATATATATATGTATGTAAAATAGGGGCATGATAGCACTCCTATAGTTAGGGTTGAGCAGCATGTTTATTGTTAAACCTCAAATTTTGCACCTTAATAACTCTGCAACCAATCAATGGATTTGCAAGAAATTTGGTATGTGCTGTCCCTTGGGGTAGAACTCTAGATGTGGAAAGCTTTGTTCTGGTTGGATGTGAGAATTCTGAGATCCAGATAGTTGAAAAGTCATAAAATCGGCACTTTTGGCAATTTTTTCCTTATTGCCTTGCGCCCAGACGGTGATGAATTTTAATGTGATTTCTGTATGGTAGAAGCATATAACTACAATGCTTAGTTTGGTGAAAAAAATATTTATCTGTTGCAAAGTTATTCTGTATTTTATTTCTCATTGTTTTCAATGGGGAGATCAGGTTTCAGGATTGATGATAAAAGTTCTACAAAGGATTTGATCTCGTAAAGAAGGATTTGGTCTTGAGACTAGGTCCTTTTTTGCAAGAACTAAATCTTTTTTTGTGAGCTGCCATCATGTTTTTTCTTCCACCAACTACAAAAGGTGGAAAATACATAAAACTGATTTTTAAAAACAAACATCAGAACCTAGCTAAACGGGACCTGTTTAGCTAGATTCTGATGTTTGTTTTTGAAAGTTGTGCCCACAAATGCCTTTTCTGGGCACCCAAAATCCTGGGTGCCCAACTTAGCAAGAGGAGTGTGATCTGGCTCAGTGCAACTGCCCCACAATCCTGCATCATATCTCAAGTTGTTTGGGCTGCAGTAAAAACAAGGATATGCAGGAAATAAATATCACCACCTCCCTGTACTTAAAAATCTGTGCAACCAATCAAAAGCCAGCAAAAAGTCTAAGCCCAACTATTGCAAAGCAAATTGGTAGCCTTCCCAATTAAAGCTGCAAAAAATTAAACATGCATGTAACATTTGCAGGGGGCAAATAATGTTAGGATATGTCCTATCTGTTTAGAGGGTCATGTGTGTATAATAATGACTGTAGAATTAATGCAGCAGGCCTGCAGATTATGTGCACATGCATCCTCGCTGTGTTCATATGTTTTACAGATAGACTGACTGGGAGTTTACGTAGCAGCTGAGGTCTTGGTTGTGGGGTGGGAGTGGGTTCGGGGAATGATGGTTAGGCTACTCTTTGACCTGGCTGGCTCTACTCAAAGGTTCTTCCCTCCTCCCAATCGTGTCATAGGCTCTGTCCCTCCCCTCCCCCATTCCTTAAGGTCCTGACATCAGTGGCAGTGCCTCCTGTACAGAGAAATGGAAGGTGGGACACACTGCTGATGCCTCTCTCTGCCTCAGCCCAGCCCCCTGCCCATTAGTCAGTTTCACTCACACTGGTCAGTTTTACACACAACGGTCCTCCTTCCTTTTTTAACAATTGTGGCTTTCTATCACTTGTTCTTTATCTCTGGTGTCTAATGGTACCCCTCACCACCCCCAGAATTGTTGCCAAAATTGTTGGTGGTTAGTGGCATCCCACCACCCTCTCATGTCTCTTTTGATCAGAAAATTAGAAAATAATCGCTTGTCTTTTTTTAACCTGTAAAAAAAAAAAACAGTCCATCGCTGATCACTCCCACACCCCTACCCAACCAAGCACTATGCACCCACCTCCCCACACTCCCCTTGACACCCCCATAGACTGCCACTCACCTTCGGAGATCCGAGGTTCAAGATCCACTCTCCCGATCAAAGACACATCTTGCTGCTGCAACCGGAGAATGCAATATGAGAAACTAAGGTAAATGTACTTCAATGTATTTCATTGGGGGTTTTCAACTTTTAACCAAACTCAGCTGTTTTTTATGACTTTGGCCCCAAATTTTCAACATGGCCTTTTGGGGACCGCACCTCATGAACAATGTGACTGTCATTAGGCAACTCCCACTGGAAAGGTGATTTTGCAGTCGGTTGATGAAATCACCTTTGCGGTGGGATTTTTGTAATGACAGACATATTGTTCATGAGGTGGGGTCATAAGAAGGTTATGCTGAAAATCTGTGGTCAAAAATTCAAAAAATGGCTGCGTTATGACCATTTATTGCAATCTCACTACGCACGCTAGTAACTTTGGAACTTTTCAACATTTACACCCCATATTTTAAACATAGTCTTCTTATTACCCCACCTCATGTATGTCACAGCTGTCATTTTTCAATTCCTGGCCAAAATGTGTTTTCACACCTGTGGCAAACAACGGCATTGCAGTTGTGTAGAATTACATTTTGGTGATGATTTGAAAATTTTCTGTACTGGGTACATGCAATGAGGTCATAAGAAGGCTATGCTGAAAATTGTGGTCAAAATTATTTAAAATGGCTCAGTTGTGACAATTTTTTGCAATTTTGCTACTCGTAACTTTGTGAATTTTACATATTTTGAGCCCAAATTTTCAACATAGCCTTCTTATTACACCACCTCATGTATGTCACAGCTGTCATTCTTCAAATCCTGTTCAAAATGTGTTTTTGCACCTGCACTGCAGATTGGCATTGCGCTTGTGCAGAGTTACATTTTGGTGGGATTGAAAAATGTTCTGCACTGGGTCATGAGGTGGGGTAATAACATGGCTATGGTGACAATTTGGTAAATGCTGTCCTATTACTGGAAGTGCAGGAGCCAGAGATCCGCCAGAGATCCCCGTGCTTCCACAGCTAGATACATATACTCATCTATGGAGGAATGGGAAGGCAAGGTCTGAAGGACCCTGTGCTCCCACTGTAAAATAAGGATAGAATTATGCTATCTCGGAAAATAAGGAAATAAACTGCAAAAAGCTTTGTTAATGCATCACTTAGGGTTAAACCAACAAAAGCAGGGAAATGTGGCATTAGGGTTTCCAGCTTTAACACCCCATTCCCCAACCTGCACAGACCTACAGGTGGGGGATCTATCTTGAGGTTGTCAGTGCTAATGCTCACCCCGTTCTCCTATGCTGTACCTATGTCACCTTATTTTATAATGGAATGGGGTGATCATTAGCATTCACATCCCCAAGACAGACCCACCCTCCTGCCTTTAGGTCTGTGCAGGGTGGGGAATGGGGTGTTAGGTCTGGAAACCCTAATGCCACATTTCCCTACTTTTGCAGGTTTAACCCTAACTGATGCATTAACAAAGTTTTTGCAATTTAGATAGATAGATAGATAGATAGATAGATAGAAAGGTATTAATATTTATTTATACTTCTCTTCCTTCTGAAAGTAGCAGGATAAGTGAGGAGAAATTATTTGCAAGCTGTGGTTTGGTCACTTTGAAACTTGGTAGGCAGTGACTAGGTTACGTTGAAACTTGAGTTTTAAATTGTAACAGGTGGTGTGGGGGAAACCAGGTCAGGAACTTAATCTTCGGGGTGAATAGATTCAGGAAGACTTGTGAATCTGGTGTTTAACTGGGGGTGGAACTGAGACAGGGTTAGTTTCTTCTAAAAATTAATTACTACAGGGTGTTTGGCTAGCAGCAACAAAGGGACATATGGGGAAGAGGGGACACAACAAACACACAAACACAGATGATACTGCCCTTCCTTTCTTCCACCCCTCCACCCACCCACCCAAGGCTAGCTCCAAATTTATCGGCTCTAGATGGTGATAGACAGCTGAGAGGTACTTCCTATGGAGGCAGGAAGGGAGGGTTCACTTGAACACATAGAAACAGCTACAGGGCACAAAGGCAACTAAGGAAAGGTGTTTGTCTACTGAAGGGAAATATAGAAGGGAGAAGAGAAAGAGGAAGGAAGAGAGAGAGAAAAAAATACCCTAAAGCAGGAAGGACACTTATAGACATGATGGGAGTGATGCAGTGCAGCGGTGGTGGGGTGGCAGTCCTCAGGGAGACTTCTGGAGGCTGCAGTGCTGTCCCACCTGCAAACACCTCTCTTAGCTGAGAGCAGAGTTTACTCATCTCCAGGCTGAGTTGGATGGGTTTCGGGAGACCTCCACCCCTGCCCAGGGACCACCAGGTCTGCCCCTGCTGCCTCAACGGTTGAAAAGGAAGAGGAACAGCTGGATGATGATGGGCTTGAGAAGGGTGAAGGCGGTGGGGAAGAGACACATCTCTCCTACAGTTCCACTCCATAAATCCTATGCTGCTCTGACAGGGTGGGACTATCCCAGAAAGGCACCTGCAGTAGTAGCCAAGGAGAATGTGGGGGTTCTTCATGGTGTTGGCCCTGGGGGAAGACAGAGGACTCCAGAGGAGATGGAGGAAGCAACTCCTGGTGGGGGACTCTATCATCAGGGGGGTATACTTGGGACCAGGAGGGAAGGGAGTAAGGGAGGTGAAGTGCCTACCTGGTGCCATGGCTTGGAGGGATAGACAGTGCAACCAAGGATCACTGGGGCAGCAGCACGGGAGGATGAGCTAGATGTCATTGTCCACCTGGGGATGAATGACCTGGCAAGTGGTGAGGCTAGGGTAGTGCAGAAGTAGTTCAGGGAGTGGGAGAGGTAGACAGGTGGCATGCTCTGTAACCTTTTCAGAGGTGTTACCTATCGAGGGCAAGGGGGGAGTAAACGGTACTCCACAGCAAGAGATTCAACACATGACTGAAGGACTGGTGTGGAGCAGAGGGATTTAGCTTCATTAGGGACTGGGGTTCCACCTGGAGGGACTCATGCCAATACAGGGGTGATGGCCTGCATCTATCCAGGGAGGGGAGGAACCAGGATCTTCAGTGAGAGGTTTAAATGTTTAATTAGCAAGCTTTTAAACTAGCTGGGGGTGGTGGAAATAAGCTACATGATGCAAACAGCCCCCTCCCACAAAATTATACAGATGGCAGAGAGGGCCCTAAGGTTGAGAAGTCACCAAAGATAACTAAAACCAAAATAGGTGAAAATGCAGAGAAAAGGCAGAACGGGAGTAAGGACAAGAAAGATATGGAGGAAAGTCATGTGGCTAGGAGGGGAGTTATTAGGAGAGGAGGCAGTAAAAATAGGAAGGCCATGCGCACAAATGCCCATAGTCTGGGAAACAAATCCTGGACCTAGTGGCCTTGATGGCTGAGGTGGACCAGGATATTGTCGCTGTTACTGAGACATGGTTCATGGGGAACTATGACTGGGATATGACAATACCAGGTTACACTGTTCAGGAGGGGAGATGGTGGGTAAAAGGGGAGGAAGAGTGGCTATCTATGTCAGATAAGGAATTAAGGCAACTGAGGCAGATGGAATGCAGGGAGAGACAGAGGCACTATGGATCACCCCAGATGTGGGAAATTGCACTGCTATTCACAGTGGTGTTATCTTCAGACCTCCTGCACAAAGGGAAGAGCTGGACAGGGTACTTGTAGAAGTCATCCACAGAATGACAGCTAAAGGGGAGGTGCTACTGGTAGGAGACTTCAATCTGCTGGATGTAAATTGGAACAACCAGGCTCCAGCCTCAGCCAGGACCAGAGACATCCTGGAAGCCCTGCAGGAGGCATGTGTAAGACAGCTAGTGACAGAGCCCACCCAAGAGGGAGCAACGTTGGACCTGGTACTCACCAATGGGGACAGAATTACAGACATAAAAGTGGAAAGCCATCTGGGATCAAGTGATTACAGTATGGTGTGGTTCAAAGTGAGAACAGCAGAAGAGCAAACCACACAAAAGCAAGGGTCCTGGATTTGAGGCGGGCCAGCTTTGCAAAGATGGGAGAATGTCTTAGGAAATCACTGGCAGGGAAGGAGAAAAGAGAAGGGTAAAGGAACAATGGGAGAATCTTAAGGAAGCCATACTGAAGGCAACAAGCCATTGCATTAGGCAAGTAAGCAAAACAAAGAGAAAGAAAAAACTTCTATAGTTCTCAAAGGAAGTGGTCGAGAAGGTGAGGGTAAAAAGGGTGGCATTCAGGAGGTATAAGGAAACACAGAGGGAAGAAGACAGGGAACAGTATCTGGAAAAGCAGAGGGAGGTGGGGAATGCAGTCAGAAGCACAAAGGTGCAAACAGAAGAAACAAACATTTGTCAATGCTGAAAGTTTGCTGTTGGTATTGGAATATTACCTGGTGGGACAGGAAAACAGTTCCCAGCAGCCTCAGCTGCTGGTTATTTTTCATGCACTTTTTAGCACTTGTGCCTTGTGCTTCCATTTATAGAGCAACAGTGACCAAATTGTCAGCATAGACATCTTATTACCCCACCACATGAACCACGGTACAGAAAAATTGTCAAATGCATACCAAAACGTAAGTCTGTGCAACTACAGTATCATTACGTGACACAGGTGCAAAGACACATTTTGGCCAGGATTTGGAAAATGACAACTGTGACGTACTGTACGTGAGTTGGGGTAATAAGAAGGCTATGTTGAAAATGAGTAGTAAAAACTTTTAACATGTCCAAAGTTACGAGCGGGCACAGTGAAATTTCAAGGAATGGTCATAACTTTGGGACGTTTTCATATTTTGACAAAAAATTTTCAACAGTCTTCTTATGACTCCACCTTATAAATTCCATAGGTGAAAAATTTTAAATCTGTGCTGAAACGCCATTCTGCACCACAGATGTGAAAACACATTTCAGGCAGGATATGAAAAATGACAGCTGCATTGTTCATAAGGTGGTGGGGAAACATAGGTATGTGGAAAATTTGGCAACAAAATATTGAAAATTACTAAAGTTATGCACGTACATAGAAAAATTTCAACAAACACGTAACTTGGGTATTTTGGGAAATCTTTTCACTAAATTTTCAGCATGGCCTTTTAGGGACCCCACCTCATGAACACTGGCACTGTTGTTTTGTTAATCGGTCCCAAAAGGTGATTTTGCGCAGTGACCATGAAATCACCTTCCTGGCCTGGTTGACAAAATGACAGTGAAAGTGTTCATGAGGTAGGCTCCCAAAAACCCCATGTTGAAAATATGGTGAAAAAATACATAAAAATGCCAAAGACATCAACATAAGTTCAAAATGCCATTGAAATACATGATACGGCACTTACCTTGATTCTTCAGTTCATGGTTCAGCTTTGAAGAGTGCAGACATGTCCTAGTCCACAGAAGATGATAACCGATGACCTCTGGTGATAAATATAGGGCAAGGGGGGTGTGGGGTGGTGAGTGCTCAATTGGAAGGGAACTAAGTAGATGATGAGGGACCATTTTCTTTTTTTCAAGACACATCTGTGGACTGTTTTCTTTTTTATAGGTTTTAAATACATACTGCTGGACACTGGGAGTGTGCAACCCAGTGTCCCAGACTGCTGGGAGGGGAACATATGTAGGGGCAGTGGGAGTAGGCTCCCCAGTGTCCCACGGTGGCGGGAAGTGATGAGGGACCATTTCTTTGCCCATCCTGATGTCCCAAGACACTGAGAGACTACTGATCCAGACTCTGGACTGGAGGAGGAGGAGAGGATATTAATGGCTGCAGAGCGGTCAGAAGGAAGCCTGCTGGCCACTGTACCAACCAACTGAGAAGTGCCAACCCAGTAGTTCCAACTAGTGATTGCTACAAGCAAGCCTCAACTGCAAGAGGGCTGCAAAGACAAAATGCAAGGTAACTACTTTGTGTTACTTGGTGTAAGAAAGGAGGAAGGAGGCTCAAGGCCCATTGAGACCACCCTCCCTGCACAAGCAGGGTAGGTTAAACCTTAACCCAAAAGATGTTTGTCCAGTTCAATTTTAAAAGTAGACATGTTAACCACAGAATCTGATAATGTATTTCGGAGGGAAGCTGCTTTTACAGTAAAATAGACTGTCTTTTAGTAGTACAGGACCTAGATATCTTAATTTGTTGCTTATGACATCTAAGATTATTGGGTTTAGGAGCAAATTTAATATTGGTACTATCCATTAAGGTAGTGTTCTTCAAGATATTAAATAAAAGTAGCATTTCACCATGATCTCGTCTTAATTTAAGATCATATAAATTTAAGGCCTGCAGTCTTTCCTCATATGGCAAATGTTTGACTCTAGGTATCAATTTAGTTATCCTTCTGTGCATACTCTCTATCATTTTTTGATCTTTTTTATAATGAGGTGACCAGTAGGAAGCAGCATAGTCTGTGTATGGACGAACATAAGATTTATAAAGCAGTAGTAGACAGCACTCATTCCTACTGACAAAAGTTCTTTTAATGGCCGAAAGTATGTTATTACTGGTCTGAGCAACTTTTCTACAATGATCAGTGAAAGTGAATGAACTATTTATAATTACTTCTAGATCTCTTTCAGTTTTTGCATGACATATTATTAAGTTGTTTAAACAATAATCAGAAATTATGTTTTTTGTTCCAAGATGGATAACAGTGCACTTTTCTGAGTTAAATGCCATTTTATTTTTATGTGCCCATGATTCTATGACACTTAAGTCCTGTAAGAGTAAGATTTTTTCTGGGGTGCCAACATCGGCTGAAAGTGTAGTATCATCTGCAAATTTGCAGATATTATTGGACACACCAATATAAAGGTCACTAATATAGATACTAAACCTGGGGATTGTCCTAGACCAGGGGTTCTCAAATGGTGAGGCCAGCCTCCCTTGGGAGGCCCCAACCTGTTCCAGGGGAGACTCAAGCAAGTCTGAAAAAGAACTGTATTTAAATTTTGAGTTTTATATGTTTTGTGTGAAGAGATGGAGCAAACTGAAAGAGGATAATTGTAGGTGAATTTTATGTATTTATTTACTAATAGGTGACAAGGGAAGGTGAATGAGCCAAGGCTAATTTCAGGTATACCCAGGGAAGGGTAGGGAGTGAATACATTTCAAAAGGTAATTGTAAAACAATCAAGAAATACACAGTGAACAATAGTGCCAACAAATATGAACAATAAACTAATAATGAGTGGCGGTAATTGATCAATTTGTAGACTGATGGCAGAACAGACTGAATACAAGGGTTGAACATAGAAATGATCAGAGCAATAGCAGGAAGGAGCAAAGTAATCCCAGTGAAGTTGCTTAGGAGCAGGGAAGGAGGTGGAGCGAAAAAGTAAGTAGGAAGGTTATTTCACATAGAAAGGAAACAGAGAAAGTAGGCTGACCCATGAAGGTACTGCAACAAGGAGTAACAATGGTTCAAAAATGAAAACAGTGGAGCAAGTAGGCTGGCCTGTGGGGGGTTGGGGTTTACAATAAGCTTAATAATAATATTAGTTTATTTTATTTATTTGTTATTCGGATAACACCTTTGAGCACTGGAGCTCTTTTTCAAAGGTTCCACGTTAGTATAAGACAAAGAACTGAATGTGAGCCATGTACTCAAAGGGGTTTCAATTTATTCATGGTGTACTGCGCAAAGTACAGTAATGTTATTTTTCTTTGGGGAGGCCCAAGATTATTTCAGTTTTTGGGGGAGGCTCAAAATCTTTTCCATGGATTTGGGGAGGCTCACTGTGACAAAGTCTAAGAACTATTGTCCTAGACGACAGGCTGACCTTTCAATCTCAAGTGTTGGCCATTGTCAAGACTTCCTTTTATCATCTCAGGAATATTGCCAGGGTGAATCACCTTGTTCCGTCTGACTCTTTGCCACGCTGGTCCACGTCTTTGTGTCCTGGTGGCTGGACTACTGCAACGTCCTTTACTTTGGGCTTTCTGGGGTTGAAATCCTTCACCTTCAGCTGGTGCAGAACGCTGCAGCCAGGGTGCTGACTGGGACAAGGAGATCCAGTCATATTAACCTGGTACTGCACGAACTGCACTGGCTTCCCATATGGTGGTGGATCACCTTTAATGTCATTTTATTGACTTTTAAAGCCCTTCACCATCAGGGTCCAACCTGTCTGAAAGAACTTCTGGTGCCTTACTGCCCCGGCCGATCACTACGCTCGGTTAATGAGGGGTTGTTAGAGATTCCAAGAGTGAGTTTAAAATCTTCTGGTAGCAGAGCTTTCTCTTATGCAGCTCCCACTCTTTGGAATTCTCTACCTTGCCAGTTAAGGGAGTGCACCTCCGTGGAGGTATTTAAGAAAAATCTGAAAACCTACCTGTGGCAGATGGCCTTCTTGGATGATTAACTGATATTTGAGTATTAATATTATTTTTTGACTGTATGGATGATTTTATTGTTGGTTTTTAATATGTGAGGTTGCTATGTATTTATTGTATTTATATGCTTTTATGTGATATTTTATATTGTGGATTCTGACATATAAAGCGCCTTGATATTTTGAAAGGCGCTTTAAAAATAAAGTTATTATTATTAAACAATATAGGGCCCAACATGGATCCCTGAGGGACACCACTAGTCACGTTTATGCTAGATGACAATGTGTTACCTATTTTTACTCTCTGTGATCTATCCATAAGCAAGTTGCTGAGCCAGATAGTGAACCTAAAATTGATCATTTTATTTACCAGACAAAGATGTGGCACTAGATCAAAAGCTTTTTAAAAGTCAAGATGTATGATATCCACTGGCATGCTACAATTCAGACTTGCACTAACTTTTCCATAAAAGGCAAACAGATTGGTTGTACATGAGCTTCCATTTTGGAAGCCATGTTGAGTTATGTCTATTAGTCCCAGGTCTTTGATTTCATTTTCTGTTTTGATTTTCAAATTGTTTTCTATTAGTTTACTACTGATGGAAGTTAAACTAATTGGTCTGTAGTTATTTGCTAGTTTTTTATTTCCTTTTTTGAAAATAGGAACTACATTTGCTCTCCTCCAATCCTCTGAAATCTCCCCTGTTGCTAGTGATCTATTAAATATGATATATAGTGGGAGTACCAATTGATCTATAATCTCTTTAACTAAGTAGTTATTCAGATTGCCTGGACCTGGGGAAACATTATTGTTTAAGGAACGCATTGTAGCTATTATTTCATCATGTGTAATATACTCCTGTAGATGAGCGGGGTGATATGATGAATGAAGGATGGTGTCTTCCCTTGAAAAGACTGAGCCAAAGTACGCGTTAAATAGTTTGGCTGTCTCCTGAGTGTTATTTATATCTTGGCCATCTTTAAGTATGGTAGAGATTTGGTTAATGGGCTTTTTATAGGAGTTCACATATGCATGAAACACTTTTGTATTCCCTTTTGCAAGTACAAGTTTAAATTCTAGTTTCTTTCTTTCTTTCTTTTTTAAGTGACTTAGTTTTTTGAACTTCCTTTTTGAACAATGAAATAGATTTAGCATGTTTTTCCCATTTTATGAAATGCTACTTCTTTTTTTTAATTTGTTTATGAATTGCTGGAGTGAACCATGGAGGGATCTTGCCATTCTTGCCCTTGTTATTTGATTGCTTAATTGGGACATATAATGATTGCAGGTTAAGTAAAGTGCTTTTTAGTAGATTCCAACTATCATTAACCTTGAGGTTGGATAGAAGGGTGATCCAATCAAGTTTATTTAGGGATGACCCAATGTCATCATAATTCCCCCTAGGGTAGTTGTATCTAAAATTAGTAGAATAATTACTAGTTTTAGAAGTAACTAACTCAAATAGTATTAAACTGTGATCACTATTGCTTAGGGGGTTAGTTATGAGGAAATTATCAATTTCAGAGTCAAGGTTAGTTAGTATTATATCTAAAATGTTTTTGTCCCTAGTAGGTTCTGTCACCAGTTGGTTCAGACTAAGAGTTATGAAAAGGCCCAAAAATAGGGATTCAACGTGATTTTTAGCTGTTAGGTGATCCCAATTTACTCCTGGAAGATTAAAGTCTACCATTGTAAGAACGTCTGGTTTGTTAGTTAATTCGGGTAATTAAGGCACAAAGATTTTCATTATAGCTTGTATCAGCTGATGGTGGTCTATATACAATCCCTAGAATGAGATGTTTGCAGGATTTATTTTTAATTTGTGCAAAACAACCTCCTATTTTTACGTCTAGATTATTAATCTCTTGAAAAGTGATGGATTCCTTTAAATATTACTGCTGCTGATTCTGAGCCACCAGCCAGTTGAGTTGAGTCGAGGACTTGAGGCTAAATTTGTTAAATAAAATATTGCAGTGTGTAGTATGTAATGTCCTGGACTCATAATAATGATAACATAACATCAGAGGCATGGCGGGGGGGGGGGACTCCACACAGTGGTGACTGGAAGAAATCAGGATACTGTAATACCAATGTTATGTTATTGTTATATGATGCACTTTTTATTATGTAGTGTTTGGTCATTACCCAGCCATATACTGTGATGTCACTGGGAGGCAAACAGGGGACTTTCACTCATGGAGCGACTTTTTTATTTATTTATTTAATGTATAAATCAGATTTACAACCTTTGTGCCAGAGGCTCATTTACAAAGGTACCTCATCACAGAGAGGACATAGAGTCAACACACATACAGAACACAATCATACAGTAACATAGTTTTACATGGTTGCTTGAACAAAATGAGTAATTAAAAAACATTTCAGACACGACAGGTTGGTACCAGCAGGTACTGGCAGAGGAGGCGGAGCCCATGGGGAGGGGGAAGGGCAGTTTGGCCCAGAGGGCTATGTCAATAGTGATAGAGAGCAGTGGAGCATCTCTTAGCAACAGGTGCAGCAGCAGGTGTTGAACAATTGGCTCTGTATGGCAGTTTTAAAGGGGGTAATTTTGGTGGTGTTGGAAATGGCTGCAGAGAACGAGTTAAACCAGGACTAGACTCTGCAGCTGAATGACCTCTGTGCCTGGGTGGTCCTAGTTCTGGGTACCAGTAGTGTGACTTTGTCAGTGGTTCGGGTAGTGAATCTGGAAGGTTTGAGTTGGATGGAGGCAGAGACCCCAGGGGGTGAGAGCCCGAGTAGAGTTTTCTTAGTTAATAGGCAAGTTTGATAGCAGAGGCGTTCATCGAAGCTAAGGAGTTTGGCCATGTCATAGAGCTGACATGTGTGGGTGAGCCTAGGGGCACTGTTCACTAGTCTGCAAGCCTTGTTTAGGGTAAGTCAAATTTTGTTGAGGGCTGTGGAGTCAGCAGCATCATATACTGGAAGGCTGTAATCGACTAGGGACATTACTGAGGACATTACGGCAAGTCTGAGGGCATCAGGTGGGAGGCAGTCCTTGTGATGGTAGAGTATGCCAAGATGAGTGTTAGTGGCAGAAGCAAGGGCTGTAATGTGGGTATGAGAGGTGAGGGCTGAGTCAAAAGTGATCCCAAGGTATTTGTAGGTGTAAACTTGTTCAAGTGGTTGATGAGTGCTGGGGGGGATTTGGAGGGGATTGTTGCTGGCTTTGTTTTGGTGGTGGGCAAAGAGCATTGCCTTAATTTTTTTTTAAGTTAATGACTAGTTTGCTCTCCTTAAACCAGTTTTCAGCATCATTGAAGGAGCATTGGAGGGAGGTTGGATTTCTGTTGGCAGCATAAATAACGGCGTCATCGGTGTAGAGGAGAATATTGCCAGAGCAGGCACTGGACAAGGTGTTTAGGTAGAGACTAAAGAGTAGTGGGCCCAAGATAGAGCCCTGGAGAACCCCTGAGCAGATGGGATGGGTTTCTGAAAGTATCCCATTACTTTTGACATGCTGGGAGCGGACTGATAGGTAACTCGTGCACTAGGCAAGGGGGCCAGCAGAGAGCCCTGTATGGTCGAGGGTATTTAGTAGGAGGGTGTGGGAGACAGTGTCAAAGGCCTTAGAGAGGTCAATGGACACTGCTCCAGCTAGGGAAGTAGAGTCCAGGGAGGAGTGCAGGAATTTGGAGAACTCCATTAACCCTGTACTTTTGCTGTGACCAGCATAGAAGCCATGCTGTTCCGGGCAAGAATGTTGTATTTTGCTAGATATTTGGTGAGTTGAGTGGCCACCACTTTTTCTAAGGCTTTGGAAACAGGGGGGAGGATGGAGATTGGATGATAGTTGCTGGGGGTGGACCTGTCACCTCCTTTGTGAATAGGTGTGACTATAGCTGTTTGCCATGCTGTTGGAATTGCCCCAGGCAGAGGGACCGGGTTTAGTAGGTCAGTGAATGGGACCAGGACATCATCCAGGACCAGCTGGAGTATTCTTGGATCCAGGGAGTCACTGCTAGGACTGTTGCTGTTTAGCTTTTTAAGCAGGAGTGGTCTGACTTCCCGGACAGATATTTTGCATAGGTAGAACTGGGAAAATGAAGCTGCTCTGTGACAGAATTCTTCTCTCTGTCTGAAAACTGTTAAAAGGGGATGACATCAGCCAGGCTGATCAGGACACCAAACAGCTGTTTGCAGAGAGGTGTCCTGCAGATGAAAAGAAAAAAGCCACCATATGATTGGTTCAGCTTTTTCTTTTCAACTAGACAAAGTTTCTACTCATCAAGTGAAAACAGCATTACAATCAGCCTGATTGATAATTGGTGTGGCACTGTCTTGACCCTTGCAGACGACTTTGGATTGGACAGACAGTGTCACACCCTCCAAAAGTCACTCTACAGCAAGAAGTTTGTTGTGCATGCATGTACAATGAATTTAAAAATAGCCCAGGCAGTAATAAAAAGGGGCAAGAACTTTTACAGGTACATTAGTAAAAGAAAAGAATGCTAAGGGTGGGATTGTGAGACTAAAAAGGGAAGGAGGGAAGTATGCAGATGAGGACCAAGAAAAAGCAAAAATCTTGAACAAGTATTTTTGTTCAGTATTTACAGAAGAAGGGGAAAGGGAGGGAAAGTTAGGTGACAGAAGCACCACTGAGAGGGAGGTGGGCACCAGTCCATTTAAGGAGAAGAGGGTCTTAAAAGAAGTCGCTAATCTGAAAGTGGACAAGGCAATGGGACCAGACAGAATACATCCCAGAGTATTAAGAAAACTCAGGGAGGTGCTGGCAGCACCACTGACAGCACTATTCAACAGGTCACTGGAAATAGGTGTGGTACCAAAGGACTGGAAAAGGGCGAATATAGTCCCTCTCCACAAAAGTGGGAGCAGAGAGGAGACTGGTAATTATAGGCCAGTCAGCCTGACCTCAGTGGTGGGGAAACTAATGGAATCACTTCTAAAAGAAAGGTTTGTGATGTATCTTGAATCCAAAGGTGCACTGGATCTATGGCAGCATGGATTCACAGCAGGAAGATCTTGTCAAGCAAATCTGATAGATTTCTTTGACTGGGTGACTGGGGAGGTGGATCAGGGAGGGGTGGTGGATGTGGCCTATTTGGATTTCAGCAAGGTCTTCGACACTGTCCCACATAGGAGGCTAGTAAACAAGATGGGCAGCCTGGGAGTGGGTTCCAAGGTGGTAAACTAAATCAAACATTGGCTGAGCTACAGGACATGGAGGATGGTGGTCAATGGAGTTTAATCTGAAGAGGGGGGAGTGGTCAGTGAGATCCCACAGGGACCAGTGCTTGGATTAGTCCTCTTTAATGTCTTCATAAGCAACACTGCAGAGGGGCTGGAAGTAAAGGTGTGTCTCTTTGCAGATGACACAAAGATGTGCAACAGGGTTGACACTCCAGGAGGAGTAAAGAAAATGAGGGGGGACCTAAGCAAGCTTAAGAATTGATCAGGGTTGTGGAAGCTAAGATTCAATGCAAAGACATGCAAGATGATGCACTTGGGGCACAGAAACACGGGGGAGGAGTACATGATGAGGGGGAGGTACTGATGGCCACCAAACAGGAAAGGGACCTGGGAGTAATCATATCTTCTTCTGGTATGTGAGTGAGAGGAGAAAGGCAAGTGAGGAGATCATCAGGCTGAAAAATGGAGAAGGGGAGCTGTTGGAGCAGGACTGGGGAAAGGCAGAAATACTCAACAGCTATTTCTGCTCGATATTCACAGTAGAGAAGGAGGAGGGGGAGTTCAAGAAAATTAGGGAACATGAGGTGGTGCGGGGGTTGACTCCAGTTCGTTCCTGGTGGAGGAGGTCCTGAGGGAGCTTGACGGTTTGCAGGTGAATAAGGTGATGGGCCCAGATGGGGTGCACCAGCCTCTTCAACAGATCATTGGAATCAGGGGAGATCCCTGATGACCGGAAATGGATGAATGTGGTCCCCCCTCATAAGGGGGGAGACAAGGAGGAAGCAGGCAACTCTAGGCCAATCAGCTTAACATCAGTAGTGGGCAAACTCATGGAGAAACTGCTGAAAAAGAGAATCACTAGCTACCCAGAAGCCAATGGCCTACAGGACCAATGGCAACATGGGTTCACTGAAGGAAGGTCATGTCAAACGAACTTGATAGAGTTCTTTGACTGGGTCACCAGGGTACTGGATCAGGGAGGTCAGTAGACGTTGTATATCTAGAATTCCAAAAGGCATTTAATTCTGTGCTGCACAGGAAACTACTGCACAAAATGGGATGCCTTGGGCTGGGGCCACTCGTGGTTCTGTGGGTGCGAAACTTGCTGGAGGGCAGGAGACAGAGGGTGACTGTTAATGGGGTACCTTCAAGGGAGGGTATGGTCACCAGTGGGGTGCCTCAGGAATCAGTGCTGGGGCCACTCCTTTTCAATATATTTATAGGGGACATAGCAGAGGGGCTGGAGGGAAGAGTTTGTCTATTCGTGGATGACACGAAGGTCTGCAATAGAGTGGATACACATGAGGGGGTTGATAGCATGCACAGGGATCTGGAGAAACAGGAGGAATGGTCCAGGGAAAGGCAACTGCCCTCCAACACAAAAAATGCGAGATCATGCATTTAGGCAAGAATAACCAAGGCACTGAATACAGTATGGGGGCATGCCCTAGAGGTTACTGAGCTGGAAAGGAGCCTGGGCATAATTAGTTCATGGGACATGAAGGTAGCTAAGCAATGTGAGAAGGCAGTGGTGAGAGCCAGTAGGTTGCTGGGATGTGTCAGCAGGGGTATAACTAGCAGGAAGAGGGAGCTCATATTGCCCTTGTACAGGCAGCTTTTCAGCCCTCACCTTGAGTATAGGGTCCAATTCTGGAGGCCATACCTCAAGAAGGCTGTAGATAGGGTGGAGTGCTTCCAGAGGTGGGCAACAAAAATAGTAAGAGGGCTTAGTCATCTGTCATATGAGAAAAAGCTGAAGGACATCAGCAGGTACTTCCTTGAGCAAAGAAGGGAAAGGGGGGACATGAATGAGACCATCAGATATATCAAGGGTATCAACAGGGTGCCAGTAGGGTACATCTTCCAGCTAAGGGAGCAGACAAGAACAAGGGGGCATGATTTGCAAATAGTGTGGGGGGGTGGTTCAGGGGAAACATCAAAAAAATCTACTCCATGGAGAGGGTGGTGGAAAACTGGAACAGACTCCCAGAGGAGGTGGTGGGGCAAAAACTGTAGGGGAATTCAAGAGAACATGGGATAGACACAAGGGTCTGTTAGATCTGGGGAAGGGGGAGGGCAGAAGGCAATAACAAAGTCCTAGCAGCATGCTAGGTAAATTGGAAAGACTGGGTGGGCCTAGCAGTCCTTTTCTGCTGACAAGATCAATGTTTCTATATTTCTATCTAAAGGTTGCCAAACAATGTGAGAAGTCTCTGAGGAGAGCCAGTGGAATGCTGGGGTGCATAGGAAGAGGTATTTCCAGCAGAAGGAAGGGGATGGTGATGCTACTGTATAGAACATTAGTGAGACCTCATCTAAAGTGCCAAGTCCAATACCGGAGGCCATATCTCCAGAAGCACATAGACAGAGTAGATGCGGCTCAGAGAAGGACAATAAAAATGGTACCAGGGCTGCACCAAAAGTCATATGAGGGAAGACTGCAGGATCTCAATATATATTTCCTGGAGGAGGGGGGAGAGAGGGAGGGATATGATAAGAGACTTTCAAATACCTCAAGGGTGTAAATAAGGTACAAGAGGGTAGCATCTTAAAAAAAAAGATGTTCAAGAACAAGGGACCATGATATGAAATTAAAGGTGGGGTAGACTTAGGGGGTAACGTGAAAAAGTATTTTTTTACAGAAAAGGTGGTGGATCCATGGAACAGCCTCCCAACAGAGGTTGTGGGGGCCAAAATGGTACAGAAATTCAAAAACGCATGGGGCAGACAAAAAAGAACTCTAGCGATGGGAAAGAGTGGGTAAGCTGCAGATCATTTAGGATTTGCGGTTTAGGAAACAGGTAGGGAAAATGTGCAGACTAGGTGGGCCAGGTGGTCCTTATCTGCCATCAAATTCTATGTTTCTGTGTTTCTATGTGTTACTTTCCCCATCTGTGTCTCTCAGTTCTGAACTGTTCTTGGAAAGAGACGTATTAGTATTCTTCAAAACAGATTTTAGCTCATTTCTATTTTCTGTTCTCTGTCTTCCATGAATAAAACTCTACCATACTCATAACCCTGTTTGGTCTCTAACAAATTTTCTCCACTTGGCTTCTTGAACCTGTAAGTCTGTGCTCTGTGTTTTTTTTTTACAATAAATCATACTTAATATATAAGACAAAGAACATCAGCTCACAAGCACTAAGGCAATGGTTACCCCAAAGGGTACTGGCCAGGAAGCCAGGTTTCAAAGAAATACAAAATCACACTTACCCCCATAATGCAAAGCACCATGGGCTGTATATGCAAATTACCACAGAATATTATGTTGGTTCAACTTTAAGCAGAAATGCATGGTACAGAAAGGCCTCTCACACAGTCTGCAAAGAGTACTAACACAAGACACAGACACATGTTTCATCCTACCAGAACTCATCAGTCTGCCTCGTCTGTGTGACACCCGAGTGGAATGAACTTAATACTTAATATATACTGCTCTGTTGCTTCAAAGGGTTCTAGTTACTTTAGTCAATTCTCCTTCTAGTTCTTCCTGTCCTCTTTCAGTGTCTCTGAGGATTACATTAATTAAAATCATGATCAAAAGCCAGTTTGTTTAAGACTCTAAGTCCACTGGGGCTCTATTTACTGACAGCCTCCATAGTCATTTTTTGCCAGTAAACTCTTCCTAATTTTAGAGCTTTTTTTTTTTAATTTTGAAAAGATTTCATTAAAGTATGTGCTGCTCAGGTTACCTGGCATGGGTGCTCCCAATAAATTTAATGTGTGATTATTCCCACCTCTGTGACTGAATAAATATATTTTTTAAATCAGTTAGTTTTATGCTTTTCTCAATGTGTATATTGTCAGCATTCTGGTTATTAGCTGATATTTTTAATTAAATGTTCAGTATGAGTACAGGGCTAAACTGGAGGTGACCTGGACTGAGCTATCAATCAAGGAATATAATACAAAAAGGAAACAGCCACTCTAGGCTCTGCATGCTGCTGCCACGCACTATTCCAATTACAAATACCAACAAGCATTTGCCAGTATCGGATGTTTGCCACTGGTATTAAAGACCTGGAGTACTAGATATGTTGTGGTGCATTGTGTGGGTTATGTATTACCAAAGTTAGGAGCCTGCATTCATAAATTGTAATGCAGGCTCATAACTTTGTTATGATTTAACATTTCTGCCTAAATTGTCAACATAGCCTTTTTATGGCCAAGGTGGAGGCCCTTGAAAATACCCAGTGCCATTCCAATGTTCGGATAGTGGGTTTCCCTCCTTTTCTGGGTGGAAAAACAGACTTGTTACCAGCAATCAACAGGATGATTTTTACTGACTTGCACTTACTGCCAGCAGATTCTGGCTTTACTGTCCTTAAAGCCTTTGCCATTCCAAAATGAGCCCGACCACTAGGATTAGATAATCAGTGGCCCCTCTCCACCATAGCTACTCTCTACAACTTGGAGGCCTATATTTCCCTGTTGCAGGCTGCTCAAACACAAACTGACATCATCTGGAAAGGGACTAGACTTGCTTTCTTTCTAGACTTATCTTCCGAGACTCAGACATGGAAAAAAGCACTGCAGGTTATTAAGGAGGACTTATTGGAGCATGGTGTACAAACTCAATTGTTTTTCCCTGCAAGACTTCAGGTGAACACATCTTTTTACAGACCCAGACTCAGCCACAGCATTTGTTGCCAAATTAATAGCTGAACTCGAACCTGAGGCAGACACTTTGAGAGAAACAAGAGGATAATGATTGATGTCCTGACTGAATATATCTGACTTTGGTGTCTCTGTTACAGTTGTGTGGACACTAGGATCTTTCACCTGAAGCCCTGTTGTTTCGGACAATGGGAAATTGGCTCCTGCATGGGCTTGTCTCTTTACATGTTCATGTTTTGCTTAGCTCCTTACTGCATTCAATGTATCAATATTGTTTGATATTTCACCCGGAGAGTGGCCAGATTATTTTTCCTTTAATTGGGAGTGTAGGAACACTCCGCTCACTATGTGAACCGTTGACCATTGCCTTGTTTATTTACTGTTTTCCTGCATGGCTGATTGTTAGTCTTGGTCCGTAGGGGTGTGATGCAACTTAATTGAGCCCAAGAAATCTGTTTTTTTATTATCATACAGGCTACCTCCCGGTGTCTCTTAGTTCCCCTAGAGTTTGTTCATCCTGCATGGGGTGGGGCATATTGGCTAAATGGCATTTGAGTAATACAGCAGATGAGAATGGACTCTTCTACAATTTTACCTTGCTGGACTTTATCTCCTTTTGGAGTACTGGCTGTCCTGGACTGTTAATTGGACTTTACATTTTGGTGTGTTAAGCCTTACATTTCTTCTCCGTATGTTTTTCAAAAAAGTAGCCTTTTTATGAACCCAGTTCAAGAACAAGTGCAGAGAACATCTTCGAACTCCTGTCTAAAAGGTGATGCCATGCAGGGACTGCAAAATCACCTTTTGGGATGCAAAAGCACATTTTGACCAGGATTTGAAAAATGACGGCTGTCACATTCATGAAGTGCTATAAAGAAATGGCTATGTTGAAAATCTGGGGTGAAGATATTGAAAATTGTCAAAGTTACAAGCCTACATTCACAAAATTCAACATAGGCTAATAACTTTGTTATTTTTTAATATTTTTATGCCAAATTTTTAACATAACCTACTTATGGCCTCTCCTCATGAACAATGGCCGATAAAATTTTGAATTCCTGCCTGAAAGTTGATTTCGCTCAGGGACTGTGCAATCAGCTTTCGGGATGGAAAAACAAATTTTGGCCAGTATTTGAAAAATGACAGCTGTCACATTCATGAGGAACTGAAAAGAAATGGCTATGTTGTAAATGTGGGGTAAAAAATTTAAAATTACTAAAGTTACAAGCCTGCATTTGCAAAATTCATTGTAGGCTCATAACTTTGTTTTTCTTTTAAATATTTTTGCACCAAATGTTTAATATAGCCTTCTCAAACCCCGCCTCATAAACAAGGGCAGAGAAAACTTTCAGCACCTGGCCAAAAGGTGATTCCATAGAGGGACTGAAAAATCACTTTTTGGGATCTATTTGCCTAATGTCAGTACAATTGTTCATGAGGTGGGGTCCCAAAGAAGGCATTTTGAAAATCTGGGGCAAAAAATATGCAAAAATTGCCAAGTTATAAGTTCAAAATCCAATTGAACTACACTGAAGTGCATACCTGTTTCCTTAGTTTGTGGTCTGGCTTTGAAGAGTGAAAAAGTATCTGATATCCACAGAAGATTATGGCACTGGATCCCCAGTGGGTAAGTAAGGGCTGAGGGTGGTGGTGGTGGTGTGGTGAGTGCTGAGTGGGATGGTTGGGTGGGAGGACAGTAATGGCTGCAGCAGACATCAATGGATGGTTTTCTTTTTACAGTGTTTATTAAACAACAACAAAACAAAAAAAAACACAAACGAAGGTTTTCTTTATTTCAGGTCGTGACACTGGAGGATTGGGCACCCCCAGTGTTAGTGTTAAGTTTGTGGGAGTGGGTATGGGGTGGTGGGTGCTGAGAGCGAGGGTTGGGTAGGTGGGACAGTTAAAGGGGGCAACAACAGAGAGTGACAGCAACACTGAGGGATTGAGCACCCCAGTGTCAGTGTAAAAAAAATTGCAAGGGAAGGTTTTCTTTAATTCAGGTTGTGACACTGAGGGATTGGGCACACCCAGTGACAATGTTAGGTTTGTGGGGGAAGTGCAGAGAGGAGGTGCTGAGAGGGATTGTCAGGTGCAGGGGACAGTCATGGAGGTGGCGGCACCAGTAATAGATATCGATGGACAGTTTCCTGTTACTGCTGGCATGAGCCCCTACATGTTTCACATTCCAGCAATTCTAGACTGACAATAACAGATCAGCTTGCTTGGTGGGGAGCGTAAATCAAAGGGAAGAGCTGACCCATGATTGGGTTTACTGTTTCATTTCAAGGTGCCTTCTCCACCCACCAAGCCAAAACTCCATCATACTCAGCCTGGCTATTGATTGGTGTGACTCTGTCATGCTCCTAAAACACTGCTCTGCATTGCCATACCTTGCAAAACCCAACAACCATATCAAAATGTTCATTGTGCATGCACATGCACGGCGAACATACAAAAGAGGAGCACTCAACAACCTCCCATAGATAGAGATATGCCTTGGAAGAGATATACTCTACAATAGCCCACATAAGCATACAAAAAAGCTTTATTAACATTTATAAGTAGAATACAACTCACATGAGTCACGCCACAGCAGAAATCAAAATTACATGCCAAACCTAAGCAAACCAAACATACACATTTTCATTCCAAAAAAAAGAGCTTCATCAGAAGTCTGGTTATCTTACAGAACAGTGCATTTAAATAGTGCTAACAATAAACACCGTCCTGTGAATTACATGAAAATTTCACATGCAACACGTACGTTTGTTCTAAATAAAGTGCTCAGTGGTTAAAAACTTAAACAATACATTAAAAATAATTGGAAAACTGCAAAACACGATAATGGATGATAGGTTCTTGATTCGGTGTTCTTCAGGATCACTCAGTTACTTATAAGATGGCACTTTCCAAATTGGTCGATGACAGACGTCTTCATTCTGTTAAGTGCAAAATAACTTTTTGGCAAACAGTGCAAAAAAAAAGACAGTTACAATATTACATTATAACTTAACATATTATTTACAAACTCCAAGTCATCTAATGAAAAAACCTTTTCTTCCAGGTGATTTAATATCACAGTACTCTCATTTAATTATAATATCATGCAAGGCTCTCAATGCCTAAAAACAGGAAGGGGGTTTCTAAGATTCAAATCCACTAGTCTGGATGGCTAAAGGGATACTCATTAGTCACCTTAATGCATCATGTCAGTGCTTCTTATTTCTTGATAATATATCTTTCTTTTCTCTTGTAGAGACAGCCTATGTGTTATAGGCTTAAAAATGTTGAACACCAACTCTAGTTTAGTATGGCAGTAGTTTGTATAATGTTACAGAACAGCTCCCCACACCACCTATTTACATTATATCTTGCAAGCACTTAATATTAAATCGAGCTTTCCAACTAATACATGTTATATCTCACAAGCACTTAATATTTAATCAGTCTTCTCAATTAATACATCATTTTAAGAAATGGAACTAGATACGACATACAGGGACACATGCTAAAGAAAACTCCTGTTCCATATACGGATTTCTACACCTGTCTATTATACAGTATGTTCAGAATAAAACAACTTATTCTTCCAGGGACCATTGTGCTTAAACCATAATTATAATAAAGCAGATACTGCTGACAGCGTGATCATGTGAGCCACTGTTTTAATATGCGAGCTAGTGTGGGAGCGTGTCCCCATTCACAGAGCAGTGGCAGGCCATGGAGTAGGGCAGGTTGTGTCAGTTGCCTTACTGCATCTGGAGGGGCTTCATTTTATTATATTTGGGTGCAGGGGGAAGAGGTTTGCACTTTGGTGCTGCTCCAGGGGTTGGGGGATGCTCTCTTTTAACTATAAAAAAGTGCAAATGGAGACAGTAGCCAGCCATGGATGTGGACAGATTGTGCCGGTTGCCCACAGAGGAAGTTTTTAACTAAACCTTCAACTGTGACTGCTGGTGGGGAGGGTAGGAGTGGGCTTGTTGCAGAGGCTGGGGGACAGGAGCTTGAAGTGTTTATTTGTTTTTTTTTTTAACCCAGAGGTAACTGGGTCCAGCCCTTCTTCAGTTACGCCTGACATAAATACATACAAAGTATAAACATACTAGCTTAAAAACATCATACAAAATAATCAAACAGTGGAAGAACACGTAGCTCGATAACAGATCAGTATACTTCATCCATAACAATTACAGTTGAAATTCTTGTAATTATATTCAAAAACAGTGCTTTAAATTACTTAACATCTTTTGCCACTTTAACCAGAGTTGAAATATTATTTGAAAGTGCTGGTGCATAATAAGAAAAGGACCGATTAGTTAACTGCAACTTTAGCTGAGGTAAATGAAAGAGAGTATCTAACTGCCTTCTAGTGACATATGAGCTATTGAATTGAACAAGTTTGTTACATAAGCCAAGTGGTGTTAGATTTTTATAAACAGAAAAAGTGAATACTGTAGCCAAGTAATCAATACACTGCAAAGGTGGGATGATGTTCATCTGGTCATGCAGAAGGCAGTGGTGCATCTGAAATGGGGCTCTCAAACCAAACCTGCCAATACTGTTTCGAATAAGCTGATATTTATTTAAGAATGACCTGCCCTGATTTATGAAAAGAAATGCTCCGTATTCGAATGTTGGTATCAATATCTGTTTTGCAATAATCACACAAGCCTCGTTTGTCAAAAAATTAACATTCCTATATGAGTATCCCAGCTTCTGATGAATCTTTTTACCAATAGTCACTAAATGATCCATAAAGCTTAACACTGGATCAAGGTACATCCCTAGGTATTTTACCAACTGAACTCTGGGGATATCAACACCTTGAGTTCCGCTGATGAACAGGTCTTCCCCAGCCTGGGCCAACCTCTGTGTGGTGCTGAACAGAATCACATTTGTTTTCTTCTCATTCAACCTTAATTTATTTTGAATGATTCAATTCACAAGTCTATTATAGTCACCCTGCAGTGACTTTTGGATCTCAACAATTTATTTCCCTGAACTGAGGAAGACTGTATCATCTGCGTACTGTATACACTCAGTTTCAGTAAGTGTTTTTGGGAGATTGTTCACAAAAATTGAAAATAATAAAGGGCTGAGCATGGATCCCTGTGGAACCCTTGACCTCACCTACAGGAGTTATGAGAAGAAATCTTCAATTCTAACCTTTTGCTCCCTTCCAGCTAAATAATTCCTAAACCATTCCAGACCAGTTCCTGATATACCACAAGAACTGAGCTTCCTTAGTAAAATTTGGTGGTCAACAATATCAAAGGCCCTGGTCAGGGCAACAAACACTGCACCTGTCATCATCCTTTGATCACAGGCACCAAGCCCAGTGTCTGCCAACCCAACCAGGGCCATCGGCTTCCATAACTGCATCTGAATCCATGCTGTTGCTTGGAAAACATCCCCTTTAAATCCAAATAAGATACCAATTGTTTGTATACACATTTCTCCAACAATTTACTTAAAATGGGCAGCAAAGAAATTGGTCTATAATTTTTCATGTTTGTTCTGTCCCCTGATTTGAAAATTGGCACAATTATTGACTCCTTCCAGGCCCTGGGAACTATGCCCCTAGAGATGGAAAGATTAAACAAATATGTTACAGGGCCTGAGAGCTCTACTACCACTAATTTTAATACTTTTGGGGGGAACAAATCAGACCCTCCACCTTTTTTATCATCTAAAGCCTGTAAGAGGCTCAATACTTCCTTTTGGGGTACTACAGTAAACTTAACATTATCCATAGTGCATCCCTTCCTTTGTGTTTCCTGCAGGTCAGGAAAATCTGAGGTCCCTTTGCATCAAGCAAACCTTCTCTGGTTAGACTTATTAAGAACTTATTAATAAACTCTGCTGCTTCTTTTTGTTC
The DNA here is from genome assembly GCA_016271365.2 of Neoceratodus forsteri. Classification (NCBI taxonomy): domain Eukaryota; kingdom Metazoa; phylum Chordata; order Ceratodontiformes; family Ceratodontidae; genus Neoceratodus; species Neoceratodus forsteri. The sequence goes on along the minus strand of CM028130.1, from coordinate 401,287,238 downwards.
CATTTTAACTTGTTCACCTTCAATCAGACAATTGAACTCCAAACTTTTGTTTGGATTATATATGTTTTTAAATGAGGACCAAAATTGGCATGGGTTCTTTACATTTTTTAGCTGTTGCTCCTGAAAATACTTCCATTTAGCTTGCATTAATTCACTCTTTATCTTTTTTCATCTTTGTTTATAGTCTATTAAATACTTTGTTTCCCCTGACTTCAAATATAGTTTCTTCTGTTTATCCTTCAATTTAATTTTTTCCCTCAAATCTACAAGTCAGGGCGAGTTTTTTTCCTTAATGCTTTGATTTGTTTTGGAAGTATTCTGTTCAATTAAAGACACTAAAGTCCTTGTTAATCACTCTGCTGCCTTATCTGGGTGATCAAACTGTTCTATTTTGTTAAATTCCACTTTCCCTAACACAGTCTTAAATTTATTTTCATCCAATTTTCATCTAATTTCCTGGGTTTTCCTTTTTTGTCACATTCAAGTCAATTCTCTCTTTCATGTGTTTCCATACACACTTCAAAAAACAGTGATCCAAAATAGAATTCTATTGAACCTCCCACTTCATTATTTTGTCAGGCCTATTTGAAATCAACCAGTCTATTACTGTATGTTTCCCTGTTTTATAATTAAAATGTGTTGGACTAGTCACTAATTGAGTTAGTCCATATGTAACCAATCTATTTTTATAATCCAATTTCCCTTGACTTAACCTGAGTAGGCTGGTGAGGAGAGATGGGGCTGTTTTTTTTTTTTACCCCACCCCAACAAGTACACAAATAACGAATACTAATACCAACTTTCTGAATATTTGGGGTCCCAATACAAACATTCAGCAAAATATTTTAAATAAGATGTTCACCCATCCCTAGTGCTGGCCGCAGGTTCTTAGGAAATTGTTGCCATTTGCCAAGGTAATTTTCTTGAACTTTGTTCCCAAGAGATACTGTGATAACCATTTCTGTTGAACCAGCAACAGCATTATTCTGCACTTCCCACCAAATCATCATCTTTTTGAATACATTTCAATGCAGCATTTGAAGGTCTATACAGCGGCAAACCTTAGCAAGGAGTGCAGCAGTAAAAGTCTATACTTGTTAAAAAGTCTTAAAAGGGAAATTCAATTTGCTCAGAGTCATCACTGAGAGGATTCTTGCACACATTTTGCAGTAGTAGTCTTTCCTTGTGAGAAAAGATACTACATTTCTTGAAGATTATTACCTTCCAGCCTACCTACTCTGACCGATGCTGTACCTAGCTGCCCTGGGGTGGATATATTAAGAGCTGCTGTCACCAGCATGGTTATTCATTCATCTTTTTGAATCATTATCATCCTTTGGAAGGACTGATTACAGCATGATACTAAAAACTAACAGCATATGACTTAGTGATGTTGTGTATGGAAATCCATACTCTTCCAGATGCTGTTGTACCGCAGTAGTGATGTCAGAATGTTATTGTACCACTTTAGCTTACCACTGTGGTACAACAGGATAGAATCCCATGTCTATTAAGATTCCTCATGCTTACCTACACTGCAGGTTCCTCATAACAAAGCTATCAACCACACTGAAAATACCCAAGTGAACTGTTTGTTAAAAGATGAACTACTAGTAATGTAGCCAGCTAATGTAGCCATTGCTTAAATCACATTAATCTGACCACAGTTCAAGGCTGAGTCAGAAAGAAGGTAAAATGCATTAAAACAAAGAAGTACTTATACAAATAATGAATGGGCAACTATACACAGCAAGTGTGGTGTTTCCAGCTTGGGCTCAGGCTTAGATGACATCATAGAGACCTCTTAAGCTTCACTCTTGAGGTCTATGATGTCATCTCACCACTCAATCAAAACACAGCCAGAGATCCTGTTATCATACAGACATCCTCAACAGTATGGTGTGTGTGTGTATGTAGGGTGGGGGGAGATAAAAGAACTGAAATAGATGCTGAGCTGTGTCTGAATACAAACACAGTAACATAGTAATTGAAGGTCAGAAGGGACTTTAGGTCTATGAAGTCTTCACCCCTTCCACTTCATAAGCAAGAATAAAAAAGTATATACCGTGCAAACATTAACTTATTCACAGGGATTCCCTATCCACAGTACAGTGCAAAGTATTACACTTTAAAAAGGTTTCCTGAATACAGAGAATTCATTTAAGCACTCTAGTCTCTACAGAGACTGGATATTGGAATGTCTAATGCACTCTACTTTCACCAGTGGAAAGAGGGTATAGGAAAAATTAATATCCTAGTCTTTCACCAGTGAAGACTGAGTACTAGAATAGTTAATACTCTATCCTTTCATCAGTGGAGACTGAGTATTGAAATAGTTAATACTCTGTACTTTCAGTAGTGTAGACTAGGTGTGGATCTCTATTCTTTCACTAGTGTTGACTGGGTATGGAACCCTATCCTTTCACTTGTGTAGAATAAGCATCAAACTCTATCCTTTCACCAGTGTAGACTGGGTATTGATCTCTATCCTTTTACTAATATGCATGATATTGAGCTCTATCCTTTCGCTAGTGTAGAATGGATATTGAACTCTATCATTTTAATGGTGTAGACTGGGTTTTGAATGATGTCTTTTCACCAATGTATTACTTGGTATTACTTGGTATGAAAGAACAGAAGAAGGCCAGTGCCCATCAAGACTGTTCCCCACACAATGTAGACTGGATATTGGAATGTTTAATGCTTTATCCTTTCACCAGTGCAAACTGGGTATTGAACACTATCTTTTCACTAGTGCAGAATGGGTATTGAACTCTATCCTTTCACCAGTAGAGACTGGGTACTGGAATGTTATATACACTATCCTTTCACTAGTGTAGACTGGGTATTGAACTCTATCCTTTCATTAGTGTTAGCCAGGTACTGCACTCTTTCTTTTCACTAGTTTAGAATTGATATTGAACTCTATCCTTTTACTGGTGTAGACTGGGTGTTGAACTCTAGCTTTTCATCAATGGAGACTGGATATACTTTATCCTTTCACCAGCGTAGACTGGGTATTGCATGCCATCCTTTCACTGGTGTAGAATGGGTATTGAACTCTATCCTTTCACTAGTAGAGACTGGGTATTGGAATGTTTAATACTCTATCATTTCACTAGTGTTGAATGGATACTGAATTCTATCCATTCATTAGCTTAGAATGGGTATTAAACTATATCTTTTGTTCGAGGTAGACTGGGTATTGAACTCTATCCTTTCAACAGTGCAGACTAGGTATTGGAATGGTTAAGCTCATCTGTCACCAGTGTAAACATAGCATTCTAATGGTTAATACTCTAGTCTTTCTACAGTAGAGACTGAATAATGGAATAGTTAATACAGTACACTCATCTTTCAGCAATGGAGACTGATTGTTGGAATGGTTAATACACTCTAGTCTTTCATCAATGCAGACTTCATACCAGAATTGTCAATATACTCTATAGTGTTTCACCACTATAGACTGGGTGTTGGAATTGCGAATATGCTGTAGTCTTTTGCCACTGGAGACTGGGTGTTGGCTAGTCTTCCACTAGTGGAGACCTGATGCTGAATTGGCTAATACTCTAGACTTCACCAGTGGATACTGTACATTGAATTTATTTTGTAGTAACCGCCTGGGGAACATGGTGTCACACTCTGTCAATGCTCCACGAGGGGACAGCCAGAGTTGCCTAAAATTGTTCTACACTGGGTACTCGGGTGTAAACATGGTGTGGTGCCTCCACCTGTGGTAACAATACAGGAGGCCTGGAAGCTGACACAGGAGGCTATCACCTCACAGGAAATGGCAACTAACCTGACCCACACAGTCACTCCCAAAGCAAATGATACTGTAACAAAAATTACAACCCCCAAACCAAGAAATGCAGTTCAAACAAATAATTTATTTGAAATGGAAGGGTAAGGAGAGAACAAGGGGTACAGTAGGGAAAATGGGAGCAATGGGGTAGCAATAAAATTCTAATACTCTATACTGCAACACTAGCACTACACAACCTGCCCTTTCAGCAGGTAGGGGGTTATTTATTTGTGTACTGCTGCATTTGTGAGTCAGGGAGCCAGATAAGAAAGATGACCTCAGAGCCACTCTCTTTTGTTGCAGGGCACACGTACACAAAGTGAGCTACTTGATCCTGGCCCTGCTGCTTGCCCAGGGGCAGCATAATTGTGTGCCTTCACCCAACAGTGCTGTTTGTCTTTGGTCCTGGCTCTGCTGCCTTCTCTGGAGCTGGGATCTTGTTTAAAAGTGAGCTTGCAGCCCAGTTGTAAAATTGGAGCTCCAGCTCCATTACAGTGCAGTCACAGATGGACAGCTATGCCAACTCCTCTGCCTGTGTTCCTCAATGTTCCTCATTGCCCTCGGACCCCACTACTGGACATGGGAGCAGGAAATGTTTTCAGTTACACATGATGGAACATCACCTGTGGACAGGATTAGAAAACTTTCACCTACCAGGTCCATGAAGTGGGGTCATAAAAAGACTGTTGAAAATTTGGGGCAAAATCTTAACAAAACAAGAATAAAAGTGAGGGCAGCTCAGAGAAGCCAGTACATTGTTTACTGCAGAACCTGGGCAAAAAACAAAAAAAAAAAAAAACTCAGTGACAAAACGGTGAGATACAAACATTTTTTTAAAATTACAGTGAAGCCAATGACAATCTGCAGATCCACCCAAGAGTTCCAATGTCAAACGTTGAGACTCTCAGGCAGGTCAGCTGATTTCATTAGCCACACTACAATACTAATAGTGTTCGTATCTCACCAAGTTTTGGCATTGAGTGCATTTTTTTGTTTTTTGCTCATCTTAAAAAGGCAGAAAAGTTAAGAAGGCACATTGAAATTTTTCAGCGTTCACTCATAACTTCAGTAATTTTCAATATTTTGCCCCCAAATTTCCAACATAGCTGATTTAGAAACATTGAAACATAGAAGCTGACAGCAGATAAGGACCACAAGGCCCATCTAGTGTGCCCATTTCTTTTTCTAGCTTATGAATGTGCCATAGGCCTTTAATCTGTCAATGGCCTATCTATTCATACTCATCTGTATTGCTCCCTTATGCCTGTCTCATGCCTGTTTGAAGCACTGCACTGTATTCATATCCACCACTTTCTGAGGTAGACTGTTCCATGCATCCACCACTCTTTCTGTGAAAAAGAACTTCCTCACATTACCCCTTAATTGGCCTCCCTCTAATCTCATGCTGTGTCCTCTTGTCCTGCTATTTTTCTTATATTGAAACATGTTAGACTCTTACACCATGTTAATGCCCTTAAGATGTTTGAATGTTTCGATCATATCACCTGTCTCCCTCCTTTGCTCTAGGGTATACATATTGAGCTCCATTAATCTGCCCTTGTATGTTTTCTGATGCATTTCTTGCACCATTTTGGTTGCCCTTCTCTGGACTGCCTCCATTTTGTTAATGACCTTGTGCAGGTGTGGCCTCCAGTACAGCATGCAGTACTCCAGATGGGGCCTAACCAGTGTCTTGTAAAGAGGGATTATTACCTCCCTCTTATGACTTGTGCTACCCCTACTAATACACCTCAACATCCCTCTAGCTTTATCTACTACTTCAGTGGTCTGCTTGGATGATTTCTGGTCATCTGTGATGATGATGTCCAAGTCTCTTTCTTCCCTAGTGATTGCCAGCAACTACCCTCCCAAACTATAGGTAGCTTCAGGGTTTCTCTTCCCTATGTGCATGATCTTGCACTTCTTTGTGTTAAACCCCAGTTGCCACTCTTCCTTCCATTTTTCCAGTTTATCCAGCTCTCTTCTCATTCTGCCCACCTCATCTTGATCATCTACTCTGTTGCAGATCTTGTTGTCATCTGCAAACAGACAACCCTTACCCTCCAGTCCATCTGCAATGTCACTGAAGAAGATATTGAAGAGGACTGGCCCCCGGGCTAATCCCTGAGGTACCCAACTTGTGACTTGCATCTCTTCTGACTGTATACTGTTTACCACCACTCTCTGATTCTGCCTGCCAACCAGTTTGCCACACAGTTGACCAACTTCTGACCCACCCCGAGCCTGCCCAGCTTATTAATCAATCTTCTATGTGGAACAGTACTGAAAGCCTTGCTGAAGCCAAGATAGGCAACATCAACTGCACCTTCTTGGTCCACCACTCTGGTTACCCAGTCAAAGAAATCTATGAGATTAGTTTGACAGGACCTTCCTGTTGTAAACCCATGCTGTCTTGAATCCTGTGCTCCTATGGACTCCAGGTGTTGCATATCCTTTTCTTAAGGAGTGCCTCCATAATCTTGCTCACTACTGAGGTAAGACTGACAGGTCTGTAGTTCACTGCCTTCTCCCTGCTGCCACTCTTGTGAAGCGGGATCACATGAGTCCTTCTCTAGTCTTCTGGGACTTTTCCTGTGCTCAGAGACTCACTAAACAGTTCTGCTAATGGCTCTGCTAGTTCCACCCTTAGCTCCTTTAGTACCCTGCGATGTATGCCATCAGATCCTAGTGCCTTGTGGAACAAGACTTTCTATAGATACATTAGTGAAAGGAGAAAGTCCAGAGGGGGTATTGCTAAGATCAAAGGGGATAAGGGGGAGTGTGTGGAGGAGGACCAAGGAAAAGCATATATCCTAAATAGATACTTCTGCTCAGTATTTACTGAGGAGAAGGTAGGGCAGGGCCCACAGCTCAGTGCCATGGACACAGTGGGGAGGGAGCTTGATGAACTCTTGTAGGATCTTTTCTTTTGTGAAGGGACTTGTGCACACTTCCCTCCCCACTGTGTCCATGATGCTGAGCTGTGGGCCCTTCCCTACCTTCTCCTCAGTAAATACTGAGTAGAAGTATCTATTTAGGATAAATGCTTTTCCTTGGTCCTCCTCCACGCACTCCCCCTTAACCCCTTTGATGTTAATAATACCCCCTCTGGACTCTCTCCTTTCACTAATGTATCTATAGAAAGTCTTGTCCCTTTCTTTTACTTTCCATGCTAGTGTTTCCTCGGTTTGGGCCTTTGTCTGCCTTACTGCCTTCCCTGCTTCCCTTAGGGAAGTTTGGTATGCCTCCCTATCTTCGTCCCACTGCATTCCCTTATATTTCCTGAAGGTCAGCCTTTTGGCTCTGATCTTTTCTGCTACTGTTTTTGAGAACCAAAGTGGTTTCCTCCTTCTTTTGCTCTTGCTTTTCTTCCTAACACAATGGGATGTTGCTTCAAATATTGCATTCTTAATGCTTGCCCAATTTGCCTGAACCCCCTCACCTGTATTTCTTCTTGCCAGGGCTAGCTTAACTATGTTAGCTATCTTATCAAAGTAAACTCCTCTAAATTCCAATATTTTTGCCTTGGAATGGGATGATTTAGTTCTGGTGTCCAAATTGAACCATACCATGTGATGGTCTTTGGCTCCCGGTGACCTTCTACCTGGAGATCTGTGATCCTTTCTCCATTAGTCAGTACTAGATACAAGATAGCCCTGCTTCTTGTGGGTTGTTGTACCAGTTGTTTGAGGCCCTCCCCCTGCAGGGAATCCACTATGTGTCTAGTTCTGGCAGATGTTCCTGCTGGTATTGACCAATCTATACTGTATCTGGCATGTTGAAGTCTCCCATTATCAGAACCTCCCCTTTAGCTGACATGTTTTGTATATCTTCTAACAGTAATGTGCTTATGTCCTCAAGTTGGTCTGGAAGCCTGTAATCAACCCCAGTTCATATGGCTGGCCCATTTCCTGTTTCCAGTGTGACCCACAGTTCTTCTGGTTCCTTATGTGTATTCTGAATTTCTGTAGCTTTAATATTTTCATTGACATAAAGGGCCACTCTCCCCCTTTTGGCACCCCGGTCTCTTCTGAACAGTACATTACCAGGCACTGAAGTCTCCCAAGTGTGGTTATCAGTGAACCATGTCTCGCTAATGGCTACTATGTCCAATTTAGCTTCTGTCATTGTTGCCTCCAGGTCTGGGATCTTGTTTCCCAGGCTGTGGGCATTTGTGTACATTTTTCCACTAAAGCTCATGAACAGGATAGGTGTCATTTTTAAAGTCCTGGCTAAAATGTGTTTGCACACTTGTGGCACAAAACTATGTTTTAGGCAGTATTTAATAAATGACACGTGTCGTGTTCAGAAAAGGAGCATCATAAAAAGACTATGTTGAAAATCAGGGGTCCAAATATCAAAATAAAAGTTATGAAGAAATGTTGTGTGCAGGGCCAGCTGGTAGCCCAGTGGGTAGTGGGTTGCGTTCCCATGCGGTGACTTGAGTTTTGGGCCGAACTCGGGGAGCCATCTGAGTAGCATGAGGATGGGGGCCAGCACTGTCATACACCACTGCTCTGAGCCTGGGAAGGTACTGCACATTGTTCTGTTACATAGGCAACACCTTGTGATGGGTTGCGGAGCCTTTCTTCACGAGGGGTTTATGTGCTGTCATGAGCTGATGGGTCATGTACTGCATCAGAAGAAGTGGATTGGCATGAAAAATGGGGCTTGAAGTATCTCTACTATTCTGTTTATTCCATTTCTAATGGGACCTGCACGAACTAGGATACAATTTTACGATCACAAAAAGGGAAATTCATTAAAAATAAAATCTGCAGTAATGCACACTATTTCACTGTTATAACTCTTGTCATTAATTTGTTACTTGTTGCCTCTGTGCTATCTATACCCAACAACTACACAGCAAATACAATCAAGCAAACACTCAGCATTGAAAAATGCTTGTTAACCTTTGTTTACAAGAGAGTGTTTTCTTGAAATACAAATAATACTATGAAATATTTGATAAAATATGTATTTGAACTATAAACTGTGGTTCCATGTGATATGAGCGAATGCACAATCATGACTTATACAACAGCAAGTGTGCATTACTGAATTCAATAAGGGTGATGTGCACTACGCTGAACACATCAACAGCGACCATACTAAACAGTCTCAATGGGGCCGATATTCAGTGCTATTTTTTATGCAGAGGGCTATGCCCCCCCCGCACTCCCCATTATTTTATAATCAACTCCGAGGGGGGCCTGATACTGGGGTAGTGGGAAAAGTTCAGGAGGGAGCTATTCAGTGGGGGGTGGTTACATTCATGAGGCTGGGAGATCATAGGGCACACATTCAGGAGGTTGGAATGCAAAATCCCCCCAAAATTACACAAGTACCAGCACTGCACAACAAAATGATATCCCTACCCACCTAGCTCTGAACCCAAGTCCTCTCACACCAGTGGCACTCACTCCTTCCACGAGCCTAGATGGCCAGCTAACTGCCTCGTCAAACAACCTGGAGACCTGGGTTTACATCTGACAGCCCCCACATGCACACTGTGTGACACTGAGCAAGTCATTTAACTTCTTTGTGCTCCCAGGTTGCACCTGTAAATAAGCTTTCAGCTTAGTGTGTCTCTCCTGGTAAAAAAAAAAAAAAAAGCAACGAAAAACATCACATTCTCTTTGTAGTATCTCCATCACATTCGCCCTACAGTACCTTTCCTGTCACAGTTCTTGTACCAGAAAAGTCATTCTCACTGCCCCTCACTATGCTCTAATGCTCACCCTTCTGACAAGCAGTCAAACCGAGTCACTCATATTGAGTCGCTCAGTTTGACTCACTCATATTACTGAATACCATAAAATGCACTTAGGTTTTTGTATGTCATTGTCAGCTCTTCACAGTTCTATACTTATTTATAATGACCTTCCATGAAGGATTGGTTGGACCAGTATGTGAGGGGTATTTAAAGGGTGTGATTACTCCAGGAGCCTGCCCCTTGATGAAGCTCTGAGGAGCGAAATGCTGGAGCACCAGGTGTTTAGCCGGTTTGTTGCTCTATTGTTTGTACCATGTCTTTTTGACCAAATATGTACAGTTGCAGTCATAGACATTGTGAGATATTTCCTGAAATTTCTGTGATATGTCTAGAGAAATTCCCTGCCTGCCTGCAGTACCACTATGGGTCACCAGAGAGAATCTCTTTAGATATGACACCTCGGAGCAAGGTTACAGATCCTCCTCCTGCTGCTTTTTCCTGGAAGGGAGAGAGGAGAAACAAGACTTCCTCTAAAGCTTCTCGCAACATACCTCTCAACTGCTATGAATTTTGTATAGCACTATGATTTTCACACTCAGATTTACCTTTACCTCCACAAAGGTTTACTGATGTTCTTATTAATGTTAGCACTATTTCTGGACACACAAACTATTAAATCCTTGAACTAGCTTGTTAGAAACATTTCATAACAGCAACTATATGGGGCCCATTACTTGTAGATATACTGGGCTAGATTCACAAAAAGAGCAAAAAAATCTGCATGTGCAGAAAAAGGCTGGCAAAACTGTGGAAATGCAAGTGTGGCATATTCACAGTCAAAATTTCCACAGGTGTGAAAAATCGTAAAACAGGTGAGTTACAAAATTCCGCAAGTGTGGAAAATGCACAACATTTTTTTCGCAGCTGCAGAAATAATATAAAAGTCCCAGCAAACAGAACAACAGAAGGTGATCCATATTAAGTGGATCAGGAGACCTTGCAAAAGTTGCAGCAGAACCAGTACTCCCAGCAAGGTAAGCAGACAGTCCCACAACTGGGACCACAGTAGCCCCACCTGTACCAGCAGGACCTTGTACCTAGTAGCAATATATATTGGTTGTCTCTCTCCCTCTCTCTCTCTCTCTCTCACACTGGGATGTTTCTTTCTCCTGCATCTGTAGCACACACTTCTGGCTGTTACTACCTCTGCCTCTACTGTCTGTGGGTTCCATGTCAGAATGCTGAACGAATAACAGTGAGCCGTCATAACGGCGCTAAGCCCACAGTGTAAACACCTTTCAGAAAGTGTTTTCTTGTGGGGGGCTTTACCCCCAACACCCCCCTTAATTTAGATTCCTACTCTGGGGGCACAATTAGGGGATGGGGACAGAACAAAGGTTGTGTAAAAGTGCTGGTGCCATGGTTGCTTTACCTTTGTGATGGTTTGCCGTTATTCGTTCTCCCTCTTCATGGGATACCTTGCCTGTGGGGTTACTTTATGGGCTGCACTGGGTCATGTGGTTGTGGTTTGTTGCCTTTCAATGGAAATGTGTTTTATTTTTGTTGTAACTACTGACACTACTATACAGCCTACAGGTTTGCTGTTGCTAGGTGTCTGAACCCCCACTATGATTGTTTCCCTGTTGATAGTACATTGCCTTTTGCTTAGGGTGAGTTTCGCCTCACTCTTCTTGGTGCAGCATGTGTACAACATTTTTTCCACAACTGTGGGAAAACAGTGGCTGAGAATAGCCATCAAGGGAATATGCCATACTTTTCAATGGTATTTCTTTGCGTTGAAATTTCCACAGCTACAGCAGCTAAATGAAGATAAGTAATACTGAGACAATAAAGTGCAATCAGTAGAAACTGAAAGGAGGGAAACAGGACAAGGGTTGGCCCTCCTCTACTTGCGTTTAATTGCATAGAGGCCTCTGTTTAGTCACTTCTGAGTATAATGAAAGAGTACCCCTCCTGGGCATACACCCCTGAGGAAGGCTGGGATAGGCATAGCACTGGGGAAGTGACTGTTATTGTTGCAGCTTGAGACAATAGCTTCTGTGCAGCGAAACATCTGAATTTTCTGCTGATTGCACTTTATTGACTCAATATATATATATATATATATATATATATATATATATATATATATATATTTTTAACTTCCTCCCCCACCCAACCCTAGCTCTCGGCACCCACCACCCCACACCCCCAGAACATAACAGTGACACTGAGGGTGCCCAATTTCTAAGAGTCAACCAGTATCTCCATCCTGTTTTTTTTCTTTAACCTGTAACAAGAAAACCATCCATCAATATCTTTTTTGCCATTACAGGCACTCCACCTGACCCTCCGACTCAGTGTGCACCACTCCGCAACTGCCCCAGGCCCTTACTTACCCATCAGGGGTCCAACGCAGTAATCCTCTCTGGACTGCAGACATGTCTTCACTCTTCAAAGCCAGACCATGAACTGAAGAAACAGGTATGCTGTTCAGTGTATTTCAATGGGGGGGGGATTGAACTTAGAGGCATAAGTTGGGCATTTTTGCATATTTTTGGCCCAAATTTTCAACATGCTTTCTTTGGGACTCCACCTCATGAACAATGTCACTGTTGTTTTACTAATCAGTCCTGGAAGGTGATTTAGTGGTCACTGGGCAACATCACCTTTCAGGTAGGAGTTGCAAATTTTCTCTGCCCCTGTTCATGAGGTGGAATCATAAGAAGGCTATGTTGAAAATTTTGTCTAAAAATATTAAAAAAACAACAAAGTTATGAGCCTACATTGAATTCTGTGAATGCAGCCTCATAACTCTGGTAATTGTCAATGTTTTTGCTCCAAATTTACAACATATCCATATCCTTACAGCACCTCATGAACGTGACAGCTATAATTTTTCAAATCCTGGCCAAAATGTTTTGTTTTTTTTAACATCTTGAAAGGTGATTTCACGGTCCCTGCACAAAATCACCTTTCGGGCAGGAGTTAACAATTTTCTCTGCCCATGTTTTTTTTGCAATTCAATATGCTTTATTGTTTTTCATCATATACCAACACAATAACAACAACAAAATATTACAATAAGGAAACAAGACATGAACTACCCATGGTTCCAGCATTGTACACTATTAAATAAACAATGATAAAAATTCCATAAAAGAAAAATAACCCCACCCTACCACCCCATCTATGTTCCCCTTACCACCCCAGCCCCCTAAGTCCCATTCTGCACACTTGCGGGAGAAATAAAATGAGGAAAGTAATAATGGGGAGAATTACAGAGATAAGGATGAGTCAGCTTGGCTCCCAAATACTACAAGATTGCAGTGGAATATTGAGAAAACCCTTTATGGTCTCCACAGAGATAGCAAGGTCATAAGTTTGATAGTAATGGACTCTCTGCCTTATGGTGGCAATATGCTTTTCCAGCTGAATAGCTAGGAGAACATCACGGTACCATTCCAACATAGTGGGACGTGAGTCCTCCTTCCAATGCCGCAACGTAGTTAACTTGGCGATAGAAGCAATTAGTGTTATATGGGCCTGACATATCACCGGTGTTCCCTGAGGGAATACCGCCGGTATACAAGATTCAGGGCTGAATAGAGTATCCAGGCCTAGAATGGGATCCAACACTTGTTGAATAGATTTCCTATAAATCTGTGTGCAGGGGCACTCCCAAAACATGTGAAAAAGAGAACTAGGGGCCGGTTTACATCTGAAACAGTCTGGGGAAGCAGTCACTCCTGTCTTGTATAATTTTAGTGGAGTGTAATACATGTTATGCATGATTTGAAATAGATTAAGATGCAACCTGTCCTGCTTAATATATTTATAGTTCATGCACCATATTTTTGTCCAGAACTCTACCACAGCCAATAAAGAGAGCCCCTGCACCCAATAGTAACAGATTCCAATTGGAAAGTTATGATCTAAGGCCTGGACTTGCTTATATATTCTTAAGACTACATGAGTAGTTTCTGTGTTTTGAACAATTTGTTGTAACCCCTGAGTCAACTGATCAGTCCAGTTTTCTTTATTATTAAAAGCTATTATCGCATTCCTGACTTGCAAATACTTGAAAAAATCTCTGGAACTTAGCTGAAAGCAAGTCTTCCAAATTTGGAAGTAAGCCACCACTTTATCTTGCAGGAGGTTGGCCAGAGTACAATGCTTAATCTGTGGGAGAAAAGAGGGTGGAATGGGGCACCAATCAATTAAAATGTGTGGATTACTTATTAGAGGTTGAGCAGGTGACACATGCCAGTTTATCGAAAAGTACCGCAGTATTTGTTGCAAGGCTTTAAGTGACCAGGCCATAGGGGTAGACTTGAGTGATTTTGCAAGTTTGGAAAACTTTATATACACAAGAGCAGCCAGGGAACTATTAACACTCTGCGCTGCTTTACTTTCAATGTTTAACCAACCGGGAAAATACCCACCACTATTAATCAATGAGTCTGCCTTGCACCAAAGGGCTATCTTACTGAGGTGTTGGGCCCCATAATAGGTGAACAGCGAAGGAAGGGCAAGCCCTCCCTGTCGTTTAGGGACTGTTAGCTTAAAGAAAGCTCTCCTGGCTGGTTTATTCCTCCAAAGAAAAATGTTGAACATTTTCTGTAATTTCATAAACCATCCCTTGGGAATGTAGAGCTCCAACATACCCAATGGGGGTACAAAATCCTCGGCAGAACATTCATTTTCAGAATATTAATACATCCCCATAAAGTAATTGGTAATGCACTCCACCTATTTAGAACTGCCTGCAAGGTTTGCACTAATGCAGTCAAATTATCTCTAAACATGGAGGGGATACTCCGGGCAGATCTTTATCCCCAGATAAGCGAGGGTTCGATACTCCCAGGAGAGACCCAGGGCAGTGGCACTAGCTCTAGTAACCCTATGATTTAATGGAAACACCTTGGTTTTAGATAAGTTAAGCTTGTAAGGTAAGACTCTGGAAAATCTATGGATTTCCCCTAGGAGGGCCGGTAGTGAAACTTCTGGCTCCTCTAGGTGTAACAGAAGATCATCCACGTATGCCAACAGGACATATCGCTTGCCATGTAATTGGATTCCTTTTAATAATGAGGAGGAGATGAGTGTCCAAATTAATGGCTTGAGAAAACAGTTAAAAAGAAGAGGGGATGGGGGCATCCTTGTTGAGTACCTTTCTCGAGCGGAAAGGCTTGGGATAGGTGCCCATTACACCACACCCATGCCGTAGGAGCGGTGTATAGAATTTTAACCCAGGTGAGGAAGGAATTAGGCATGCCAAACTGCTTAAGAGTAGCAAACAAAAAGTGCCATGAGACCCAATCGAACGCTTTTTCAGTGTCAAGAGAAACAAGGATTGATGGGATCTCAGACCCTTTGGTCCACGAAATCAAGTGCATAAGTTTACGCATGTGATCTCCAGAGAGATGTCCCCCCTTAAATCCAACTTGGTCATTGCCAATAATACTCCCTAATATTGGAGCTAAGTGATTGGCCAGGATTTTTACTAACATTTTAACATCTGAATTAAGTAACTAAATCGGTCAGTAATTCCCAGGACATAATAAATCTTTGTTTGGTTTAGGGATAACTGTAATAATTGCCTCTAGAAAGCTAGTCTTTCACCCCTTGATGAAACCACAAATTAAACACATCCCTCAGCAATGTGAAGAGTTGAGGAAGACAGGCCTTGTATAAGTTATTAGATAGACCATCTGGTCCAGGGGCTTTGTCCTGGTGCAGCTGGGCAATGGCCATTTGCACTTCCGCTAGCGAAATTGGAACAGTAAGCTGCTCTGCCATAGCATGTGGTAAAGAGGGAAGGTTGGCCTGAGGAAAGATAATCATTGATATCTTTATCAGTAACTTGCGGGGAGTCTTCCTCTGAATAGAGATCTTTATAAAAGTTCCCAAAGGCTGTTGCAATCTCTTGGGGCTGGGAAATGATGTGACCATCCTGGGGAGATCTCAGACTCGAGATAAATTTAGACATTTCAAGTTGTCTTAATCTAAGTGCCAAATGCTTCCCTGCTCATTCTCCTGATTCCAGATATCTCAACTAAGTGTTATGGATGGTCAATTCTGCTTTCTGTGCCATTATATCATAATAGGATGCTTGAAGGCGATGCAGTCTGGCCCAATCTTCTGGTGGAGATACCTTATTTATTATATGCTCCAACTGGTATATCTCATACAATAAGGTATCAAGCATTAGTTTATTTTTCCAAGCTCAGGAAGAGGCAATCTGTATAAAGTTACCCCTAATGGCACACTTAAGGACAGCCTACACTACATCAATCCTCCCTACTGAACCCAAGTTTGTATCCAGGAAATCCTTAACATTTTATTTATTTTTTTATTTATTAAATTCTCAGATTACAAATACCTTTGAGCAGAAACTGCTTGTTTACAAAGGTTCCACGTCAAAGGATGAGGGTCAACATACATACAGAGGTAGTAAAAGAATGCACAATAAACAACCAAAACAACTAAAAGAAAAAATAAAGATACTCAGTTATAATGTACTTTGAGATAATATTCATATAACGAGCAGTTTGAGTAGGCAGCTGGCTGAGGTAACAATAAGAGATAGAGGGCACCATAGGCAGTTAGTATTGCAGGCGTGCGACCGGGAGAGGAAGTTGGCAGGCTAATGGGCCACTCTCCGATGGTGGTGGAAAATGTCTTGTACCAGTGGAGATGTGAAGCAGCAAAGGAGTCACAAGGAAGGCCCAGTGCCAGAGGGAATGAGACTGGGAAAGGGCGGGAATGCTAGTGTGGAGGTTAGGGTCTCAGGGTGCTTAAGTAACTGCATATTAAGGTGCCAAAGGGAGCTCCTCCGAGCCCCTGGCCCTAAAATAAAGGATATACCAACTGGGGAATGGTCTGAAAGTACTCTGGAATAAATGGTTGCATCGAAATACCAAAAAGATAGAAGGAGCTTACCAGCCAATAATCTATTCTAGAAAAGGTGCCATGCAGTGGAGACTAATATGTAAATTGCTTCCCCTCTGGGTTTAAGACTCACCATATATCCACTACCCCTGCTCCCGATAGGAGGTCTCTAAAAGCACACTGTGCTGGTGAGAGCCCACATTTTTTACTGTCAGAGTGGTCCAGGTCTGCTCTCAACATCAGATTCCAATCTCCCCAAAAAAATGTCAAAATGGGTGGGTTTGACACCACCTTTGTTAATAACTGAGTAAAAAAAAGAGGCAAGTCTATATTTGGTCCCTATATTGAACCTATTAAGATTGGCGTTAGTGCCAGTGTGCCCTGTATAATACTGTAGTGTCCTTCTGGATCGTACCATTCTTGCAGTTTAATAAATGGTACATGTTTAGCTATCAAAATAATGGTGCCAGCCTGTTTGGTGGAGTTACCAGAACCATATACTTGCCCCACCCATCCCCGCTTAAAGAATAAAATGTCATCCCTGGGCAGATGAGTCTCTTGCAAACAAGCAATCTCTGCTCCTAAGTGGGCAAGATGTTTAATAATCATATGCCTCTTTTGTTTACTCTGAGCCTCTTTTATGTTCCAGCTCATGCATTTATAAGGTCCCCCCATTAACTTCGAGTAGATGCTTAATAAACAGAAGATATCTTGAGTTTAACTAATTTACCACGAGACATTCCCCTTATAATCTTAATGTGCAGAATTTCCCTAATCCCCCCCACTTCGTTGTCATACTTAAAATGCAGTGAAGACAAAGGTGATGTCGCCTTTTTATGATAGAAACGTAAAAGAAACCCACCCCTTGCCTTCCCCCACAGCAACCCATAATAATGAACTACCCCCGGCTCAAACAAAGCCGACCTCCTAATGTACAACACAACACATGATTAATGCACGTGGGAGGCAGTATAGCGCAGTGGTTTAAGGCTCTGAGCTGCAAATCTGGAGACCTGGGTTTGAATCCCACAGCCCCCACTTGCATACTGTGTGATCTTGAGCAAGTCACTTAACTTCCCTGTGCTCCCAGGTCACACCTGTAAACAAGCTTCCAGCTTAGTGTGTTAATCCTGGTAAAACAATTTAAAAAAAAATGCTTCTCACTACCTAACCCCCCGTAAAACCCCTCCCCCCGAACCTGCTATGAATATACATCTAGTAAATAAAAGAAAAAAAAAAAAAAAACGAACAGATACATAAACATGTTAGGATGCAGTCTAATGGCTCATCCTAATGCCCCAGATGCCCTGCAACAAACCATTGAAAAGCCCTTCCCTTCATCATGTGAGGCGCCTCAAAGCATTAAACCGAATCTAGTAAGAAGGGAAAAGTAGATGCCTAAAAAAAAGGATAACTGCGATCAATACAGCCGAGTTCCTACTGTTCTGCAATTACATAATTTTCTTTGCGGTATTGGCCTGTAAAAAAAAAAAGAAAACAAAAAGGGAAAGTCCATCCTGGAGTCTCAAAGTCACTCCTTTACTTGTCCGGAGTACCTCATTTCAAGGGTTTCTCAGTCCGTGGATTCTGCTCAGCTTAGAGGTAGCCAGACTTGGAAAATCTTGTTGGGCCAGGAAAAGTCTTTCACCACCATTAAATAAACCCTGATCAGTCCTCAAATATATATATAAAAAAAAAAGGAGAGAGAAAGGAAAAAAGAAAACTTAAAAGGATTGCTTACTGTTAATACCAAGTTCAAGATAAACTATTATACATCAGAGTACTTAATTACTATATTAGGGCAAGGTAGGCGTTCGTGTCATCTGGCCACACTTATTTCAGATTCCAGGCACTGCTTTCACTCAGCTACCCAAAGTATTCTTCATTACTATTGCCAAGTAATGGGTTATAGATTCTCATGCCAGTCTAAAGCTTTTGGCAAAGTGCCCCCAAAAGCCGACGTTCTGACCCAATCATACATCAGTCCCTACGGACCAATTCAGATACCTTTTAATCAAGATAGACTGTTTCAATTAAAGAGATCTGCAAATAACTTGTGGAGCTCCTCTGTGGCTTGCTTGGATGTTTCAAATGTAACCCATTTATCTTTGTATTTAACTTGCAACGTTGCAGGGTATTTCATATGAAAACGTACCCCAGCAGTGATCACATGGGATATCTGGGGGTGGAATTCTTGCCTTTTCAGATGCACTGAGTGGGGTAAATCTTAGGACCACCTTAACTTGTTCCCTTCCCACTGGATTTCATGGAATTCTTTAACTTTACTCATAATATGCACCTTGTCCAAGTAATTGAGTAGCTTGAACACTAGCGGTCTGGGTGGTGCTCCTGGTAATGGGGGAGGGCGCAGAGAGCCATGTGCTCTCTCAACTACATAAGTAGCATTATTCAGAGAAGGCCCCACTACTCTTTCACAAAGCTTTTGTACAAATAATACTGGGTTGGCGCCTTCTTCTTTCTCCGGGAGACCAAAGACAATTAGGTTATTGCTCCTGCTGCGCCCTTCAAGGTCTTCCAGTTTGTCTTCCATTTTCCGGAGCCTTTGTCGTACTGTGAAAGAATCCAGTTCTGTCTTGTCCCTTCATTTCTCTGCTGACACCAGTCGTGCATCAACATCCCCGACTCGAGTCGTAAGTAAGTCAAGGTTGACCCAAATTTGCTGCACATCGCTGGATATTGCAGCGATAAGTCCTCCAAAGGGAGCATAATTTCCATGAACCTTGCTTCCGACAATGCTGTAGCAGTCACAGCAGACACTGGGGTTGTACTAGCCTGTGCCTTGGGCCATTTTGCGGCCTTGTCTTTTTCGGGAGACAATGGAGGCGAGTGCTGTGGAGAAGCTTTCCGCATTTCTATTTCAATTTATTTCCACTGACGACTGTCTCCGGAGAGCTTCCCACACAGAATATTTTCTGAATCACTGCCTGAAACTTGCATAAAAGGACAAGATTGCAGGTTCTAGCGGGGAGCGAGGAGAGGATACGACATTCAGCTAGGCAGCCATCAAGTGATCTCTCTTCTCTGCCCATGTTAATGAGGTGGGGTTATGAGAAGGCTATGTTGAAAATTTGATGTAAAAGTGTTAAAAAGACTTCTGGATCCACCTCCATGCTGAGCAATCACTGATTTTGAGAGTTCCAACCCTTGGCTACTATAAAATCATCAATTTTGCCTCTTCTGGTGCCCAAAACCCATCTACAAGTAATTGGATTGTGTAGAGAAGTGTACGTGGTTGAGATACCACCCAAAGCAAAAAATAAAGATTTTCTAAAATTGACTGTGTCGGTTGATGGGCATGACCCCAAGGCTCTGACCAAAGGTAAGGCCGCTGCCTCTCATTCTATGCTGCCTGAAGACACTGAGGAGTCACCAGAGGAGGAATTCACAATCACCTCCCACAAGCTCTTCCACAAACTGGGCAAGATCAATGAAACTCTCCACAAAATGGAGCAATCAGCAGCAGAGAATGCTAAAGGCCTCGTGGAGGTTAAACAACACACCACAGACCTCAAGACAGGCCAGCAGTGGACCGCCATCAGGAGGTTCTCAAACACCTAATGAGGAGAGCAAGGGAATTATCAGGTAAACTGGATGACTTGGAGCTTTGCTCCAGGAGGGACAACCTGTGGATTTACAGCATGCCTGAGGACACAGAACAAGGGAAGATGGAGGAATTCTTAGATTCTTTTCTAAAAGAAATGCTGAACCTGCCTAAGGACCTTCCTCTAAATATTATTTGTGCTCACAGGCCCCTAGCAAAGAAATAACACTGGTCTAAATGCCACCCCTCAATCCATAGTCCTGAAGTTCCTGGACAACAGAATAAAAACAAAGTGATGCAAGAGGCATGGGAGAAAAAAGAAATTATATTTGGTGACAGACGCCTCTACTTCGACCATGACTACACCCCCATTACACAACAAAAATTACTGGTGCTGGTGGAGATTAAAAAATACCTGGCTTCTAAGAACATTCGGATGCACCTTATAGCTCCCGCCAAACTTAAAATTTTCCTTACAGAGGCCCACAGTTTTTTTGATCTCTAGGTGAAGTGAAAGCCACACTACTGAAATTAGGAGTTCCCCAGAACCTTTTGTCCAGACCCACATCACCAGATCAAGAGTTCCTACTCCAGGAAGGCTAGTGGATTAAAGTTCCAGGATCAAGGAAGAGGGGTCGTCCAGCCTCCCCGAGGACAATCAGGGCGCTTGGAGGTTGGAGGATCACAGATAGTGGACTTGGCTGAACCACAGCAGCAGGCCATGGGACATGTGAGCATATTAAGATCTCACAGCTCCTATTTGTTGATGTTTGTGCAGCCAGTGATGTACAACTGGGCCTGCCACACAGCCAAGACTGTTGATTAATTCAGGGCCTAAACAGTCCTCAATGCTCCCCCTGCTGGGAGATCCTCAGTAGCTTTCTTCTGAGAGGTCACATGACTTTTGGAGCTTAATAGAACCACTGACATTTAAAGGCTTACTGACGGGGGAGATTATCTCCTTCCATTTTTCACCTGGGGGTAGTTTGGGATGGGGGAGGCTGGGAAAGGAGGGACAGTTGTGGATGGTCTGGTCAAGCTAAATGACCCTTAAGCTATCTCCTCTAGGAGTGATCAGAGTGCACAGGAGGACCCCCTCCCGCTGCTCAGTGGGTATGGCCTCAGGAACATGACAGGAGCAGCCACCTCCGGCAGAGATGGCAACAGAGAACATACCAAAAAAGGAAGAAATATACCATAGGATGGATGGCAAATGCCAGGACCTCTCTCTGTCTCTCTCTGCTGGGCCTTCTCTGCAGAGGGGACCAAAAGCTGCTATGGGCCAGAACCCCCAAACATAAGGTAAT
This sequence comes from Neoceratodus forsteri, assembly GCA_016271365.2. Classification (NCBI taxonomy): domain Eukaryota; kingdom Metazoa; phylum Chordata; order Ceratodontiformes; family Ceratodontidae; genus Neoceratodus; species Neoceratodus forsteri. The sequence continues at coordinate 401,265,954 of CM028130.1, read as the reverse complement.
CCCAGGGTAAGATATGCCCGAGGCAAGTGCTATGAAGTATTTATACCCCACCCCAATAGTGCAGTTTTGTAAGTTATCAAAATGAGTTAAGTTATCAGGAACAAGACAGATACAAGGGAATAAGGGAGTAAATAAGGGCATCAGTAACAGTGACACAGGGGAAGGGGACTGACCGGAGGCCAGGACTGCTGGTTGCTATCCTGGCCCCCTGCAGCCCAGATGGACCTGAGATCAGACACTAGGCCACCAGTTGGGGGGGGCAGTTCAGAGAGAATGCTCACCTACTGCTCTGCATCCTTTCTCCTGATTACATACCATATCGGAGGGGAACCCTCAGAGATACCAGGAGAAAAGACACAGAATAGAAAGAGGGCTTAAGAAGTTGCAGAGTATCAATTGAAAGTGGGTTGAGAGGCATAAAATATAAAGGGTTAGATGCTCAGGGGCAGAGGCCCAGTCACCCAGAAGTGCAGGTTTAGCACTGGGCCCCTACATAGGGAGCCCCATCCAGTTGGTCAAGTTCCAACCAGCAACTGACTGGGTGTATTTGTTCAAGCCTTGGAGGCACAGTTTACAGTTCTGAAAGTTATGATGTTATATGTTATTGGGTTTGTTACTATCTTTGGTTATAGGGGACCATGTCGTTCTTTCCACCATAAGGGGGAGGGGTAAAACTGGGAAATAGCTGACGGAACTTTTGCTACTTACAATGTGAGGGGTCTGGGTAGCCCGATTAAAAGAAAGAATACTAACAGAGCTACACAAAGTGAGACTAGAAATAGCACTCTTACAAGAAACACATTCAGATCAACAAGAAAGTGAGAAACTCACACAGGCTTTGGTGGGCCAGGCGTACCACACCCCATACAGGGCCCACCCAAACAGAAGGGGTGTAGCGGTCCTTATCCACAAAAAAATGCCCTTTTCAACATTCAGATATGCAGGTGGACCCTGAGGGGAGATTCCTGCTGGTCAGAGGAACATATAGGGAGGCACCCTGCATGATCCTCAACATATACAAGAAAAGCAGGTACGATTGGTCAGCTTCTAGCTCGGAGGTGTCAGGCTTCAATCCCTGTAATTAGACTGGCTCCTGGGGACTGTGGCCACTTCCTGATCGGATGCTGCAGATCCCCATTGAGAAAGCAAGCATCCAAAGCACCTTTTTCAAATCACAGCTCGGCCACTGCCTTGCTGTACTACTCTCTGGACCATTTTTTGCTCACCCCTGCACCCCCTCCTCCTTTATTAAATTAACTTCCCCAGTGATCCCCACCCCTGAGGCCTCACACCAGTCAATTACGGCAACTTCTTAAAGGGGCCCTCCTTTCCTGCAACTTCTTAAAGGGGTGATCCTGTCTTGCGCTCAAATTTAACTGAAAAAATGCTGCTTCATCCATTCAGCATAGGATTTCTACTTATTAGTGTAACCGTCACATACCGTGGGTCTATAAACCCAGAACATTTTCAACACCCAGGCATATTTACAGGCTACCTAAATCTTATACACAAATTTCTAAATGTTTCCCTCCCACTGCCACTTACCCGACCTGGCCTCTATACTACCATACACTGCTGTACTCACGTCGGGTACAAACTGTCTCATTGGTTTGCTCTTTAAATTAAAGCTATTATGTATGCTTACTATCACCCCACACCTCGCTGTTTGGCCTTGGAGAAGAGTTTGAGAAACTGCCCATGCCTCAGGGGCAAAATTTGGCCATTCCCACTACCTCTTAGTGCTATAAAAAAAGATGCTCCTGCTGCTACTCATCTGTGCTGATAACGTTGAATTAATCCCCGGCCCTCTCCCCTCTCCATTCCTGCCCCAGCTGACCTACCTTTACTAAAAAGGTTGTTATTTTTGCATTTGAATGCCTGCAGCCTTCTGAAAAATCTTGATGCTATCAAAGCTTGGACCCTCCACTACTCTCCTGATGTTCTTGTAATCTCTGAAACTTGGCTAAGACCAACCACCCTGGACTATGAGGTTAACATTCCTTCATACAACTTGTTTCATACTGATAGGAAATCCCGGGGAAGGGGAGTAGACATCTATGTCTGGGACAACATTACCGCAACTATGGTGGACATGACTACAGTCCCTAAGGAGTTTGAGTGCCTCACGCTAAGAGTTCAACCAGCCAGATCAACCTCTATCTGCACTAGTGGGTGCTATAGGCCCCCCTCAGCTAACTTCTCCCTGCTCAAACACCTAAGTGTCATACTAGTAGTGGTGGATGAAGTGGGCTCAATCTGCTCTGCAAAGCGACTTGTGGACCAAAGGCAGATTCGTGGAGTGCTCTGCAACGTGGAGCAGGGTACTTCGCATTATAATGAGGAACGCGAAGTCCATCAGAAATGATGACTTCATCTTACTCCACTTCCCCAGGCCACTACGCTCCCAATTTTAAGGCGAAGTGCATTGCTGGCAGTGCACTTCACCTCACTTTGCCTTGTTTTTGAGCTCCAAAGATGAATTTTGCAGTGATTCATGGGATTTCAGGTCACATGGGCTCTATATTGATCTGCGCAGCCTCAGTTCAGTGTAGTATGAGTAGGAAGGAGGAGACAATGTGCTCTGATAGCTGACTGTGATAGGAATCATGTAAAAGCTGTTCAAAAAGCATTTTTGCTTTTTTGGGGGGGATCCAACTTCAGTTAATCAATTGTAGGAAACCCTCCTGTGCTCATATCATCGAGCATTTTTGTTTGTATGTGGATTTTGAATGTTAATTTACAACATTGAGTGTGTGTGGTGAAAGACAGTGAAAGTGTGCTTTGGGGGAGGGGCATATCTGTGGTGTAGGTAGATTTAAGTTGGTGAAATAGTAATTTCTTTGGTTTTTTTGGTTATATTTTTGTTATATAACTGACTGTGTTGATGTGCACACAGTAATATTGTCAGGAATAGAAATTTTCTTGCTGTTTGTTGTGTGGATGTGGTGCAGCAGTTCATAAGGTCGGTTGTTTAAATTACAAATTTACAATACGTAATGTGGCATAGTACTGAACTTTTGCATTTGCGTCGCAATCTTCGTTCAGCATTGTACACAAACCATTCTGTGTCATGTGTGAGTGTGTGTGCAGTGCTGCATGCATCATACAATACACCTTTTATTGTGACACAGACTAGTGTAATTGCAACTAAGCGCAGCAGTGTGAACCTGCTATCCACTGCAGCTGCCTGATTTTGTATTGTGACCATGGTATCTGTTCTTAGTTTTGCTGCTTGTAGTGCCGTAAAACTCAGCACTGTCTGTATTCAGTGCTCCCCTCCCCCACCCACACGTTCAAAAGGTATTTTTTACCAGACTGGATTGTTTTTGTGACCTCATCAGCACCACTGGTTACTAAAGTTGTTTTAAATCCATGACAGTCTCAGAGTAGTCTCTTATCTGTTGCTGAAGCCACAGTTGTTTATTTGGCTTCACATCCAGCCAGCATCCCTCCAATCAGAAAGTGAATGCATAAAAATCTAAATTTGGTAATAATATTTGTGGTTGATCCCCCAAAATGCCTGCAAAAAGATGTGCAAACAAAGCTGTTTTTCGCCATGGCAATGTTGGCAGTAAGATGGTCTGTGGGCGTGGTAGTAGTATGCAGACGCAGAAGTGCGTTGCTGATGTGAGGAAAGGTATTTCTCCTGCATTGTTTTTTACAGCCCAATCAGTAGCTTCACTCGTAGTTGGAGGAGATGATGTTTTCCCAGCCGGTGGTGTTAGTGTTACTGGTGTTAGTGGTGGTGGAGGTAGTATTAATCTTGTTGCGTCAAGTTCTAATTCTGACAAGTGTACCATTTCCAAAACTATTGAGTATGAAGCAGTGCAAGTGAGTGGCAGCGTAGATGATGTCATACTTCCCAGTAACATCCCAGTAACTGAACCTGAGGATTCTGATTATTATGTCAACGATAGCATACAATGTGATATTCCGTCCACCGTGGCACTTAATGTCACGCATTTTCCATGCAGTGATTTACAGTGCGGTGAAAAAATATCAGGTGATGGTGGTGTAGATGCTGATGATGAATGTGATGATCATGATGATGCTGCTGTTGTTGCAACATGCAATCCACATGCTAGCATCCAAGCAAAAGATGTGGATGTGTGTGATGTTGATGAATATGATGATGATGTAATTGACCCCAGTTGGGAACCAGAGAAAAAGAAATTAAAAGTGGCTGTGTCTGAGTCTGTTTGCAGGAATCCCCCCCCCATAAAAGCTTGTGATCTACCGCTTTTAGTTGATGATGATGATGATGATGATGACCCAGTAATCAATATGATAGGCAGTCGTGGTGGTCAGTTGCAGTCCAGGTGTGCAGTGCCAGAAACATCACGTGCCCCCCCACTTCAGTGCTTAAAATAGCAGACTTAAATAAGCCACATCATTATGGACATGTTAAAAGCAGAGCATCACACTGCCTAGTTTGGGATTTTTTTGTTCAAGATGCAAATGATGATTCGGTTGCAATCTGCCAGGTTTGCCATGTGCTTGTGAGTCAAGGTAAAACAGGGAGCCATCTGGGGACAGGAGGACAGCATATGCATCTTAAGAATAGGCACTTGGCTCTGTGGACCCAGCACAAGCTGGCAGCTAATCCCACAGTGGGGCATTCACCCTCATCACTGGCAACCATAGCCAGCATGTTATCCCCTTCCATGATTGTTAAGCCCAGTAGGAAATTAAACATGTGCAGTAGTGCGGTAATAAGAGCAGAGGATTACTACAGGCATGATGATGTGGAGGACCGTAATGATTTTGAAATGTTGTCCAGTGCTGGTGAGAGCAGCTGTTTTTGTGGTGGTGGTGGTGAATGCAGTATGTCTAGTACAAGTGGTACATCAATCCCGGTTGGCAAATCTGGCAAAATAACTTCATTTCTGGGTTTGTCATCATCACCTGTGCAACCGTCTTCATCAAATGTCCACACTCCATGCCCTGCCAATGCCATTCATCACAGAGCACAACCATTTGTGATCAACAACACACCACATGTAAAACGTTTAAGTCAGCTCACGTTACAGAGTGTTTTTGCGCATAAGCTGAAGTACCCCCCGAATCATACAGTGTCACGTGAACTCAATGCTGCTGTAGCAGAAATGCTGACAATTGATCTTTTGCCCTTCTCCTTTGTGGAGAATTCTGGGTTCCGGTGTTTTCCTGCTGTATGTGCCTGTCCAAAATGGAACGTCCCATCCAGGACATACTTTTCTACCCGTGCTGTCCCTGAGTTGTTCTGCACTGTGTCCAACTCAATAAGACATGCCCTTCAACATTCCTCCTTTCCATTCATCAGTTTAAGTATGGATATGTGGACGAGTGGCAAAACAGTGGGGAGTTCATATCTGTGTATAACTGCACACTGGGCGCAGTTGCCAGGGGTTGTTTGTGATGTTGGTAGTGTGAATAATCAGTGCAGTAAGGTGCACTGTCGTGGTAGCAATCTTCCTGGAATTCGACAGCATGCAACGATTGCTATGCACAGTGTGACCGGTTCACACACTGGTGAGAACATGTTGTACATGGTACTGACTGAAATTGACAGATGGCTAAACCCCCTGTCCTGAGAGCTGGGTTCATAGCAAGTGACAATGGGTCAAATGTGGTAAAATGCATCACTAATGGTGGTTTGTTTGTTTTGTGTTCCATGCATGGCCCACTTTTTAAATCTTGTGGTTCAGGAGTTTCTGCAGCACCCAGATAGAAAGGAAATGTTCACCGTTGCACGACGTATCTGCTCTCACTTTTCAAGATCTGGATGGCCCGTGACCAACTGCAGCAGTTGCAGATACAAAACAGCCTGCCTCAGCACTGCTTGAAGCTTCAAGTTGTCACCCGATAGAACTCCACGTTATACATGGCAGAGAGGTTGTATGAACAAACAAAGCCATCTCAGAATAACTTGTTATGTACACTAGTTGTGACAGTTCCGGGTCCTCCATGTCTATGACGACTAAACAGTGGTGCCTCATGGACTCTGTAATAACAATTTTGTGGCCTTTTGAACATGCCACACAGGCAGTGAGTGGCAAGTCTGCCTCCATTAGCCAATCATTTCCACTGCTGCAGGTGCTGAGGCAGACATTGGTGAATCTACAGCATAGCCTTGATGTTGCCGGAGACGGTGGTAGCAGTATGTTTCTGCAACACATGCTGACAGTATTCGACCAGAATTGTCATGTTGTGAGCATTCAGCATAGTGACAGCTTTGCCATAACAACAATGCTGGACCCACGATACAACTTGGAATTGCATCAGTACTGGAGGGAAGGCCTGAACAAGTAAAAAATGTCAGTGGTCAACTGGTGCACTTGGTTCATGGGGCACAGAAGTCACGTGTCAAGGTCAGCAAACCTCGGCAGCATAACCCAGCTAAAGGTGTACCTGGAGGACCATCAAGCATATCCTGCAAGGGGAAGGGGACTGTAGTTCCAGGTGGTCTGTCAGCCAAAGTGGCTGGCGTCAACCCACTTCCGGAGGCTTTGTCCCAATTGGGTATTTGTGAAATAAATGATTCGGGAGAACAGGATGATGCATCAACAATTGGACTTAGTGCAGCACAGAGAATGGTTGAGTCATATTTGTCTGAAAACAGGCATCTGACAATAACTGAAGATCCTCTTTTGTACTGGAGTGGAAAGGTCAGTGAATGGCCAGAGCTGACTGCAGTGGCACTGAAGTACCTCACATGCCCACCCTCCAGCGTAAGTGTTGAGAGGGTATTCAGCTCAGCGGGTGCAATAGTCAGGGATCATCAGACAAACCTGTCTCCTGCAAATGTTAGTTTGCTAACATTCATTAAAATGAATGAGAGGCACATACCAGCACCGACTGCAACCTTGATATTCGTACCCCGTCCTAGTCATGGTGGTCTTGCTGATGTGGAAATGGAACATCCTGGTGGCACTGGCTGTGGCTGCCTGAAACGGCCCACCACTGACGTAGATGATGACACAATGGAGAAAGAATTTCCCAGTGGTCAGACTTCAGACATCAATGACTGTGAGGTCAGTTTTCTTTATGAGGATGATGATGTGGTTAATGTTGGCAGGTTTTAACTGAAGTATTTAAAAGGTGGTGTGCCCTCCCGGACCACCACCACCGGGAGTGATATTATCCAAGTCTGCCACCATGAGTCTGTCTGCCCTCCCCGGACCACCACCACCGGGACTGATGTTATCCACTGCCACCATGAATCTGTCTGCCCCCCCGGACCACCACCACTGGGATTGATGTTATCCAAGTCTGCCACCATGAGTCTGTCTACCCCCCCAGACCACCGCCACTGGGACTGATGTTATCCACTGCCACAACTGCCACCATGAGACTGTCTGCCCCCGGACCACCACCACCGGGACTGATGTTATCCAAGTCTGCCACCATGAGTCTTTCTGCCCCCCCTGGACCACCACCACCAGGACTGATGTTATCCACTGCCACTACTGCCACCATGAGTCTGTCTGCCCCCCCGGACCACCACCACCAGGACTGATGTTATCCAAGTCTGCCACCATGTCTGTCTGCCACCCCGGACCACCACTATTGGGACTGATGTTATTCAAGTCTGCCACCATGAGCCTGTCTGCCCCCCATGGACCACCACCACCTGGACTGATGTTATCCACTGCCACCACTGCCACCATGAGTCTGTCTGGACCACCACATCCATCAGACAGAGACAGAAAGCTTCTTAATATTTAAACCATAAAGTGAGTATGTGCACTCATGTTTGTTATGCTGCTTCACTGCCTTTAGTTGTATGTTTTGTTTTCTGTAGCTTTTCAGAGCCGCAATGGTAAAACACATACAGTACACTTCTTTTGTTTCTTTTACAAGGAAACAAAAAAAGGCTCCATTCCTAAAACTCATTGGGAATGATACTGTAGCTGTACTGTACAGAGAGGAACTGATGTAATATCCATGTGAAATCCATTCTAGTAAGTATGAAGATTTTATTTCATCCGTTTCATTGTTTTGTAATGCTGCAGCAAATATTGCACAAAGGCTATGTTAGTTGACAAGATGTGTCTTTGAAATGTAATTTGACTTTAGGGACTGAGATTTGAGAACCAAGGAGGGACACATAACAATTAAGCTGTAAGAAGTCATTCATTTCTTTTTTTAGGAAACTTCCAGATGGTTTGTTGTTCTGAGAAAGTGACCTTATCCAAACAAGTTCTTCAATATCAGCCCCCAACCCCGGGCTGGGGCGCACATGCAACATGCAGAAGTCATTTCATTAGATGACCATGACCATCATTAACAACCAGACTCGAGAAGGATGCAGACGAAATCTGTGAAGAAATAAGAAAATAAGAAACCATTACAGGCAAACCTGCAAATATGCTTCCCCCCACCCAAAAAATAAAAAAACTTACCTTCATGTACTTGACAGTTATCCATTGCAAATTTCAACACAAAAGGTTCTCATCAAGCACTGAAATGTGCTCACCAACAGTATCTGTGACCTGTGATACAGAACAATACCATGAGTACATGTCCATGTCAACCCCCTTACCTACAAAATACAGAAATATACTGTATATCTATATGTATCAACTCACCAAGGCTACTATTAGTGTACAGACAAAGGAGCACCCTTCCATCCAGTTGAGATGATCACATTACATTTCCTCGAATCGCAGCACACATTGGACCAGCAACAGTTCGCTCATGGTCATCATTTTATTCTGGGGCACTGCACGCATTAGTGACTGCACAATAAATTCTGGGTTACTTTTCATGTGCTGAAACTATCCCATTTCACTTCATTACCACTTGTCAATTTTCTGCACACAAGGAAGATGCATTTTGGGCCTGCAGAAAAAATCTGGGAACTCTGTGCCACTTTTGTGCGCATGACTGAGTGCACCATTAATTCTGGGGGACTTTGTATATGTTGAAACAGTCTCATTTCACTGTGTAACCACTTGTCAATTTTCTGCACACAGGGAGGATGCATTTTTGGCTGGCTGAAACAATCTGGGGACTCAGTTTCACTTTTGTGCACATGACTGTGTACGCCATAATTCTGGGAGATTTTGTATGTGCTGAAATAGTCTCATTTCACTGTGTAACCACTTGTCAATTTTCTGCACACAAGGAGGATGCATTTGGGGTCAGAAGAAAAAATCTGGGGACTCTGTGCCACTTTTGTGCACATGACTGAATGCGCCATTAATTCTTGGGGACTTTGTACGTGCTGAAACAGTCTCATTTCACTGTGTAACCACTTGTCAATTTTCTGCACACAGGGAGGATGCATTTTTGGCTGGCTGAAACAATCTGGGGACTCAGTGCCACTTTTGTGCACATGACTGTGTGCGCCATAATTCTGGGAGATTTTGTATGTGCTGAAATAGTCTCATTTCACTGTGTAACCACTTGTCAATTTTCTGCACACAAGGAGGATGCATTTGGGGTCGGAAGAAAAAATCTGGGGACTCTGTGCCACTTTTGTGCGCATGACTGAGTGCGCCATTAATTCTTGGGGACTTTGTACGTGCTGAAAAAGTCTCATTTCACTTTGTAACCACTTGTCAATTTTCTGCACACAAGGCGGATGCACTTTGGGCCTGCCGAAAAAATCTGGGGATTCTGTGCCACTTTTGTGCGCATGGCTGAGTGCGCCATTAATTCTGGGGGACTTTGTATATGCTGAAACTATCCCATTTCACTTTGTTACCACTTGTCAATTTTCTGTACACAAGGAGGATGCATTTTGGGCCTGCCGAAAAAATCTGGGGACTCTGTGCCACTTTTTTGTGCATGACAGAGTGCGCCATTAATTCTGGGGGACTTTGTATGTGTTGAAACAGTCTCATTTCACTGTGTAACCACTTGTCAATTTTCTGCACACAGGGAGGATGCATTTTTGGCTGGCTGAAACAATCTGGGGACTCTGTGCCACTTTTGTGCACATGACTGTGTGCGCCATAATTCTGGGAGATTTTGTGTGTGCTGAAATAGTCTCATTTCACTGTGTAACCACTTGTCAATTTTCTGCACACAAGGAGGATGCATTTGGGGTCGGAAGAAAAAATCTGGGGACTCTGTGCCACTTTTGTGCACATGACTGAGTGCGCCATTAATTCTTGGGGACTTTGTACGTGCTGAAAAAGTCTCATTTCACTTTGTAACCACTTGTCAATTTTCTGCACACAAGGCGGATGCACTTTGGGCCTGCCGAAAAAATCTGGGATTCTGTGCCACTTTTTCTTGCATGGCTGAGTCACCATTAATTCTGGGGGACTTTGTATATGCTGAAACTATCCCATTTCACTTTGTTACCACTTGTCAATTTTCTGTACACAAGGAGGATGCATTTTGGGCCTGCCGAAAAAATCTGGGGACTCTGTGCCACTTTTGTGTGCATGACAGAGTGCGCCATTAATTCTGGGGGACTTTGTATGTGTTGAAACAGTCTCATTTCACTGTGTAACCACTTGTCAATTTTCTGCACACAGGGAGTATGCATTTTTGGCTGGCTGAAACAATCTGGGGACTCTGTGCCACTTTTGTGCACATGACTGAGTGCACCATTAATTCTGGGGGACTTTGTATGTGCTGAAATTGTCTCATTTTACTGTGTAACCACTTGTCAATTTTATGCACACAAGAAGGATGCATTTTGGGCCTGCAGAAAAAATCTGGGACTCTGTGCCACTTTTGTGTGCATGGCTGAGTGCGCCATTAATTCTTGGGGACTTTGTATGTGCTGAAATAGTCTCATTTCACTGTGTAACCACTTGTCAATTTTCTGCACACAAGGCGGATGCACTTTGGGCCTGCCAAAAAAATCTGGGGATTCTGTGCCACTTTTGTGCGCATGGCTGAGTGCTCCATTACTTCTGGGGGACTTTGTATATGCTGAAACTATCCCATTTCACTTTGTTACCACTTGTCAATTTTCTGTACACAAGGAGGATGCATTTTGGGCCTGCCGAAAAAATCTGGGGACTCTATGCCACTTTTGTGTGCATGACTGAGTGCGCCATTAATTCTGGGGGACTTTGCATGTGTTGAAACAGTCTCATTTCACTGTGTAACCACTTGTCAATTTTCTGCACAAAGGGTATGCATTTTCGTCGGCTGAAACAATCTGGGACTCTATTCGCACTTTTGTGCACATGACTGTGTCATACATAATTCTGGGAAATTTTGTACATGCTGACATTTTTACATTTAAAGCAGCATTGCAAGAATGTCCTCACAGTTCTGAACTGTACTTTTTTATGCTACTTTACATTGCCACAGCCACCACTACTTACCTCCAAGTCTTAACATGAGTGATACGATTCTTTTCACAATTTATGTCTGCTTTACTTACTTGACTACTTTTTTTCATGTATGAAAAAAATGAGCGCATCTTCCAATATTGTTCGGACCAGCTTTGTATTTATTTGCAGCTGCTTTTCAATAACTATTGTTCTGTGGTGTCTTAGCACAAGGAAGATGCATTTTGGGCCTGCAGAAAAAATCTGGGAACTCTGTGCCACTTTTGTGCGCATGACTGAGTGCACCATTAATTCTGGGGGACTTTGTATATGTTGAAACAGTCTCATTTCACTGTGTAACCACTTGTCAATTTTCTGCACACAGGGAGGATGCATTTTTGGCTGGCTGAAACAATCTGGGGACTCAGTGCCACTTTTGTGTACATGACTGTGTGCGCCATAATTCTGGGAGATTTTGTATCTGCCGAAATAGTCTCATTTCACTGTGTAACCACTTGTCAATTTTCTGCACACAAGGAGGATGCATTTGGGGTCAGGAAGAAAAAATCTGGGACTCTGTGCCACTTTTGTGCACATGACTGAGTCGCCATTAATTCTTAGGGACTTTATGCGTGCTGAAAAGTCTCATTTCCTTTGTAACCACTTGTCAATTTTCTGCACAAGGCGGATGCACTTTGGGCCTGCGAAAAATCTGGGGATTCTGTGCCACTTTTGTGCGCATGGTTGAGTGCGCCATTAATTCTGGGACTTTGTATATGCTGAAACTATCCCATTTCTTTATTTACCACTTGTCAATTTTCTGTACACAAGGAGGATGCATTTTGGGCCTGCGAAAAAATCTGGGGACTCTGTGCCACTTTTGTGTGCATGACAGAGTGCGCCATTAATTCTGGGGGACTTTGTGTTGAAACAGTCTCATTTCACTGTGTAACCACTTGTCAATTTTCTGCACACAGGGAGGATGCATTTTTGGCTGGCTGAAACAATCTGGGGACTCTGTGCCACTTTTGTGCACATGACTGTGTGCACCATAATTCTGGGCGATTTTGTATGTGCTGAAATAGTCTCATTTCACTGTGTAACCACTTGTCAATTTTCTGCACACAAGGAGGATGCATTTGGGGTCGGAAGAAAAAATCTGGGGACTCTGTGCCACTTTTGTGCACATGACTGAGTGCGCCATTAATTCTGGGGGACTTTGTATGTGCTGAAATTGTCTCATTTTACTGTGTAACCACTTGTCAATTTTATGCACACAAGAAGGATGCATTTTGGGCCTGCAGAAAAAATCTGGGACTCTGTGCCACTTTTGTGCGCATGGCTGAGTGCGCCATTAATTCTTGGGGACTTTGTATGTGCTGAAATAGTCTCATTTCACTGTGTAACCACTTGTCAATTTTCTGCACACAAGGCGGATGCACTTTGGGCCTGCCGAAAAAATCTGGGGATTCTGTGCCACTTTTGTGCGCATGGCTGAGTGCTCCATTACTTCTGGGGGACTTTGTATATGCTGAAACTATCCCATTTCACTTTGTTACCACTTGTCAATTTTCTGTACACAAGGAGGATGCATTTTGGGCCTGCCGAAAAAATCTGGGGACTCTATGCCACTTTTGTGTGCATGACTGAGTGCGCCATTAATTCTGGGGGACTTTGCATGTATTGAAACAGTCTCATTTCACTGTGTAACCACTTGTCAATTTTCTGCACACAGGGAGGATGCATTTTCGGCTGGCTGAAACAATCTGGGGACTCTGTGCCACTTTTGTGCACATGACTGTGTGCGCCATAATTCTGGGAAATTTTGTACATGCTGACATTTTTACATTTAAAGCAGCATTGCAAGAATGTCCTCACAGTTCTGAACTGTACTTTTTTATGCTACTTTACATTGCCACAGCCACCACTACTTACCTCCAAGTCTTAACATGAGTGATACGATTCTTTTCTCAATTTATGTCTGCTTTACTTACTTGACTACTTTTTTTCATGTATGAAAAAAATGAGCGCATCTTCCAATATTGTTCGGACCAGCTTTGTATTTATTTGCAGCTGCTTTTCAATAACTATTGTTCTGTGGTGTCTTAAAACACTGCCTGATGCATAACTGTTAATTAACAACAGAAGTGGTATATAACAACTACTTGATGTGATGGAGAAAAGCAGAGGAAAACAATGTCAAAGACCTGGCCAGCACCAGTTCAAAAGGAATGCTCCTTTCATTATTTCACACATGAAAAAAGGTAGTACAGCAGACTCAACTACTGGAAATTCTCATATCATTCCAGTCAGTCAGGATGTAAGTAAAGGAAGTTTTAATATAGCATTAAAAAATATAGGTCAGAGTTGTCAACAGTTTGTAGCGTTGCTGCTTTACAGACATTCACCACATTACATTGTTATGGTGATGCACATAAACTAATAGGTGGGGACATTACTATCACTGGAATATTTCTTGCTCCACAGAGTGCAATATATTTCTGTGAAAACCACCCATGATTTCATTGCAGTGAGTCACGTGATGGAGGAATTCCCATTCTGAAAATCTGGCCACATTCTGCCTCCCTTTTCAGCAACGTTAGGACATGATGGCAGGGTGAGCATGTGTGTGTGCTCCTTACAGTGAATATCCGATTGTTCGGCAGCTATCCCAATGTTTCCTTATGTTATAATGTTCACTTTGTGGTGAAATGTGCAATGTTTCCACTAACAAGGCTCTTCTTACTGGAAACGTGGCCATACATTTCACCGCAAACTGACCATTATAACATAAAGAAACATTCAGAAACCTGCTGGACAATGCATATACACTGTGAGGCTGGCACGCCAAGCTTTCCTGCCATCACATCCTAACGTTGCTGAGAAGGAGGCAGAATGAGATTTTCAGTGGCGTCATCATGTGACACACTGTAATGAAATTAGGGTGGTTTTCTACAAAATGTGTTACACTAAGTGGTGCAAGAAATATTCCTCTGGAAGGGAAAATGTGTATGATTAAACAATAACAAATAAAAAACACACAAAAATAGTACAACACAGTAGTGGGGTGGGGTCAAGGGGTGGGTGTGGGGGGCAGAAAACAATCTCATCACTTACTATGGCCGTGGGATGCTGTGGTGGTCCAGCAGCAGGTGCAGCATTGAAAGTATTTGTTGCTACTGTGCTTCCTCTCTGTTAACCTGCTGCTCCAAAGCACTGAACCACTCATTATTTTCCTTGAGTGCTGCCCACACCAGGCTGATGTCAGACTGGGTTGCAGGGACTGTGGTGGGGTCCACTGCAGCAGGGAATCCAGGTAGTGGGGCTGGTGGTGGACAGGGAGGTGCTGGTGGCTGTGATGGTGGTAGTGGTGGAGGAGGAGTAGCTGCTGTAGTAGCCCTCCTCCTTGTGCTGTGGTGGTGACTGCTGTGAGGCCCATCTCCCACCCCAGCAGCATCCTTGGCCACTTCCACGGAAGGGCCAGCTGGTGAACGCCTGGCCCCTTTCATGGCAGCTTGCCACTCTGCCCTGTGGTGGTTTGGCATGTGGGTGTGCTGGCCACCGGTCCCCAAATGTGTTCCAGGGGGGCCACAGCACACCAGCAGACCACACACATGGCACTCCACCACTGTGCTGTCTCCCCCCACACAATTAAAAAACTCCCACACATGGGAGCTGCGGAGGGGGAGGACCAAACACAGTCCTCACATGTTGGGCATAAGTCCCATCACCACCTACAATTTCTGGGGCCACCTCATGTGGCTGTGGAGGTGGTGGAGGGGTGCTACTGGAGCCCCAACAGCTGCTGCTAGTGGTGGTAGTGGCAGAAAAGGTGGATGCGCTGCAGCCATCGGTGGCACTGGTGCTGCTGCTACTGCTCCTGTTGCTTCAATGGGGGAGGCAAGACCAGCCAGGAGTCTGGAACAGTGCAACATCACAAGACCACCCCGCGCCCCACAGGTCCACACTCCTCCCCTCCTACCACGCCCATGGGCCAGCGACCCTCTATCCTCCTGAAGTCCACGGGACCAGTCACACACACACACAGTGGACATACACACACACACAGTGTCATTCACACACACAAAACAAAACAAAACTTGTACAAAAAAATTCACTAACAAAAAAAACACTAATACAATACAAAAACTAAATAAAATAGCTTTTAAAAAAGCTGTTTTGTTCTGGGTTCTGGCACTGAGAAGCAATGAAAGGCAAGCAAACTCCTCTCCTCTCACAACTGCTTTCTCCCTCTACAAATGCAGAGGAGAAAGTGAAACTGCTTCTCTGACTCATTTCCTTCCTGCCTGGCTAAAGCATGTGACTTACAGTACTGCAAGCCATGTGATGTGCCTATTTTCCTCTCACTTCGTCTTACTTTGCCTTAAGGCATAATGGCAATGTGAAGTGGTAATAATAATAACACGAAGTGAGCACTTTACAGGGTCCACTTTGCATTGTGCTTCATGGACGCAAAGTGTCCACTTCACGGGCGGATTAATAATTCACCACATCTCTTCATACTAGCTACCACCTCATCAGGAGTATCCATAATTAGTGACCTCAGCCTTGACTGGCTCTCTCCAGTCTCCTTACCATTGAAAGAATTCTGTGATGCCCATGGACTTACCCAGATCATTAATGAAGTTACCCTCCCAAACACCAAAAACCCAGAGCATAGCTCCCTTCTTGACCTGGTAAACAAAAGCAAATAAATAAATAAATTGACCTAATCCTTGTAAGCAAGCTTCACCTCTTCCTCCACTCAGGTGTATTCTTTAACGACATCAGCGACCATTGTGCCATTACATGCGTAAGGTCGGCGCAACTCCAAACCTCCTCTTCCTCTAAATACATCCATAAGAGATGTAAACAGAACTTCTGTCCAGATGCTTTTTTCTACAACCTCCAGTATGCTAACTGGCAGAAATTTTACCTCGCATCATCTGTGGAAGAGGCACACAAGGTACTTCATGAAATACTCACCGGAACCTTAGACCTCCATGCCCCAGTTATCAAAAGCAGAACCAAAAGAAAATCCTGTCCCTGATTCATGAATAACCTAAAGACTGCCTTATGGCATAGGGATGCTCTTTGGAAAAGAGCCAGAAAGTTTAAATTGGCCACAGACTGGTCTGCTTTCCAAACCGCAAGGAATTTTTCCATGAAAACTATCAGAGCTGCGAAGTCTAGTTATTTCTGCTCTGAGCTTACCACATCCGCTAACTCTGCTACTAAGTTTTGGAAAACTTTAAGGGAGGTAGAAGGCCATAACACTGCTGGCACACTTTCTCTCAAAATTTTGACTGGTGGTACCCACACTACAGATAAAAATGAGATCCTTGACCTCCTTAAAAATCACTTTGCTACAGCAGGGGTGGCTGTTGATACTTCTCCAGCAAATGCCATCAGGGCACAGTTCCTTAGTCAGTCATCTGATTGCCATGATCTGGAATCTATTGACACTTACCACTGTTTCTCCTTCTGTCCGGTCACTGTTAAACAGGTTGAGGATCTCCTTCTTCAGCTTGATACTAAGAAAAGTGCGGGCGCAGATTTGATTGAGCCTTTCTTCCTAAAGTTGGCCTACTATATTTTGGCTCCCCCTATTACTCACCTTTTCAATTTGTCTCTCAATCATGTCTCTCTCCCAAAGGTCTGGAAGATGGCCCATGTCATCCCTCTAATCAAATCAGGGGACCCCTGCGACCTAAACAATTAGTGCCCAATCTCCTTGCTCCTGGCCTTGTCAAAACTGTTGGAGAAGGTAGTAAATGAACAGCTCAGATCTCATCTGGAAAGTTTTAATCTACTAAACCCGATTCAATCCATTTTCCGTCCCATGCATAGTACCTCCACTGCCCTTGCTAAGATTATAAATGACTGGCAATCTGCACTTGATAACAAACAATACATATGCCTCTTGTTTCTGGACCTTAGCAAGGCTTTCAACATGGTGGACCACAATTTGCTCCTGGTGACTCTGAAGAAAGTTGGGGTGAACAACCTGGCCCTAAGTTGGTTCGCAAACTATCTTGTGGACAGAGAGCAGCAGATCAAGGCTGAAGGAGGCCTATTGCAAAAAAAAAATACCCCTTAGAGGTGTCCCCCAAGGATCTATAATTGGTCCACTTCTCTTTGCCATTTATATTAATCAAATTGACACTGGCCTAAAGTCATCTAGCATCCATCTCTTTGCTGATGATACAGTGCTATACATTGACAGATCAACTCTGCATCAAGCCCTTTTGGACCTCCAGAATTATTTTGACATCCTCTCAAAAAATCTACTCAACTTGAAATTCCTGCTCAATGACAAAAAAACTAAGGCCATGAATTTCTCTCCACTGGCCACTCATCTAAAAAAAAACAACAACCCAGATAAGGTTCTTCACATAAACACCCTTTTGGGAGAAGCACTGGAGTTTGTGGAACAATTCAAATACCTGGGGGTCTGAATTGACTATAAATTGTCCTTCATCGATCACATTGATGAACTCACTAAGAAACTGCATCAAAGGCTCTGTATTTTCTTCAGGATCAAGCACTCACTAATCCAGAAGGCTAGAAAAATCCTAGTCCAAGCTACCTTCTTGTCTCTCCTAGAATATGAGGACTTCCTATATGGCCATAGTACTAGCACAGCTCTCTCCAAGCTTGATACCCTATACCACAGAGCCCTTAGGTTCATTTCAGATGCCCCTTATGAAACGCACCACTGCATCCTCTAGTATTCCATTGGCTGGAGTTCCCTTAGCTTCAGGAGGCAAAAGAATGCTATTCTATGGACATATAAGGCAATCACTCGTAAATTACCTCAGTATCTAATAAGTTGCCTAACTCCCTGCATCCCTAGTGCCTATTCTCTCAGAAGTCTTACCATCTTATCTCTGGCTATCCCTAAAGTTAAAACTCACTTTGGTAGAGCCTCAATAAGCTTCACTCTTCCTACACTCTGGAATAAGATCCAGAAAACCTTAAGGCTCGCTTCCCCTGTCATGTTCTCCCTCTCCAAATCCTTGTTCCTGAGGACCTTCTCTGAGGTCTGTCATTGTTTCAAGTCAAGGTCTTAACATCATGATTTGTTGAAAGAAAATACAAAATCACACATGCCCCCACAATGCAAAGCATCATGGGCTACATATGCAAATCACCACAGAATGTTATGCTGGTCCAACTTTAAGCAGAATTGCATGGTGCCGAAAGACCTCTCACACAGTTTGCAAAGGGTGCTAACAGAAGACATAGACACGTGTTTCGTCCTACCAGGACTCATCAGTATGCCTCGTCTGTTTGACACCCCAGTGGACTGGACCAGCTACCCTAGAGGCAGTGTGCCTTGGATATATTGTGGTGAACCCATTAAAATAAAAAACTATTTAAAGACAAAGAACCTCTGTGCGCAAACACTGAGGCAAGGGTTACCCCAAAGGGCATTTGGCTGGGAAGCCAAGTTTCAAGAAAATACAAAATCACACATGCCCCCCAATGCAAAGCATCATGGGCTGCATATGCAAATCACCACAGAATGTTATGCTGGTCCAACTTTAAGCAGAATTGCATGGTGCGAAAGGCCTCACACAGTTTGCAAGGGTGCTAACAGAAGACATAGACACGTGTTTCGTCCTACCAGGACTCATCAGTATGCCTCGTCTGTTTGACACCCCAGTGGACTGGACCAGCTACCCTAGAGGCAGTGTGCCTTGGATATAGTGGTGAACCCATTAAAATAAAAACTATTTAAAGACAAAGAACCTCTGTGCATAAACACTGAGGCAAGGGTTACCCAAAGGGCATTTGGCTGGGAAGCCAAGTTTCAAGAAAATACAAAATCACACATCCCCCACAATGCAAAGCATCATGGGCTACATATGCAAATCACCACAGAATGTTATGCTGGTCCAACTTTAAGCAGAATTGCATGGTGCGAAGGCTCTCACACAGTTTGCAAAGGGTGCTAACAGAAGACATAGACACGTGTTTCAGTCCTACCAGGACTCATCAGTATGCCTCTGTCTGTTTGACACCCCAGTGGACTGGACCAGCTACCCTAGAGGCAGTGTGCCTTGGATATATTGTGGTGAACCCATTAAAATAAAAAACTATTTAAAAGACAAAGAACCTCTTGATAGCAAACACTGAGGCAAGGGTTACCAAAGGGCATTTGGCTGGGAAGCCAAGTTTCAAGAAAATACAAAATCACACATGCCCCCACAATGCAAAGCATCATGGGCTACAGATGAAAATCACCACAGAATGTTATGCTGGTCCAACTTTAAGCAGAATTGCATGGTGCCGAAAGGCCTCTCACACAGTTTGCAAAGGGTGCTAACAGAAGACATAGACACGTGTTTCGTCCTACCAGGACTCATCAGTATGCCTCGTCTGTTTGACACCCCAGTGTCATGATTTGTTACTGCTTTAAATTCTGGACTTAGACCTCAACCATTGCCTGAGGCATTATTTGAGTCCTCCCTTCTGTCATGGTCCAGATCAAGGTCCTATCATCATGATGCTTCAAATATTGGACTTAAACCCCAACCATTGCCTGTGGCATCTGTCATGTTCTCCCTTTGAACAGTCCTTCCTCCCTAGGCTATCTTGTACAACCGTCTCCTATCTCGACTGACCTTCCTTCCCCACTCCCTATACCCCCTCCCCTTCCCTCCCCACTTGCCAGGCCATGCCTACAGTACTTATCAAAGGACTCTTACATCTCAATCTTTTTTGCACTTTGATGCAAGAGGAACTGCCACTCCTGCTCACTATGACTTTAGCCCATTACCTTACATCTATATATCTGTATCCATGCAATTGTATTTAAATGGCACTACCGCCTGTTGAACCTATTGCTATGTTCTGGTGCATGTATCTTGTCACATGCAATGGTTATATGTTATTATGTTGTTAGTATTACTATGTCATTGTTATGTATGTTCACTCAACTTGTAATGTCTTAACCCTGTTGGTAATTGTTTTGCCCCAGGTCCATCTTGTAAATGAGCTTGTCTCAATGATGTTCCACCTGGCAAAATAAAGATTTTGATCGATTGATTGATATACACACCCAACCAAGACATAGAGAACAGTGAGATCTTTAAGGAGGTCCTCCTTCGGGCAGCCCCCCACCACCACCAGGGAAACTGTTCATAGTAGGAGGTGAATTTAACACCACCCAGAATCCTGCCCTGGACAAGTTGGGCACCTTTAGGGGCCCACACCCATGGGCTACAACTACGTTGAGTCGACTGACTAAAGACTTAGGGTAAGTTGAGATCTGGCAGCAGGCACACCCAAGAGTCTACGACTACACTTGCTGGTCGACCCCACATCAGACATACTCCAGGCTTGACATGACCTGGGTATCGATGTAATGGTTGCACAGAATAACAGAGTCTAGAATTCATCCCAGCACTGTCTTGGACCACAGTATGGTATCCTTGCAGCTCTGGCCTGGCCCAAAGGTAAAAAACTGCTCCTGGAGGCTAAATGTCTCTCTCTCCTTAATAAGGCAGAATATAAAGATCTGTTGAAAGACTTGATCCAGGAATACAAGGCTAATAATCCCATCCAACATACCACTAAGGCATCCTGGTGGGATGGACTAAAAGCGTTTGCTACTGGCAAGACCATTAGCTATGCTTCCAACCTCAACAGGGCATAAGAGAAAGAAATTCTAGAGCTAGAGAAAAAATTATTTGACTTAGAAGCAGAACATAAAATTGTCCTAGATGACAAGGTCAGGGAATGGCTGAAGGAGACCAGGAAGAGGCTTAACAAGATATTAGATGACAAAATAGAGGGACAGCTGTGATACTCTTGCCAGAGGTTCTATGAGGCGGGGAACCGGCAGGCAAGCTTCTCGCATGGCAGCTCTGGAAGAAAGTAGTCTCCAGGACTGTCATGCGACTGCACTCCCTAACACTGCCAAGTGGGCACATTACCAACCAGGAGGGTATAGCCAATCAGTTTTTAAAATTCTGTAAACAGCTGTACAGTCAAGAATGGGTTGAGGACTATCAAGAGAAACTTGATTCCTTTTTCTGGAGGGTCAAGTTTCCAAAACTTTCAAAAGAGGAAAGGGAGAAACTAGACACTCTCATAACACTCTCAGATGGAAAGATCCGTTCTAGTATCAGATACCTTAAAACAGGAAAGGCCCCAGGCTCAGATGGCCTAACAGCAGAGTTATACAAGGCCCTGGAGTCTGACTTGTCACCCTTGCTGGGGGAGGTCTGCCAGGGGGTTGGAAGGGAGGGTGTCCCACCAAGCTGGCAATGCACCCAAATTTCAGTAATACACAAAGAGGGGAAAACCCCAGAAGTCTGCAGTTCATACAGGCTGATTTCGCTCCTGAACACTGACCAGAAAGTGTATACTATGACACTTGCATGTAGACTGCAGTCATGTGTGGGAAGCCTAGTCTACCTGGACCAGACTGGCTTCATTAATGGAAGGCTAATTCATGATAACATTAGGCTCCTGCTAAACCTTATAGCTAATTGGCAGACTTCTGGAGAACCGATGTTGGCAGTGTTTATGGACACAGAAAAAACCTTCGACCAGGTGGACTGGGGGTTCCTGCACAGAACCCTAGAGGAGATGGGACTGGACCTCAAATTCAGGTCAAGTGTAGAGGATCTATATGCAGTCCCCGGGGTTATGGTGAGGGTTAATGGCTTTACCACGGGGTGGTTCCACCTGGCCAGGGGTACCAGTCAGGGGTGCCCACTCTCTCCACTACTGTTCTCCCTGTGTATTGAGCCCCTTTCATTGGCAGTGCACAAAAACAAAGCAATTCAAGGGATCCAAGCAGGTTACCAGAACTACAAAATCTCTCTATATGCAGATGATTCCCTTTTCTTCCTTACCTCCCCGAAGACCTTGCTGACAGCCTTAACATGGGAGCTACAAACATACAGACATGTCTCAAGTTACAAAGTCAACCTAGACAAACCCAAGGCAATCAAATTTAGGGGCACATTGCCTTGTGAGGTATCCCAGAACTTTCCCTTCAGATGGGCCACAGCAAACACAGTTTGTTATTTAGGTGTTAAGATCTCGCCTCAGCTGTCGAGTCTCTTCAGGCTTAACTATGGGACACTGTGGGGGGGGAGAGATTTGGTTAGACTTGGCCAGGTGGGACTTGCTCCCACTGTCTTTGGGAGGATGCATTGAATCCATTAAGATGAACATCCGCCCAAGGTTTCTATTTTTATTTCAAGCCCTTCCCATCAATATCCCAGAGTTTTTTTTTTAAATCAGTCAACACGACCCTTTCCACCTTCATCTGGCAGAGGGGTAGGAAGCATATTAGCTACAAACTCCTCACACAACCTAAGTCATGTGGTGGCCTGGTTCTTCCAAACCTCAAGCTATACTACATAGCAGCACAGCTGGTCCCAGTGGTCATTTGGGCGAAACAGCGCTGGGACACAGGTTGGAGGGAGATAGAGGCACAACAAATGCAAATGGTCACAATGGCCTCTCTTCCTCCCACCCCACTTACTTCAGAGCTGTAGAGGAGTCTGAGAAATCCCTGGATCAAGCATACACTTAGGACACTAGTGCTGGCCAGAAAGCTCACGCACACTCCTGAAGGAATAGGCCCACTGACACCAATCTTGGGAGTCATCCACTTCACTCCTCCCCTGGCATATACAGATTCCTTACCTCCCCAAAGATCTCACTGCCAGCCATAACATGGGAGCTACAGACATATGGACAAGTCTCAGGTTCAAAGTCCCTAGACAAATCTGAGGCAATCAAATTCAGGGGCACATTGCCTTGATTTTCTGTATCCCAGAATTTTCCTTTCAGATGGATCACAGCAAACACAGTTCATTACTTAGGGGTTAAGATATCTCCTCAGCTGTCAAGTCTCTTCACACTTAACTAAGGGAGACTATGTGGGGAGATCCAGGCAGACTTGGCCAGGTGGGATTTGCTCCCACTATCTTTCAGAGGATGCACTGAATCGATTAAGATGAACATCCTCCCAAGGTTCCTATTTTTATTTCTAGCCCTTCCCATCAATATCATCACGTGGTGGTCTGTCTCTTCCTGACCTCAAGCTATACTACATAGCAGCACAGCTGGTCCCAGTGGTCATTTGGGTGAAACAGCATTGGGACACAGGCTGGAGGGAGACAGAGGTGCAACTAATGCAAATGGTCACACTGGCCTCTTTACCTCATGCCCTACTTACTTCAGAGTTGTGGATGAGCCTGAAAAATACCTGGACCAAACACATACTAAAGACACTAGTGTTGGCCAGAAAGCTCACACACAGTCCTGAAGGAATGGGCCCACTGACACCAATTCTGGGAGACCCCCACTTCACTCCTCCCTGGGCAGATGCTAGATTTCAAAGATGGAATGCACAATCTCTGGTACATTTTCAGAACTTGCTGCAGGGGGGACACCCTGGCCTCCTTCGCTGTACTCCAGGACAAATATGCCCTCAATTGAGTAGATTTTCACAGATACCTGCAGATCAGGCATTATCTTCTAGAAAATGGCTTGATTCCCAAAATCAAGAGAGACCTACCCAGGCTGGAATCCTTCCTGTACTGGTCGGTGCACCTGGTGAGCAAAGGTAAAGTAATCTCCAGAGCATATAAAACTCTCCAAGGGGGCGAATGTGCCCAATTTGAAACCCTGAGACTTAAATAGGAGGAGGAGATGGGCGACTTAATTCCAGCTGTCCAGTGGAATTCAGCTTGGGAGAGGGGCTGGAGGACCATCTCATCCCCTGGCTGGTGGAAATTCCACTGGAAGTGCCTCACTCACTTCTTCCACACCCCAAAAATAATGAAGCACTTTGCTGTGGGATCCACCGACCAGTGCTGGAGAGGGTGTGGGCAGGTGGGGATACACACACACACACACACCACACATTTTTGGTCTTGCCCAGGGATCTTGGACTTCTGAAGAGGGCTGGACAGGTCCTGCACAGCCTATGAGGGGGCTCACCTACCACTGACATTCAGCACCATGGTCTTGGGGGTTAGAGTCCCAGTAGTGGGTAAGAATAAGCAAAAAAGCCTCTTTCAGATATTATGCCTGGCTGTCCAGAAAGAAATCACTGCTAATTGGTTAAGAGCCCCCCAGACTATTGGAAGCTCAGGGTAGATAGGATCAGAAGGATGGAAGAACTGACAGCTAAACTTAGGTTTATGCTAGAAAACCATGAAGATCAGTGGGGGAAGTGGGTAACTATGATGAGCAATAACCAAATCGACATGCCTGGCTAGATGGGCACCTTTGGATAGATAGGGAAGCACCTCAGAAACATTGATAGCCCCTCCCCCCACAAACATCATCCCTTTGTCTGTCTCCACTAAAGGAATTGTCATACTGGAATGCAACATGGTCTCCTTAATTTTGAGGAAGAGACTCCTTTTGAGTCATTACTTATAACCTCTAGGCATCCATTGGTGGCTTGGTTTTCCACCAAGTTGGTTTATTAAACCTTTGTGATTTTCAATATTTTTACCACAAATTTACAACATAACCATATCTTTCCAGCATCTCATAAATGTGGCAGCTGTCATTTTTCAAAACCTGGCCAAAATGTTTTTTTTTTTACATCCAAAAGGTGATTTCACAGTCCCTGTGCAAAATTACCTTTCAGGCAGGAGTTTATCATTTTCTCTGCCCTCGTTCATGAGGTGGGGTCATAAGAATGCTATGTTGAAAATTTGGTGTAGAAATATTAAAACTCAACAAAGTTATGAGCCTACATTGAATTTTGCAAACTCAGGCTTGCACGTTTGGCAATATGCAATATTTTAACCCCAAATTTTCAACATAACCCTTTCTTTATAGCGCCTCATGAATATGACAGCTGTCATTTTTCAACTCTTGCCCAAAATGTGTTTTAGCGTCCCAAGAGTTGATTTCACAGTCCCTTCGCAAAATCACTTTTAAGCCAGGAATTGAACATTTTCTCTGCCCATCATCATGAGGCAGGTTCATAACAAGGCTGAAAATTTGGTATCAAAATATTAAGAAAATAAGTTACAATATTTTTACCCCAAATTCCTCAGCTGCTGCCCTATCAGTTCTGGCCAGAATTTGTTTAAAGTCTGAGGTATATTTTCAGTAGACCCATCACATGTTATATAAGTATTTTTAATTCAAATACAATTTGCAAACATGACATGCCAAGACTACCCAAGAGGTGTATGCCTAGACATGGTTAAAATAAAAAGTAATCTTTAGTCAGTGAACAGATTGAAATTGTGACATTCCACTAAGATTATATATTTCTGATTTAGATATGGTGTGAGGTGACCTTGAGGTAGACATTATCTATTCCATAATCAAAAAGGGATTCTATGGTAAATGCATTCTAGTGAAGCTGAATCTCTCTCCTCCTATAACTGGACTGAACTTATGCACTGTTATATGAATTGTGGTCTAAATCTGATTTTTTTTATTCTTCTGAACACAAAAGCATGTACATTTATCTATATGTACTGTATGCATTATATATGTCTAAACATTTCATAAATAAAAAGAAAAAAAGGAACTGTTTTGAAAAGAGTAATTCCTTATTCCTTGATAAACATTTATCTTATGATTTTTTATATAAAACTCAGTTTGGGAATGCATCAATGTCTGCCCAGCACAGTGGAAAAGGGTGCCTATTGTGTCCAAAAAGCAAGCTACTAAAAGGCTCCTGTGGTTCTAATGGTCATGTTGCTTCTGTGCCCAGTTAATCATTTTCAGCACCAGATGATTTAAGGGCCAATCACCAACCTCACTACAGCATGTCAGTATTCAGTAATGAAAACAATTAGTACATTTCCTAATACACAACAGATGATTTAAGGGAAAACCATGAACCTTGTTATTCCTTACTAGTTATGACTTTTTTATTAAAAACATCTGCTGACTGGCAGCACTTATGGAGGCCAAATGGCTTATTCGGATGTACTGGAGATAGACATCTGCTATACCCTTAATCTCCTGGCACTCTGTTTTATTCAAGGTGGCCACTTTCTTTCACTACAGTGGGATAATTGGGAATTTACTACAAAAGTGGACCCCTTTTGTGCATTCCCATCTTGCTCAGTTTCCATTACTTCTCTCAGGAACCCACCTACTTTCAGCCTACCAGAAGCATAGACCCCCTTGTCCTCCAGTAGAGTGGGTATTCTTTACTAAAGGTGTTGAACAGATAGAATGATTTGTTTCAGGCTTGCTTAGCAATGCTACAGAAGCTCCACTTTAGGAATAGATGGCTTATTTTGTTTATGTTTTACATTAGCTGTGACCTATTGTCTCCATTGCCATATTTTATCTCCGTAATCGAACACTGCTGTACCACCCTTTTATCTGTGGTTTTGTTGATCCAACTGCTTGCTTTATATTAATATATTGTACTGTCTTTGCTCTTAAGTGCACGTGTATGAACTTCAGACTTTTTCTGTTATTCTATAATTCTGATCTAGTTCGAAACCACAATGGACAATGGGCGCTATGCACTATTGGAGCGGAGTGACTACGTGCGTGTATCTGGGGTGTGCAGCCACTCTGCACCCTATACGCCCCCCACACAGGATGCACTAAGAGAGATATGCAGGACCAATACACTGCTCCTCCTGGTATGTGGACCACACCACGACGGGGGCAGGCTGTGGGTATGAGAGCACTATGCAGTATGCACGAACCCGTGTAGTGCTGGCTGCATAGGTGCAGAGTGGAGCTTAGGTTATGGCAGGGTGGAACCTGCTGTAACTCACAGCGCGCCCCCATGAGCACAGGCTGCAGTCACCAGTGGACCTGGACAGGGCTCTCCATGCTGCCCCTGACCGCTGGGCATCAGGTGATGGCACGGGCAGCTGCAAGGGTGAGTGCCCACCACTGGCATCAGGACAGAATGGTGCTGTGTGGGTCCAGGTGCCTGTCAATGGCATGCACGGCCCCGGACCCATGCCTCCCTATGCAAGGGATCCACTGGAGGGCCATGGGGGTCATCCGATTAGGAGCCTGCCTGGGACATTGACTCCTCCCCTGACTTCCCTGCAGAGTCCTGCATACAGGTGGCCAACGTTGGTGAATGCCAGTATGGGCGCACCTGTCAGCGGGGAAGCAGGGTCATGGGTGGGGTACAGGGTCATTGGCGGGGTACCTGACTTTTCCATGTACTCTCACCCACTTTGTGCATAGCGCCCAATGTTATTTATTTACCTGTGGCATTAATTATCTTCTAGACCACAGGAAGGATAGACAAAAAAATTCACAAACCCAAATTATAATCAAGCAATCATTTTGGGTTTATAAAACAAAAACAGCTAATCTAATAAAATATAGTACATATACTGTGAAATAACTAAATTAACATACTTACAGTTTCATGATCAGACAGTGTCATAGTAGAGCACTTGTACTTTGAGAGTTACTATGATGAGTGTTCTGAATAAATGCAACAGTTTACTTAAAACTGTTAAGAAAATAATTATAAACTTCCCTTCAGATTAAGTAATGATTTAAATACAGATTTTAGAGCATTTTACTGCCATGCTGGTATGACCTTTCCCATCATGTCTGGATCATCATATCTTTTCAGAATCCAGCTAATTCAGGTAGGAATTACTGAGGTCACCTCAGTCAGACTTACCAGCTTAGAATACTCTGCAGGTTTCATCCTTCTGGTTATTAAGTGGGTACTTTCTTAATGCCCAAAGAAAATGTGGATGAACACCCCAGGTAGAATTGCAGTCTCCTCAGATTATTGTCTAGAGTAGTTATCTCTGCCTGATCTTTTGGCCAGTAAAACTGCACTATGATCTGCCTTCTTGCTGCCATGGGACACAATTTCTGTCAGGCATAGCTATCATCTGTTGGTTTTATCTTGCACCTGTGCCTCAAAGAAACATAGAAAACACACCATTCTTGTGTGGATTAAGTATTAAAATTAATATGGTAGTTGGCCCGGTGGCACTGAGGGTTGAGGTGCTGAACACTAAACCTTGTGCCACGTTGGTGACCTGAATTCAGGAACAGACTCGGGTTGTCGGGGGTTGGCCGGGGGGGGGGAGGATCGAGTGTCCCAGGGACTGCTCTCCTCCTCTGGAGAGGGTGGGAAGTGACACCCGCATATGTGCTGGCTCCTAGTGGTGGCTGTGGGTTAGGGCAAGTCACAGTGAAAGAAAGGGTCGGTGTAGGCAGACATCTGCTGTGAGTTATGTGGGAGCGCATACTGTAGTCGTCATTAATGTCACTGAATGCCTGTGCTCTGTGTGGTACTTGGGAGGTGGGGACAGCTGAATCCTCCGGTGCATGAAGGTCTGACCATGACACTGCACCAGTCACTCCCAGGAGCTCTCTCTGGCCCTGACCCCTTGGTCTTCTGTGATGGGGGTCCACGACCTGGCCTAGAGAGAGGGTGAAGGCAAGGAGGTGGTAGCTCGGGCATGGCACCCTATTCAGGAACTGCCAGCTAAAGACCTGAAATGGAGAACCATAGGACCATCCCAGCTGAGGAGGTAAGACACGCAGAAAGAAATAAAAACCAAAAAATTTATATGGTAGGAAATGGCTGGTGAGTCAATGGCCAGACTATAATGATGCTACCAAAGTAGTGCTAAGAAAACAAGCTTCATGAATACATTGTTTCTGCTTGCCAGAATAGCCCTGCACGGCAGCATCATGGTCTTTGATATTTCTGTATTTATTTGGGTTTATTTTATATACTGGGTAGGTGAACTAGACAATACCATGCCTATTTTCAGGCACAACCCAGGAGAGTACAAAAGGAGTAATAACAGTTACACATAACACAAGCATTAAGGCATTAGTTACAAATAAGCATTGACAAGGATACAGAGATAAACAACAAATTGATGTCATACATTAATTAAAGAGGTCAGGAAATGATTCCTAATATACAGCTGTTTATGATGTTCCCATTTGTAGAACTGATATCCATAAGCCTTAATGACCCATATGTAGCTGTAACTGCATAAAAAGGACATGAAAAACTACAGTTTGCATTGTTTTGTTTTTATGGCAGCATTCTGCTACAGTTCTCTTCATGGAACCGGTGATCTGGAATTTTAACTGTCACAGTTTAAGCACATAACTCTAAACATGGTTCTGATAGGACAATAGCTCATGTTTAGCAATCTGTACTCAAACCATGACATAGTAAAAACTCCAAATTACTGGTTCCATGAAGGGAACTGTGCAGAATGTTGTCCATAGAAAGGAAACAACTGAAAACACAATTTTTAACATCAGTGTTTATTCAAGTACAGTTCAATATGGCTTATTTGGATGCAAGTCTTTCATTTCTGTTAGTAGTAACATTACTAACAGCTGCTAATTAGCATAGATTTCCTGTTCCCTTTAAGCAATAATGCATGAAAGGGTGTGTCGTGCTGGGATATTGTCATGCCTCAGGTGGTTGAGCCGCGAGGGTTTGAGGCTGAGGTGCATCCAACACCCAGTGACTTTGTCAGCACAACACACCCTGATGCAGCATTATTGCAATTATACAATGGTTCCTTTTTATAATAAGTACTGAAAAGATAAAAAAAGTTTTAATACTGTTTCAGAGTTTTTTTTGAACTGTGGCAGAATACATGTTTAAAAAGAAGTTCCTATTTTTTCTTTGTCCACTAGTTGCTGCTGTTGTGTATTTCTATAGCAGTGGGTTCCTGTTAGGCTTCTCTTTCATGGTCAGTTGTCTGTCCATGGTACCCCCATCTTTCTCTGTTTGCCTGTGGATCATATGTTTTTTAACAGAATGTGTTCCAGTCCTGCTGCCAACCCTGGGAAAGGAAATGTATGCTGTCATTTTGTGATCTCACTATATATACTGTAAATTATATAGTATATGCCCCGCTGTTTTCTTGAATAGCATGCAGCACTTAGAACACCAATAAATGAATTTTGTAGCAAATAGCTGCAGAGTACATCTTTAAGAGGATCAACAGCTGCAGTTTCAAGCTGTCAGCTTTTACTTTTTATTTTGGCCATGTTATCCATTCCCCCCTGTTTATTCGCTGCATCACTGAACACTGAGAGAGTTACGATAAGGAATGTCTGCCTCAACCCTCACCTCTCGATCTTACAGCCACCTTTGCTTTAACTTTCCTGAAGTACAAGACAAAGCCAATGTATAAATCAAGGTGTGTTTCATTTCTAAAGGAGTTTTCTGGCATCAAGGCATCAGCTGAGCTATTAGAAAGAGAAACTGATGTTGCCATACAGAGCCTAGACGCAGCCAGGTGAACTTTTATAGATGTGCTTTTCTGTGGGTAGAGAATAAATCTCCAGTCTTTGTTTTTTCACTTTTTCTGTCACTAGCCTGGTGTCTATCCAAATAGAACACATACGGGGATAATTAATTACAGGGGACTGCTTTCTCAGCAGTGGCAGCACAGTTTCATTCCTTACCTGTCAGTGTTCAGTTTTATTACATGTGTTGCTGCCATTTCGAAAGGTTTAAGTTAAAGGGCCTTAAAATATCATTTTGAATGACAAACAAGAAAACTTTTATGCAAGGAGAGATTTCTCAGAATGAAAGTCTGAGCCCCTCTGAATTACAAATGGAATCTCCTTGCTCTGCAGTTATCCATTTGAAATGTTGTTAATGTTTACTTGGTTTGCTCAGTTTACTTGGTGTTTATGGGGCATAAGTACTGTAGGCCATGGGCCATCGAGAATGCCCCCCACAAATTTGTGGAACATTTGTTTTAGAAGTGGTTAAGCCATTTGTCTAATCCATTTTTAAAGTTTTGAAGGTTTCTCTATTTATTAGACTCTGTGGAAGTTTATTCCATAATTTAGGAGCCCTTACTGAAAAATAGTTTAGTCTAAGGTTTGTTTTAACCTGTTGGACTTCAAGTTGTTTTGTATGCAGTCTAGGTACTAATTTCCTTTTGGTTTAACGTATGCCACATTGCTGCATTGGTGATGGAGTTTTTAACAACTTGTGTAGAAATAAAAGGTCGCCCCTAATGCGTCTTTGATGTAAAGGGTGCAAATTTAATTTCTGGAGTCTATACTGGTAATCTAATTGTACTAGGTAGGGGATCATCCTTGTGGCTCTTCTCTGTATCTGTTCCAGTCTAGCTATATCCTTTTTTAAATATGGATTCCAAAAAGGTGATCCATAATCCAAATATGGCCTGATATAGGTTCTGTAGAGAGGAATTATACATTCTTCAGTTTTTGAAATGAATGTTCGATCTTTCCTTCTTAAACGAGCATTAGAGTTTTTTGATATTTTATCACAGTGATCAATGAAGGTTAGTTTATTGTTAATGATGACCCCAAGGTCTTTTTCATTATTGGAAACTTTTAATGTGATTCCCTTAAGTTTGTAGGAATATAATGAATTATGTCTACTGAAATGAAGTACAGTACATTTGTCTATGTTGAAATCCATGTTGTTTAAAGTTGCCCATGTGTCAATACTGTTAAGATTATGAATCATTTGTTTAATGTTAGCATCTGGGTCCACCCTGCCACCCAGTTTAGAGTCATCAGCAAATCTGGAAAGAGTGTTATTGGAACTTATTTGCATATCGCAGATGTATAAGTTAAACAGGGTTGGCCCCAGAACTGAGCCCTGAGGCACTCCACTCGTGACTCTACCACTGTCATATAGTTCACCATTGATTTTAACCTGTTGAATCCTATCTGTTAACCAACTATTAACCCAAGATACAAGAATATTAGGGAGCCCCAGGTGTTGTAGTTTATTGATTAACTTGTTGTGTGGAAGACGGTCAAAAGCCTTGCTGTAGTCCAAAAGGATTACATCCATGGGTATATTGGAGTCAAGCCCCTGATTAATATTGTTGTAAAAAGCTACAAGATTGAATGTGCAGGAGTGCCCCTGCTTAAAACCATGTTGAGCACTATCATTAAAGTTTGATATGTGAAGTTCTGTTTCTAAAATACTTTTATTTATTCTTTCTAGAAGTTTGCATGGAACTGAAGTTAAACTATTAGGGTGATAACCTGATGAACCTTATTGAACTGTACTCATTGCACATTAGTTTGCACTGTGAAGGCACTGCAAGCACCTTATAAATCATATTTTATACATCCTTTTCCCTCAGGCATATATTCTTTCACTTTAACCATAACATTTAAAGCAGCCCACTTCTTCCTCCCATGCACTTTGATAAAGCAGTTTATGCATTTGAATGAGCACTTCTGGGGGGCTAGGGACCTTCATCTTTTTACCAGGGCACCCTCACATGACAGGGGTTACCCTGTCACACCTTGTAATCAGAATAATGAGATGGCTGAATCACTCCTGTTTCTTTTAACGTACAATACTACTGTCTGGACTGGTGGCATTGGCTGTGGGAGAGCTGGGTTTGACACCCAATCTCTCCTCCCGTATCCAGGCCAGAGTGACCAGGATGCAAACAGAGGTAGCATACAAAATCCCTGGAAAATGTAGGTGCAGGCAATCCACTCTGCTAGTGACCACTGTGGCAGGTTAGCACAGGGCATTGGTGCTGTATACACATGCAACATTTACTTTCTGGCTGCCAATAGAGGCTGACTATGGACACCAGCACTTTGGCAATTTGGTGATGGGTGGACTTAAGGGGGAAGGAAAGCTTACCCCACAGTGTTTGATACTGGACACTCCTCCTCCTCCCAGCTCAGAACCATTTACCCAGTCTCCCTACTCATGGCTGTGTTTCATTAGATGTGACTCTCAACAGGCACAGTTGCATGGCTGGTGTCTGTCAGACCCAGTGTGGGTGGCAAGTCTCAGGGCTACAAAGGCAAGCTAGGACCATGCTTGGGGACACACAGGTTCTAGTAAACATGCCAGAGAGACAGGTAGTGTACTTAAATTATTTCATAATTTTCACCAGCAGAAACATACTATTGATTGATTTCAAAAGTTTCACCAGGAAAGACTTACTGAGCTGTTAACACCTCATTTCCAGACATGTCCTGGAGTGAGGGTAATGGAAATAGTATAAGAGGAGGAAAAGACATGGATAGTATTATTGGCATTACAAAAATAGAACTCGTATACAGCAATGCAGTATATTAAAGGAGCATAATTGTAAACAATGTAGGGTAAATTGATCCAACAGGTACATGTAATCTAGTAGCAGCTAAAAATTGAATTTTGTTAAGGATGGGGAACTACTCGTACAGGTATAACCAGGGAACAAAGGGAGAAAAATGAGCATTTCTAGTGGAGGGGGATGAGTCAATAGGGAGAGGGTCATGGATATTTGCAGATAGGAGTAGAAAAGCCACAAAGAAAAGATTTAAGGGAGAAAGCAGAAGAGGCAGAGCAGATTTACAGAAAGGGAGGACCAGCGTTTAGGAAAACGATAAGAAAAGGCAGCTTGACCAACAGCAGATTTTCTAGATGGAATAGAAAGAGAATTGGAAATATTGCTGTGGAAAGGGCAAGGGGAAGGAGGGGAGAGGACAGTAGGGAGCTAAGGTAGGAGGGAAGAGAACCAGAAGTTGGATATAAGATACAATGGGAAAGGCGTCTGGCATCAAGAGAGGGAAGTCCAAAGACAGTGTGAGCATTGGTGGGTACAGTCTTAAGACAAAAAGAGGGTCCAGTCCGGGAAGGCAGGATTTGGCAGCTCTGTTACAGACAATATCACCATAGTCAAAAAAATATTTTATTTCTTTTAGTCTTTGGTAATCGGGTAGGGCCCACCATGCACAAGTGCCTGTTTTCAGGGGCGACATGTGAGCACTGGGTGGTTAAATGACTTGCTCAGAGATACACAGTATGCAAGTGGAGGTTGTGTGAATCAAACCCAGGTCTGGTCTGCTGGATGTACCAAGCTTGTTCACAGCTTATTACTCTAACCTCTAGGCTATACTGCTAATAGAATCATCTCAAAATTATCTCCTGGTGGGCAAGAAGCAGGTTACCTGCTTTGTTCCTGTACAGTTCACCAAGCCTGGGGTGGAGCTTATGGTG
Source organism: Neoceratodus forsteri (assembly GCA_016271365.2). Classification (NCBI taxonomy): domain Eukaryota; kingdom Metazoa; phylum Chordata; order Ceratodontiformes; family Ceratodontidae; genus Neoceratodus; species Neoceratodus forsteri. Next base: position 401,231,781 of record CM028130.1, on the reverse strand, counting down.
TAAGGCATCAAATATGCACTGTGAATTCAAGATGTTGGTCCAGCCAGACCCCCAGGTACTTCAAGGAGGATACATCCTCAGTCATAGCACCATCAAGGGTGTGGAACAAAGGGAGGGATGTGAGCCTGGTAAGCTTCTATTGGGTGCTAAAAGTCATGGAAACTGTTTTTTTTTAATTTTTTGGCAATGAGGGACAGTGGGTTAGACTGGAGCCCACAGTGAATATTGTTTAAATCCAGCTGTAGTTGGGATGTAAGGTCATGGGAACAGGAGCCAGATTCAAACAGTACAGCATCATCAGTGTACATATGAATGGGCACAGAAGAACAGACAGAAGGGAGGTCATTCAAGAATATGGAAAACAAAATAGGGTCCAGGAAAGACCCTTGAGGGATGCCTGAGCAGATTGGGAGTGGTAAGAAATGGAGCATTCCATCCAACAGCTTCAGACCTTCCCTCAAGATAAGAATGAATCCAGTTGACTGCAGAGTTGGAGAATCCCGCTGCTTTAAGCTTGTCCAGAAGGAGAGGGTGTGTCACAGTGTCAAATGCTTTAACATGATCAACAAATATGGTGGAGGTGTTCAGTCCCTGCTCCATACCTGAGAGGATGGAGTCAGTGAGCCGTAGGAGGCAGGTGGAAGTGGAGTTTGCTTTCTTAAAACCAGACTGGAAAGGGGTGAAGGAGGAGGAGGAGGAAAAGAGTGAGAGCTGAGAAAGAATGAGGTGTTCCTATAACTTAGGGTGAGAAGGAGAGAGATAGGACTGAAGTTACCAGGAGAAGAAGGTTCAGCACCAGGGAGAGGGATGACAGTAGCCTGCTTCCAGGCTTCAGGGACAGTGGCATAGGAGAAAGAGAGAGACTGAGTAGTAGGGTAATAGACAATGCAATGGCAGGAGCCAAGAGAAGCAGAGGTTCATAGGGAGGAACAGGGTGCAGGAAAACACTATTTTTAAGGGAAAAAGATGTTCCAGGACTAGAGGGCATGGGATGAAGTTGGAGGGAGGACGATTCAGAGGAAACATGAGAAAGAATTTCTTCACAGAACGGGTGGTGGACAAGTGGAACACCCTGTCAGAGGAAGTGGTGGGGGCTGAAACAATCACAGGATTAAGAATGCATAGGATAGACATAAAGGAATTCTGGAGGTCAGGGATAAGGGGCAACAGACTTCTAGGAAAACAAACTGAACTTACAAGCTCAAATGGGCAGACTGGGTGGGCCATAGGCCCTTATCTGCCGACACTGTCTATGTATCTATGTATCTATGGATCGAGACTATCAGGGCTACCTCCCTTGTGAGGATTAAAGGCAAGCAGGACCATACAGGAAGCAGAGGGAGTGGTAGGGGAGAAGGAAAGAGTGAAGGCGAAGGAAGAGGGAGGGAAGAGAAGGGGAGGCAAGGATGGATGGGACGAGAGAGTACAGGTAGGGAAGTAGGAGTTAAAGGAAGAGGCAACTGCAGAAGGGTCAGGGATGAGGGTATCACCAATCTTAAGAACAGGGGAAGAAGACTGGGTCAGAGAGGAGAGAATAGAGAACGAATAAGCATCTAGATCTTGGAGGGGTGATTAATGTTGTTCTGGAGTATGAGTGCAACATACTCGGACTTTGCAAGCCTGCTGACTTTGGTACAGGTGTTGTGAAGGTACAAACAGTTGGGCAAAGCAGTTGAGGAGACAGTGATCTTAAAGGATCACCAGGCAAGTTCTCCGATATAGAGGCAAGCTAACAACTCAGCTGTTACCCAGGGAAGATGGGAGCCCTGCATTCTGGTTTTCCTCAGGGGTGCATAATGGGTTCAGCCAAACAATTTGGACTGAAAGTATTGGAGTGCAAAATTTATATTATTGGCTGCAGAGATGGGAGACCAATCCAATGCCCATAGGTCAGCTAGAAGGCAGGGAAGCCCAGTGACCCGAAGGACCTGAGATAGATGAATCTGGGGGGGGGCGGCTTAGAATGATGACTCTTGTGCACAGAGTAAACCATATGATGGTCACTGAGGGTATAAGGCAGGGCACTTGCGTCCACAATGTAGATGGGATAAGAGGACCCAGTCTAAAGAGAGCAATTTAATTATTTAAAAGTTAGAAATGGGAGGTCAGAAATCAATTGAGTGGACTGGAGGGGTTTTACAATTTTGGGGAAATTTATTTGTAGTGGGGGAGAACCAATTTACATTAAAGTCACCATGGATAAGCAGTTAACCTCTGGAAGAATTGAAACAGCCAGAGGAAAAGAGCTCAGTAACTAAAGCAGGAGACATGGTAGGGCAACAGTAAATACTAGTAATAAAGACAGGAACAGAGAAGGGAGACTTTGAGGATTAGCAGCTCATAGGAGTAAGGCAAAGAGACTGCAAGTACAGTCACAAATTGGATGCTGGTGGATATGTAAACTGCATCACCACTGCTCCTCTTTCTGTGATACTGCTTTGCTAAGGTGTAACAAGGGATAGCCACATAAGAAATAGATAGATAGATAGATAGATAGATAGATAGATAGATAGATAGATAGATAGATAGATCATTTTTATAGCGCCCCTTCCCAGGAACACTTCACAATTCACAAATGAAAAAAATCAAATAATTAATAATACAGTTAGAGCAAGTAGCAATAGGCATAAAAAACATCCAATATGCATAAAAACTATCCATCCATACAATAAACTAAGATTCAGAATATTTATCCATTAAAAGTCTGGTAAATAGCAAAGTTTTTAGTCCCTTTTTAAAAGTTTTCACTGAGGATGCCTCCCACAGTTGTTTAGGCAAAGAGGTCCATGGGATAGGCATGACCACTGAAAAAGCTCTGGCACCAGAATGACGCAACCTAACTCTGGGAACACTGAGGAGGCAACCCTCAGTGGAATGGAGAGCATGGGATGGATGGTGAGGCACAAGGAGATCTTGCAGGTAGACTGGTCCCTGCCATGTAGGACTTTAAAGGTCAGTAATCCGACCTTCAAGGCAGTCCTCCACCTAAATGGCAACCAGTGCAGATCACGGAGGACAGGCTTAATATGATCGCACCTATGTGCATATGTCAGTAATCTTGCCACCGCGTTCTGCACCAGCTGCAGCCAGCAGAGGTTGCCTCTAGATAGCCCTAGATACAAGGCATTGCAGTAATCCAGCCTGTATGTGACAAAAGCATGTACCAGTGAGGTCACGTCCTCAGGGGGTAACAGGTTTTGGATCAGGACAATGTTCCTCAGATGATAAAATCCACTCTTAACGATGGCCGACACCTGAGTATCAAACATCAGGCCGTCATCGAGGATTACACCCAGATCCTTCACCCATGCAGATGGGATCAGTGGTACCCCCCCAGCACTAGACCAGGGGATCCCACAAACTCCCCACTCTACCACAATGACCCAGATCCACCACCAGCACCTCAGTCTTGTTTGGGTTGAGTCTTAACCAGTTATGAGTCATCCAAATCTGTAACTCTGACAGGCAGTTGTCAAATATGGTGTCTGCCATCTGGTTACTTGGTGCACAGGACAGGTATAGCCGAGTATAATCTGCATAGAAGTGAAAACCCAGCCCATACCACCTGATAATGTCTCCCAATGGCAGCATATACACCATAAACAACAAGGGCGACAAGACCGATCCCTACAGAACACCACAAGTCAGAGACTTCGTACCTTAGAGGAAGCCAAGTTTTAGATATGACAAGTACATCTGTCCTTAGGTTAAGCATGCTAGGTTGTACTTGGTCAGTTTTTGGGAGGAGGCTAGAAAAGTTACCAATCAAAGGTACATATGAACATACGAAGAAGCCAGCAGAAGAAGGCCATTTGGTCTATCAAGTCTGCTCGTATTGCAGGGTCCACAGCTTGAGCTAATGTCCCTGCCCTCCTCCCCCACTCCTCCCATCCTCCCTACCCATGATCCTTACTTCCCCTATGCCTATCCCAGCCTCTCTTAAAGCTGTCTACTGTCTTCAATGAGATGACCTCTTCCGGCATTCCAAGTGTCCACCACCCTCTCTGTAAAGAAGTGCTTCCTGATCTCCCTCCTAAACCTCCCACCCTCCATCTTAAGACTGTGCCCCCTAGTAGGCAGGAGATTGGTGGACTGTGTAGGTTAGGGGAAACAGTTATAAACAATTAGAGTACTGAAAGACACACATATGATTAACATGTAAATACTTCTGTGTGAATGTAAATTGTCTATGTCTGTATGTATGTAAATTGTCTGTCTGAGGGATGTTACTGTGTAGATTAACATGTATTTATGTGAATTGTCTATGTCTCTGTGAGGGAAGTTTCTGAGCAGATTAACAGGTATTTATATCAATTGTTTGTCTTTGTGAGGGATGCTACTGAGCAGATAAACAGGTATATATGTAAATTGACTATTTTTGTGTGAGAGATGTTACTGAGTGAGTACAGTAACATGTATTTATGTAGACTGCCTATGTGTGAAGGTTGTTACGGAGCAGATTAAGAGGTATTTCTGTAAATTGTCCATGTCTGTGTGAGGATGTTACTGAGCAGAGTACAGTAATATATGTAACCCCCCTGTTACCCGGGGCTACTAGAATCACAGTAAAACCTAGTGGTAGGCAGGGAAGGCAGCTTGTGAAACTCCAGTTAAATGGATTTCACGCTGTCTCACTCTGTTCTCTGTCTCAGCTGAGACTGAGCGATGACATCATTTAGAACTGTCGCAGCTGCATAAGCCACACTGGAATGTTGCAGTTGGAGGTCAGAGTAGAACGTTGGGGATTTTGAAGTCAGTCTGTCAGAGTCTGTGTAAGAGTTCTGTGGAGTGCAGCAGAGGTGCTCTGCTGAGGGCAGGCTTTCAAAGCTTTAAGCTCTGTCAAAGAGCTACTTTTGTTTTAGGTGTGTGTTTCCACCTGAAGAGAAACACAGGAACTGCAATTGAAGTGGTGGAGACCGCTCTCAATGGTTCAAAGCCCCATCCCTGCGGGGATGGGGGAAGGTGTTAGCCTTTTTTCCAGGGGCAACCTGCCCCCCAGGTCCAGCTAAGGAAAAGAAGCTGCCTGTTTAAGTTTGTGCTTAGGCACCAGAAGCTCTGGTAGAGATTCCTTGAGGAGGAAATGCCTGTGGGGCACCTGCAACTGAAGGGTGAGTTCGGTCTGTAAAAGGGCCAAGTGTTTTCACCTGAAATAGAATGAATCTAAAGGGACTGTTACTGTGGGGTCAGGAAAAGACAGCCAAGTACAACTGGAAGATGTGGGGATTGGACTGCTTAACTCTGTGGGGAGTCTAGAGTAATGGACAAAACCACTTATAAGTATGTTCAAGTCCAGCACAAAGGGAAAGAAAGAATGTGGGGATTGGACTGCTTAACTCTGTGGGGGGTCTAGAGTAATGGACAAAGCCACTTATAAGTATGTTCAAGTCCAGCACAAATGGGAAGCAAGACAGTAGATTGCATGTGAAAGACATTTAAAAGGAGTCTACACTGCAAAGTTTTAAAGGATGAGGTGTTACAGTCCACAGAAATGGTCGGGTATGAATTGTGGGAGCGAGAGGTAGGAGATCCCCCCCATCAGTAGTAACCAAATTCACCTCTACGGATTTGCTCTGAGACACCTGTTGCTTTCTCTCAGGTACTTGGCCAGTGCCTGAGGAAAGTACCCAGACGTGGGATTGATAGGAAGATTCCCTTATGGAGCAGAGTTGCTCTTAGGTGGTTTAGGAAGCCACCAGTAAATGTTTCCATGATGTATGGAAAGTGTCCAAGTGGCTGGCAGAGGAGCAGAGCCAGGGACAACCCAGAGCAGTGTACATGTTTGGGCTGTGAGCCCAGTGTGTTTCAGAGCCTGAGGGCTAAAGTAATGAGGATGTGTTCTGGTCTCCTTTAATCTGCATTACTAGGAGTGTTGTGGGGGTCCATCTGTGCTTTGTTTATTCTGTTGGATGTGAATAAAAGCCACACTTTAGAACCCCACTTCTGGTATTGGACATTACAGTTATTGCTTCCTTTGTCTGGAGTTACTTGGGTGCCCCTGTGCAGAGTAGCCAAACCTAGCCTTTGTGCCGAGTGACCTATTATTCCTCCCTGAATCCAGCCCACCTGGTAGAGCTGTCAGATACAAACGGCATACCAGCTTCAGGTTACAAAAATGGAGGCACCGCTGAGGATTTGGGTTTGGAATTAAGGGAGGAATGCAAGAAAGGTTGCTCGGGCAATAGCTAGTGTTTTGGCTATCTGGCAGTGGGTAGCCCAAAAACAACTGAAGCAACATTTAACTAATGTGCCGCTGTGTGCTCTTGTCCATGTGCTGCTATTAAAATGCCAACTGTTTACCAAGGAGCAGTGAAGCCTGAGAGCGTATGCCCTTGTCCTGCATCAAATTACAGCGTTTGCCAGCTTTTAAAAGTGTTGTGACAAAGAAAAGTGTGGAAAACTGTGGGTAGCAAAAGGAAAATTGTGCCCTAGACATTGGAAATGCTTTCTTGTGAACTGAGAGACTTGTTGTGCTTAATGGCCATGAAAAATGATTGAAATGGGCTCCCGCCATGGAGTCAACTGAGAAAAACAAAAGTGTGGTTTTGCAGTTTAAATTTGCCTGGTCGACGATCGTCATGAGGAGAAGAGCACGAGAGGAAAAGAGGCTCATTTGCATGGCGTCGAGTGATTGGTGAGACTGCAATCAGTCCCACCCCCAAGCCAGCTCTAGAGCGACTGCACAGCATTCGAGAGGGAGAGTGAGTGGAGTGTACAAACTGGCTTATCAGGCGGAGCGTCGCGGTGACCGAAAGAGCTGTAAAAGTTCAAAAAACTGACTTTTCTGTTTAAATTCGGGCTCAACCCGCATCTCAATTGACTGGACTGTGAGTGTGGTGTTCAGAGGGATGATCGGCAGGACTGCCAACCCACTTCCTTCCAGAGGCCTCCAAGACTGCCTGCAGGCCATATTCCATCACAGCAAACAGCTACTGATAACAGTGAGTACCAACAGAAATAATTGCTCAAACCAAGTGATTTTGCCAAAAGCCAGCTGACCTAGCAGTGTATTCGCATTGCAAACTAGGACTGTGTTAAGTTTACCAACAAAAGCAAGCATTTTAAGCCATCGACTGTGAGCATAATTATAGGTTCAGTGTCAGTATAAGTTTCTAAGCCATGAGAGAGACTATGAGTTTTATCAGACATGCAGCAAGAATTACACGCAATCCTGTGCTATGAAATACTGAGGCTTTTGGAACTGTAAGCTAGAGCAATGTCTTCAGTGAGTAAAAAGTCTGTGGTAAATCATATAAATGTGCTAGGAAAAAGAACAGTGCAAGTTTGTGCAGTTTGAGCAAAGTTATCAGTAGAGTGTGTAAATCGGATGCGCAGTGACTTGACCCAATTACAGAATGTGATGCATAGGAGTGCTGCCGCCGCCATTACAGGATGGGGTAGTAATGTAAACACAGCAGCAGAGGAGCCATTTTGAAAGAGAAGGAAAGTTTTCAGTGATGTAGGACTTGAAATAATAGTGAGCATTGTTTGTTTTTCTCTGCAGTCATGGCTTCAGGACCAGCCCGCTACCCAGATCATGGCCGGGCTGTGATAGCAGTAGAAGTTAACAAGTTAAGTGACATCGAGAGATGTTACTACCGGGAACAACTGCCTCCTCATGTGGCGATTCCTGGATATCCAGTGCAAGTATGTTTGATGTGCTTAAATGCTGGAAGGGACATCTTCATGGTACCTCACTGTTCTAGGTGCCTAGAGAAAGATGGTTTGTTTAAAACGCCCAAGATTCATTTGACTCTCACATGGACAAAGGTTCAAGAATCTGCAGTTGGCAGCACACAGCACCAGGTGGAGTCTGTTGGAGAAGGCCCCTCAGAGTGTGGCACAAAGCAAGAGGGTGCAGACTTACAGACAGAACAATGTGCTGCTGTTTCGGAGTCTGAGTCGCAGAGAGATGTATCAGGAAGAGCATCAGTAGACCTGTGGAGAGAGGGGTCTAGCCCAAGTCTCATAGGTGAAGATGAGATGAGGGAGGCCTTTGAATGGGAGGTTTTGACCTCCACGCCCAGCGAAGAGTGGACAGTCTCAGAAGTGAGGATGACTGCTCACTCCTGGGCACAGATTCTCAGTGAGGAAGAAGAAGAGGGGGAACCTATGTGGACTTGTGAAAAAGTAACTAGTACACAGCCTCAAGCTCTTGCATCAGAGGAACGCATGGAAGAGAGTGGTGATTCCACTGCCTTGGCTGTGCAAGAAGACACCAGAGATTCATTTTTTGTGTCCATAAGAATGCGTAGCTGGCAGAACTAGGACTGGCCACCCCCAAGCTAGGCCAGAGGTCTCAGGTTGACCAAAGCTAGTAAAGAGGAAAGACTGGTTCGTAGGATGGCGAATGAAATCTATGGGATGTCCTTTCCTACCTTTCCTAGGAGAGTCTGGGAGGAGATTGAACAAAGCAGGAAGTCCTGGATTTGGGAAGAAGCAATGAAATGTATGTATCCCGGTGCAAACAAGCATGTCAGGAACAGAATGTTTCACAAAACATACAGCCAGTGGAAAAGAGGCAGGACAGTGTTAATGGATACTGTTCGAATTGTGGATGGAGAGGGACATGAAACCTTTCACAGTGTGAATTATGAGCACCCAGATGGGGTAATAATTCAAGCGCCTGACCTGTTGTGCTATTGGCCACAATGCAAAGACCTTCCTGCGAATGTGCCCATGCCTACCAAATGGAAAGCAGAGCAGTGGTAGCCAATGCTACCACTCAAGCTATTGCAGTACTTATGTTGTTCCACCAGTCTGGATGTCCAGGACTCAGATGCCGCACATTCATCAGTTCTACAGTGTACCGGCTTTCCAGAATCCATCGACTGGCCCACCAGGTGACTTCAGATCCAGAGAGGACACCAGCCCAGCTGTATCTGATTCATTGTCTGGGTATCGGATAACTGTAGACCAGCTGTTTTCCTTTTTGTTCCTGTTCCAAGGTTCCCTCTCCAGAGATGGCATCAACCCAGCAGTTTCCAGATGTGCCATCCTGTTGTTTCTCCTAAGATGTCGGCCCAGCTGTATCAGAAGAATGCTGCCAGGGAGAGTCTTTGGCTGAGGACCAGGTTTGGTGCCATTTCCGTTCTGCAAGGGAGTGGTAAGTCCAGATGTTTCTATTCTTATGACATTGCAGTACACACCCTACACTAGCAGACTCCATATGTTTGAATTGTCCTCAAAGACTCTCCCCTTCGGGACTTTGGCCTGCTAGAACTGTGCTTCACCGGGCCCCGGCCCAGGAGAGACTCTTTAATGGACTTGCCTTCGGGCACTGTGGTCACTAGATGGGACTTTTAAGGCACTCCATCTCCCAAATATGGTGTACTGTAAATAATGTCATTGTTTTCTACTGTTTTCGAATGTTTATACTGTTTTTCTACTTTTCTAAAAAAATCTTTTTGGGATTCTCCAGTGTTTTGATGGTAGGGGTTTAGACAGACTGTGTATGCAGATTAGGAGTGTGTGTGTGTTGTCTTTCTTTTTCTTGCAGGTGTTCCTGAAGAAGATAGAAGAGAAGACAAGAAGAGGAGGAGGGACTCAGCGGAGTTCCTCAGTAGTACGTTAGAGTGTAGTGTTTAAAGTACTGTTGTTGTTGTTGTTGTTGTTACTGTGTGTAACTTTTCCTTCCACAGGTATGGTTGTGGGGGAATGTGGGAGTAATGCATAGTGTATGGTATTAGCTCCTGGTGTGTGGTTGCATGGTGTCCAGGGTCGGGGAGGTCCCCTGTTTGTTTTGTTTTGTGAAATTTGAGTTAGAGGCAGACAGGTTTTCCCTAGAGGGCTGGGGGGATAGACAGGCTGTGGTCCTGAACGGCCGTAGGGGCCACATTGCTGATCTATTAGGGCTATGCTCTGGACAGTTCTACCAGAACCACTAGGTACCCATAGTTAGTGGGCAGAGTAGAGGCTGATATGTCAGTCAAAGGCCTCTCAGCCCTTAGTGTTGCCTGCCTGTGCTAGCACATGGTAGGGGACAAGGTAGCACTACCTCCCCGTAGTCAACACATGGGGTGAGAAGGCCTAAGCTGGGTGACTAATGACTGCAGCCAGTCATTTTCCTGACCCAGGGTGAGTGTAACTCCCCTGTTACCCGGGGTTACTAGAATCCCAGTAAGACCTAGTGGTAGGCAGGGAAGGCAGCTTGTGAAACTCCAGTTAAATGGATTTCACACTGTCTCACTCTGTTCTTAGTCTCAGCTGAGACTGAGGGATGACATCATTTAGAACTGTCGCAGCTGCATAAGCCACACTGGAATGTTGCAGTTGGAGGTTAAAGTAGAAGGCTGGGGATTTTGAAGTCAGTTTGTCAGAGTCTGTGTGAGAGTTCTGCGGAGTGCAGCAGAGGTGCTCTGCTGAGGGAAGGCTCTCAGAGCTTTAAGCCCTGTTAAAGAGCTACTTTTGTTTTAGGTGTGTGTTTCCACCTGAAGAGAAACATGAGAACTGCAATTGAAGTGGTGGAGACCGCTCTCAATGGTTCAAAGCCCCATTCCTGTGGGGATGGGGGGAAGGTGTCAGCCTGTTTTCCAGGGGCAACCCCCACCCAGGTCTGGCTAAGGAAAAGAAGCTGCTTGTTTAAGTTTGTGCTTAGGCACCAGAAGCTCTGGAAGAGATTCCTTGAGAAGGAAACACCTGTGGGGCACCTGCAACCGAAGGGTGAGTTCGGTCTGCAAAAGGGCCAAGTGTTTTCACCTGAAATAGAATGAATCTAAAGGGACTGTTACTGTGGGGTCAGGAAAAGACAGCCAAGTACAGTTGGAAGATGTGGGATTGGACTCTTAACCTGTGGGGGTCTAGAGTAATGGACAAAACCACTTATAAGTATGTTCAAGTCCAGCACAAAGGGAAAGAAAGAATGTGGGGATTGGACTGCTTAACTCTGTGGGGGGTCTAGAGTAATGGACAAAGCCACTTATAAGTATGTTCAAGTCCAGCACAAATGGGAAGCAAAGCAGTAGATTGAATGTGAAAGACATTTAAAAGGAGCCTACACTGCAAAGTTTTAAAGGATGAGGTGTTACAGTCCGCAGAAATGGTCAGGTATGAATTGTGGGAGCGAGAGGTGGGAGACCCCCCCATCAGTAGTAACCAAATTCACCTCTACGGATTTGCTCTGAGACACCTGTTGCTTTCTCTCAGGTACTTGGCCAGTGCCTGAGGAAAGTACCCAGACGTGGGATTGATAGGAAGATTCCCTTATGGAGCAGAGGTGCTCTTAGGTGGTTTAGGGGGCCACCAGTAAATGTTTCCATGATGTATGGAAAGTGTCCAAGTGGCTGGCAAGGGAGCCGAGCCAGGGAAACCCAGAGCAGTGTACATGTTTCGGCTGAGAGCCCAGTGTGTTTCAGAGCCTGAGGGCTACAGTAATGAGGATGTGTTCTGGTCTCCTTTAATCTGCATTACCAGGAGTTTAGCCCCTTGGGGGTCCATCTATGCTTTGTTTATTCTTTTGGATGTGAATAAAAGCCACACTTTAGAATCCCACTTCTGGTATTGGACATTACAGTTATTGCTACCTTTGTCCGGAGTTACTTGGATGCCTCTATGCAGAGTAGCCAAACTTAGTCTATGTGCCGAGTGACATATACCTCCCCTAACCCAGCCCACCTGGTAGAGCTGTCAGATACAAATGGCATACCAGCATGGGGTTACATATATATCTATTTAAATTGTGTCTGTGTGAGAGATGTAACTGAGCAGAGTACAGTAACATATATATATGTAAATTGCCTATGTCAGTGTGAGGGAAGTTACTGAGCAGAGAGCAGTAACATGTATTTATGTAAATTTTCTATGGCTGCAAATGGAATGTAACTGATCAGATTAACAGTTATTTATGTAAATCAATTGTAACTGTGTGAGGTATGTTGCAGAGCAGATTAACATATATTAATATAAACTGTCTACATCTGTGTGAGAGATGTTACTGAGTAGATTACCGGAGATTGAAGTAAATTAGAGATACTCAGACTCTGTCTGCAGAAAAAGACCCAGTGGCCTAACTAGTCTGCCCATAAGCCTATCAGAAGCTGTGGTCACTTTTTAAATTCATTGACCTGTCAGTTATCACACAGCAGTGAGGTGACAGACTATATAATATGCACATGAAGAGCTGCAGAATATGGCAGTAATGGGAGGGGGGTGTCACTTTCCGTGCAAGAGAATAAACCAGGAGATCAAACGTGTCATTGGTACGTCCCCATTATTTAATATTAAATAACATTTAAGATCAATTTACTATATCCAAATATTAATCTCTCATTTGTGATATGTACAAAAATTAATTTTTGCTGGATCAGAACTTCAAGTTGCCAATTCTGATGTTCCCCAATCTTCACTAGTCCTCTGGACCAGCAATTAGTTCATTCTTATTGATCCAGAATAAAGAATAACAAGTCCCGGACCCAGGACAAGTGGAGTGACTTAAACAGTAGATAGAAGAATGGGAACTAGTCTGAGAAATATTATATTGCCCTGTTCAGATTTTTGGTGAAGCTCACACATCGATTTCAGTGTGTAATTATGGTCCCCATACCTGAAGAAAGATATTGACATGATTGTGAGAGTACAGAGAAGAGTGACCAAGGGTGGTTGAAAGTTTGTAAAACATGGATTAAAAGGACCAGCTGCTATGACTGGGTCTGTTTTCCATGGAATAAAGAAAAATCCGACAGGCTATGATCATTGGCTTCAGTTAACTAAAGGAATATAACACTGTCAGGCCAAATTCAGCTCTCTGAGATGTACAAGGATGAAAGGACAAGGGGACTCGTGATATCATTGCATGGAGGAAAATTCACAGGAAACATCAGGAGGAACCAACTCACCGAAGGAGTGGTGGACACTATGACTTTCAGAGGAGGGGGGCATCAGATGAAACTATGACAGTTTTGCCATTAATGACATCAGTGACCTGGTTTTGTGCCCTGAACCGAAGAACTGTTTGGGGCTGTGTGAGGAGGTTACTGAGCAGGTTAAAGGAAAACAGTCATTTTTGTAACCTTCCCACCACCGAGAGCTCTACCCCTGATTAGCTTTTAGCATAATAAAATTTTTTCGCTAGTTTACTTATACGTGTTTACATTTTCTGAAGTCAGCGATTGACAAGACATGGCGGATGCTGCGTGGTTCCATTTCATCTAATGGTGTGGTGCGGTGCCGCACCATTAGATGAAATGGAACAGTGCAGCATCCACCATGTTTGGCAATTGTGGACTTCAGAAAATGAAAATACAGTAAGTAAACTAGCAAAAAAATGTATTTTTATGCCAAAAGCTTAATTGGGGGATAGAGCTCTTGGGGTGGGAGGGTTACAAAAATGACTGTTTTCCTTTAACAGGTATTATTGAAAATTCTCTACAGAGATGTGTGGTATATTATTATGCAGATTCATAGGTTTTTAATGTAATTATCTATGTCCATGTGTCAGATATTAATGAAGGTTAAGGAATGATTAACCCACAACAGGGCATGGGTTTACTGAGAATTACTCCATGCCGGTGGGGGGGGGTTGAGGCACAAGTTCAACCACCCAGGCATAGATTAATTCTCAGCAAACCCATGACCTAGAGTGGGGTTAATTCGCTTATAGATTGGGCAACTTTATTTTAGAAGTTTACCGTATCAACATGCATTTGTAATAAAATAGTTCTTCCACCTATAATGGGTTTGTCCTACTGAGCATACCGTAGTTGTAGTTCTCCACTAGGTGGATTTGTTCTAATGAGGATGCCATAGTTGTAGTTTTTTACATGTTTCCCTGCTGAAGTGATCCGACTAGGTCACTTTACATTGCTGTCAATCAGAATTTTGTAGTCCGGCAACCCAACTGTGGGTTTCTTGAGAATTAGTCCATGGTCAGGTCATCTGTTTTGAACACGGGATTTTGAGAACCCATTTTATAATATGTTTTCATTTAAATTGTTGCTATGTATGGGATGTTACTGAACAGAAAAGGTTAATGGGTGTGTAGGTAAATTGTCTGTGCTGGTCTGTGGGATATTCCTGCACAGGTTAACGTGTTTTCATTTTGTCTGTTGCTATACGCTGGATGTTGCCGAACAGGTTAAAGAGAGCTTATGCAAATTGTGTATTGCTGTGTGATGGATGTTACCCCACAACCTGATGCTGTGCATCTTGGTAAAACTGAGAGTCATAGCTGTACAGTGATAAAATGCATTCATGTACAGGGCATGATGGTGGACCCTGATGTACATGACAGGCAGGGCCAGCTACACGTGTGCAGAGCAAAAGATTCAGGAGACTGAACTGATCTTGTAGTAACTTAATAAAAGGAAGGTGGGGACTAGTAACACAGGAATTTATCTGAATGAGAAATGACAAAAGTGGCTGTATTGTTCATTGGCAACTGTGATGCTGTCCATTGCGTTGTATAGCTGAGCGCATGCAGTTTGCTTTGGGCTGAGAAGACATTTGCTGTGCTACCATGGGGGATATCTACAGCTTGTGCAGTAAACTAGACTGCCATTCTGGTTACAGGGACAGTCTGACCCACCGATGATAAGACGGGGCATGACCAAGACAGTGTCTGGTTGCATAGATGCTGAGAGCACTTTATGTCCCTGTGGATAACCACACAAAGGGTGGGCCTGTGTCTTGTGGAAGAGAAGATAACAAGAGGCGGCTTTATTAGGCAAAGCCAGAATAAAAGGAGACCTTTTCTACAGTATTTTAGACAGTCTACAGGCCTTTTCTATAATATTTTCAGCAGCCATACATATGTTGATTCTCAAATTTTTTGAGCATTTTTTCTGGAGCAGATAGCATATCTTTCTTTTAAATTACAACAATTTTGGGGACTGGGTTAGTCTGAACTCTCTGCCATGGGTCTCACATGATGGGATAAGCTACATGCACAATGCAAATGATTAAACTTGAAATGACAGCAAATTTTAAGACTTCAGTCATGTTGAATTGAGGCTTCCTTCAAGAAAAGGAGGGACTGATGTGACCAATAAAACAAGAGCAGTTAGATTAGATTTGTACTATAAACAGAAAATATTTGAATTGATGTTTCGACCAAAGTCTTTTTCAAGAATGTGATGTACAGACTCTCTCCTGATCCTGCTTGTTTCAACTCTTCATGCCTCACTGAAATGTACATGGAGCTTCAGATATACATTCACCTGGTGCAGTAGGGACACCTACTGGCTTAAAGGAGCACTACTGTGATGCAACACTGGTCCACCAATTTATGACCAGACAAAATAATTCGGTTTAAAAGAGAGGCAGTGTAGTACAGTGGTTAGAGCACAAAACTACTATCCAGGAAGCCAAGGCTTTAATCCCTCAATCATTTACTGTATGACCTTCAGCAAGTCACTTAACCTCCCTATGCTTTTTAACGTGCACTTATGCTTTTTCTCTCCTTCCATCTTTAATCAGAACCCCCTTTGGTAATCACCAAGTATTTTGGTCACTCAAGGAATCACTCTGGAGCACTTACCTCCCTGCACAAGTGCACCGACCAGATTGCTCCACTGGACCAAGGCCCCCACCTGCCTGCTGTCATCAGGGAAACAAGATTTGTCTGCACCATTTGAAAGTGGTCCCCACAGTGACCCACATTTAGTGTGGGGGCATGCAGCTTGTCATCTTTCCAATCACGGGCCATTTTCTAATTTTCTGATTTTCTCACCACCTTCCTATCGCATCAACTATGTTTGTCATCTGCCCAGTGATGGGTCTTTTTCTAATTTTTGACCCTCATGCCACCTTCCCACAGCATCAGCAGGGTTGGTCCAGTAGTATACACATCTGAAAACTGGGATAAGCACTACTGCCTCCCTGTCCTGACCCCGCAGTGCAATGTGCTTTACTGCCTCGCTGTCATGACCCCATGGGGTGCTACACACTACGACCTCCTTGTCATGACCCTGTTGTGTGCTGTACACTACTGCCTCCCTGTCCTGACCCCACAGTGCAGTGTGCACTACTGCCCCCCTGTCTTGACCCTGAAGGGTGATACACACTACTGCCTCTCTGTCTTGACCCCATTGTGTGCTCTACACTACCGCCTCCCTGTCCTGACCTTGCTGTGTGATACACATTACTGTCTCCCAGTCTTGACCCTGCAGTGTGATATGCATTACCACCTCTCTGTTTTGACTCCACAGAGTAATATGCAGTACTGCTCCCTTTCCTGATCCCGTGGTGCAATACACACTACTGCCTTTCCTGTCCTGACCCCACAGTGTAATACATACTACTGCCTCCCTGACCTCAAAGACTGAGCCTCCAGATGGTCACTAATCTTCCTCCTCTTCTCCTTTCCTCTCTCTCGGTGGCCTCCAAGTCAACCCATGTGTCTTTCCCCACCCCCCTGCTTAAGCACTACCACAGATTTTACACAGACCACCTTTTTAGGCATTCTGTCCCACTTATTTGCCACTCTTTCTGTGAAAAAGTATTATAGTCTAATTATTCATGATCCCAATGAGGCTCCTGATTGGCTACTGGATCGGTCATTAATGTCTTAACAATTACCGATCCAGCTGCCGACTGATGCTGTGCAGCATGCATGGCTCACACCACTCTGCTTAAAATTGAATTAAGTTACGAATAAACAGGAACAAAGAAAATAGTTCTTGCAATTAGACAAATGATCACAATAACAACTTTGCAGCAGGTCATTTCCTTGGATTAAAGACCGACTGAAGGGAGGTGGTCCTTGGCTGCACCTTGAGCCAATCATCCCCACAACTGGTTGTTAATCCCTCAGAAATGACAGGCTTCTCATTGTTATTGCTTAATTTTCT